>JALMGJ010000004.1:108933297-109533297 GCA_023362775.1 Charina bottae
CCACAAGCATTTGGAAATCTGTGTAATATGTAGCATGGTATCACTTTTTAACTTCTGTACATTATGTGTTTAACTATAGGATTATATTTATGGTTCTAGCTTTAATTGTTTTAGATTTATTACATGTAAGCCACTCATAATATGTTTAAAGTAGCTGGGATATAGATCAGATCAGATAAATCCCAACTGTATGCCATGCTAACCTAAGAAATTGGCTCAATTCCATTAACCATGATTAAGGGAACTATGGCTATGAATGAGCAGGATGATTTTAAAATTAGTAGAGGAAATGAGGGCATTCTAGAAACACAAGTCTACCGGAAATCTATCCACACTAACCAAGTGCTCCATTACCAAAGCAACAACCCAACTTCCCACAAGAGAAGCTATGTAAGAACATTATTCAGACGAGTACTAACGCATTGCAGCAACCCAGAACACCAGAAAAATGAAACAGATCATCTATACAGCATCTCCCAGCAAAATGGATACCCATGTAACTTTATCAAAAACTGCCTGACTACCCAACCCACTACAACACAACCAACAGAAGCTATGAAAAGGATAATACTGCCATACATCAGAAACATCTCAGAAACTACCAATAGACTGCTACAACCACATGGCATCACCGTAGCACATAAACCAACCAAAACCGTTCAGAACTTCTTAAGTAACACAAAAGACCTAGTAGCCCAAGAAGAAAAAAACAGGAGTTATCTACAACATACAGTGTAAGGACTGTAGCAGCCACTATGTAGGACAGACGGGCAGAAGCGCATCCACGAACACCAACTAGCAGTCAGAAGACACAATGAAAACTCCTTAATCTCACAACACATGGACAGAGTCAGCCATACTTTCAACTGGGAAACTGTGAGCATCTTAAACCAAGCCAAATCCAAAATGTTAGAGAATTCCTGGAAGCTTGGCACTCAGACAAAGCAGCCATCAACAAACACATAGAGGTAAACAACATTAACATACCATTCATAAGAGACAATAGAAAAGCCAAAAGACCAGAACACCTCCTTGCCAGCAATCAATACCCAGATATGCAAAGATTAACACCAAGATTAGCACCAGTGGAACAATCAAACAGCACAATATACCCTAATCAAGGAACTATTAACTCAGTCAATCAACCAAGCAGCAAACAACAGCCCAATCAAGGAACTCCTAAGGCAGAGCTTTCCAAACTGTGTGTTGGGACACGTTAGTGTGTCGGCTGCAGTGTCTGGGTGTGTCGCGGCTGCTGCTGCCTCTGAGCCCTGCCAGGATTCCACGCAGGTTCTAGTGCCTGCCTTGTGCCCTGCTGCCTCCAAACCTGCCCTGCCAGGATTCCACGCAGGTTCTAGTGCCTGCCTTGTGCCCTGCTGCCTCCAAACCTGCCCTGCCAGGATTCCACGCAGGTTCTAGTGCCTGCCTTGTGCCCTGCTGCCTCCAAACCTGCCCTGCCAGGATTCCACGCAGGTCCTAGTGCCTGCCTTGTGCCTTGCTGCCTCCAAACCTGCCCTGCCAGGATTCCACACAGGTCCTAGTACCTGCCTTGTGCCTTACTGCCTCCAAACCAGCTGTGATTCCACGCAGGTCCTAGTGCCTGCTTTGTGCCCTGCTGTAAGAGTGTGTCACGAAATGATGCCCTGCTATAAGAGTGTGTCGCGAAATGATGCATGTCTAAAAAGTGTGTCACCAACATGAAAAGTTTGGAAAGCTCTGTCCTAAGGGGAGAACACCTCCTCCACCAACACAAGCAGGACAAGCCATCGCATATAAACAGAGAGCAAGTCCCACTCCCTTTTCTCACTGAAGATGTTGCCTAGTCTGGCAATGAAACGTTTGCAAGAAAACAAGGCTCAGAGAGCACCAAGGACTCCACTATGAATTGTATTTGCAAACATACTGGAAGCCAGTGCAATGCCCACAACAAAAGTGTTATTCTGCTGTATCAACACTTACTCATCAGCAACCAGTCTGCCACATTCTGAGTCAACTGCAGTTTCTGGGTAGTCTTCATAGGCAGCCCCAATAACAATAGCTTACAGTAATCTAATCTTGTAGTTATGACAGTGTGATTCAGTGTCACCAAGGCTTTTGCAACTGGCATATAGACAGAGCTAGGCAAAGGACCCTTGGCCATGCCTTCACCTGCTGATCAATCAGAAGCTGTGATTCTAGGAGAACCGTCAAGTCATGGATTTGCTCCTTCAGGAGACAATGCAGCCCCATTCACAGCTATCACTGGTGTAGGCAGAGGCTGGTGATTTTTGAACAGTAGCTCCATCTTGTCTCGGTTCAGTTTGAGCTTGCTTTGTCCCATCCAGTCTCACTTCTGCCACACTGGGTAAGAACATCCACAGCGTTTTCTGCTCAGCCTGGCCTGGATATACATTACCGGGTATCATCTATATCAGAGCTTTCCAAACTGTGTGTCGTGACACATTTCTGTGTCGCGGCAAGGGCCCAGGTGTGTCGCAGGGGAACCCGGAAGAGGAGGTCATGCACCACGTGGAGCCCCGCCCATCCCTTGCCGCGCCGACAGGTCCCTGCTCTGAACCCAGCTCTTCAGCTCTCGCCGCAGAAGCCAGGTAAGTTAGCAGCCCGGTAGGGCTGCAACTGGGGGGGAGGGTGCAGGGACGCAACTAGGCTGCCGCGCGGAGTGTGTGTGCAGGGACCGCGAAGCGCAGCGGCAGGAGACATGGCTTTTCCCTCCCGAGAAGTGCCAGCGGCCTGGCAGCCGAGAAAGGGACGGGGAGGCGGCTCCACTGCCCCCCTCGCATGGCCCCCACGCTGTCCTTGTCTCCCCCTTCCCCTTGGCGGCGGCCCCAGCCAGGCAGAGGCAGGACTGGGCGGACGGACAGGCGGTGCTCTCTGCCTCCGTGGCCTGGCCTGGCTCGCCGCTTCCTCCCGTCACCTACAAGCAGAAGATGGCGGCGGTCTGATGCGCAGCCCGCGACCTGCGAGAGCTGAGCTGGGGCCGAGCCGAGGGAGCCTGCCGGCGGCTCCGGCCCAACGAGAGGGCTCCCGGCGCTCCGGGGAGACGCAGCGCGGGTGGCGGGGATGGGGCAGGAGAGGAGCCGCTGGCGGGAGCGCGGCATGAGGAGCGCCTCGCCGGCGCCTGCCCGGCTTCCACTGCGCTTCGTCGGAGAAGGTAAGATGTTGCGCTGGCCGGCAGGCGGGCGGCTGAGAGGCAGGCGGGCAGGGGGTCAACTGCAGCGGACTCGTCTGACTGTCCTTCCCGGAGCTGCTGGGGCCGGATGGAGCGGTGGGGGACTCGGCATTGCTCCTTCCAGCGGGCGCTCCAAGCCCAGCTGTTCAGCCATCGATCAAGGATCGATCAGGCCCGGGGGCAGGGCTGGCCAAGGGGCTCGGGGGGGGAAGAGGGAAGACGGGTCCCTGTTGCCTGAGACATCCTCATGCATCCTCCCCCCCTCCCCCCGCAATATGGCAGCAATAACAGGCAGGGCCCAAAAGAGAAGGAAAGCCCCAAGAAAGAGCGGGGATCCTGCACTTAAGAGCATCCCGCACTTGGATCCATTTCTGCCAGAGCCTTTGCGGCAGGTGGTGGTCGCTGTGGTTGTTATTGCTGCCATATTGCGGGGGGAAGGGGGGAGGATGCGTGAGGATGTCTTAGCCCAACTTATCTCACAAGGTTGTTGTTGGAGGAAGAAAAGGCCTTGTACTGCACTTAGATATAAACACATATGAAATACAAATACTGAATATCAAGCACCAACTGGAACCTTCCACTCAGGAATAAGTGAAACCACCATCAAACAGTGGACATTGGATCCTGGGTGGAAGTTGTCCAATATTTCTGGATCAATAGACGGCTTATTCAAGAAAAGGTGCACCACCACCTCTATCATAGCAGCAGGGACAACCCTCTTCATCAAAGAAGCATTAATCACTTCTCAGATCCAATGAACCATACCTCCCTTGGCTAGCCAAATGAGCCAAGAGGGGCATTGATCCAGCATGCAGGTGACAGAGCTCATACTACCAAGATCCCTGTTCACTTCTTGTTAGTCACTTGAAGTAGGCCAGGTCAAGAAATAGGAGACAGGGATTCCAGGAATACTCTTTATTGTAGTAAGGTAAAGGCAGAATCTTGAAAACCTGTCCAAGTTTCTCCATCTTGTACTAAACAAAATCAAGGTGGGGTTGTGTTTCTTTCTCAGCTTTCCTCTTTTTCAGGACTGTGTAATCTTTTCTGAGAGTCCCCCTTGACAGCTCACTCATTCCTTCCCTATCCAAAGGGTCAGCTCTACATTTATTTCCTATCCCCTAAGTCAGCCCCTTCATCCCACACAGCTGTTTGGAGACCAAGGGGCACCTCAGGTTCAGTAGACAGGAGAGGTCATTTGGGGCAATCACAGAAAATGCCGTGGTCCTCTCCAAGTTCCAGGAAATGATTAGATATGTGTGGAATGGCCCACTAAATTACTGGGGAAATCTTAAAGCCCTGCTGGAAACAAGCAGAATGCATCAATCAAAACAATGACAAACTCCACATTCCTCCAAATATCTTTCTAATATCCACAAGTTCTATCCTTCTATATTCACTCCATTGTCCAGCTTCCTGCCTCCTCCAAATACCAAGTCCTCATTTGTCTTCCACCAAAGTTTGAACTACCAGCACCACTAATACTTCAAAATCCTCTTTTCACACCATTACAATGGGGGTGAATTCAGTAAATGACAAGATATTAATAAGCTTCTTTCATGCCATGGCAGTATTTTCATCTGGTCACCATGATGGGAAAAAGCCCTTGCCATTTCATCCTTAAAGCTTATCATTTTTAATGTTATTTTGTCTTCAAATCCACTTTAGGAGATAGACTAGGCTGAGTGTGTTTAATCCAAGGAGCTTGATAAACCTATTTTTGAAGCCAGCTTCCTCACTTCCTCCTGCCTACCTATTTTTCCCCAGTTCCCCACATACTGCTATGATGTTTTAAATATTTCTCCGATCTCAGGAGCAGGACATAGGGAGATGCTGTGCAAGTATTTAAAAAGCTACTTTCTACATATTTAGTGGAGCAGGGACAATAATTTGTATTCTTAAACTTGGACTGAGGATTCAATCCTCCTATGCAAACATACATTGATATTATAAGCAGGTACAACATAGGGCAACCCATATTTTAACTTCAGTCATGAAGGAAACTAAATGCCAACAGAACCAAATGGATTACCTCTTCCGCCTCCAAGCTGGTATTGAAGAGGTAGTTATAAATGGGCATGTAATTTGTGCTGTTGCTTAGCATCATGAATGAAATAATGAACCTACCTTATACCAACTAGGTTGAGAAATAAAGCCCTGTTAGGGATCATTGAAGGAACTAAGTGGTTCAACTGGAGAAAGTCAATGGGGGAAAGGTGTCAGGGAGATAACAGGCGGCAAAGGAGGGGGCTCCCTCCAGGAAGGGAAGCGCATGCGTAGTACTGAATCGCGATGTTTCCCTCCCAAGAGATTGAAGAAAGCCCCGCCCTAGGTTTGTGGACTTATTCTTTGGGCATTGCCACTTCATGTTAGTCTAGATGGATTCTGTTAGGATAGTAGGATAATAAATCACTAGAGCCTGATTCCAGCCTCAGCGTGTTATTTCTACGCCCGGTCAGGACAAAATGAAAGCCATTTGCTGAAGAGCTGTCATACAGGGCATGAAGACTTATATTCTGTGGCTCCACGATTAAAATTTGCAAGGAAAAAAGTTGTTTAAATATTAGAAGAAATGTTGTAATCATAAGAGTTGTTTGACAACGTAAGAGAATCCCACTGGCAGTAGTGGGTTCTCATTTCTAGGAGATGTAACTAGAAGCTAGACAGTCTCTGTTGTGTGTGCTGTAATTACAAGATTCTTAAATTGAGTTGGCCTAGGTAACCTCCAAGATTATCTTCCAGTGCTAAACTTCTAATTGTATAGCCTAATACTTTCCTCCCTCCTCTACAGTGAATTTTCAAGTTCTAATTTAGACATTTTTCCTTTGACTTGCTATTCTAGGTTTTTAGCTGGAGTTGCCAGGACTGAATCTGGACTTCTTAATCAGACACACAAATA
This sequence comes from Charina bottae, assembly GCA_023362775.1. Lineage (NCBI taxonomy): Eukaryota > Metazoa > Chordata > Lepidosauria > Squamata > Charinaidae > Charina > Charina bottae. Next base: position 108,939,363 of record JALMGJ010000004.1, read on the forward strand.
TATACATACACAAATATAGTCTTTTCCTTGAGACATGAGCTACTTTGCTATATAAACTATATACTGGCAGGGTAGTATTTTTTCAGCTCACTCAACAATCCTGGGAAAGTTACCTGGGATTTCAAAATAATTTACACGATCAAGAGATCTTCAGAATCTTCAAAAAACTTCATGCAAAGCATGGAAAATCCAGAGCATCTGTTTCACAGAAAATAACTAACCTGGGGCATTCGTTAATGAGAACTTGTTCTGTGCAAATTCCACTGAAGCAGGCAGCTGAAGAAGTGATGCGTTAGAATTTTCTGCACGAACTCCATTGAAACAGAATACAAATACCTCATTTTTTAAAATCCAGATACAAATTAAACACTAAATGCACACATCACTTCAACTCTACTGAATCTGACTAATATAGCAAAGGAGAAAATTCATTGTTTATTACCATGTGTTAGTTGTTATCTATATAAATGTGTAAAAGACAAAATGAATTTCAAGAAAAGTAAGGGACCCTGAAAGATGTATTGATTGACACATCCCATTCATAGTGCAAAATATGTCACTTTTTAAAACAGAATTATTTTGAAACATGATTTATAAATTAATCCATATATATATACACACGCACACACTCTTTCTCTTGAAAATATAAAGAAAGAATGAGGCCAAAATGTAACTGTCAAAAGAACTATGGAACTGATTCTGTGCCCTGGGGAAAATAAGAAAGTCAATATATAAATGCAAATGTGAATGACATACCTCCTTCAAACAATTTTATTATTTGTAGAACAAAAAGTTGCACACACAGACAAAGACAGCAACACAGTTAAAAAAATAGTTTCACAAATTATATACAGTAAAGAACTCAGTGGTTTAACATTTTAATTTTGTAAAAAGCAGTAACATACATACATCAGGTCTACTCAACTTTAACTGAAGCCCAACACAACAGAAATTTAAAACAAAATTCATTTTAAGCCCTCCTTAATTCTGCGAAAATTATAAGCTTCCTCCCTTCCACAATGAAAAAAGAAAAAAAAAATCCCTTCAAACTTTGGTGCTATTCACATCCAATATGAAAAGCCCTATGCTAAGTAGGCTCTGAATCTATCCCATTCAGGACACACATTTGCCAGACAACTTGCTATTGCATGACATCAAACATTCAGAACTTACAAAAATAGTACTGAACTGAAAGCAGCCAACTTCAAAACCAGAATATATACATTTACACCTGTTTGTTTTTGAAAGGTGCCTCAATCAAATGGTGAACATTTGCTTGAATTATATACAAAATATTCTCTGTGTAAAAAGGTTGGACTTCGCCAAAATTCTGTACACACATGCTGCAGAGATTTACAATCTGACCCTTAAAAAAAAGGCCCTAGCATAAACCCTGTGGAACTAAATGGGGTCAGCGCCAGCAACGCAATTCAAGGGCTGGGACTCTAACCCATCATTTAAGGCAATAAATATTCCTGTTGCTTCTCTTTAAACATCCACTTAGTTGGGAATACAGCTCAACATGCAATGATACTATAAACTCAACTTCAGAGTAAGAGTTGTTCTGCTGAAATTGTCTGAAACAAATTATTAATAAGCAAACATCTTTCACCTATGATTTGTGAGCTAGCAAGAAACCTGATGTCTACTTAGGACAGGTAAGTATCAACTCCAGATTAGAGACTATATGCATTTGTTTGGAATGGTGTGATTAAGGTCAGTTGGTCTTCCTCATGATGGTAGAAAAAGCCCTCAGCATAAATTGAGGAAATCTGCTTTAAAACAGCCATGGCCTATGTAATCTCTACTCACATGAACTGTACAATATGGGAAAAGCAAATTTGATTTGCAGGGTATTTTCTGCAGCTTCATTGCCCTGATAAATTGTCACAGTGTCATGTACTATGATTCTCTGCTCATGTTAAACTGAGTGCACGCACGAGCCACTCACATAAGCTCTTTGTCTAAACTGCGGCCACTCCAAAATTCTCAAAAATCCTTCTGAAGCCTTGCTCTCTAAACACATTGCAATGGTTCAGAAACAAGCCCATACAGAATGCTTGCAGTGAACACCTAATTCAGTTAATGCTTTGAATGGAAAGAAAAGTGAAATGAAAAAAGAGAACCCAAACAGGCTACAATATCTTACATGCAGTAGATATTACAACTGCTCTTGCATATGCTGACACTATTTAAGGACGTGATCGAACACCCCAAACTCACACTTAGAAATATCCCACATGCTTTGAAATGCATTATATATATTCATATACATGAGTATTCATTTGTACTGTATATATTTACATACATATACACAAAACCACCCTGATGTTTTAAAAGGCCATATCACAAAACAGAAGATATGGATTTAAGATTCTGAATATTAGAATATACTTTCTCTTTACAAAGAAACCAAATATGCATACCTCTGTATGGTGTAAAACATATTGACAAAAATATTCTGTTACTAACATTACATTAAATAGATGGTTTTATAGGTTTCCTTAATAATGAGGTACATATCTAGAAGACAAAGAAGCTTTGATTCACAAAAAATAGATAGCTGTTTGTAACAATTACAGGTTTTAGCCCAGAATGGGAAGAAGTAGCAAAATGTTATAAATCTCCAAGGACACAGAGCACCTACTATATCAGCTTAAAAAAATATATTTTTTTCAGGATGAACTAAATGAACGCACTGTCCTTTTTTCACCTGACCCTGACCCACCCGTCCTTTTTCCACATTTATCTTTTTCCCCTTTTGTTTCCAGCTGGGGGTTTCTTCAGCTGGAGAAGTTGTCCTCCTGTACCAAAACTTGCAGAGGCTGGATTGGACACCCCAAATGTCAGGCCAGCAGATGCTGTGATGCCAGGATTGCTGAAGTTAAACCCAGATGTGCTCGAATTGCCAAAGCCTTGTAAAGGAGGGGAAAACATTTTGATGTGAAAAGATGTGACCACACTAAGGACAAAGGACTTTCAGTTTTTTTAAAGTATGAAGTGTAATTTGTATGACACAGCTTTCCAAAGTGTGTCGCGACACACTGTGTCGCCTGCGGTGTCCTGGTGTGTCGCGCAAAACCCCGGAAGCGCTGATGGGGGGAACCGGAAGAAGTGGCACCCCCGCCAATCAGCACTGCCGCTCCTGCGGTGGCAGCGCTGATTGGCAGGGGTGCCACTTCTTCCGGTTCCCCATCAGCGCTTCCGGGTTTTCGCACGACACACCAGGACACCGCAGGCCGTGCCGCTGCCACCACTGGTGTGTGTCACCAACATGAAAAGTTTGGAAATCTCTGCTGTATGATATGGCCAGTATTATAGCGAGGCTGAAAGAAGCGAACAACATGTCTATTCAAACTTACCGTGGGCAGAACACAGGTTTATGAGGTTTGAATTTTTAATTTAAAGAGCACTTGTTAAACTTTTCAAATTAACTTTAACCTTTAGATCAAAAACAATGTAACTCTCAGAAGCTTGTCAATCTTATCACAAGGTAAAATAATATTGGGGGTCAATCTTTGCCTACCTGATGGCCACCATATAGGCTGGAATCACAACTCTCATAATTCCCAGTGAGCATGACTAGATCAGAAACTCTGGGAATTGTAATCCTAACACACCCGGAGAGTACCAGGTTGAGGAAAGTTACTAAGTTTTTGTGGGCGGGGTACGCTTGGACAATGATTTGGAAAAATTGGTTCAAACATTGAGCGAGCACAGCACCTCTCCCCCATTCAATAAAACTGCCCAACTTTTTTTTACCCTTTTGTGCAAACCTGAAAAAAGGCACTGTTGTTTTAAGAGTCACATTAACACTAATGAAGGAAATTAAACCCAGTATTTTGAGAACATTCCTTAAAGTTGGCCCATGCACACGCCTGAAAAAAGTCAGACTGTGTTAATGAACAGCAGAAAACTTCTGTGGGATCCAAACACTTCTTTTGAATCATTTTCAAAGTGTGCATAGCCAGAATAGGTATTATTATAGCTATATTGAATATATTTAAAGACCTTTTTAGAAAATCAAGGAGCGCTTTAGTTTACTCAAGGAGAAATTGGTCAAGTACAAGAAAAAGAGACATTGTGACTTAGGTGCATAATGGGAAAGCCCAATAAGATTATTTTTTTCCTTTTAAGCAGAGGAGTACAAGGTCAAACGTTCTAAGACCAAAGCATCCCTTTTGTAGGAACATTCTATTCTGAGATTGGAACACATCAACATCTAGAGGAGCATCTGAACATTTCTGGTATATTTTGGGGTCAAAAAGTTTCACTCTCAAAACATTCCACAGGCCCCTATTTGTAAGAACTTTTGGGGGAGATGGGTGGTAATAGAAATATGAAAAATAAATAAATAAAATAAATAAATAAGAAGTTGATCCCCATACCATACCAAAGGAAGTGATTCAAATTTTCCTTCTTTTCAAAAGAACTTTACTTTAAAGTTCTCCTGGACATGGGGGTGCTTCTGTTGATCTTGACTATTGGGCCTACGCATGTCTGAAATTCAAGTCACAGTCTTTTCGCAAGTTACTAATATGATTCTAAATTCCAGATAGAAAATTTTTGTGACCAAAATATTTTATACTGAAAATCTAAATGCCCCACAAAACATTCAGAACAGAACAAACCTGCGCTAAGGCTTCCTGAAGGCTTATTTGTAGCTCCAAATCCAAATGATGGTGCACCTGGACCACTGCTTCCAAAACCAGCACTACCTGCAAATCCTAGGACAAACAGTAGTGAAGACAGGGAACACAAGTTAAGATATACACACAGGCTGAATTGTTTTTAACCATAATGTGTAGTTAAGTGAAGTTTATCACACAATACTTTAATCACCAAAGCTCCAAAATCTAACTAACCCAAAACATTAACATCCCTTTGATACTCTGCACTTGTTTATATCAACAGCCCACTGATTCTCTGCATATACTTTGGAAATCTGACCACCAAGCCATGTTAAGTTTGTATTAATTACTTATATTGTAATTTTAGTTCTTACAACTAGACCTCACACTTCTTCATGCTTTCTTTTTTATGAATAAGAAAATTTCTTAAAATATTCCCCTATAAGGCATGTATTACAATTAGCAGCCATCAGTTTGTAATTAAAAAAAATGACACAAGCCTATTCATGGAGCCATTTTGTCATCTTGTTACAGGTGACCTATTTTATTCCTTCTGCCTTGGCCCAACCACAGGTTACAAAACTAATAGATAAAATTGAATGTCCATGACTGATGAGCCTGGGCACTATAAAATATACCAGTGCAATGAATTTTCATTAGATGAAATATCTTTGGTAGGTATGTAGAATAAAAGTTGTATTTTGGAAATAAATAACTCCTTCACATAGAAAATCGTATTTAACTCAGTGAATATGGCAGAGGCAGAAATCCACTCATACTCAGATTATTTATTATCTCAGAAACTTCACAGTGGATCCAGATTTAGTCCTACTTGCTAATCAGATCCCATTTGTTTCAACAGGTCTTTTCTTATGTACAGCTGAGGAGGAAATCTATGTTTGCACAAGTCCATTTCAGCCCACATTGCTACACATGCTTCAGAGAACACTTTCTCTTACTTCAAGCAGGGCAGGACTTATGGTGGAATTTCTGCTAACATTGGACCCAACCTCAAGTATTACAGGTTTTTTAAGTGTTTTCCCAGCATATAATAAAAAGATCTGCTGAAAGTCACATGTTATTCAGTTGCTCTGAAAAAATTTTTATCAGCTATGCACAGGAAATCTTAAGAGCATCAATGACTAGCCTTATTATTGTGATTTTTTTTTCCTTACCAGTCTCAGGTTAAACTTGGATATTGTAGACAGATGCATGAACTAGTTGTGCCTCCTAGTTAAATCCCAAACCATTCATGTAATAATTGAAGACTGTAAGAACCAGAATTCTTCCATATGTTATAGATATGTAGACAATTGGCTCGGAAAGTAAAATTTTACTTCAGTTATAGCACAATCCAAAAAGCTTAAGTTCTTTAAAAACTCCTGTCCTCTCAGCAGTCATACTTTATATATACTTTTAAGTACATTGCATCATCAGCCCTTATGGCCCCTTAAAGATGAATACAAAGACCTAGTCTTTTCCTCCAGCATCGTTGGAAAGATTTGTTATAATAAATAGATGGAGCTTTCTGCTATCAACTGCCATTGTTTATAATGCCAAATACTGTATCTGAAAAAAAGCTTTAGGCAGGTTCTATAATGCATTATATTCCTCTACATTGATGTGACAGCTTGCAGAACAATTGGAATACTAAGAAAAGTTTGGCTTCCTGCTTAATTTCTGGTAACTAAATGGAAAAGTGAATGGAAGTTTTAGGAGGACACATCTGCCACTTGCTTTTTGGTTGAAGAAACTAGTTCTCTGAAGGGAAAATTATGATTGCAATGTAATACAAATGACAAGATGGGGATTTGTGAAGTCTGAAAGGATTCAATATTTTAACATTTCTTGGATGTCCATATCTGCTATTAGTAAATTAACTCCTACACTTCCATCTCTCCTTGATTACATGATAATGTAATATCTCTACGCCATTGTGAGGTTGCGTTTTGCACCATTTTTCAATTTGTTCTGGTTGGTTCAGTATTTTCTATACCAATAAAACTAGCTGAATATGACTTAAACAGTTGTGCATACAAGACTTAAAGAGATAGGTAAGACTGTTGCTCTTCTCAGGAAAAACAGGTACATGGCACTGCTGTGGTACAGTAATGTAAAGAATATCCCCAAAGTTATATTACTTGAAAAGAAAATAGATCTCCATGCTTGTCCACAATCTTCAGAAAATTAACCTCTCTCTCAAAGTGGGGTTAATTAGAACTTCTGGATCTGTGTATTAACAGAGGGTCAGTGGTGGTTGCACCAACCACTTCCCGTAGAAACATACCACCAATGAGAAAGAAAGCTGTACAATAATATATTAACACTGTATTTGGGGGATTTTTTAAAATCAAAAATTAAAGTGCAGTTTAGATGCATCCTGTTCCATAAAATCAAGGCACTTAACAAAGTATAAATGTATTTAATACAACACAAAGAACATACAATTCAATAGCATTTTAGGAAATAATCTTTGACTCCCAAAATGCCTATTTAAGAAAAAAAAAAGTTTAGAAGCCTAAATGAATTCCAGGAAGAAGAAAAAAGATGACCCCTTATTACCAAAAAGGTTCCCCCAACAGAGATCATAATGGAGTAATCAGTAAGGATATTTAACAAAGGTAACAATGCAAATAAAGCATCGTGTTTGTGAACTATAAAAAGGTCAAGGGGCACTAAGGTTATGATTTCCCCATCTCTAGAAGTGCTTACAACTGTACTGGGCTTTCTGATGTGAACTGGACATGGAGCATAATCAAGGGTTAATGGATATTTCAGATCCATTAATAAAGAATCCAACGGTGTGGACTTATACATGTAAAGATTAGTAATACCAGTGAAGTGTGCTACTAATTCAATTCAGGAAGTGCTGTAGAGTAATTAAGTGAAACATTAGAAAAAAAGTTAAAGAAGGGTACCTCCAAGGCTTGAAGAGCCTAAGCCACTTGACTGCAAGCCAGTGCCAATACCTGAACCGAATGGCGTTCCAAAACTAATTCCCAGAGTCGGCTGTGGCCCTGGTATAAAGAAAATGAAAACAAAGCTTGCCTTACTGTTTCACAACAGAGATCCATGATGTAAACCCTTTCATTAAAACTAAATCACAGCTTAACAAATGCTTTTTAGAGCACCCAAGCTTTCTTGAGAATTCTGCCTCAAAGTATCTTAGTGTCTTCAATGGCTAAATTTTAGATTTGGAATGCGATACAAGATGAAACTATTGGCTAGCCTATATGTTATGCCAAAGCACGAGACGATGGTTTTATGGACAACTCAGCATGTCATTTTAAATTAAACTGTCAGCTCCTTGATGGGAGTATATGTGAGCAGCGCTTCTTTTAAAATCATGGTTCATATTAACACAAATAAAATCATCATGTTACCAATGTCTGGTATTAAAATACTCAGCTGAGTATTTTATCCAGTTTTTTTTAAAAAACAAACGAAACAAGTGGATAAAACACAACACAGTAATTTTATTTTATTGAATTTATTTTTCATTTTTGAGCAAGTCAATTACACAGTAACATGACAATTCAAGCTGGTTCACACAAAAATGATAGTTACTGAGTTGTTAGAACTTTTGCTACATTTACAACAATTTTTGCCTGTTTATTTTAAACATTTACAGAAAAGGCACAATTGTGTACCTTGCCCAATACATTCAAAAAATTTTCAGATTCAGAAGATTGGAGACAGTGGTTTCCCTCCGTAAGAAAACTGTCAAAATAGGCTTTATATTATATCATTGTTAAAATGTCTAGCATCAGTCCAGGGTAGGAGGTGGTAAATCTCCTTAATAGCCCCTAGTTATAAATAATGTAAAACAAAAGTTCTGGATTTTTTTTCTAATAATTTATACAAGCTACTTGACAGTATTCACAGTACAATGTTTAAGCACAGCAATTAGTGCATTAATTAAACTTGATGGATTTGTCAAGTTCAAATACTGTGCCTGCCTTTTTATATCTGTTTATTCTATCATGCTGAAGGCCAACAGTAGAATCCAGAAAATGCTGTTCTAAGAGAATGCAGAACAGCACTTGCTGGACTCCCTTCTAATAATGAATGTCCTGTTGCTACTTGTAAATCCAATGGTGCAATCATCAAAGTGGAAGGATGAATCAATGTGGTAGTGTGTTTACCAGCAAGTGTTTTACCTAAAACACTCCAGGATTTTTACATTTCCATTTTTTCCTGAATATTTATACTCTCTATTTAAAATACCCCCCCCCCAATTCTACCTCATTATTGCATTATAGTACATTCATCTACCATGATTGCAATTTAAAATAACATTAAGGAAATACTGGTGACAATTGTAGACTTTGATGTACAGGTCAGACAATATGCATGGTCCCTTTCTGGTCTTGTAAAGTTATAAATACTTGAACTTCAAGTTCTCACAACCATTACCTAAAGAAATAATCATATATCAAGCAAAAGGCACTTTTTAAAAAATCTTTTGCAAGGAACGTCTCATTCTAGATGACCCAATGCAAAAAAGAGGTTGTTATATTTGTGGTAGCATAAGTTAAAGGGCAACTAGTCTTGTGAACTTGCAACTATACTTAACACTTATTTCGGCAAGCTGAGGTTTTATTTGTATTTAAAATACACTTTATACACATTATCTGAAGACTTTGGGTTAGTTAAACTTGGTTTCTATTTTAAATTAGTGAGAATAAGAAAAAAACATTGATTTCAAGGAATTAGTTGATTCTGAATCTAACATTTTAAAAGAAGTGTTGCATTTAGAGATGAAACTAGATGTAAACAAATTAATGTATTTTAGTAACCAGAAGCTCTTTAAAAAGTTTCCAGTCTGAAGTCAGTTAAGTTCTAAAAACAAAAAGTGTCCAGTGTTCCACTTTTAAAAGAAGTGTATCAGTTTTCCATCTCAGGAGGAGGCACCATTGGTGGAAGACCTTGAGAAAGTTTAATACAGTCCTCCAAGCCAAACTTGCATCTGAGTATGCTTTTCAGATTTTTAATGTAGTTCAAGACACTTATATTTAAGTTTCAGAAGTATAAGATTTCATAATTCAAGCTGACAAAACTTTTTAACTCAAGCGCAATCTTGAATTGGCACAATTCTGTATCAGAAAACCAAATAACCTCATTTAAAAGTTAGTTATTGGTACATAATTTAAATAATGCTAGAGATTATCCATGCCAAAACAAAGTAAACATTGTCACCTTTGGATAACACATTATGAATCATTTATAATATAAATCATTCGCTGCAAGCTATATGTCACTCTAAAGAGCAGTTTACGGTTAATAAATAAAACTCACTACTACCATAGCAATTTCATATGTGCTTGTTCAGTAGTATGTATCACTATTTTCAATGGGACTTCCTTTAATAATTTATGTTTGGAATCGCAGCCTAAGAGCCCTGACAGAGTACATATTCTGTACTAGGCTTGCCAGATACCACTGTCCAAAATGTTTGATAGCAAAAATAAAGGTGCAAGCACAAATTCTTCAAATCTAGCCAAGCATCTGACTAATATACTTCTCGATAAAGTCAATTTATCTTAATTTAATCTCAATACTGTAGTAAGACCTTGGATTTTAACCAAAATTTGTTCAAACACAAGGTCCAATTTAGTATTCATGCTGAGCAGGCATTCGTTCCAAGAAATGTTTTAAACTGTACCCTTGGCAAGATAAAATTACAAAGTAAAGCTCTCAGTGCTGGAAGGTGTTAAGAGTACACAACCAGAGGGAAGCAACCTTTGGCCCTTGAGACTTGCTGAACTACAATTTCCAAGATTCCTCTGACTAGGACTGCCAGAAGTTGCAGTTCAGTAACATTTGGAGGGCGACAGTTTCCCCAACCCTGAGGTAAGATAGCCAATTCTTTAATTGCTCAAGATGGAGAAACACACTTATGTCTAGCTACCTACACTAAACCATCTTTGCCTGAAAAGTCTTTGATGGTAAAAAAAAAAGGAGTAAGATTGTAAAAAGGTATCAATCAATTATTAATTTAATTTCTTAATAGCCCAAAGATGAAGCTGGCACTGAGTTTAATTCCAAATACTACTTTAAAGTAGAGCAAACACAATTTCCTACAGACATTTAACCATTTCCTAAGCATTGGCTTGTAATTACAAAAATGTTAAATTTAGAACTTTAAAAATGCAAGCTGTTTTAACATTTCATATTTGATTAATCAATGATTTTTTTTAATAGCCTTTGTTGTATTTCAGAGAAACTTACTTATCTATTCTAGGAAGTCTCTTCAACACCATAAACACAAACATTTTCACATACATCTAATCTCACTAACATCAACTTACCATATATTATTTAAACACAAGCTGAAAGCCTACTAAGTATGATGATTTATTTGCTGTTCTTGGATGTGGGTAAGAAAGCTTAAAGATGGGCTGAAGGTCATAGCAGAGCCAGTGCAAAGCAATCACTGGTCCATCCGGCCAGTGACTGAGTGGTTTGGTTAATTCACTCTCACCTTTCCAAATTTTGTTGACACATTTATTCACAGTTATCCACAACTAAACAATATTATACCACATTACTGCAAGCCCAGAATTTGCAATTTTATATTTCTATAGCCTAATAAATTTGGAACTGATGGCATAAATCAAAACATTAATTTCCTTTAGCACTAAGATAAATACAAAACATTTGATGCAAATAAGTGCCTTTTGGCATGCGCAGGCATCTTCTACGCATATAACTGTTCTATATTCAGAACAACAGAAGTGTGTGAGAAATTTAAATTAAATCCAACATTTTTTTATATTGCACAACCACAGCTATAGTGTTACATTTTTTCCACAGCAGTAAAAACCTAGTGACAATGCCTACTTCACTCATGAGATGCGCTCAATGAACCTTTCTTGCTAATGCAATTCTTTCAGTCAGCCACCTGGGTTCAGAGGAATTACTTCTCATACCTGGAACCCCTCTGAATCTTCTCCAGAAGATTGGGGAATACTCTGGAGTAGACTTTGGGAGCAAAGTATGAGGGACTATGAAATTAATGAATTATTTTACTTCTAGGTAAAGGTACTTAGGATTGTAACAGCAGTTTCTGCAGCATTACTTCAGTAACTTTGGGGGAAAATCTTAACAAGATTACAGTTTTGGTACTTAGAGACTAAGTATTTCCCCCTCTGCATAAAACTGTAAATGCACTGTAAGGTTATCACATACATCAGTACACTTAGAACAGAAGTTTATAACCGTAACAGATTAAATATGTAGCTACAGGAAAAATAGAAGGATGTATAAATTATATCACTCTTGCCAAGCTTTATTTGATTCCTCCAGCTGTCAACACCTACTATGTCAATGCCGGAAATACCCTGTAGATCCCATTATTTAACAGCTGTACCTGTTAAAGGCTCTCTAGGTAGTAAAGTATGCATGCATATACTACACTACTGTTTGTCAAGTACAGAAAACATACAGTGCAGCTACAGAAGAAAGACCCAAGCATATTCTTAGGTATGTCTGGAAGAGACTACTCCAGTATAAACTAGGTCCCTGTTGAGTTCTGCATCATACTTAGACATTAAAGTACTTCTAGTTTCAAAATGTAACCTGTAAATCCAGAACTCTTAAGCAGTCATTCACTGCCTATTTTTCAAGCACAGACTGCATTGGATGGCCAATAGAGTATTTTTTAAAGAGGATATCAACACCTCTCCCTTTAATTTCTATCCATGCTTACTTCCCAATGACCGTTATTTCAAAAATAACTTTATTATTTTTTCTATACATAATTTTTGAACTTAATCATCTTTGAACTTTAGCATCTTCCTGCTGGATCTATGAAAAAATCGGCCTTTATGTTCTTCTATCTTTTGAGGCTTATTCCAACAACAAAGCGCTATGTAAACACAAATTTAAAAAAAACTGTAATCTTCCACGAGAAAAGCCATTCTAAATTAGATTTCTAAACAAATTAGAAAAGTTCATACAATGCATCCTAATTTCTGAGGGATGTTATCCTATGCATATTCAGAGGTGACAGACTCACATTTGAAAGGGTTGAGTAATACAGTAAACAAAACTATTACAAGGAAAATCACAAGATTAAATACTAGATGTGTAATTATTGCTAAGTCTAGCCTGCATTTTCTATTACCAATATTTTGATGTACTGTTATTCACAATTTTTAGATTTCCAAAACAAAGGAAGACCTTATATAAAACATCAGGCCAGCTTATTATGGTTGTAACACTAAAAGCTATAACTTGAATGCACTCAGACCTGTAGCAGGCTGTTGCTGCTGTGTAAGTGTTGCAGCCATGGCAATGGCTGCTGCGTTTGGTATGTTGCTGAAAGGAGTAGGTCCAGTCGTAACTCGAGGGGCAGTCTGCCATTTCTTCGCTTCTACTCGCCTTGCCTCAAACACATCCACAGCATCCCCTAAAAAGGTTTTTCTGTATCCAAGATATTGGTCTTTGAGCATCTGAACAGAGACAAGAAAACTATTTTACATCGCATCGACCTTACATAATTTTCCTATTCTGAAAATTATTAAACCCATTATTCTGCTAATTAAAGATGCTGACTAAAATATTAGTTGTGTTTTATTAAAATTATATGCTGCCATAGCATAAGATTACTTACCCTTTTTACAGGCAGGCACTATACTTATTTAATTATTTTTGGACACATAGGGGTGGCAATGATATGAAGATGTCCTCATGGGGGCGGAATTTTCAGATTCTTTTTCACTGATTGTTCATTTGTGTGTCTTTTCAATAAAATTGTGATAAGGATACTGGAAGTTTAATACACATATTGCACTGGTTATTTTACTCCCAAATTGCAGAAAATCATACTCCCTTTACTTAAGATTTGTTGCCAAATTTCTGTAGCTTGTTATTGGGGCTGTAGATCGCTAATGCAACCCCTAGGCTCCATACTTCAGTTTAAAACAGTAATGTTATTCATAACCTTTCATTTGTTCAACTCCTTTTTAAAAAGCTTGGGTTTTTTCTCTCATGTTATATGTCAATTAAGATACTTTTCTGAAGCTCTTTTCCAGATACATTTCCTTTACTGTTACCTTTTATGAGGTCTTTTATTTGATGATTTCCTATTTTAGTTTGTGGTTTAGTTGTACTGTATTTTCTTCCATATTTCATTATTGCTCTTGTAATTGCTCCCGTTGGGGGAGATGGGCGGTGATAAATTTGAAATACACACACACACACACACACACACACACATATATATATATATATATATATATATATATTCACTCACTCACTCACTCACACACACACTCACTCACTCACTCACTCTGGATATTTCAAAAAGCATGTTGTTACATATCTATAAAATGTAAAATATTACCAGAAACAGAACTCAACCTGATTCAGTCTTTTCCTAATTGAGTGCACAGTGATTCCAACACTATCTGATCATAATGAGGACTAATTATACATATTCACTCTGCTTCAAGGATGAGCCTACTCAAACTTTTCATATAGTCTGATTAAAACAATGAATCAATTATTATCAGATAGATTTCAAAAATGAGCGTGTTATACATTAGCAAGCAGATAGAGAACATCTGCCCACCATTCTCTATGGAAGCTTTATTAATCTGTCTAATTCTAACCCTAAACACATACACAGAACCATGAAAAGATTAACTAAATTTCATGTACTCTTAGTTTAAAAGCACCTCAAGGAATTTAGCAGCACCCTATTCCTTGTTAAAAGAGGTATATGTGAAGCAAAATGTATTACTATAGGCTCAGTTAGGACCCATGATGATACTATCACTTTGTTCTTCCATAAGAAATCAAAAACACAACTCGAAAAGCTAAAATGGAAGTCATTCAAGAACACAAGATATTCATATGCTATACATTTTATACAATATATGAATACAACTGGAAACAGATTTTACCTTCACATTTTCATGTATTGATTGAAGTTGTGCAGCTAGAGCTACAAATGTTTGATAAATTTTCTGCATAGCCATGGATAAATCTGTGAGATACGAAAATTTGACAAATAAAGCCTTGTTGCAATATAAAATCATAATTCTTATTGCTGTCAACAGAACTAACGTACTTTTTACCAATTGTCATGACATTTAGAATCATAGATTTGTAGTGATGGAAGGGACCACAAGGATCATTTAGTCCCAACCCTCCGCAATGTGCAGAAAAGTCATTTAAACCACCCATGAGAGGTGGCTGTCCAGGCTCTTCTTAAAAACTGTGGAGTCCTTGGTGCTCTGAGCCTTGTTGTTTTCTTGCAGACGTTTCATTGCCAGACAATGAGGTCTTCTTAAAAACCTCCAGAGAAAGAGAACCCGCAACCTACATAGGTAGGCTGCTCTACTGTTACCGATTTCACCGTCAGGAATTTTTCCTTACATATAAATGAAATCTAGATAGCTGAAACTTATACTGGTTATATCTGTTCCAAGCTTCTGGGGCCATGGAAAATGGTTCATGACCATCTTCCCCATAGTTTCTCTGTATGGACCTGAAAACAGCTATCATGCTTCTTCAGACTAAACTTCCCTAGTCCTTTTCGCCTGTCAAGTCCCTGTATCATTTTTGTTGCCCTCCCTGAACCCTCTCCAACCTGTCATTATTATTCTGGAAATGGGGTACCATTCCACCTGTAGCCTCACCACTGCTGAGTAGAAAGGAATCATGTCTTCACAGGTTTTTGATACAATGCTTCTTTTAATGCAGCCCAGAACTGCATCAGCCCTTCTAGCATGCTGACTCATGTTCTGTTTGTTACCAATGACTTCACCCAAATTGCTCTCAGATACAATCTCATTCTGCTATCCTTGGCATTGGCCAGACCTCAATTGTGTTTCATCCACAAATCTGAAAAGCAGCCTATCAATCCCATCAGCCAGGTCATTTCTAAAATTGTGGACTGTTCCCTATGGAAGCCCATTCATTACTGCTCTCCAACACCATGTATGGCAATTAATGCTGACTTTCTGAGTGTAGTTAGCCAGCCAGTTGTGGACCCACATTACTGAAATATCATCCAAGCCACACTTTAACAGCTTGTCATTGAGAATGTCCTGTGGAACCTCGTCAAAATCTTTCCTCTTAGGATATATAGGATTACCAAGTTATGCAGGGGAGAGAGGACCCTAGCTTTTTGCATACGAAAGATAAAATACTTAGACATTATTTTTCTAATAAGAATTTTTTTCTTTCTGATGTAATATTTAGTCCTCATAAGGTAAAGGTAAAGGTTCCCCTGCACTTTTGTGTAGTCGTGTCCAACTCTAGGGGCCGGTGCTCATCTCCGTTTGTTAGCCGAAGAGCCAGCGTTGTCCGAAGACGCTTCCACGGTCATGTGGCCGGCATGACAGCACACGGAATGCTGTTACCTGCCCACCGGTGGTACCTATTAATCTAATTGCATTTGCGTGCGTTCGAATTGCTAGGTTGGCAAGAGCTGGGGCGAGTGTGGGAGCTCACTCCGTCACGCTGGGCTAGGGATTCGAACCTCTGAACTTGCAATCTTCCGATCGACAAGCCTGGCGTCTTACCCGCTGAGCCACCATGCCCCATAGTCCTCATAGCATACTCATATAAACATCTTATAAAGGTAAATACTGAAATGTTGTGAGCAGACTTCAATTATGCCACACTGGCTTGCTCATTTCTAAGGCTTTCCCTTAATGCTGAGCTTTGCCTTGGGTGATCTGGAAAATCTTTCCAAAATAATAAACGCTAGGGATCTATGGAAGAACATCTGTGTGAAAAGACTGAAATAACAGATGGGAAGCTTTTGTACAACTCCTTCTTTGATTTAAAATCACAGGCAATCTATCTTCTACTTGTACTATCATTTCATCCTTTAAAGGGCTTATGATTATGTCTACTCCCATAATTTAGCAACAAGCCAATCACAGTAATGCCAAGTTAAGTGTCTTAAGCATCGTTTATCTGCACAGAGATTGTTGTTTGCTTACCAAATGCTAAGGTTACTGCATAAAGTAACTAACAAAAAAAGATACTGTATGAAAACATGTATTTTTACCTTGGGGAGTTATGTGCGAATTGTTTGCCTGGGTAGCGAGATGATTTTCCAGTTCTTCAATCTGCTGTCTGTACTGCTGCAGTTGTACTTCAAACTGTTCAATCAAGATCCTGAAGTAGCTAGATCAAGTATATTTCAGAACATTTAAGTGATGGATGGGATTAAGTATCACTCTAAAGAAATGTATAACTATTTTGAAGATCAAGACTACAACAACTGAGTTTGCTTTGTTTTTCCTCTCTTATTTTTATTTCTAACATATCAAATACAATAACCTATCCAACAAGGCACTGAGAACCTTGTTTGTGATTTGTCTTATATAAGTCATTCTTAGCACTCAGATAGGAACATGATGAAAATATGTTTTTTAAAAAAGCTATTTAAAATTATATGACACTAATCACTTCCAAGCACCAGGTAAGGTTATTCCTGATGCATACAATTCCTGTTAAGAATCCAAGGAAACACTCAAACTAAAGGAATTGTATTTCTTGCATAGTGAGTATAAAGGAAAATGGCTCCCCGATGCAAAGACAGTGTTTTTGACACATCTCTAGAAAGAACACGTTTTAATCTTCTACTTACTCTGCTGGCGCTGTATTTTCATGCTGAAGGCCAGGAGGTGTCTTCTGTGTCCTTAATGCTATCTCGGCATTTTTAAGTTCCTGCAGAAGGAAGAAGGGGAAAATCAGATCTTGTAAGTCCAAGGAGTAAAATTTCCATAGAAAATAAATAACTCTGCTTTAGTAAACTATTTCTTCCTGATAACTTTGTTAATATTCTCAACAGTGAATTTTTCCATTATTAAAATCATTGAGGTCAATGGAAAGAAAGCCAAATAAAAGCCAAGGTATTATTTGCACATTAATAAGCAGATCTCTAGGTACCAACTATATTGCATCATCTTCCCAAAAAGGAGCTTAACAAAAAAGTTGTATCCATTATAACAACCTCGGAATACAAATGTAGAACTAAATCACTAGAAAAGATGAAACCCCAGGCACTGCTTTTCCACCCCCAACAGTTCGTTACAGCATTATTCATTTTGCTGTGACCATTTCACCCACCTGTATCTATTTACCCCAATCACTACAAAGGCCTGAATGAGGACAATTTATTATTGATTATGTGCTATCAAAGTTGTTGACTCTTAGCAACCTCAAAGATAGACTTTCTCCACGATGATCACTCCCTAACCTGGATCTTCATCCCAATGGTTCAGACATTGCTGCTGTAATCGAGTCCATCCACTTTGTTGCTTGTTGTTTTCTTCCATTTCCCTCTGCCTTTCCCACATTCATGGACTCCTCAAGGGAGGTTGGTCTTTGAATAATATTTCCAAAACGTGATAATCTGAGCCTGGTCATTTGTTCCTTGAGTGAGAACTCTGAATCAATTTGTTTCTTTTCCTGGCTATTCATGGTATTCTCAAGAGTCTTTTCCAACACCAATGTTCAAAAGCATCAATTCTCTTTCTATTCTGTTTCTTCAAATTCCAACTGTCACTTCTATATACTGGAAAACCATTGCCTGCATGATTCTGGTCTTTGTAAATATAGACATAGCATGGCATCTGAATATCTTTTCTAAGTCCTTCATTGCTATCCTATTAGTCTTGACTGCTGGTTCCTTTACTGCTGATAGTTGACTCTGAAAGGCAGAAGCTATCTACCACTTCAATATCATCACTGCCAATTCTAAGGCAAACTGCAGTATCTTTCGTCATTAGTTTTGTCATCTTTTTATTTAATCATAGACCCATTATATATAAAGACCAAATTAATGACAACAGATACAGAAATCAACCTTAGAATTGGCTATGAAGATAATGAAGATGAGGACAAATAGATATATAAACAAATATCTTGAACATACTGATTATGCTAAACTCCATATATCAACATAATTATACTCACATACTGCATGAGAATACTAGCACCTAAGGAAAGGGTTAGAAGTACAGAACTCTACAGATGAGTTCAAGGAGTAAAAAGATTAAGAACTGCCAGCTACCAAATGATCAGTTTCCTAGGAACAACATTCTAAAATAAAATTAGAGTAATACAGTTCTGAGATGAACAAATGTCTCAACAGAATAAACACAAAGCAGAGCTATCATACAAGCAAGCCCACATTTTCCAAAAAATTAGGCACACTGTTAATTTTATTAAATTTAAATTAGGATAAATTAGTCTCTTATATACCTGAGCAGTCTCCACTTTCAGTTTATCAATATTAAGAGTGTTTCTCTGTAATCCACTGGCAGCTACTGATAACAATTGCTTCAAAGCCTTTATATCCTCTTGCACTTTAAGCATTGCTTTGGAAGACATTCGACTGATTTCTTCCTGGACCTGTTTTTGTTCTTTTACAAACTTCCTAGGTGAGAAAAAGGGGGGGGGGGGAATCAGAAAAAGGAAACTCCATGCCAAAATAACCACCCAAATGAGTGGTTAAGACTAGAGGTAGCAATGGCAGCAGTAGCTCTACGGCATATAAGGAAATATATACAGACTTTTTACAGTTATCATTCAATAATTTAAAAATGCAAATAAAACTGGTTATTATTAAAATCAATTTTAAAGGAATTGATATATTCCTTTAAAATATATATACAGAGTATATAAATGTATATATACTGTATATAAAATGTATATACAGTATACAGTTATCAAGAATTGCAAGGATCAAGAAATTACTTACTGGAGATTTTCTACATCTTGGCAGATTACCGGAGGTAGATTTTCATCTTTTAGTGCTTTGCTATCCCTGCCAACAGATGTGTTTTATTATCAGCAAATTAGTGTCACACTAGTACAAGAATGTTTTATTTAATATTGTAGATATAAACTTTAAAATATAAGTTTGTCTTTTTTTATATTTTATTTTTCTGGATTTTATCATTTAAGTTTAAGGATTGTTTAGTTCAATTTTTCATTTTAGTATAACTTGGCATTTTGCTTATATTTTATATTCTTCTTAAATAAAGATTTAAAAAAGGAAAGAAATTATAGAAATGAAGAACTTCATTATTCAGCTCTCAATTCCATAAGAATCACATACATTAAATATCATAATCTTAAGTAGGAAAATTAATCTTTCCGTAGGCATGCAAGTCAGTTACTTCTGTAGTTATAATATTTGATTTACTTACTCTGGTCTTGTTCCTGTTTTGTCACCTAGAAACAAAGATTACAAGTCAGAAGGCACTTCTTAAGTTTTATATGTGACATTATCAAATAGACTTTACCAGCAGAATCTTCTGTATTTTCTCTAGAAAGGATACCCACAAAACTACCAGTTTAATAGCCACTTTCGATCAAACCTCTTAGCAGAACAGAACCAGAGCTACAGAGGGGAAACATTCTGCTACAGGCAGGCGGGCGCTACAAAGTACGAGATTTCCATGCCCGCTGGGGGTTCCTCGGGGGAAAAAGTGGCAGGAGCGACCTGCAAACTCCTGCCAGCTTCCCCACTGACTTTGCTTATAATCACAAATGGCGATTATATGACCATGGGACACTGCAAAATTTTTAATGTATCTCCACATGTAAAACCGGGCTTCATCTGGTGAAGGGGAAAATGCTGTAACAAGCTCTGAAGCTGACAGTACTAAACACCTCTTGGGCACCAGGGAACTTAAGTATTTATATCACCAAATGCAGTGCTGTTGAATGTACCAAAATACATTTTACAAAATAATTTCTGTAAGAATTATTCCACTTATCTCTTTGGACCTATTGGAAAAAGCCACAAAGTATTCCTCACTTGGTAGGTTCAAATAATGTGTATTAACATACTTTTTTTATCTGAAGAGCTACTGAAATCTATGCCACCAAGACCTTCATTAACTGTGGTAGCAGGTGCTGCAGCTGCCCCAAGGGTCAAACCAAAAGCATTCTGTCCAAGCCCTGCAAATAATACAGAAATTCTTGGGTAAGATTTGGGATTTTTTGAAGTAGGATGTATTATCCATAAAAACTGAAAGAATGTTCTTCTAATGTTATTAGCAAGAACTCTGAGACTATAAACAGATGAGTGGAAACAGGAATCTGTGATTAAAATTTGTCCTTGCCACCAAGCCTGCTCTCCCACCGTCAACAAGAATACAGAGGTCTTCTGAAGACACAACGTTTCAGAGATTGCATAAAGTAGGACATAGGAGAACTGAAACAACCTTCCAAATCAAAGCTGAAGCTTGTCCATGTTGTGTTGAGTTTGAAATTATTTCTAATTTCAAAAAGGAATATAACAAGCTGCAGCTATAACTACAAATCAAAATGTTGCTTTTAAATTGCATTAATTACTACTTGTTTCAGTTTGAAAGGATTAGCAGGACCAATAATCCTTTAAATTATTAAGTTAAATCTATGAATAAGATCCACATTCTGAACACATTTTAAACAATAAATATGAACAATGTCACCTGTTGTAGCTGTGCTTGCATTTGGGAACAATGTTCCTCCTAAACCAGCCAAGGCTCCCCCCAGAGAAAGTCCTGTGGATACAGTTGTGGTTGGGGCAGTGGTGCCTCCCAAGTTTAATGTAAAGCCAGAAGATCCTGAATTTTAAGCAGAGAATGCAATTCAGATCCTGAATTTTAAGCAAAGGATACATCTTGATTTTCCCCCCAACATTGCACATTGATACTACTATTTTAATGCAGTTATAAAGACCACAGCAATAACATCCATTTTGGTGTTATTTACTTTCTTTTATTTAGACCAAATATTGTTATGTATTCATTGAAACTTGGAGACTATTCTAGAACCCTCACATATAGCTGAAGCCATTCAGTGATAACCTTGTATACATAAAATTGTATCAATTCCTTCATGATGTTCAAACCTCCAAGTGCAAGGATTCCAGTCACTGCAGAATTTTTTTTAAAAAAGGCATTTGGATCTGGAGCCATGGTCTGGATCCAATCTGAATCACTACTGAAATCAAGTGGTTTTAAGTGATAAGTACAAGCAAAGAACTTGAAGCACTATTAGAGAAATAGTGTGACATTATTGACCAATACTCTCTCAGCACAGCAAGTGGACTCAAATCCTACACCCTTGTTTTTAATTACTTAAAGGGATCTTAAACAAGGCAGTTTTCTCTGCCTGCTAGGAGTCACAGAAGCTTCTTTTAGCTTAGCTACAGTTATTATAGAGTCATAGAGTCCCCCGTTGGGAGAGATGGGCGGTCATATAAATTTAAATAATAAATAAATAAATAAATATTAATTAATTAATACTGAAAGTAGGCATTAAGAGCATTTAACCAACCTCAAGTGATCTTGAAAAAATAAAGTGTCAGAGCAGATTAGTATCTACCCAACCAAGAAATCCCAGGACTATGGGCTAAACTGGACAATTAAAAAATATCTCAGAAGGTGGCAATGGCAAACCATTTTTCCACTGTTTTGCACAGAAAATGACATGGATTTGTCCATGGAGTTTCCAGGGGTTGAGCTCAACTCAGATAACTTTACAATATCCCTCCAGCAAACATTTTAACCTGATAAGCATTAGGATCCCTATCATCAGATTGTGATAGAATCCTTTTACCCCATGCCTAAAGTATAACTACCGTATTTTCCGGCGTATAAGACGACCCCCAACTTTTCCATTTAAAATATAGAGTTTGGGATATACGCCGGAAAATACGGTACTCGCCGTTTAAGACCTCTCCTGGCCAAGTGCAGCCGCTCGCCGAGCGCGGGAGAAACGCAGGGAGGGGGGAGCGAGCTCCGTTCCCTCGGAGCAGCCTTGGGAAGGGAGGGGGCAAAACGCAGTGGCTCCACGACGGGCTCCAAAGTCGCCCACAACGCTCAACGGCGTTGTGGGCGACTTTGGAGCCCGTCGTGGAGCCACTGCGTTTTGCCCCCTCCCTTCCCAAGGCTGCGTTGTGGGCGACTTTGGAGCCCGTCGTGGAGCCACTGCGTTTTGCCCCCTCCCTTCCCAAGGCTGCTCCGAGGGAACGGAGCTCGCTCCCCCCCTCCCTGCGTTTCTCCCGCGCTCGGCGAGCGGCTGCACTTGGCCAGGAGAGGTCTTAAACGGCGAGTACCGTATTTTCCGGCGTATAAGACGACACCCGGCGTATAAGACGACCCCCGACTTTTGAGAAGATTTTCCTGGGTTAAAAAGTCGTCTTATATGCCGGAAAATACGGTAGTTTTTGGAACAATTATACCTAGAAAATTTAGGCAAATGGAGAATGAGAAGATAACTTGAAGACAGAACTATTGCAAGCTTACCTGCTGCTGGAGCAGATGTAAGGGCAGAAGATAATGCGAGGCCAGAAGAAGTAGAAGTGATAGGTAAAGCAAATGGTGTGGCTGATCCAGCAGGTTTATTGAAACCTAAACTAAGACCCGTAGTAGAGGAAGAAGTCGAAACAGGTGTGCCTATAAAAAAATAAGTATGTTTCATTTATTTATACACACACACACACACACACACACACACACACACACACTTTTATCTGGTTTCTCTTCTCAGGGGTCACACATGGGGTTACCCCCAACATACATAATTTTATCTTCACAACAGCCATGCAAGGCACACTGTGATAAAGTCCCTCAGGTTTCAGTCCAACACTCATTCCATTACACCGCTATGGCTCTCAGCATCTACTCATGTTCCTTTAAACTGAGTAAAGACATATTTATTCGGAAAATATTTAACAATTCCCATTTAAGAATGCCAATCACTAACCATAAAGAAAATGTAATCTGAAATATAAATGGTCCAAGATACTCTTTGCTTCATAGACCAGGGCTTTCCAAAGTGCCGCCGCTGGCGACACGCCAGCGGCGGTGGCACAGGGGTGTGTGCGGCGGCGCGCACACGGCGGCTGCCGCTGCCACCGTGCACATGTGCGCGACGCTTCCGGGTGGTGTGGCGACACACCACGCTGTGTGTGGCGACACACTTTTGTGTCGCGACACACAGTTTGGAAAGCTCTGTCATAGACAATAACCAGAACCTCACATAAGGCCAGAACAGTTATAATTATAAACAATAAAAACCATTACAACAGTTATCTTGATGGGAGATTATAGTTTTTCACTCTAGTACGTGTCTACTTTGCCATGATGTTTACTAATACTTTACAAGAGGAAATAGCTGAATTGTAATCATAATAAAAGTTTACCAATCATTCCTAAGCCTCACATCATTGAAATCCAATGTTTTTCTTTGGGGAATTTCCAGCTGTCGCTACTCAAGGAAAAGGGAATGCTAGTGATTATATAATACTTACCTAATGTTAATCCTGCAGCAATAGTTGTAGCTGTTCCTGTATAGGAATACAAAATAAACAAATATAAACCATATTTGTAGATTGAAGAGCAAACATGGAAATGTACAAAATTCAAAATCTTTAGCATAGGAGCAGGTAATTTGGTACACTCCAGGTATTCTGGACAACAGTTCCCATAATCTCTAACTACTGGCCGTGCTGCCCAAGACTGATTGGAATTTGCCTCCAAAACAACCAGAGGGCAGCAGCTGCCTTCTACTAGCTGGAATGTTACTTCAACAAGAATACATAATGATCTATGTTGGGAGCAAACATTCAGATTCAGACCCAAGTGGAAGATAATATTGTTTTAATTGCATTACACAATATATTTAGCCTTTAAATACTAAACTAAGGAATAGACAGCCATATATACAACCATATTATTTTAGCCAAACTCTTTCCACACCATTTAGCTATAATCTCACATCAAGAAAGCGGCTCAATATAATCTAGATGATGAAGCCCTTTAGGTTGGAAAGAAGGTGACTGAGAGATGAACACAACCAAGGTGTATAAAATCATGCATGGCATGGAAAAAGTGGAAAGGGAGAAATTTTTCTCCTTCCTTCCCCTCAAAATAGTGGGACTAGGGCCCATCTAATGAAGCTGACTAAAAGGAGACTGAAAACAAAAGAAAGTCATTCTTGAAGCAGCACATAATGGACTTTAGAATTCTTTATCTCACAATGGCACTAATTTGGATGGCTTTAAAAACGGGTTGGATAAATTCATAGAGGACATTTATCAAAACTATTAATGTTGCAGACTTCATGTAGATTCATGATGCAGGCAGCATGCCTGCAAATACTAGTTATAGATGAACAATAGTGTACCCCCATCTGCTGCTTGCCAGAACCATAGAGGAACCTGGCTACCCACTGGGAGAAATAAAAATTGGTGGACTACGATGGACCTTGGACTAGTCTAGAAAGGTTATTCTTACACTCTACTGCAACAATTCAGTTCAAATAAGGATATTCAAGTCTGAAAATAATACATCTTAAATATACTGTACGCACTAAATCTTTTGCTAGATTCATCTCTACCAGCAATCAAAGTCTGTATACATATTACTAAAATATATGGATATAAATTTGCTTTGAATATAAGATACAATAATGACCACAGCCATTTAATCTGGAGAATAGTTGCCAACTTTAGCATTATATGCATAAATAAATGAAATTCATAGTACAAATATCAGAAGTTATCAGAATTCAATTCATGTTTTTATCATTTTGACATTAATTCACTTAAAGGTAAAGGTTAGGTAAAGGTTCCCCCCGCACATTTGTGCAGTCGTGTCCGACTCTAGGGGCCGGTGCTCATCTCCGTTTGTTAGCCGAAGAGCCAGCGTTGTCCGAAGACGCTTCCACGGTCATGTGGCCACATGACGTGCGTGGAACGCTGTTACCTACCCACCGAAGTGGTACCTATTCATCTACTTGCATTTGTATGCTTTCGAATTGCTAGGTTGGCAAGAGCTGGGGCTAGTGCGGGAGCTCACTCCGCACGCAGGGCTAGGGATTCGAACCTCCGAACTTGCGATCTTCCGACAAGCTTGGCGTCTTACCCGCTGAGCCACCACGCCCCTTATTAATTCACTTAGCTCAAGCTAAATCATTTTAACAGGAATAACTAAAGTATATTTTACCGGTATTAGTCCCTCCTAAGGTAAAACCTGTGGTAGGCTTTGAGCTAAAAAGTCCAGTGCCAAAACCAACAGAAGGAGTAGTTGTAGTTGCGGTAGCTGTTGAGCCCAACGTCCCAAAGTTAAGGCCGCCAGTTGAGCTAAATCACAAAGTAAATAATTATTAATCACAACCCACATAAGTTCAGTGTTCATTTTATTTCTTCACTGCCAGCTTTACAGAATAGCATGCCTTAATTTAAATACAATTAACTAATATTTCATCTTCAACCAAGTGAGTGTTCATAAAAGCTAAGGCTGTTTTTCTTTTTATACTTAAATACCCAATAACATTAACAATATTAATGCTGCTACATTTGTACATTACTGTCAGTTGTTTAAACTATTTATTTATTTATTATTTAAATTTATATGACTGCCCAACTCCCCCAATGGGAGTTTGATGTGCTGAACACCAATTTTGTACTAGGCCAGGGCTTTCCAAAGTTTTCCCGCGGCGACACACCAACCGCCGTTGGTGTCGCCGTGGAAAACCCAGAAGTGCTGCCGTTGCGGCAGCGCGCAAAAACCTGGAAGCGCTGCTGCCGCTTTTGGTTTTTGCGCGCCACCATGGCTGCGGCGCTTTCGGATTTTCGTGCGCCGCCGTTGGTGTGTCGCCGCGGGAAACCCCAAAAGCGCTGATGGCACGCCATCAGCGCTTCCGGGTTTTGATGTGACACATCTGGGCCCCGCAGGCAACACACTTTTGTGTCACAACACACAGTTTGGAAAGCTCTGTACTAGGCAAAGTAATCATGATTTGTTTGGCTAATTTATTCTACTGGCAGCCAGAAAAAGGGACAGAGCACATAACCAAATGAGATTTCTGTGTTCAGATGCAAGCCACAGTTAAAACAAACTATATACTGTAATTTGTTGCCAGAAAAAATTAACCATCCCCTCTCCCCCAAGAATGGGTTCATACATCATGCTAATCCATAAATCAAACACATTATGGTTTAGCATTGTGTGTGAACCCTGCCTTAATAGAAGCTTTTATTAACTTGGTGCCCTTCTAATGTGTCCCAAGAGTTATATAAGACTGATATATGTTATTATATTAAATTTAATACTGCTTCTCAAACAAAATCTTTTAACTTGCAGGAAGTACTAAGGAATCACATGTTTTTCTATTCACAGTCTGTAAATCTTGATAAGTTACCTTTATTTCTCCACATGCTAGCATTAATATTTACAGCATTAACTTAAAACTGAACTTTCTTTCAACTTAAAATCCAAGAACCATCCATAATTAAAGTAAGAGAGAAAGACTGCTAGACATCAATAATTTTCTCATTTATCTATTAAACAAAACATATGCCAACACAATTTCTTCTTAGATGTTGCTGCTTTATTTTAGCACATCTTTGTTGTTATTGCTATTTTTCAAAATGTACTTTATGGTTATTTTAACTATAGTTTACTGTCCTGGTATATTTGTCGATGAAGGTTCTCAGTCATCCAGGTGGAACAGTCTGTGGCTTGAATCATGTCAACTGGATTTCTATTTTCTCAGTAGAAACGTTTCACTCCTTATCCAAGGAGCTAAGCTCCTTGGATAAGGAGTGAAACGTTTCTACTGAGAAAATAGAAATCCAGTTGACATGATTCAAGCCACAGACTGTTCCACCTGGATGACTGAGAACCTTCATCGACATATTGCCATACATTTTGGGGAAGTAACCCTGAAGTTGGTAAGGAAATTCGAGAAGACAGCAAGACTGAAGAAGCTCCTTGGATAAGGAGTGAAACGTTTCTACTGAGAAAATAGAAATCCAGTTGACATGATTCAAGCCACAGTCCTGGTATATTGTTAGTGAAAAAACACAGAACACCCAAAGTACAATGAATTAACTCATCTACTATATTCAGCCATAAACAATGAAATTAGGGTCAGGCTTTCTTCATTGTTACGTAATACAGTAATTGGAAAATCCATTTTTCATCAATTAACTGTTATGTAGGCAAAGAAGAAGAAATAGGTATCAGCAGACTTGAGGAAAACAGTTGCTAATGTACAAAAATAATTGGAAAGAATCTAAAGGGGCATAAGGAAAAATCAGTCAAAATGGCCTAAATGCCCCTAGAGTCGGACACGACTGCACAAATGTGCGGGGGGAACCTTTACCTTTTACAGTATGACTGAGCATACTCATCATGAAATGCTAGCTGACTGTGTGAATGTTGTACTGGGAGGGGCCATAGAACAGAGTGCAGCCTTGTTCCAGATCTCTGGAGGGCATCAGACTGAGCAACTCCCATCACCTCCTATAATTGATGAACTTGAGGGCAAGCAAATTAGGGAAGGCTGAAATCAACTACTTAATGCTATGTATGGAGACAAGTTTTAAATGGACCACACACACAACCTCAAATATCATAATGTTGTAATATATATAGATTTGTATCACAGTTGCCCTATAATTAGGCTCAAGAAAATGGGGAGAGACTTTCAAATGTTATCATCCGACTTCAAATAATTGGAGGAATAGAAGATAAAACAGTTGTAAAAAATATTTTATACTCTTTTTAAAATTTACAATGAGAAAAAACTTGTGCATACCTCTCCATAAAGGATAATAAACTCTGTAACACTTGTTTCTTGGTTACAAAGTCACGATTGCCTAAAATCTCTTGGAAAAGCCATATAACCGGGCCTTATGTGTACTTCATGTTATGTTATGTAATTTACGTCTTTAATCATTGGTTGTGCTTTTACTGTTTTCATTTTCTTTTAACTGTTAGCTGCCCAGAATCACGCATATGAGATGGGCGGCCATATAAATTCATCAAATAAATAATTTACGCCAAAACAAGTCTCATTAAAAATGAACTAATGGTCCAGCATCCTCAGCAGTACTTTGAAAGTTGCAGGAGATATGGGCGACGGCACCTATCGGGCCTTGTTCGATACTCTCCAGCTTGGAAAGGCTGCGATTCCTGTTGGTACTTTTGGTACCAATTTCTAGCTAGGATTCTCCTTTTTTTGAACTGCCAGCGCGCTGGAGGAGCTTTCCCCATCTTTGGGGCAACCCCACGGCCTTCAACAGGCGGTCATAAAATAAAGAGAAATCAGGAACACGTGCGGCGCCTTGAGGCTTGTTTACTCCCGAGGGAAGCCTCCCGAATGGCCCCCTACTTACCTCGGGGTGCCACCAAACGAGAACCCCCCGCCGCCGCCTCCCCCGCCGGTGCCCGCAGCAGCCGCGGTAGCCGAAGCCAACGTCCCGGCTCCAAAGGAAAAGCCCGCCGACATGATGGCGGCGGCGGAAAGTCCTCAGCCGCGGGGTCTCGGGGTTCAGTGGGAGGCGCTTTGCCGAAGGGAGCAGGCCCGGAGGGCTCTCCCCACGGCCGGGGCTCCAGCCCCCGCGCAGCAGGGACGCCGGCAGCCCCGCTCGCCCGCGCGGGAACTTCAAAGAGGACGATCCGGCCGCGCGAGAAGCGCCGTGGAAGGCGCGCGGACAAACGACAGCTCAGGAGGCGCCGCCGCGCATGCGCGCAGTGATGCTGCTGGGCGACGGTCTCCCTCCTTCCCCTGGATCAATCCGAAGAAGCCGGCGCCATAGGAAAAGAGATAGATTCCTATTCTGTATCGGAGAAGCGCATGTGAGCAGCCATTTTTTCCTCCTTCTGCACGGAAGGAGAAGCTGTCCCTAATAGCAGGCGTGGAATACACGGTATTCTTCTAGTTGCACAAAAGAGGACAGTTCAGCTCTTGGTTAAGTAGCCTTACTTCGCGTGGAAAGGAAGAATTTGGATTTGTTCGGCATTTTAGAGGAAAAGCAATGGGAATGTAGTTCGAATGAAAATAAAAGTCTAGACCAGTGTTTCTCAACCTCAGGCACTTTAAGATGCGTGGAGTTCAACTCCCAGAATTCCCCACCCTGTCTGGGGAACTCTGGAAATTGAAGTCCACGCATCTTTTAAGTCCCAGGCAAAGGGAGGTGCCACGCAAAGGAAGACGTGATAACTGCACCAGTAAGAGACATGTTGAACTGGTTGAAAACGATGTTAAAATCAAAACCTCACAGGGTGGTGGTTGTGGGGAAAATAGGCAGGAGTATTAGGTATGTTCACCGCCATGAGTTGGCCAAATATATATATTTAAAAAAGGGACATAATAACAATAGTAATAATAGCTTTAGATGTTATTTAGTGGAAGACATAACAGGCAAGGCATAGGAACACCCTTCTCCCGACATACTTTTTTTCCTCTTGACATTGCCCAATTGAATTGAGGAAAGGAGGAACACTCTTATCAAAAGTCTGAATTTATCTCTTGCAGGGAGCTTTGAAATCAGATCCAGGGCCGCAGATCATCCACTCCTGGTGCAAAAAAAGGTTTTTTGTTGTTTATTCGTTCAGTCGCTTCTGACTCTTCGTGACTTCATGGACCAGCCCACGCCAGAGCTTCCTGTCGGCCGTCACCATCTCCAGCTCCCCCACGGTTGAGTCTGTCACCTCCAGAATATCATCCATCCATCTTGCCCTTGGTCGGCCCCTCTTCCTTTTGCCTTCCACTTTCCCTAGCATCAGCTTCTTCTCCAGGGTATCCTGTCTTCTCATTATGTGGCCAAAGTACTTCAGTTTTGCCTTTAATATCATTCCCTCAAGTGAGCAGTCTGGCTTTATTTCCTGGAGTATGGACTGGTTTGATCTTCTTGCAGTCCAAGGCACTTTCAGAATTTTCCTCCAACACCACAGTTCAAAAGCATCTATCTTCCTTCGCTCAGCCTTCCTTATGGTCCAGCTCTCACAGCCATAGGTTACTACAGGGAATACCATTGCTTTAACTATGCGGACCTTTGTTGTCAGTGTGATGTCTCTGCTCTTAACTATTTTATCAAGATTTGCCATTGCTCTCCTCCCAAGAAGTAGATGTCTTCTGATTTCCTGGCTGCAGTCAACGTCTGCAGTAATCTTTGCGCCTAGAAATACAAAGTCTGTCACTGCCTCCACGTTTTCTCCCTCTATTTGCCAGTTATCAATCAAGCTGGTTGCCATAATCTTGGTTTTTTTGAGGTTTAACTGCAACCCAGCTTTTGCACTTTCTTCTTTCACCTTCGTCATAAGGCTCCTCAACTCCTCCTCGCTTTCAGCCATCAAAGTGGTATCATCTGCATATCTGAGATTGTTAATGTTTCTTCCAGCAATTTTAACTCCAGCCTTGGATTCATCAAGCCCAGCACGTCGCATGATGTGTTCTGCATACAGGTTGAATAGGTAGGGTGAGAGTATACAGCCCTGTCGTACTCCTTTCCCAATCTTAAACCAGTCCGTTGTTCCGTGCTCTGTTCTTACTGTTGCTACTTGGTCGTTATACAGATTCCTCAGGAGGCAGACAAGATGACTTGGTATCCCCATACCACCAAGAACTTGCCACAATTTGTTATGATCCACACAGTCAAAGGCTTTAGAATAGTCAATAAAACAGAAATAGATGTTTTTCTGAAACTCCCTGGCTTTCTCCATTATCCAGCGGATATTGGCAATTTGGTCTCTAGTTCCTCTGCCTTTTCTAAACCCAGCTTGTACATCTGGAAATTCTCGCTCCATGAATTGCTGGAGTCTACCTTGCAAGATCTTGAGCATTACCTTACTGGCATGTGAAATAAGTGCCACTGTTCGATAGTTTATTTTATTTTATTTATTTTATTTATTGGATTTATCACCGCCCAACTCCCCCAAGGGGGACTCTTGTTTGAACATTCTTTAGTGTTTCCCTTTTTTGGTATGGGGATATAAGTTGATTTTTTCCAATCTGATGGCCATTCTTGTGTTTTCCAAATTTGCTGGCATATGGCATGCATCACCTTGACAGCATCATCTTGCAAGATTTTAAACAGTTCAGCTGGGATACCGTCATCTGCTGCCTTGTTATTACCAATGCTTCTTAAGGCCCATTCAACCTCACTCTTCAGGATGCCTGGCCTTAATCTACTTAATCTTATTTTTATTAAAGGTAAAGGTTCCCCCCGTACATTTGTGCAGTCGTGTCCGACTCTAGGGGCCGGTGCTCATCTCTGTTTGTTAGCCGAAGAGCCAGCGTTGTCCGAAGACGCTTCCACGGTCATGTGGCCGGCATGACGCGCGCGGAACGCTGTTACCTACCCACCAAAGTGGTACCTATTCATCTACTTGCATTTGCATGCTTTCGAATTGCTAGGTTGGCAAGAGCTGGAGCTAGTGTGGGAGCTCACTCCGCACGCAGGGCTAGGGATTCGAACCTCCGAACTTGCGATCTTCCGATCGACAAGCCTGGCGTCTTACCTGCTGAGCCACCATGCCCCTTGCTGAGCCACCATGCCCCTCTACTTAATCTTATTTTTAATATTTTTAATATTAAATATTTTAATATTTTTGTTGTTTATTCATTCAGTCGCTGTAGATTTTTAATCTACTTCATCTTATTTTTATTAGTTAACCATTAATATTACTTAACCAAAGTCTACTTAAACTTCTACTCGGCATTTTAGCCCTTAAGATGCTCTAAGACGTCATAGTTTTAACTCAATAATTGCAATCTAATAACTATGACTTAATAGTAATTAGTAGCAGTAATAATAATAGCACCTCAGAGTGCTATTAAAGCACCACCAATAGAACCTTTTTGGATACAGTAAACGTTTGAATAACCTTGACCTCTGTCCTGAATATGCAGCGAAGTTTTTTTACCTGACTGCATTGTTGGCTTTAGAAGTACCTCGCCAGAGAAACCCCAAATTTGTAAGGTCATTCTTCCTTGACATTGCTGTTGCTAACCTGAATCTTTCTGATCATCTGTAAAAATTGAAAGAGGCCATTAACTTAACCCTTTCCCTGAAAATTAAAAAGCCAATGTGTTCCACAAATTCCTTTGTGCTTGGAAGTTCTCTGTTTGATTGGCCAGGAGGATGATGTCACAAGCATTCCAGTTTACCAATCAGTGTCTTTGTGGCACTTAAAACATTGACTTACTTGCTGTGGCATTAACTTCTGTTGACCTATAACCCACAGCCTTCGGATCAAAATATTGAGATGTAAATATCAAAATGGCAAGATCTTGGTGGTATGGGGATACCAAGTCATCTTGTCTGCCTTCTGAGGAATCTGTATAACGACCAAGTAGCAACAGTAAGAACAGAGCACGGAACAACGGACTGGTTTAAGATTGGGAAAGGAGTACGACAGGGCTGTATACTCTCACCCTACCTATTCAACCTGTACGCAGAACACATCATGCGACGTGCTGGGCTTGATGAATCCAAGGCTGGAGTTAAAATTGCTGGAAGAAACATTAACAATCTCAGATATGCAGATGATACCACTTTGATGGCTGAAAGCGAGGAGGAGCTGAGGAGCCTTATGATGAAGGTGAAAAAAGAAAGTGCAAAAGCTGGGTTGCAGTTAAACCTCAAAAAAACCAAGATTATGGCAACCAGCTTGATTGATAACTGGCAAATAGAGGGAGAAAAAGTGGAGGCAGTGACACACTTTGTATTTCTAGACGCAAAGATTACTGCAGACGCTGACTGCAGCCAGGAAATCAGAAGACGTCTACTTCTTGGGAGGAGA
The DNA here is from genome assembly GCA_023362775.1 of Charina bottae. NCBI lineage: Eukaryota > Metazoa > Chordata > Lepidosauria > Squamata > Charinaidae > Charina > Charina bottae. The sequence goes on from JALMGJ010000004.1 coordinate 108,972,565, forward strand.
GCAATGAAAAATCTTGATAAAATAGTTAAGAGCAGAGACATCACACTGACAACAAAGGTCCGCATAGTTAAAGCAATGGTATTCCCCATAGTAACCTATGGCTGTGAGAGCTGGACCATAAGGAAGGCTGAGCAAAGGAAGATAGATGCTTTTGAACTGTGGTGTTGGAGGAAAATTCTGAGTGCCTTGGACTGCAAAAAGATCAAACCAGTACATGCTCCAGGAAATAAAGCCAGACTGCTCATTTGAGGGAATGATATTAAAGGCAAAACTGAAATACTTTGGCCACATAATGAGAAGACAGGATACCCTGGAGAAGATGCTGATGCTAGGGAAAGTGGAAGGCAAAAGGAAGAGGGGCTGACCAAGGGCAAGATGGATGGATGATATTCTGGAGGTGACGGACTCGACCTTGGGGGAGCTGGAGATGGCAACGGCCAACAGGAAGCTCTGGCATGGGCTGGTCCATGAAGTCACGAAGAGTCGGAAGCAACTGAACGAATAAACAACAAAAATATCAAAATACAAGGAACAAAGTAGGTGTGTTATATTTTCAGAGAGACCTATATAAAGCTTACATGAAAGTGCAACCATGCAGCAACAGCAGCATTTGGCAATCACCAGCTTTGTTACTAATTTAACATTTAAGGTGAGAGAAGTATCCTGATAAGGACTTAGGATAAATCTGTTAAGCCTTTAAAGTATCAGAACGTGTTCTTCTTGGCATATTGTCTGCTTCCTAGAACAGGCTAAAGACAATGCTGGAGAACTGACTGCTGAGGAAACAAAGAATCACACAATTCAAAAACACAGGCAGATTTGCACATACATAACTGCATCATTCACTATAAGTAAAATCAGGCCAAAATTCTAAACATGCTAACTTAATTTCCTGAATTCCATCAAATGCTATAATATATAAGAGAAAATCCATTTAGGATGTGATTAAGTTAATGTGATATGTCAATTATTGGCACTTTTCTCTTTCACGAATCCATAATGTGGAATTTTCTTTGGTGCAGCAGCACGCGCACACGTATATACGGATGCGGGCCTATCTGCGCTTTGTCTCTTTTATGAACTGGGTCTTCCGGGCGGCAGGAGTCGCTGTGGGAGAAGTCGATCTTCCTCTCCCCGCCCGACCCCGCAGTTCGATTATTAGGAAGTGTCTCTTGGAGACGCCGGGTCTTCCTCCAGTTAGAAACGGATGGTGGTTGCTGTCGGTTGTTCTGGTGGCTGCTGGAGCGGTTTGGGTGTGGTGGCATAATGGAGCACATCCGCACCACGAAGGTAATAACGCTCTTCCTCCACGCCGGCCCGTTTAGCAGTCGGTTAACCGGGAGCAGGCCCTCAACTGGTGGCTCCGCTAGTCTACTCTGGTTGCCCAGGCTGCGCTCCGGGTTCTACTCCGTGGCAGCGGGCAGCCCAGCGGGCGCGGGCCTCTCTTGGGATGACCAGGATACGCTCCCTCAGGGTGCCCTTTCCTAGCGTGGTGCCCTCCAGATGTTTAGAATCCAGAGTCCCCAGAATTCAGAGCTGGCCGCCTGTGATTTAATAATAATGATAATGATAATAATAATACCTTTATTGTCATCCCACTAGCGTTTCTCGCTTTCAGCTTCACATATACTTCATGATTTCTGGGAATTGTAGTCCCATCACATTTGGGGGTGCAGTATTGGGGGAGGTTGCCCTGGCTGGTGCCTGGCACCCTATTGAGCGGATTTTTTGGGGGGTTGTGTGTGTGTGTCCTATAATGATTCTACTCCTGTTAAACTTTGTCTTGATTTTATATCTCACTTGTCCATTAATTGCTTTTCTTTGGGCAATGTATTGAATTGTAATGTATTGAATTGAATTGAACAACTTACTTACAAATAGCAAGACAAATATTTACCTTTACTATAACCAGCAGGTGGAGTCAGGTGAACTGACCTTGGCTGATTTCGGGGGTGGAGGGGGAGAGGGAATAATGAGTAAGAAAGTGTTAAAAGGAAATTCTGGAAGAAGGCAGTGGCAAACTGCTTTCTGCTAAGTAACTGGATGTGTCCAAGGAATCTTGACCTTTTAAGGGTGAGTCCATACTCCAGGAAATAAAGCCAGACTGCTCACTTGAGGGAATGATATTAAAGGCAAAACTGAAGTACTTTGGCCACATAATGCGAAGACAGGATACCCTGGAGAAGAAGCTGATGCTAGGGAAAGTGGGAGGCAAAAGGAAGAGGGGCCGACCAAGGGCAAGATGGATGGATGAGATTCTGGAGGTGACGGACTCAACCATGGGGGAGCTGGGGATGGTGACGGCCGACAGGAAGCTCTGGCATGGGCTGGTCCATGAAGTCACGAAGAGTCGGAAACGACTGAACGAATAAACAACAACCCTTCTTCTTATCTGTGGAGGCTTAAAATAATAAGATGTGTTGCATTCCAGTTATTACCGAATGTAAGGCCCCTGCTTACACTGTTTTACCCAAGTTCCTGAAGTTACCAATAACAGTCTTGAGTTGAGGCTTGGAGATATAAAATAACAGCATTTATTTTGGCCAAGCTGGGTGAGGTCTCCACAGACATCATGACAGTGAAATGTCTGGGAAGATCCACACACACACATCACAAGTTCAGTACTTATATAGGGTTTGCAAAGCTCAGTAAGAAAGCATCGTGAACTCTCCTCCTAGTAACAGGGCAAGGTCCCTGAATCTGCATTGCTAACAGTAAGCATCCTAGAAACCTCCAGGGGCAGTCTGCATGTCTCCTGGTATTCTAAACAATCCTTGCTGAGCGTTATCTCCCTAGAGCAGAGCTTTCCAAACTGTGTGTCGCGACACAAAAGTGTGTCGCCACACACAGTCTGGTGTGTCGCCACACAATCCGGAAGCGCTGATCATGATCAGCGCTTCCGGGTTTTCCCGCAGCGACACACCAACTGCAGCGTGCAAAACCCGAAAGCAGCAGCAGCGCTTCCGGGTTTTTGCGCGCTGCCGCACTTCTGGGTTTTCCCGCGGTGACACACCAACGCCGGTTGGTGTGTCGCTGCGGGAAAAACTTTGGAAAGCCCTGCCCTAGAGACAGCAGCAAGGTCCCTGCGTCTCTTCTCACCTAGTTTCTAACAGCAAGCAGTTTCCAAAAGCAAGATGGCGTTGGTTAAGCTAAGCTAACCCTTACACAAATAAGGATAGATAGAATTGGAGCTGCACAGCCTGTGGACATCTTCTTGGAAGTGTTGTTACTCAGTAGCTTCTGACACTTCTTGATCCATCAAACATCATTTTGCCAGATTTGTCTGTCAGTAACAGCTTCTTTCAGTTCCTGGAAGCATATGTTTGCATTATTAGTGAAACCTAACTACCTGGCTTGTCAGCTGCCTTTTAAATTGCCTTAAATTATGATACAAAGTCTTATTATGGTTTTAGGACATGAATCTTGCTGAGAAGGTGTGCTTCAGTTACATATTAGTACATTGCTGAAGATCCTGGAGCTTCAACCTCAGGATCTATCTGCTTTTTGTATATGCTGTTTGCTACTGAACATGCTCTGTCAGCTATGGCTGAAGGAGTAGTCAATACTTTCCAGTTATATGATGCCCACAATATATTTAACCTCTTCCATAAAAATATTTATCTATGAGATGGGAGCATAGAAAGGAGAGCCAGTGCTTCAGAAGCTTTAAAGAATTTTTGTTCTAATGCAAGATGGGGAAGGCAGGAAAAGTTGAAAAATATTTTATATATAGGAAGCAGCAATATTAGAAAAATAATTAAATAATGATTATCTGAGGAGAAAGATTATACATGTCCAAGGGATTTGAAGCTTATTAAATAGTAATCTTTTGGAAGAAGGAAACGTCTAGTAATGATGCGAGCTAGCCTGAGGTGTTCAAAAGAAGTAACAAACTAGGTTCAAGATTACTTCTTTACCTGTCCCATACTAGTCCAACGGTTCAACTGCTCAGAGGGTTCACCTGTCTCCTAAGCAATTTTTCTTCTACATGTTATCATCCTAAATACTTTATAATTAATTTAGTTACTCTATAAGATAATTCATGATTATGTCACATTTTAAATTATTATATAATCAATATTATATAATCAATATTTTTACAGAATTGTTTAATGTAATGTGTAAATTATCAATACAGTTACACTATGTTGAAGACATTTATATTTATTTATTGGCATACTGTTGTGTTTATAAAGAATAATGTTTGTAGATGCCCACTTTTTTTTTTCTTAAATGGCCAAATCTCTTGCATCAAAGAGACCACTTTATTTTTAGTCGAAATGAGTTCGTTTATGTACCAGATCCTAATTATGTCACATCATAATTTGTCACAGATTGCAACAGCTTAACTTCCGCACTAAGTTGAAACTGTACATTAAATGCTTGATCTTTTCCTTGATCTTTAATAGCCCTAAATTACACACAAGAGATGTACTGCTATACCTAAGTATTTTTGAAAAACTGAAGGGCCGCATTACTCATGAAACAGTTTTTTAAATCAAGCCATGGAAATATAGATGTTAATATTCAAGAATTGAAAATATTTGTATTGTTCATATTGAATGTTCTTTGGTTGCTGCTGCTCTGTTTTCCCTTCAGTTATGATCTTGTTGCATATAGAATTGAAGACTACATTCCTTAAATCTAATCCAGTGGCAGATTCATTAATAAAATTTTAGCTGCAGATTTCTGAATGAGCATTAATGATTTAATTCTGCTTACTGTCAAATCTCCGTTGCTTTTTCTAATGGCTGTTTCTCTATTGATGGGATTAAATCAAAGCAACTCTTAGATAAGGCAGATAGCTGAATTTCTAAATATATACAGTATTTTAAAATTGCTCTTCACTATAGTACAATTTCCAGACTTTTGAGGAGAATAGTGCAGAATAAGTTCCTGTTGTACTCATACATTCTTTGAAATTTTCCTCCAGATTTCCCATCAAATTAGATGTTGTAAAATAGGGTTAGCAACAATATCTTGCCAAATGTTTTAAGCTTCACCTCCACCAGTCCCCATTACTATGGCCAGTAACAAGAGACTGTGGGAGATAAAATTGAAAACATCTAGCTGGCATCACCAAGGAGTTCTCCCTCTGTTATAAGAGATGCCTGTCTGATGCAGACATAAATAGCAACCCCTCTTTTTCTATTTCCCCAATCAAATATATAAGGTTAAGTACATAATTTTATCTCTGGCTTGGGTTTTCTGTTTTGTAAGAAGCAGCTTGCTAAATGGAACACAAGTGAGGAAACATGTAGTCTTGCAACATCATGTTGCATGATTTATTTTGCTATGTATTCTGAAGAAGAGCAGAGCAGAAAAAAAGCAGTGGCATTCAGTAACACCAACTCATCTCCACTGATGTTTAGTTTTGCCCTTGATGTGGTTTCATATTCATGTTTCTACAGATAGATAAAGTGAACAAAATATGTTACTTGCAGAATTATATTTCAAAACTGAGCAACATAAATTAAGTATCCTATAGAAATCCTATAGATTTCTACTCTGAAATATGTTCTATTCATTTCATATATGACTTCTTTTTGTTGAAAAGAACATACCGGCTTGATTCAAACATCACACTCATATTAAAACGTGGTTTACAATTCACAGTGGCTTGGTTCATACTAAAGCAAAACTGAACAAACCACATCATGGTTTGGTATAATATGTGAACCAGCCATTGGTTTGATGTTGTGAAATCTGTGCAGCAGCATTTGAAACTGTGATCTAAGCTGGGTACTAGAGAAATAGCCTTTACCATTAACAAGTATTTTGGCAACTCTATCAAATTCAGGGATTTTCTGGGATTTGGTGAATCTTGAGATCTTAAGGCCTCATACAGTATATGCAGAGGACATCTTTGCTAACAAAATTCTTGGAACCAGTAGATGTACATTTTCCACTCAGTCAGAATGATACTTATTTTCTTGCATGTAAATGTTTATTTAAATAGTACATCAACAAAACATTAAAAATAAAAACATTTGAAGGAACAAATGAAACCTAAAACATAAAAGCAAATCATAGCTAATTAACACAATTTGGAAGTGTATATTTTAAAATACTTGTAATCCTGAAGAGGTGCAAAAATTTTAATATCTATTGTCAAAAATGCATTTGTGTAGATGGAAGCAATCCATTAGGAACTAATTTAATATAGCTAAAAATTGTAGATCAAAAATTAGTACTGAAAGAGTCTTCATACATCTTCTCTGTTGTATTAATTTTCCAGCCAGTGCTACTTATTGTTAAATACTATTGAGCCAAACAAAAGTACTTTTCTGGAAAATCTGTTATAAAAATCTGGAAAATTAAAGAGTGGGAAAATGTATTAGTTAAGCCAGAGCTTTCCACACGTTAGTGTGTCGGCTGCAGTGTCTGGGTGTGTCGCGGCTGCTGCTGCCTCCGAACCCTGCCAGGATTCCGCGCAGGTCCTAGTGCCTGCCTTGTGCCTGGCTGCCTCCAAACCGGCTGTGATTCTGTGCAGGTCCTAGTGCCTGCCTTGTGCCCTGCTGTAAGAGTGTGTCGCGAAATGATGCATGTCTAAAAAGTGTGTCACCAACATGAAAAGTTTGGAAAGCTCTGAGTTAAGCTATTCTTTCTGTTAATGTATATGTGCATTGTTGTGGCACATGCACTTAAGCTATTGTTGGCTGATGACTGCAATATACTGTACTGCATTCCACATAATAAATTCTGAAAATGCAGATGTATGAGACACAGATCTTCTGCTTTATAAGTTTGTAATGAATGTGGCTTGTATCACTAGAACAAGGATGTGGAAGCTTTTTTCTATCAAGGGGTACATCAGTAATTGCATGCTAGTGAAGGGTGCGGCTGAATCTCAAAGAGACCAAGGCCAAAGCCAAAAACAGAAAATAACCCTTTCTTTTCCTCCTTTCATCTTCTCTCTCTTTTCTCACTTCCCTTTTCCTTCCTGATAATCAGGCTATTGAGTGAAAGACATACCATTGTTGGAGAAGAATTTAACTGATTGCTTAAAGAATGTTTTCAAGAATAAATGGAAGGATGCTGAGGACCATATATGGCTCTAGGTTTATACCTGTACCTGTGCTGTGAGCAGAATCCAGAGAACATTCATTGTGGTCTGGCTCTAAACAAAGCATAAGAGCATTCTCTTCCCAAATAAAAACTGTTCTTCGGATACTTACGATTCCTAGAAAACAATCCACGCCGACAGTCAAGAAAGAACTATATTGCTATGAACTTTAGTGTTGTCTGTGAGCAAATTGTACCATACAGCTTTCAGTGCACTAAATAATTAGGTTTCAGTTATGTTGAGCTTTGTTGATTATTTATTTATTTAGTTTCATGAGATCTATTGCTTTTTTTTCCCAATGCAGGTTGAACAGGTAAAATTACTAGACCGATTCAGCACAAACATTAAGTCACAAACAGGAACTCTTTACCTCACAGCAACTCACTTGTTATTTATAGACTCCAGCCAGAAAGAGACATGGGTAAGGAGACTAGGGTTTTATGCTGCATTCCTTTACTTATATATTCTTTACATTGTGTACCTTCCAAGGGATAAATGGGTCGATGTACACAACATTTCAGAAGCGCTGTGTGACATTTGTGTTATAACTATAAATACAGCCTTAACCATGGGAGTTGAGTGTGGTCATTGTTTAACTTTATAAGATTGATTTTTCTGAGCTTCACTGCCTCTATATTACAGTGTGTCTTTGAAAAATTTTAAGCTTTAGCTTCAGCCGCCAAATGAAATCTGTATGGTAGAATTATTTCAGAGATGATATGTATGCGTACTTTGGGTCAGATGTCCACCAATCAGCCAGGTGTGCATTGAGATTAGCAGTAGTATAAGTCTGTGAATGTCATATACGTCATACATCATTCCTCTAGGTTCAAGGCCGACTACCTCCTCCTTTGGCTTATAGCACTGTCATTGGAATTTAATTTTGCAATTTGAATGTTTTGTACTTTTCCCTGTGGTATCTTAATGTTAATCTTTGAAAAGATAATTTTGAGAGTTTATTAACACATCTCCAACTATGTGTAGCTAGCCTTATAAGTAGCTGTCTTCCTTTTCCTTCTCTTATACTAAGAGGAGAATGTTTGTGTATGATATACTGTATCTATTCTTGTGGGCTAGGAGCTATAAAAAATCAGCCTTCCTGACTCTGATTTCCAGAATTTCTAACTGGTATGACTAGAGCCAAGTCTTGGTACCCCAATTGTCTATAGGTACCAGGATGGGTAAGAGCAATATTACTAACTCCGCACATCCTAGGGGGCTTTGCGTTATATTCCTAAGTTACTTTCCCCCCACCAGCAAAGTTGTCATAATGAACACAAAAGGATTGTGATATAGGGTGTACTTGTCTAAGCAAAGTAAGAAATCTCCGCTGAATATACCTAAAGCTGTTCTTCAGATGCTTCAGATAACAGAGAAAAAGAGGAACAAGCAACTTTGATGTAATATCTTTGCCCATGATAGTGAACATGAATGTTATCTTGTGTGAATCTGATGCTCTCTAGATGTATTGGTACTGCAACTTCCAGAATGCCCATGAGCATAGCCAGTTCTGGGAGTTGTAGCATCAGTACATCTGGAGAGAGCTAAGATGGGGAAAGCTGATGTAGATTTTGTGCACCTTCAGTGGAAATTAAGATAGTTGAAAGAGCCATACACTGTACTGTTCAACTTAAAGTTTTTGTGGTTTCTTGTATGCTGTAGATATTGCACCATCATATTGCTGCAGTGGAGAAACTTGCTTTGACTACTTCTGGCTGCCCCTTAGTGATTCAGTGCAAGAACTTCAGAATAGTTCACTTCATTGTTCCTAGAGAAAGGGACTGCCATGATATTTATAATTCTTTGCTTCAGCTGTCAAAACCAGGTAGGGGACTGCTTTCTCCATTTCAATATGTTTAGTACAGAGGTTGCTATGCTTATTTTTAAAAAAACTAGACAGCAAAGGTCAGACTCGTTTCTTTTTTCCCCCCCTCCTGTTTTAGCAAGATATGATGAATTATATGCCTTCTCATATAATCCAAAGCAAAACGAGGAGGAGAGGGTACGAGGCTGGCAGGTCATTGACCTCATGGATGAATACAATCGGATGGGTGTGCCTAACTCTGAATGGCAATTATCAGATGCAAATCATGACTATAAGGTAATAGGTTATGATAACTCATGTATTTATGTTCCATGTATTAGTCTTCTAATCCTTTCTCATTTTATCTAATTTATTTTTAAATGCTAGGATGGTTGCTTTCATGACAGATATTTCATGTAAGCCAGGGGAGGAGCAGTGATTCTTCCTGTTGTTGGACCAATTGATTTATTTTTTCCTCAGGTCAGAATTCTGTTTCAAAGTCTCTCTCTTGAAAATGTTGATTCATACGACTTTTTAATAGTTTCTTTTGAGACAGGGTTAATGTAACTTATCCTTAACTGGGTTGTTGGATGACTGATGATCTGCAAGACCTGTTTAGGTGGTCCACACAAAGGTTGAAGAACAATTGAGAATATGTGCATTTTTTCCCTGCTAACAGAGAAAAGGCTTGACTGGAGCCAAATTGCTAAACAAGATACTATAGTTCTGATCTAAAGCTTGTAATTGGTAATATTTTTAATCATATTTTCCCCCAACAATATATTTGTTAAAAGAGCACTTCTCGGGAACTGGTTGAACTGATTTTCATAATATGGTGTTAGCTCTGATGCTGATTTTGATGATTCTCTGAAGAATCTTTTTCAAATTAAAAATGAGTTATGTAAACAAAATCGAGTTAGTGGTCTGCCAAATAACACGTCGTTTTATTTTCAGGGAAAAATAATTGGAGGTCTCTTGTCCTAGAGCAGTGGAGTTGCTTGTTGTAGAGTTCATTTTAGTCTAGCATGTGGGGGAGGAGGGAGGCTCTTTTAATTTTCTTCCAATCACTAGTTTTGCTAAATTTTTCTCCTCTAACTGCAGCATTCTTAGATATTTTTTTTTAAAATTAGGAGTTATTTTTTAAAAAAAAATCAAGGTTTAATTTTTTTTCTCTTATGCCTTACAGGTAGTCCTCATTTAACGACCATTCATTCAGTGACCATTCAAAGTTATGGCAGCGCTGAACAAATGGTAGTTATTCCTGGTTCCTGAAGTTACAGCTGTCGCAGCGCCCCTGCGGTCACATGATCAAAATTCGACTCCCCCCGCCCGCCTATCTCCCCACTGCCCTCTGCCAGCCCCGCTTGCTGTGCAGGACAACCAAAAGGGCAGAGATGGGGAGGAGATAGGTGGGTGGGGGGAGTTGAAGAGGAGGCAGTTCCTTACCTTACCGAGGCTCGGGGCTGGGACCAGAATGAACATTAAATTTTAGGCTGATCCTATTTTTTTTTTTACCCCAATGCTGGATGGTCCTGTGATCATCTAAGAAGAGTATATATCATAGAAAAATAATTGTAGTGGCAAATGAATTTCAATAATAAGTCAATATTTAGTTATCTAAGCAGATAAACAGAACGACCACAGGTGGGCAAAAAAACAGTGGGAGTGGGGACAACTTCCAACTTCCTGCTGGCTTCCCCATTGAACGTGTGACCGCAGGGACGCTGCAATGGTCACAACTTGGTGAATAAAACTGGTTGGAACATCATGGAAATTTTAATTCCACAGGAGTAATGGGCCCTGGATTTTTTACACAATCTTTAAGTTAGTGGATTTTAGGTACCTTGATTCAAAAATTGTTGCAGTTTAATGCACAGTTTGGGCTAATTTGAGGGTACAAACAGATCAACACAATGAGAGTTTTAGTAGTATATAGATCATTATTATACTTTGGTCTGGAGATTTTTCCCCAGATTGTATGCCTCAGTAACAATTTTTTATGGTGTTTCACGTGCCTTGTATAATTTCTCTTTTCTTCTTTTGTTCTTGTACATTTTTATTGACATTTTCATTTTAAAAATGGTTCTTGATTATGTTTCTCATGTCAACTTTCATTACAACTGGTTAGCTGTACTCTGTTAAACTTTTTCTTTGTAATTATGTTAAGTTTGTATTTTAAAAAATGTACTGAAATAGATGTAGAAGGGAAATATGGAAATCCATCAACTAATAATGTGTTGGGATTACTGGTAGAAACGTTCACCGCTATATATTTTTATCACATTATTGCCCATATTTTCACTCCCTATACCTTTTAAGGATAGTCAGACTTTCAGACTTTAGTAATACTTGTTTTTATTTGAAGAACCCAGGAAATTAAGATTTGGGTGGAGAATTTTAATGTAAACACCTCGTCATAGCTCTGGCTTTTAGCACAATCTGGGAACTGTATTGCCTCCCATAAATATGTGGTGGATTGCTACAGTCCTATTCTTGATCATTAGAGTCAGCCATAAGAGGTAGATAAGACTGGACATTATTGCATTTGAAGTTGCATTCTAGTCTCTCATTCACTTCCACTTCAATCCATTTTTCTGATATTGAGAACACTTCTAGATATCCCAGCCTAGCTGTTTCTGATAAAAAATGGAAATTGGATGTATGTGCAACATATCTAATGTGATTTTTTTTGCAATTCCTTTTTTTAAAATTTCACAGATTTGTGAGACATATCCTAGAGACCTTTATGTTCCCAGGAGTGCAAGCAAGCCCATAATTGTTGGCAGTTCTAAGTTCCGAAGCAAAGGAAGGTTCCCTGTGCTCTCATACTATCATAAAGATAATGAGGTATAGTCTGATTTCTTTTCAACGCAAGTATCTAAAGGCTATTTTCCAGTACAGGAAAAGACAAAGTGGGTAAGTATAGTAATCCAGGTCCCTAGATCTACTCTAGGGCAATGAAAGTGGATGCTAGTAGTAGTAATAATAATATGACTAGGTATTTATATCTATAATAATTTTGTCAAACATAAGAAATGGAACATTTATACCTTGGTTTTCTGTGTAGTTATTAATGTAATAATTATCCATGGTTAGAAAAGTCACAGATTGGTAATCCTTTCTCTGAGGGATATATAGCCTACAGCTAGTAACGTGCCTGACCACCAGAAGCAAGTGAGCCTGTTTTAGTCAATGACACTGGTCCAAATCAGCTAGATTTGCAAATATGCTTCTGCGGCAAATGCAAGCTGTGTTTGTGTTTTAAATCTGTTGTTATAGAAAATCTGAGCATATTCTTTTTTTTTCCCTGAAAGTTTTGTAAGTCCACCAGAGTTTGGAACACTGGAGTCTTGGTTTTCCCTTCTTTTGTTATAGTTGCACGAGAGCTAAAGACTGACTTACTGTTTCTGCCTTCCAAAATACCAGGTTTAAGTGCTATCTTCTTTATATTTACCCCTCTTCCTTCTTGCTAGGCTACCATCTGCAGATGTAGTCAGCCTCTCTCAGGATTCAGTGCTAGATGTCTGGAGGATGAACACATGTTGCAAGCAATAAGTAAAGCCAATCCCAATAACCACTATATGTACGTCATGGACACCAGACCAAAAGTACGTGTGTGGGTTGTTTTTCTTTGTTCCCGTTCGGTTTTGTCATTCTTGCCATCTTTACTCTTCATTTTTGTCTTTCGTTGTTGTTTTCTTGTTTTTAATATTTGTAAACTGCCCGAAGTCACTGGGAGTCAGGCAGCATATATAATTGTTGTTGTTATTTCCTCCCTAGTTATTGATTTTCAGTACTTTATAAATAGGGTCATGCAATGCTTCACATTCAATTTGAAAAAAGTATTTTGGAATGTGTGGGATTGCAAATGAAGCACTGTCTGGAATACTTCGTTGCAGCCATATCTTTTCCTAGGATTATGTGACAGCTGCACAGTCCCAGAAAAGATGTGACTCCTTTAGAGCTGCAGACAGGTGCTCTATTTATGTTAAAAAGCATCTCTCTGGAATCAAATCCAAAGTGTTGCACAGCCCTAGTAGTGATTTCTTAGATGGAAAGGGTCAAGACTGGATTGTTGTAACCCATACTGTGTTGTATTTCTTTTAGGATCTAGTTTGAGCAATATGATCATGATCATCATATATTTCTTAGGAGTTTACACATTCTTTGAAAGAGGTGCTTCAAAATGCACATACAGTATGAAGCAGCTCTTTTCAGATCCTCAAAGCAGCCCTGACTTTTTTCCAGGCCCATGCAGCTGTTTTAGGGGTTTCCCAAATCATTTGCACAACCATTTTGCTTCAAGAGACATCATGGTTTGTAAACTGTGGCTTATGGCTTAATTTCTTTGAAGCTAGCTAATTGTAGTTTATGTAATAACCAATACTTAAATATATCACGGGTTAACACAATTCGTGAACCATGGAATAGGACAACTTTCTCAGTTGAGTATTGTTCAGATATGTTGTGACTACAACTGTCATGATGGCTGAGAATTCTAGAAATTTATTTTATTTTCCCAATTTATTTTCTTCAGTTAAAATGCCGCTCTATTTCCAAAGGTGGCTTACACTAAAATAGCATATCTGAAGGGTGCAATTTTGGGAAAGAGATACAGTGAGTTGGGCGTCAGCATGACTAGTAATTTGAGTTAGGAGAAAGAAATCATACAAAATCACAACAATCCTAAGGTTTAGAAGCCAAGTCATAAAAATATAATGTTCTTCAGTTTCAAGAACATATTGTTCAGGATATATCATACAAATTAATATAATAATTGTAAATTGCTTTGTTTCCTATACTGCATATGACTAATTCTTCTTTTTCTCCAAGCTGAATGCAATGGCCAACAGAGCAGCAGGTAAAGGCTATGAAAATGAAGATAATTATTCCAACATTAGATTCCAATTTGTTGGTATTGAAAATATCCATGTAATGAGGTCTAGCCTGCAGAAGCTTCTGGAAGGTATGAATATATGTGCCCTTCACTGACATTAAACATTTCTTGAGTACAACATTCACCCTTGCAGAAAAACGATTTTACATAAATCTAGTTCATACCAGAGCATTTATTGAATGTACAACATCCAAATAGTATATTTCTGATGCTACAGATACTGCTAATGTGAAATTCTACTTTCTGCTATTGTGAGATCCTGTCATCTTAATGCTTTGCTCTGTGGAATACACCTCAGTTCAACTAAAGCAACTACCTTTTTCATATCAACAAAGCAGAGTCACTGGGAGTTGGGCAGCATATACATTTAATAAATTATTATTATTGTTTCAGTTAATGTACTGATTATTTTTGAAATTATTAAAGCTTGCCATACTAATAATGGAGATTTTATTAAATATTTATATAAATATATAAATCATAAATATTTAATGCGTAAATTATATATTGATTTTATTGTGATATATATATATATATATATATATATATATATATAATATTTAATATGATGTTGTTAGTTGCCGTCGAGTCATTTACGACTCATGGTGACCCTATGTATAACAGAACGAAATGCTGTTCGGTCTTGCGCCATATGCCTGACTGTTCCAATGTTTGCATCCATTGTTGTGGTGATTGTATCAATCCATCGCATGGAAGGTGTATTGCCAAGTGTCCAAGCCTTGATCAGATGCTCGGGCAATTAGTTCTTTTAGATCCAGCTTAATAAGCACGCCAGTGGATAAAGAAACTTTAGCTTTATTATAACTTAAGCAAACAAAGTCAAACAGAAACACAATTTAAACAGATTACACAAAGCATAACAAGCATAGCATACAGAAAGAAATCATACATACCAAAGTAATACCTAATCTCCTATAGGCTGCCAGGAGTCCCCTAATAAGGACAGCGGAGATACCCCAAGGTGGCAATTTTCACAGCACCCAACTCTCAGGCCTGTGTCGACTCCCAAACTCCAAAGACAATCCTAAGGTTTTTATCAAAGCCTGGCTCCCAAACCCCATGACCAAGCCCAGCCTGACCTTGACTGGGATTCCTCCTGGGGCCTGGCACCTGTCCATGACATCATTCCCAGAGCCTGGGAAGCCATCAGATAAGCCACTGCCCAAGTATAAACAATTTCTTATCATCCCCCCCCCATTCCAAGCCGCTAGAAGGGTGGGTGGAGGAGTGAACTTATGCTTAAACTTAACAAGCTGGGGGTTTTCTCTCCCCCCACTTCCAACAAAGATATGTTCTGAAGTGCTGTTGGAGGAGTGGGCGTATGCTTCTTCTCTCCCCCCTCTCATGCCAAGCAGAAACAAAAACAAGCCAGTTAAATATCAGTATAACTCAAAATAAACTCTAATCTCCTAGGTGTGCAGGGGAAAATCAAAACATGCCACCTAACTCCTCGAGATACAAAGGTCTTCTGCAGGTTGCCACTACAGAAGGTCTTCCTCTTTTCCGCTGGCCCTCGACTTTACCAAACATGATGTCCTTTTCAAGCGATCGGTCTTTCCTGACAATGTGCCCAAAGTATGAGAGTCTAAGCCTAGTTATCCTTGCCTCTAGTGAACATTTTGGTTGTATTTCTTCTGAAACTGATTTGTTTGTTCTTCTGGCAGTCCATGGTATTTTCAGTAATCTTCGCCAACACCACAATTTGAATGCATCAATTCTTCTTCTATCTTCCTTTTTTAATGTCCAAGTTTCACAGGCATATGTGGCAATTGAGAAGACCATGGCGTGAGTCAGATGCACCTTTGTTTTTAAACTGACATCTGAAAATTTTAGATAGGTCTTGGATGACAGCTTTTCCCAGCGCGATACGTCGTTTGATTTCTTGATTACTACTTCCATTGGCATTGATAGTTGATCCGAGTAGAATGAAATCATTGACGACTTCAATTTAAATCACTTAAATATCACTTAATCATGGGAAGCTACTTAACTGGAATCTCATGAAGTTATTTCTTCACTTTTAGCAGCTGTTAGCTCTATTTATCTGCCCATTATCTGGAGACACATATCA
The DNA here is from genome assembly GCA_023362775.1 of Charina bottae. Taxonomy (NCBI): domain Eukaryota; kingdom Metazoa; phylum Chordata; class Lepidosauria; order Squamata; family Charinaidae; genus Charina; species Charina bottae. Next base: position 108,988,424 of record JALMGJ010000004.1, read on the forward strand.
CAACAAGTGCATGGCTGCATTAGTGATTTCTCATAGTAAATATTTAAATTATAAAGAACAGGTGTGCATTCCTAAAAGATAGGAACACACTGAGGATTCTAGGCTAGTTAAGATGATGGATGTACTCTTTTAAAGTAGAATTGTAAAGAAGATAATTATGTTACATTTATTATATGAAAGACCTGTTTATACCAGATTGCTTCCACATAAGCAACAATTAATACAGGAAACCAGAGTCTGAGGCAGAATGGGGCATGAACTTATGAGTATGATGGGTAATAGCTACCAGGCAATGAAAACAAACCTGAGCCTTGCAAATATTTGAAATATAGTTATGGTTCAATAATACCAGTAATTTAACATTTTATTTTATAAAGGGTCTCCAGGATATATAGAAGAAACTAGGGATGGGGGGGAATTGTTCATGTACTTAATAAGTTTAGAAATTCAGATTTCTTCAAACAGTTGCCAAAACTAACTTTTGATTCTTGCACAGAAAGGTGCTACTACCGCATTTGATTTTAACTGAGTTTCATTTTATTTTAGTCTGTGGAACAAGAAGCCTATCGGTCAATGATTTTCTCTCTGGGTTGGAGAGCTCTGGATGGTTGCGACACATCAAAGCAGTGTTGGATGCTGCTATCTTCTTGGCTAAAGTAATTTGCATTCTCTGATTTGTCAGAAGTTGTTGATGTTGGTGCTATACGTTAGAAATATAGGTTGCCTTCAGTAAGCACCATCAGATCAAGGGAATTTGGAAATTCCAAACAATTACATTCCTAAAGTCTTTAACTCCTCAAGGATCCATAGCTCAGTAATAGAGCATGTGTGTTCAAATAGAGAATCCTACATTCTATTTGGGAATTTGCTTTTTTTTTTGGAGCATATAGCTGGTATCATGACTGGCAACTGCCTGACTTCCTAAGTAGTTGAAATCAGCTGGAGTAAATAATATTTAGCTAGATAAGCATTCAAACCTGTCACAAATCAATCTGTTATGTTCCTAAGGTAAAGGAGCCAGTACTGTCAGCTTGAGCAGTGATAATCATCTTTTGTCATTAAGGCAAAGAATAGTCTGTGGGCTGAGTAATTCTTTTACTCTTTTCCTCAAGCAATCAGCTGTAAATAAATGTTGCACATTTAGGGGAGATCCAAGCATAGATATGTCTTGCTGTCTCAGGGTGATTATGTGCATAGTAGTAGTCAAACACTGTTACTGGAAAGGGAGGAGGTCAGTCATTTGCAAGCTCATCTATATATACAGTATGTTGAGAGTGCATTCCCAGAATTCCTCTCCAATGTGACATAGACTACAGATCCCTTGGTTCTGTATTCATGTTGGCCAGGACTTCTGGGAGTTAGAGTTCCAACACATTTGAAGGGTTCTGGCTTGGGGGAAGGCTGGAGTGGATTAAATATTTGAATTCAGCTGCGTAGTTGAATTCATTTTCTTTGGTATGCACACAACAGTAAGTTTTGTCCTTTTCACAGGCCATAGCTTTTGAGAGCGCAAGTGTATTAGTACATTGCTCCGATGGCTGGGACCGGACGTCTCAGGTCTGTTCCTTGGGTTCTCTACTGTTGGATCCCTTTTATAGAACAATTAAAGGATTCATGGTAAGTATGCAAAGCAAGCTTGGGTCACTTATAATTGGCCGGTGCTAAAGCAGATCAACTTTATTAAACTTGCAGTTCATTCATTTTGTGTCTGAGATTTGCTCATCTGCTTAATAATGGGGCTATTGAACTTAATACTGTGCATTGATATTCAAATAAATGTAGTAATTAATTTATAGAGTGCATTGTTTAGTACTGTGTGGATCCCAGTTCAGATAATTCTTGTACCAGTAAAGTTCTGATGCTAAATATATCTACATTTTAAAATAATTAATTTCAATTATTCAGTAATTTCAAGCACATATAGAAAATCAGGTATCCTGTATTTTCTCAACAAATGGAAAAGAGATTACATTATAAAGGAAATTATATGTGTTTCTGGTGCTAATTTTAAGTTGTAAACATATCGGTTGAGTCTGTTATATTCTGTAACTCGGACTAGTATTGATATATTAATGATCTGTTTGACCTGGGGATCAGCTCTGTGTCCCACTTTTCCAAGCTAAATTCTGTAATTAATATACGTTACAGTGTTCTTCGAAATCTGCATTTTATGTTTCTTTTGCTTGTGGTATTTGTATAGGAGAAGAGCAAAGATAGTATGTAGAATACAGGTAGTCCTCACTTACTGAGCGCAATTGGGACCAGCAACTCTGTCGCTAAGCGGTTCAGTTGTTAAGTGTGAAGTCATGTGACCATGCCAACTTACAATGTCAGTTCCGGCTGCGGTCGTTAAGCAAATCTCACGCAGTTGTTAAGTGCGACGTCACGTGACCGCAACTTGCAACTTCCTGCCGGTTTCCCCATTGACTTTGCTTATCAGAAGCTGGCTGTGAAGGTTGCAAATGGTGGTCATGTGACCACGGGATGCTGCGACTGTTGTAAATGAGCACTGGTTGCCAAGCACCCGAAACGTGAACACGCGGGGCCACTGTGACGGTTGCAATTCCGAGGACCCATCATAAGTCTCCTTTTTCAGCACTGCTGTAACTTTGAACGGTCGCTGAAAGAGTGGTTAGTAAGCAAGGAATATCTTTAGTTCTCAACTCCCAGCCCTAGAAAACCTATTTGGCTTCCTCCATTGAGCTAAGAAATCCAGAGTGAAAACTGTGACTTGGGAAATACTTTCTAAACTAAAACCTAAAGCATACTACTAGATTAAAAGCTGATACCTGGTTTCTTCTAGGTTTTGGTGGAAAAAGACTGGATTGCCTTTGGACACAAATTTTCAGATAGGTAATGTTTTCGCTTTAAAGAAGCCATGCGTTTGAATTCTTTATGTAATGTGCCTTATTATGTTAAATTAATACACAATTTATAAGCCTGCATATTGTAATCTTGTTCAAACATGTTTAATTTGAGCTGTAAAGTATACATTTATTCTGTTTTAGAACAATCATATGATTTATATGCTATCCAAGGTTTTATAAAGGTTTTAAAAAAACCTGAGCGGCCCTATTTCCTATTTAACTGACTTAAAACTCTTAACTGATCAGGTGTTTGGATCGTATAGGGGTACCCAACCTTTTTGGCACCAGGGACCGATTTTGTGGAAGACAATTTTTCCACGGACCGGGGGGGGGGCGAGGTTTGCAGGTGGGAGCCAATCGCACGGACAGGGGGGCAGGGTTTGCAGGTGGGAGCCAATCTTGGGGCGGGGTTTGCAGGCGGGAGCCAATCGCGCAGACCGGGGGGCGGGGTTTGGAGACCTGCATGGCAGCCCGGTTCTGAACAGACCACGGACCGGGACCGGTCCGCGGCCCGGGGGTTGGGGACACCTAGTATAGAGCTCTCTCCTGGCTGTTAGCAGGTTGCAAGTTATGCTCAAATGGTTGCGCACTCTCACACTGTTTCTTTCTTTGGAAGAGCTGTCCGTATTACAAGGGGTTCTTTGGGGAAACGGTATAGACCACCGACAATGAGTAGCGTTGTCTTCCCTGTGTTTCCAGGGAGGCTTTTATTGTACATAATAGTTTAACAAACTTACTGGTTCTTAGTTATTTCCTAACTTTTCTCTTAACTCTTGTCACTAAACCTATACTATACCTATACTATATATCTATGTGCATGTCCTTTAGATGTTACATATCTAAAATCCTAAAGTTTTTTTCTTCTTTGTCATACAAGTAAGTTTGCTTGAGCTAAAACTAATTCTTTAGCTACCTTGCAATTAATTGGCTTCTATTGCTGGCTAGATAGAAATATGCAAGAAGTGTTACCTAAGCAAAGAGGGCTGGAACATTCTGTAAGTCCTGGGAAGCAAAATAATATTTGGAAGCAGCTCAGGCAAACCTCTCCCTGATTCACTGGGGTATAAGAAGGAGGGGAGGGATAGCATAATTAGCGCTGGAAGATTCTGTTGTTATAGCCAATCTCAATAAAAGATATTGGATGTTGTAAACCGCCCAGAGTCCACTGTCCTGGAGATGGGCGGTCATAAATTCGAATAATAAATAAATAAATAAATAAATATTTCTAGTCTTCCTGTGCAGTTGATTTCCTGGTCTGGTCTACCTAGTGGGGTGATATCAGATCAGCACTGCTGGCTGCCATTCTGAACTGTGGCCAAAGCATTGGCTTTGTAAAGTCTTTCAGCCTGTGTTGGGGGCTGGGTGGAGACCCTTTACGACGGCTGGCTTGCTGCAGGCTGTCAGGGTCTCTGCTGAAGTGGAGCACTGTCAGGTTCTACTTACTTATCCTTTCAGCTTTTCCACTTTTGGTTTACTGGAATTCACACCCACTCTTTCTTTGCCACCAGTTACCTGCTGCACTGCATTTTATCCGGGCATCTGCTCCCCTCTCTCGCCTGCAAGTTGTTGTTCTCCTGCTCTGCTACATGACAACAAACTCCTTCCAGCCAACTCACCCACACTCAGGTGCTAATGGCATCAACCTTTTATAGTTGGAATCCCAGATATGGTCTAGTGCTCCTTCTGCTACCTTAAAGTCGTAAGGGGGGGGGGGAAGGAACAACAAAGAGAAGGAAGGGGCCATGTGGACCACTGCAAGGGTTCCCCTCCACCCACACACACACACACACACACACAATCTTGTTGTGTACAATTTATATCCCACTTTTGGCATTGTTTTTTAAAAATCACAAAGTGTATATATACTTGGCAGATTATTAAAACACTTTTAAAAAGGTTCCAGGGAAGCCATTATTATCTGCAGAGATGCCCTAAGGCAGAGCTTTCCAAATTTCTGTGTCGCGACACGTTAGTGTGTCGGCTGCAGTGTCTGGGTGTGTCGCGGCTGCTGCTGCCTCCGAGCCCTGCCAGGATTCCGCACAGGTCCTAGTGCCTGCCTTGTGCCCTGCTGTAAGAGTAAGAGTGTGTCGTGAAATGATGCATGTCTAAAAAGTGTGTCACCAACATGAAAAGTTTGGAAAGCTCTGCCCTAAGGTCTCAGCTTAGTGTTTCCCATTCAATTTTATATTGTTTTTCTAACTGAACTTAAGTTTGTGTTTCTCTAAATTTTTACAGCTGTATTTGAACTAAGGTCCAAAAGCTGCACAACAATGTCTCCCACAGATGTCATTATTGTGGTGTATTTCAAACTTATTTCATACCTTGGGCCAGGAGCAAACTATTTCAGTGTGCCCTGCTAGTGGACATAAATAGGACGGGAAATAGAGCAGAGACACTGTAATTTTACCAGAGTGGGCAGTGCTGAAATTTTTAAAGCATTTTTTAGGGTTGGGTTGATTTGACCCCATGAAAAACCAGCCTATCTTTTGGAGGATTTGGGTTTTTAAATTGGGTGCTATGGATACCTAAGTCTTTGGAAGGCTTAAGGCAGTCATTTTGTCCCTTAAACCCACGCAATCCACCCCCTCCCCAATCAAATGCAAACATTTTAGGTTTGGCCAGTCTGGAGGACTCTGGGAGCCATAAGATGCCAGCCACCCCAAACTATATGATGCATTGGTTGTGAAACAAGTCAGGATCTCCAAAAAGCAGTTTGATAATGGAATAGTATGTTCTCATACTGCAGCCCAGTGGACATGCCTAGAAGTTCTCTTGTGTCTAAGTAATAATTGCCCTGTCAACTGTAAACCGTACATAAACTGTAACCAGAACAAGGTACAAAAAGGAAGTTTCAACAGTCTTTTTGCCAGACAAGTGTTCACGTGTATCAATAGACTGCTCCTCATATAATATGGGAAATGCATCATTTTCTCTCTCTCTCATTAACTAACATGGAATATATTTTATAGATGTGGACAACTGGATGGTGACCCAAAGGAAATATCCCCAGTGTTTGCCCAATTTTTAGAAAGTGTCTGGCACCTGACAGAGCAATTTCCACAGGCCTTTGAGTACAATGAAGCTTTTCTCCTTCAGATCCATGAGCACATCCATTCATGCCAGTTTGGAAACTTCATTGGAAACTGCCAAAAAGAACGAGAAGAACTCAAGTAAGACTCTTAGTAGCAATATATTAACACAGAACTGAACTTCTCAGATTTTTCCTCTGTCCTCCCTCCTGTCTTTTCTTCCTTTCGTCATTTTTATGCTACAGTTCAACTAGAAAGCCTCCCACTGTACCTACAGATCAATACAGAAAGACAATCCCTGTCTTCAGACTTACAGTTTGAAAAATCTGTCTAAAGTGTGGGAGGAGCAACAGTTTAAAAATAAAATCAGTTTTCAAAAAAAAAGAAAGGAAAGGAAAGGGGAATGTGGTGGCAAAAGAGAAACAAGAGTCCCAGTTCTTAGTCTTTCTCTCTCTCTGCTACAGCCTAATGGAATGGCTGCACTTTACTGCCAAGAGTAATCCAAGAGTTTCCCCATAGGGCTATTAAATATTAAACCATCAGATAAGATCAGTGATGGAGATCAAGCTTTGCTGGGCTGAAAAGCGATGTAGCTCTTTTAAGTGCTGATGCTTAGAATCATTTTTCAAATGGATGAAAATCCAATACAATCCAGTACATGTGGGGGGAAAATCTGCTTGCTTGGATTTTAATATGTGCAAAATCTTCCTGAGAATAATATGTTCCTTTAGCAGGAAGAACACATGAACTTAAGTCTTCCTTCAGTATCTTCCCTTTTCCTCCCTTTGATGGCCATTTCCTCTCATTCTAAGTCAATTTGTTGGATGGTAGCTTTGGAGTGGAATAAATATCTATATTGTATCCCTCTTTTGTCCTCCTTAAATTAGGTAATGTTAGCGGGATAGGGGTGGGTAGGAAGGCAGTGCAAAAACTTTTTTGTAGTTCATAGTTGTAACTAAACTCCGCTCTTTGTGCCTGCTTTCTGATCATAGACGTCCCACATCTTGTGTAGCTTGATACAGTACTGATATTCCTCAGCCATTAACAAATGTTTAACTCTAGGATCTTCTTATCTTAAGATTGAAAGAGAAGACCTTTTCATTGTGGCCTTTTCTTTTGGATGACTACAAGAAATACCTAAATCCCTTCTACAGTGAGGATTTTTCACAGTCACTTACAGTTCTGGAGCCTGATACAGTCGCCTTTAATTTTAAGTAAGTTTCCATTATGCATTTTATGTCCCAGCAGCTGGACCAGAGTATTAATGTAAGTATTATGTTGATACATACAGGCTTTGGAGAAACATGTATCATCAGTTTGATCACACAATGCATCCACGGCAATCTGTACTCAGCCATGTGATGAGCGTGAGTGAGCAAAATAAACAACTGGAGAAAGATATTAAGGAATTGGAAAGTGTGAGTATGGCAACTAATTTCACTTCTGACTCTTAAATGGGACTGCTTTCCTCCTCAAAAATCATTGCTTTGTTCCAAAATCAGCAAACCATTCATTGCTTTGCATTGTATTTGTAGTTTTGGGGGTTTGTTGCTTTTGTTTTCTGCAATTGGATATGGACATTAGGATTCCACTAACTTGATATCCAGTTGATTCTTTTGATTTCTTGTACTATTAGTCTCCAGTGCCAGCGTTTTTAATACTCTACAGCGGATAGATGATTGTAATAGTAGATTGGTAAAATCATTTCAGCCTAATGTTGCTGCTCATCAGGATATAGGATGGATGGATGGATAAACAATCGATACTATAGGGAGGCAGTGGGTGAAACCAGGAGAGTAAAGTAGGGGAAAACCCATATTCACTCCCTGATACCTTCAAGTAAAAGATGCTTAACTGGGAAGTCCCTCCAGTTGAGGTTAGGGAGGCCCTTTGCTTGTCAGAGGAGACAGTACTAGACGACATAAACCAGTGGCTGGACTTAGCTATAAAGCAGCTTCCTATCCAGAAGATTGGAGACTAGGAGTAAGTACTGTTTATCAGGATTGGGACAGATGAAAGAAAACAGATAAAAGCTACTAATTCTGAATCATTTCTCTTAATATTAGAAATTGGGCCACCATTTACACAAGGATTTGGATGCAGTCTTTGCAAAGGAACCGTTGCAGTCGGTCGGTCCCATATCGCCAGGAGTTAAAACTTCGCTGTGCTTTAAGAAGGAGCAGCCTCTTTTACATGAGAATGACTGCATTCGAACGATAGAGGGCTCCAACACAGCGGACAACCGATACAGCGAGTACATGGAAGAGTTCTCCAAAACAGAGCCCAGCGTTGTCAGCCTGGAATACGGAGTGGCAAGAATGACCTGTTAAATGTCACATGAAGCAGTTCTGCTTTTCTGAAAAGATTGAAGTTCAAGACAGGGCATTGTGAGTCTGGTCTCTTGGAATGTAGCCAAAAACTAATGTGTGTAATGGAGAGCCTCATTAATGTAGCCTAGAGTGCGCATTAGTTTTGAAAATGTCATTCTTGTAAGAGGTAATTGAATTTAACAATATTGAAAAGGATGTGAAGAACTTAGGAAACCTTTTGTGTCTTAAAAGAATTGAGGAATGAAAGTGGTACGCTATAACAAATTATGGCTTCCACTGGTTTATTCCAAACGTTCACAGGTTTCGGTCCAGATGGAGTCATAGTTCAAGTAAGCCCATTGAAAGCAGTGGGTTTTAAACGAGTCAAGATTTCAGTGAGTCCACTAAAATACGACTCCTAATTCATTCAGTGTGAATATTGCCAAATGGTAAATGATATTTGAATGCTTGCTTTTAGGACACAGACAACTTACTGGGATCAATGAACATCTGTATATAAATGTAAAGTGTATGTGTATTCCTGTTTAATCTATTGCCTGTCACAGTATTTTCAATGATATCTACATCATTAATTAGTATCAAAGTAGTAAGAGCAATATTCATATATATTCGGTCTGCTCATTTTTTTGAGAGCATTTCATTTAGAGTATCTAAAGTATGCTTAGTGACTTCTTTAAATTATTCTCTTTCAAAACAGTACCATAGGATTCATATCAGTAATTATGGAATACCAATCTCTTGGATATTCAGTTTTAACACATTCTAACTAGGTAGGAAACATTTTTCCCCTTTATTTTTATGGTGAAGCTCTAGTTATAAAAATAAAGGGAAAATAAGCTTTCCTACCTGGTTAATGAGTCAATATTGTAGCCCCAAGGCTGTGTATCTTCCATATACTTCTGTCCAGCTATTAGAAGTAAAGTTTAGTTGATAAAATGAGTAATCTAGGAGTATCCCTGTATTTCAGGATTAGAGTACCCATTTCCAAGAATAGGCTATATTTCAGAGTGGTCAAGTTTTTAGGCTTCTTGCAATTACTATAAAATAACTTGAGCATCCAGCGAAATATAAAATATAAGAGCAGTACCTATTATTTTTAGTTGGATATATTTGTGGTTTCCTGCAGGATTTTAATTTGTTTTGTAAATCTGCTGTAAAAGATGCAGCTTAATTTGAAATAAAAAGTAGCTTGTTTTTCAGTCAGTAGAATTACCATATTAATGTATTAAGTGAATAAATAATTGTGAATTACTAATCAAGTAGCCATTCTTGGGTAAAGACTAAGAACAAATTAAAATTTAGGTCTACAGGCCAGATAGCTGCAGAATCTCTTGATGTTTTGAAAATGTGTTAATGCTCACATTTACAATCTGGGACCAATATCCCAGATCAGATGAAACAGATCTCCAGTTAAGCAGAACGCTTGGGTAAGAAGGTATGCTGTGTATTCTCGCAGATAAATCAGTGTGTTCCCAATATCTTTGTTTTTACTTCACCAGAAAAGACAGTGGATTTGCTTCAGTGGGACCCTGCCTCTGCTTTCTCCCAATTTGTTTTTACTGTTCAAATGAAAAGGAAATGAGTGTTGAAAGCTGAGATGGTAAACACGCCTGCCTTGGGATATTGAGCATCCTAGGTGGTATAGTAGGTAATTTGTACCTGAGAGACCAAATGCTTATTACACACGCAGTGAAAATTAGTTTAGCTTTGCTGTAATCACTGAAGGCTGTTAGAGGAAGACAGCCATCAGACGACACAAAACCTGACAGGGTCAGCTGTCTCCTTCTGTCTTAGTTGGGATCCAGTCACACTAATAACAGGTGAGGAGAATCTTACCTGGAATACTTCAAAGGTAACATAATGTTTGAAGAAGGAACAAGTGGGAAAAATGGTGATTTTCGATATTGTTGATGATAGACATATTTACCTACAAAAATTGATAGGGGAAAATGGGACCCATCATTTACCTAGTATAGGGTGCATTCTCACGTATTTTGCCTGTTTAGGCATTGTGCAGATTTTGCCTGGCAGTGACTTTTGAAAAATATTACGGCAGAGAAATGCGTGCCTCTAGCTGTTTTTCCCTCTGGTCTTTTTGCTGTAGATGAATCATTGCCTGTTATCTGATATACTGAAAATACAAGACCAAACACTGTATTACAAATTGTTTCTTGCAATTGTCTTCTGTTGATTAAAAAACACCTATGTATAGCTGCATTAGTCTTGTTGAAGAGTTATAAAATTAACTTCTTGAATCATTTGAATAGTAGAAATGCAAGTCTTTAGTTATTTCTGAGTTGAAGACTAGATTTGTCATAGAACGTCTCATCTGACATTATCTGCCTCTATTTAATTGATTTATACCCCACCTTTCAATCAGGAGCTGAAGGTGGCATGCATAGCCCTCCCTATTTTTCCCCACAACAACCCTGTGAAGTAGGTTGGGTTGAAAGAGAGTGACTGAACCAAAGTCACCCAGTGACCTTTAGTAGCTGAGGGTGGACTAGAATCACCCCATGTCCAACACCTTAATATCTTAACACCACATTCTCTCTGTCTCTCTCTCTCTCTCCCCCCCCTACGCAGGATATAGGATGGAACAGATACCTAAGGGAGGAATCAGAATAGCAAATTTAAGTAACAAGACAAGGTATGCTAGGAGACACACAGTAACAAGTCACCATGTTCGGATGCCATCCACTTGAGTGTTCTTAAAGAATGTAAATGTGGAATTACTGACCTAGCAAAAATGTGTAACTTCCCATTAGATTTGGCTCAGTGCCAGATGACTGGAAGGTAGCTATGTGACAACAATTTTTTAAAAGAGAGCCAGGACATTATAGGCTCTTCAGCTCCATGTCTGTTCTTGACAAAATATAGAATGGCTATCAAAGAATGAATAACAGCCCACAGCTTTACTGAAAGAAAATCAGTATGGATGGCAGTGATTATCTCAGCTGTGTGCTTGGATTTTCAAAAGTCTTTAACAAGGTTCCTCGCCCAAAGCTCTAGAGAAAACTTAGTGGCAGGTTGCTAACTGGCTAAAAAGGAGAAAGTGGAGAATAGGAATAAACATTGCTCAATGGATGGAAGTAAGAAGCGGAGTCCTTTAAGAATCTATATTGAAACCAATGTTTTTTTTAACTTACTCATAAATGATCTTGACTAAGTAGTGAATGTGTCAAGTTTGTGGATAACTATTTATGATGGTGATAAATAAAAAGGATCTGTTTAAACTGGATGAGTGGTCAACCAAACTGCAAGTGTGGTTCAATTTAAATAAGTGTAAAGTAATACCCCTTGGGGCAAAAACCTCTTAACTTCACCATATGCTTTGATGTGATGTAACTGTCTGTAACTAACCAGGAAAAGATCTCGGACTCATGAAGGTGGCAGTTGTGAAAAAAAGCCAATTCCATGCTGGGGATCATTAAGAAGGATTGAAAATAAAACTGCCAATATTGTAAGGCCCTGAAACAAATCTGTGGTGGGTGCATGTGCATGTGTGCGCATGCACATAAATAGCAGTCATTTGGACAATTTGTCAGTATGTGGCATGTGGGGAGGAGGGAGATTTTGAACCCATTCATGCTGTGCTATTTCCTTGGACAATACCCCTTTCATCTCATAGCTGCTCTTGGGCCCTCATTATTGCTAGTGAACTCCTCCCTTCCATCCAATTTCCAGGTCAGTCACAGAAGACTCTGCTGGCTGGGAATTTAGGGAGTTACTGCCTCAACACATCTGGAAAATGTCAGATTTAAGAAGGCTAAACATAATTTTTAAAAAGCACAACCTCAGGTGCTACATGTTGCAAAACCTTTTATGTAAATCAGTCTTTAAAATGTGCTCAAGTAATTAGATATTTGGTTAACTTATGTATGTCTTAAGTTGATGTGGATTTCTTAAGTTGAATATCCCATTTTATTTGCTGCTTTTATCTGGTTCAGGGTGGGTGTTCTGACAAGCTTTTTACTAATTACTCCTATTAATATCTATTTAATTATAAATTAATTGCCAAGTTCATATTCCTCATATTAAAACCTCAGTATAGCTGTTGGATCAGACCAAAAGACTGTCTAGTATAGCAGTCTGATCACTGGACTAACCCAAATGCTTGAGAGGGTCACGAGCTAAATATGACCATGACACATGTCTGTAAAAGTCAAATCATCAGCCCAAAATCACAAGGTGGATGGCTTCCATGATGATATACCTTGAGTGCTTTTTAATTAAAAAAAGTGGGATAACAATATTTAAAAATTAAAATGTTTTCTTTTATCCTTGGTGGGGTATCTGGTTACTTTTGCCATGCAAATAGCCTGTAACTTTTCCAAGACTTTTCTTTCACATGGTAATTTCAGTAGTCCTCCATCCATGCAAAAATCCAGAACCTAAAAATTAATGTTTCTTAGAGCAGTATTTCTTGCTCTACCTTTCAGCAGGAAAAAGAATGCTTATATCTGTATTCCTGTGTAGATGTATCTGCCCCTCTTCACAAAAGTGTTTAGGATTTTAGATTGCCAGCCATGTTCCTTGGCTACATAATTACAGCCCTCCAAGCATATTGCTATCATGAGAAAGCTTAGCTGATGAGTCTGGGGTCTATATCATATGCTCTGAAACATTCTAGATTGCTGTTCAAACTAGAATATCTCCCTTACATATTTACTTAACCAGGAGTCTCTGAGTTCTAGTCCCGGCTGGGTGACCCTGAGCCAATCACATTCTCTCAGCCCTAGGAAGGAGCCAATGGCAAACCAGGAGACTCAGAGTTCTAGTCCCGCCTTAGGCATGAAAGCCGGCTGGGTGACCTTGGGCCAGTCACACACACACAGCCCAACCCGCCTCACAGGGTGGTGGTTGTGGGGAAAATAGGAGGAGGAAGGAGTCTTAGCTATGTTGGCTGCCTTGAGTTATTTATAAAAAAAATAAAGGGACAGAAAATAAATTATTAGGTGAAGGATGTGCTTCTAGGCTGACAGGCAGCATGAGAGCTAATCTTCAGGTGGAATTGAATCTGGCCAGATTCATAATACAGTCAGACTGCCTCTTATTGAGATGCCTGATTAAAAAAAAATGCAGAAGTAATATCTTGCTATGAAAAACTCAACACAATTTTTATGTGATCCCTCAGGTGCATATAGTCATTAAAGATGCTTATAATTGAGAATTGTGTGCTGGGCTTCTTTTTCTTTAATTGGAGCTTTAAATTCTCAACCATTCCGTTTTGTAGGATAGCTGCCAAATGGGCACATGAGCAAGTACAGAAGGGCTCTGCCGAGTCTGCATTTTCCTTCCATATCCAATTTCTGGTGACCTGAGTCTAGGAATGTGGCAATTTAAAAGCATTTCCTCACAAGGGGGAACAGAATCAGCTCTACAACTGCCTTGTCTCGCCCCTTCCCCCCTTTACTGTTTCAAATTAAAAATCATTATCACTTTATGTGCTTCAAAAGTAGGCTGACACAGAGAACAGATTCCATTCTCCCTGAACATGATAGAAAGTCTTCCCAGGAAATACTCATCTGTATTTTCCACTGCTGCATTACTATTTGTTTTCCTTCCCAAGGTCCCTTTTATCAGACTCTTAACAGTAATGGGTCACATCTGGAAAGCACCACTCTGATCCTACAGCACCACACAAAATAACCCCATTTCCATTCATTCTTTGCCTAACAAAAACTCACAGCTGCTTTATCAAGAGAGAGCGGAAACACAGAGCCCAGATGGCCAAACTTAGCTGCTCCCTTTTTACATAGACTGTGACAGGATATTATGACTGTTGCCATTTCTCCTCCGCCTCTTCTCCACTACCACCATTACCACTTTGGAAATAGGCTGTGTTTCTTTTAGTTGCCTTTCTCCTAGTTGCCCACCATATCATTAAGTGCTGATTTGATTTTCCTGGTGATAAGTAAGGTCCTTGAAATTAAGGTTGGATGGTGGTCAGGAAAACTTGGTTATAAAGTAGGTAAACTATTATCCCGGGCAAAGCAATCTGTCCATGTAGCCTTGTATTCTTTTCAACTAATGGTAGTTGCTCTGCGGGGTGTCTGTCTGTTTGTTGTATTTTTATACCATGTGACTCCAAAGTGACTCCTGGAATTTCACATCTTAAAAACATAAAACGTAAAAAAAGAAAAAGTAAAATCAGTAAAATAATCAAGTGTGAAATTCACTCCTTCCTGTGTTCTAGCTGGAGATAATCTGTTTAGAAAGGAGATAACCTTCCACTAAGTGAGGTTCCATTTCTCTATCTCTTCCTCCTCTGCCCAGGTTTTCCCTATACATCATTGGGATCAGTCCAATGATGATGTAGGCCAAAGACATATTTTAAAGGTAAAAGGTTTTGAATAAAGTATATCTGAGAAGCACACAGTCCCTGTGTTTTCAACCTCACAGCAGCTGATTAAAAGAATCGAACATAACCAAATAGGATGCAGCCTTTCAGATGTCGGTACCTTCTCTGTCTGCTGCATAAATCCAACCCTTTCCCAATTGCTCAGACTAGGTGTAGTGGGAAAGATTACAACCAAGAGAGAGTAGAAGACAATGTCTTCAACATGTTGATCCAGATAGGAAAAAAGCTCAGATACTCAATTCTTCTGAGTTCTGCAAACAACCCAGTTTTAACACCCCTTCCTTTTGCTGGAGGTTGAATTGCATCTATTGCAGAGCTTTCCAAACTGTGTGTTGGGACACGTTAATGTGTTGGCTGCAGTGTCTGGGTGTGTAGTAGCGGCGGCTGCCCCCGAGCCCTGCCAGGATTCCACGCAGGTCCCGGTGCCTGCCTTGTGCCTTGCTGCCTCCAAACCTGCCCTGCCAGGATTCTGCGCAGGTCCCAGTGCCTGCCTTGTGCCTTGCTGCCTCCAAACCTGCCCTGCCAGGATTCTGCGCAGGTCCCAGTGCCTGCCTTGTGCCTTGCTGCCTCCAAACCTGCCCTGCCAGGATTCCACGCAGGTCCCAGTGCCTGCCTTGTGCCTTGCTGCCTCCAAACCTGCTGTGATTCCGCGCAGGTCCTAGTGCCTGCCTTGTTGCCTCCAAACCTGCTGTGATTCCGCACAGGTCCTAGTGCCTGCCTTGTGCCCTGCTGTAAGTGTGTGTCGCAAAATGATGCCCTGCTGTAAGAGTGTGTCACGAAATGATGCATGTCTAAAAAGAGAGTCACCAACATGAAAAGTTTGGAAAGCTCTGATGTATTGTGTTCAGAATAGTGATAAGTACTACCACTCGTTTATTTCTATACATATACACCTAGGCATATTCATCTATAAGTATAGTCTTAATCTAGTTAATGAGATTTTATTCTGAGTGTCACCTCAGTAAGGATCCAGATTTAAATTTGTGCAACTGGATTACTGGAATCAAACTTCCCCCTCCTCACAGTAGCCCTCCACTTTTCCTGACTTGCTACACAGTTTCCCCGATAAATGCTTCCTGCAGTCCTAAATATGGAATGGTGATATCTACGAACTGCGGTGTTGGAGGAAAATTCTGAGAGTGCCTTGGACTGCAAGAAGATCAAACCAGTCCATACTCCAGGAAATAAAGCCAGGCTGCTCACTTGAGGGAATGATATTAAAGGCAAAACTGAAGTACTTTGGCCACATAATGAGAAGACAGGATACCCTGGAGAAGAAGCTGATGCTAGGGAAAGTGGAAGGCAAAAGGAAGAGGGGCCGACCAAGGGCAAGATGGATGGATGGTATTCTGGAGGTGACGGACTCAACCATGGGGGAGCTGGGGATGGTGACGGCCGACAGGAAGCTCTCGCGTGGGCTGGTCCATGAGGTCACGAGGAGTCGGAGACGAGTGAACGAATAAACAACAAAATGTTTATGGAAGATGCCTCAGCTTAATTTTCAAGAATCCCCATACAGCACATCCCAATCTTCTATATGGCATGGGGCGGGGGGTGGGGGTGGGAAGGTAAAAACAGGAGGAACTTGTGGCAATAGGAAAGTCTCCTTCGTAAGTCTAAATCTGACCTGCCCTATGGAGTAACCTGCAACTTTAGAGTTTGATCTACAGCAGTGTTTCTCATCCTTGGCAACTTTAAGGTGTGTGGACTTCAACTCCCAGAATTCCCCAGCCAGTTCCCGAGGTTGAGAAACACAGCACTAAGTGGTTTGTGCTTCCTTTCCACTGAGAACAAGATAGGTTATTTTGAGGGCATCTGCAGTTACTCGCTGTGCCTTTTATTCTTCATAATCCAGGTTTGCTTTTACAGAATTCGGTATGCCTTTCCCCCTCCCTGCATATCTGTTCCTTTCTAAAAGATGGTTTTAAATCTTTTTGTGATTACAGACATAGTTGTTTAAAACAACAGCCCACAAAACAGCAGCTTTCCGGATTGTGTAGTCAAAGGAAGCCTTTGTCATCACTGATGCAAGACATTTGTTTCACCACATCACTCTTAAACTAATGCAGGATTTGCAGGAATAGTTGCCAAATGGGTTGGGATGCATTTATCTTTCCCCCTGCCATACACACAGAGAGAGAGAAGATAGCCCATGGTGTTTTATTTAGGAGGGATAATGCTTCAATAGCATTTGCATTCAGAAAGACACTTTGTGTTGGTGGTTGTTTTTAAAAAGCGTTTCAGTCTATAATTGTAAGCTCCACTGAGAAGCCTGTTTCCTTTAAGGCCATGATTTGGTGGGCCCCTTTTATAGTTCTCCAGGCATTTTCATGAGCTAGTGAGCTTGAATAGCATTGCTTGTCTCGGCGCTTTTCATTGCTTTCCATCTCAGGATAGGCAGAGACCTTCGTGGAATGTGTGTTAGAAAGGACAGCAAGAAATCAACAATCCTTTGGATGAAAAAATGACATTCAGAAAGAACAATAGCAAAATGGTGGGTCGTGCATTAACCTGTTACCACATGCAACTGTACAGTACTTTGGTGCCAGTTATGTACAACTCCAGCTCTTTAGAATCATGGTTTGTAAAAAAAATTAGTCATTATAATTGTGTAGTGATTTGGGCAACATCGTATTCTTATCTACTGTATGTGGATCTGTCTGTAAATGGGCTGCATATGCTGTTTTTGGCAGCTACATCGCACTATTGGTTCACATTGGTTTATGATCTACCAAGACACACAGCTTCTTCTGCATGCACTGCTGCCTAGTATTGCTCTCTCTTCACACCATCCTACACTCATGCATTTAATTTTTTTCCATCCAAATATAGGACTTTGCATGTGTCCCTGTTGAAATACATTGTGTTGGTTTCTGCTCAGTCTTACAGTTTGTCAAGATCCTTTTGAATCTTAATACTGTTTTCCAAGGGGGTTGCTATCCCCCCTATAATACTGTTCCCTGCTAATGTGATAATCATATTTTCCCTCCCCTTATTCAAATCATATATAAATATGTTGAATGGCATGGTAGATCAGAGCCCTGCCTACACTCTCAGCGTTTCCAGCTTGACTGACACCTTTGATGTACACTCGTGGGTGCAATTGTTCAACCAACTCTGTTTCCATCTAATGGTAGTACAGTCTGGCTCACATTTTCCTATATATAGCATAGGGAGTCAGGCAGCATATTATTATTATTATTATTATTATTATTATTATTATTAATAATAATAATAATAATAATTAATTTCCAATGTATTCCCATGGCCAGCTAAGCTTCTCCCTCTATCAAAAGGAGATCAGGTTGGTTTGGTATGATTTTTGATAAACCCATGCTGGCTCCTGCCAAGCAATACTTTTTTTCCCCTAAATTTATTTTATTTTATTTATTTTTATTTATGATTCGATTTGTATTTACTGCTCCATCTCCCGCAAGGGAACTCTGGGCGGTTTACAAGAATCAACAGTTAAAATTTAACAATTAAAACAACATATATACAATATAATACTCTCTAATACAATAATAATTTAAATATAAAATCCAAGATGTGATGGGTCGATGTTTTAAAGGGCTCTATGGCACCAGCCATCCCCAAGAGGAACTGCTCCCCCCCCTCCCACGCAAGGCGGCAGAACCAGGTCTTTAAGTTCTTTCTGAAGGCCGGGAGCGATGGGGCCTGCCTCACCTCCGGGGGTAGCATATTCCAAAGGGTGGGTGCCACTATCGAGAAGGCCCGCTTTCTAGACCCCGTCAGGTGAAATTCCCTTAGCGACGGGATCCGCAGCATGCCCTCTCTAAATGACCGAGTGGGACGGTTTGACGTTATGGGGATGAGACGGTCCCTCAGGTAACCTGGTCCCATGCCATGTAGGGCTTTAAAGATGATAACCAACACCTTGAATTGGACCCGGAAGCACACAGGTACCCAGTGCAGCTGTAGCAGCAGAGGTGTCACATGTGCTGATCTTGGCGCACCAATAACTGTGCGAGCAGCCGCATTCTGGACCAGTTGAAGCTTCCGGATACTCTTCAAGGGTAGCCCCATGTAGAGCACATTGCAATAGTCTATATGGGAGATGACCAGGGCATGAGTGACTGTACGGAGGGCATCCTGATCCAGGAAAGGGCGTAACTGGTGCACAACACAAAGTTGTGCAAAAGCCCTTCTGGCCACGGCTGCCACCTGCTCTTCGAGCAGGAGCCATGAGTCCAGAAGAACCCCCAGATTCCGCACTTGGTCTGAATGGGGTAGTGCAACCCCATCCAGAACTAAAGATAACTTCCTGGATCCACAGGAGCCATCAATCCACAGCCACTCCATCTTACCAGGGTTCAGTCGAAGCCTGTTGTTCCCCATCCAGACCCCCACAGCCTCCAGGCACTGAGAAAGGGTAGCCACTGCATCACTTACCTCACCAGGGATGGAGATATATAATTGGGTATCGTCCGCATATTGATGGTACCTCATCCCATGGTGACGGATGATCTCACCCAGCGGTTTCATGTAGATATTAAATAGGAGAGGGGAGAGAACCGAACCCTGCGGCACCCCACAAACGAGGGGGCGAGGGTCGGATCTCTCATCTCCTATTACCACCGATTGGGACCGGCCCTGGAGGAAGGAGGTGAACCAGCGCAAAACTACGCCTCCCACCCCCAACTCCCTGAGCCGTCCCAAAAGGATACCATGGTCGATGGTATCGAATGCCGTTGAGAGGTCAAGAAGAGCTAGGATGGATGCACTCCCTCCATCCCGCTCCCGCCAGAGATCATCTGTAAGCGCGACCAATGCAGTTTCCACCCCATATCCCGGCCTGAAACCTGACTGGAAGGGGTCCAGATAATCCATATCATCCAGGATCCTCTGGAGTTGTAATGCCACCACTTTCTCAACCACCTTCCCTAAAAAGGGGAGGTGGGAGACAGGACGAAAATTGTCCAATATAGTAGGGTCCAGTGATGGTTTCTTGAGGAGGGGGTGCGCCAGAGCCTCTTTAAAAGCAGCTGGGAACACCCCCTCCCCCAGAGATGTGTTAACCATCACCTGGACCCAACCACATGTCACCTCCCAGGCTGCCTGTACCAGCCAGGAAGGGCATGGGTCTAGATGACATGTGGTGGCCCTTACAACCCGAAGGATCCTGTCCACTTCCTTAGGTCCAACAGGATCAAACTGTTCCCAGATAACCGGGCAAAGACGTTCCCTCGGCATCTCCCCAGACTGTGCTACACGCTTAGAGTCCAACTTAGACCGAATCTGAGCGATTTTATCCTGCAGATGCTCAGAAAATTCTTCCGCACGGCCCTGCAGGTGGGTCACAGACTCCACCTTACCCAAAAGAGATCTTGTTATCTTAAACAGGGCCGTCGGGCAGCATTCTGCGGACGCAATAAGAGCGGAGAAATATTGACGTTTCGCCGCTCTTACCGCCACAAGGTAGGTCCTAACAGCGACTCTAGCTTGTGTTCGGTCAGATTCAGTCTTCGTCTTTCTCCAGCGGCGCTCTAGGCGTCTCTTAACCCTCTTCAAGACCCTCAACTCCTCCGTAAACCAAGGGGAGTATCGGGTCAGGTGTGGCAAGAGAGGCCGCATAGGCGCAATCCTAAATGCTCACAAACCACTCCTTAATAATCTGTCCCAGAGGAATTTTGCCTGGTATCGATGTCAAGCTGACCAGTCTGTGGTTACACAGGCTATTTTTTAATCCTTTTTTGAAGAACAACATCTTCAATCACCTTCTCCAATCCTTATATTATGCCCATCCTGGCCTCTCCAATATGGCACAAAAGGGGTCCAAGATGACAGCCACAAGTTCCTTAAGACTCTTGGTTGTAATTGGTTTGCTCTTGAAGTCTTAAATTACTTTATGGTAGCCAGGTGCACCTTGTTTTTTTAATAATAATTTTATTAAATATTATAGTTAAACAGATAAAAACTAATACAAATTACAAAAAAATGAAAGAATAAAAAAATAGTGCAGGGAAAAAAGAAAAATATAGAAAGAAAAATAGAAAAAGAAAAAATATAGCAAAGAAAAAGAAAAAAATATGTGAAGAAGTAACTTCCCCCTTAGTCACAACAAGTAGAAACAATTTTAACAATTTATCACCTTCTCTTAAAATACAACAAATGATCTCTTCATCCCATATCCCATCTCTTATCTATAAACATATCCTTAAAACCTCATCATTCAGTCTTGGTCAGCAAAAATCCATTGAGGGTTACCAGAAATAATAATGTATCTATTTTAACCTTGATCAAATAAACCCACTCTATATTCCTTCCTTTTACTTTTAACAATCTTGATCTTTAATCCCTTCAAATAATGTCCTAAAGCTTGTTTTCTTTTCATCTTTTCGTTGTCCCTTCACACAAAATCGTTCAGAACTTTAACAAAAGTGAATCCAATATAAGAAAGTTATCCAAGTCACTCTTTTGGTTTGCCATTTGTATATCCCTTTTAATTATTAAAACATCAGCTGGTTTCATTTGTACTGTATATCCAGTGTAACATCTTTTTTCCATATCATTCTTGTAGCTTGTCATTTTTAAATCCACTTTCACATCAAGTCTTAGTCTTGTCCAGTAAAACTTGTTCCTCATCCAAAACATATTTTAAAGACTATCTATAATGGCAGACACAAAAAAAGATTAACTTCTGAATCCTTTGTTCACAAATATCCTTCAATACATCCAATGTTAAAGTATTTTTGCTCCATTCTTTGTTAGTAAATCAAATTTAAGTGTTCTTCTCCTTTAATTGTAATCTGTAGCTCCTTCTGGTTCCATCTAGTTTCCAACATTCAAATCCCCATCCTATCATGTTTTATTTTAAGAATTCCAAAACAACAGTGTTTTCCCATGGGAAGGATTCTTATGATTAATTTCAAAATCTTATTTCAAATCCATCTGGATCCTTAGTCCATTTATAACTTTCCAAAATCAATGTTCTAATCACCCTTTTGCTGTTTATTCCAAAATAAAGGATTTGTCGTTTACGACGTCTCCAAAGGAGCAGAGACGGCATTGCGGTGAGATCAGCAGCCAGACAGAGATTTCTGACTGGCCAAGCCTCTCCAGATAAAGGAGAGATTGTGAGATCGCCCACTTGCACTCTGGACAGTGGCTCCTCTTGAGTAAACTGCAAGAACTGAAGTTTCTGCAGTCGGCTCGGGAGTTGAGGATTTCCACCAAGCTCACAGTTGCAATGTAGCCTTATGGACACAAAGTTCTGCTGAGCCTCATTTCTTAATCACTTTTGGAAATTGCTCCTTAACTGCTTTTCAACTATTAAGAACCTTTCGATTGACAAGTCTTATAACATGCACCAGGTGATTTTAAATTAAGTGGCTCTTAATTTAAAAACGAGAGCAGCTTTTAATTTGATTTTGGTGAGTGGGTATGGGAAGTTGACAGGAGGTGGGGAATATCTGGTTTGGGAAGGATAATCCCAAGAGAATAAGAGTGAAAATTATTATGATAGTTCAAAGGGGAATGTTGCAAAGTTGGAAAGTAGTACATTCAAGTGAGAAAGCCCCAAGGCTATAATGATAAGGGTATACACTGGGTGGTGGTGGTAGTGGAATCAAAGGGAAGACTTCGTACAAATACTTATATGTAAGTACCAGAGCCCTGAGCCAAGATAAGAGAACTGGAGCACTTAATGCTAGAAGAGGATGTAGATATCATAAACATTACAGAATTCTGGTAGAATGGAGAAAACCAACAGGATGCAGTTATCTTGGGATACAAGTTCTATATGAAAAGAATGTTGGGAATAATGTTTTCTTAAATGTTAAAGAGGTTGATGGAAAATGAAACGACTGCAAATCATCATCATTGGCGATCACTCGTAGCCGAGTAAGATTGTCTTCCAAAGGTAAAATTTTAACAGTGGATCCGTAAGTGGCTATAAAGGCCAATTCTGGATCCGCACAACCTCCCACAGTGAGGGCATAGGTTTCCGGGTGGGAGACGGTCATGATGAGGGTTTGCCTGACATGCCTTCCTTTTAGCTCTTTTCTCCCTTTCGCCCTGTACTCGTGCTTCTTCAAAGTCCATAGCGCCATTAATAAAGGCTGACCTCCAATTGAAACGCTCATGAGTTAGGGCTTCCCAGTTCTCAATGCTGAAAAGAAGCAGTATAAGTAATGCATGTTTTCACTTCTGTTCACATAGATTGGAAAATGTATGTTCTGGATGTGTCAAAATGTGTACTTTCTAATTGTACTAAATGATTTAACATCAGGGAGTTCATTTAGTGCCCAGAAGAAAGGATATGACCCTAAATTCATCCTAAGAAGTGCCAAGGGTCTAATATGTAACATAAAAATTATTAGAACAATTTGAAACCATGTTCCTAATGCTGTTATATTCAAGGTGTACAGAAGTGGATGATTGTCAAAGTAACCCAACATTATATCATTTGACCTCAATAGAACAAAATTCCAAAGGAATGAGAGTATCGGTTAAAAAGTTGATAGAATAAAAAGGGTCTTTCTAGAAATCTTGGAGATTATTTTAAATGACAATAATAGATGCTCAATTGGAATACATAACTCAAAGTGACTAATGAACAGGGTCAGATAACCTATAAGCATATCCACCTGCCCCACCCGATCATGCAGGGAGGGCATGCTTCGGATCCCTTCATTAAAAGAATTCCATCTAGCGGGGTCCAGGAGGCGTGCCTTCTCTGCAATAGCACCTGCCCTGTGGGATAACTTGCCCCCTGAGGTGAGACTGGCACCCTCGCTCCTAGCCTTTAGGAAGTCCTTGAAGACCTGGCTCTGCCGCCTTGCCTGGAGTGAAGGAAAGGATAGTTCCTCCTGGGGGTGGTTGGTTTAGTGGTTTCCTCCTTTTAAGAACAGACCATCTTCTGGATTTTTATTTTTTTATTTTTATAGTAGTTTTAAATGTCTAGGTTTTATCTTTTATATTCTGATTGTAAACCGCCCAGAGTCTGCCATGGTAGAGATTGTTGTTGTTTATTCGTTCAGTCGTTTCCGACTCTTCGTGACTTCATGGGCCAGTCCACGCCAGAGCTTTCTGTCGGCCGTCACCATCCCCAGCTCCCCAATGGTTGAGTCCGTCGCCTCCAGAATACCATCCATCCATCTTGCCCTTGGTCGGCCCCTCTTCCTTTTGCCTTCCACTTTTCCTAGCATCAGCTTCTTCTCCAGGGTATCCTGTCTTCTCATTATGTGGCCAAAGTACTTCAGTTTTGCCTTTAATATCATTCCCTCAAGTGAGCAGTCTGGCTTTATTTCCTGGAGTATGGACTGGTTTGATCTTCTTGCAGTCCAAGGCACTCTCAGAATTTTCCTCCAACACCACAGTTCAAAAGCATCTATCTTCCTTCGCTCAGCCTTCCTTATGGTCCAGCTCTCACAGCCATAGGTTACTACAGGGAAAACCATTGCTTTAACTATGGTAGAGATGGGCGGGGATAAATCCAAAAATAATAAATAAATAAATAAATAAGCAGCAATAAATACTATTTTTTTTAAAAAATGGAACTCTTGGTCAATCAAAAACAAAAAGGAGCACAAAATTTGACCAAAAAATACGCAGGCAGTCAATAAAAGATGCAGAAAAGGTTTTGAGGAGCATATGGCAAAGAACATTAAGACAAACAGCAAATTTTATTTAAATATATTTGAAACAGGAAATTGTTCCAGAAGGCTGTTGGCTGATTGGATGAAGGGATGTAAAATAAGTGGAAAGAGGATACAGTAATGATAAATAAACGAAATGAATCTGCTTCTGTTTTCACTGATGAGGATGTAAGACAGATGCCTGTGCCTGAGTTCACTTTTTCAGGAGGGGAACTGAATGCACAGAAACCAACAGCAGTAACAAGACAAGAAATTATAAGACTAAATGACAAATAAAATTAAAAAATAACCCTGGCTTAGATGGTATCAACCTAAGAATTATTTAAAACTAAAAAGTAAATTTACTGACCACCTATGAGAAATATGTAGTTTCTCTTTAAGAAGGCATTTATTCCTCAGGACTGGAAAATACTCAGTATGAAAATACTCAGTAACAGGAATTAGTGTAGGAATATGGAGAGATGCTCAAAGTAGGGTCCCCTGGTGTTCAATGTGGTGGTGTATTTTTAATTTGTTGATAAATGATCTGGAATTACAAGCAAACAATGAGTTAGCCTAATGAAGGAATGAAATGAATTTACTACCCATGCATAAATGATAGATGCATATAAACCGCTTTCAGTGCAGATATCATAAATATGTAGGCCTAGGGCTCTTCCAGTTATTTGACATAAAAGGCAAAAACAAATCAGTCTGATGGGAGAACTTTTCCAGAAACATACTAAATAGTATTAATTTTACATGCTCTGAATAATATTTGATCCTGTTGTTTGGCTACTGCATTCACCTTCCTGAATTATATGCAATCATATTCCTGCCTACTGACAAATAAATCACATTGACCTCAGCTAAACTTACTCTCAACTGAGTAAATATAAGATAGACTTACAGCCTCACTCACTGACTAAAGCTAGAGTCTGTATCCGCCTTTCCAACCTGGGAACTCCCCAGATACATCACACCACATATACACCACATACCTGTATATTTCAAACCCACCAACACACTGAGACAGAGGCTTGTACACCCCGTTTATCTTCATCTAAAGGAAAAAGGACACTCATTTGAGGACATCAATGTTCACATTTTAGACAGAGAAGATAGGTGGTTTGAGAGGGGTCAAGGAATCCATTTATGCCAACTTGGAAAATCCTTCCTTGAATAGAGGTGGGGGCCTCAGGCACAATCTTTCCCCTATTTTCCTTCCTGCTTTGTCTTCTGTGCCTAGGAAGATTAAGACCATTTCGCAAGCTCAACAGCAGCATGGTGATCTTAACGATCCTCCTTTGGATGATAAAAGGACTTAAAATAACATCTCAAATAACCATGACCTAGCCCCAGGTGCAAGGTCACACAGCCACCCTAGAAACATATTTAAGGATTCCCTTACTAACTTTGCTCAGACTGAAGAAGCTCCTTAGATAAGGAGCGAAACGTTTCCACTGAGAAAATAGAAATCCAGTTGACATGATTCAAGCTACAGACTGTTCCACCTGGATGACTGAGAACCTTCATCGACATATCTCCAGATACATGTGCTTCAAACTCCTAGAATTCTCCACAATGACCATGCAGACGGGGGAATTATAGAGCTTATATTTCAGATCCAGAGACTGCCCAGATTGGAAAACTGGCTAGATGGTCACCTGGCATGCAATCTTATCGTGGATGAAATTACACTACATCTGATGCGGTGCTACTGAACTTGAGCAGCTATGGATATGGTTGGATATAAACATATTTCTAAGGTTTGCCAGGGGAGTCAGTAGTGTCAGACTAGGTAGGAAAAGTCAAGTCTGAGCAAACAAGATGAGCAAATCAGGCAGAGCTGCTGGATGGAAAGAGTAATAGAAAACAGGACCTTGGATAGCTCCTGGGGAGTCTTGCTGGCAGAGGTCCTCCCCTTTTAAAATAATTGAATAGGGATGGGAAACTCATTAACTTTCAAGATGCTGCTGCAAAATAATCCACAGCTTCCATGCTAGGAGTTGTTCATGCAGAC
This sequence comes from Charina bottae, assembly GCA_023362775.1. Lineage (NCBI taxonomy): Eukaryota > Metazoa > Chordata > Lepidosauria > Squamata > Charinaidae > Charina > Charina bottae. Next base: position 109,014,636 of record JALMGJ010000004.1, read on the forward strand.
CAGGACTGTGGAGTGTTGTAGTTCAGGAACATATACCACACCCCATGTAGAAAGATGTCACAGCAACACTTGAAAGCCAACTGAAGTCTTATGTAGGCAGTTCCAATCAGTAGTGTGGTAATTCCAACTCACCAGAGGAATTATTTGCTCTATTAAACACTTGCCTGATTTTACAGCTTGCATGGCTGAGGAGAAGGAAATTCTGCTAGAAGTTCATCTTTGACTCAGAGAGAACTTGTTTACTTTGGCCTGGAAAGCCTTGGCTACTGAATTGATGTTCTTCTGCTAAAGAGGCCATCCAATGATGTAAGGCTTTTTATAGTGATCACACACATACACACACACACACACACACACACAAATAAATAACAAAATGCTGGGGAAAACTGGTGGAGGAAATAAATCTAACAAAATGGAGGCTACAGAATTCCCCCACCCCCTCTGTCTTTTGGACATGACCAGGGTCAAACCACGACAAGGCTCCCTGCAATCCCATCTAAAGCAATCCCTCCTCATCAGTAAATAGTACAGTCCAAGGGCAGCCCTAACAAGGGAATTGCAACCTAGAGAAACCCCATCTGTTCCATCCTCCATCAGCTGATGACCTCAGCATTCCATCTACTTTAACAATGAACTTCCTCAGCTCTGCTGCCCTCCTGAGGACCCATTTTGCCTAACAATAGAACTAACCCTGGGTATACCGACAAGGACCTGCCTAGCTTCCCCAAACTGGTCAGCCAATCAGATCCCTAGGATTTCATGCCTTGTAGCCCTCAACTTCTATAAATATCTTTGCTTTTCCATTGTTCAGGGTCCCGCTTTCTTGTAAAGCAGGGACCTAATGATAGTTGAATAAAGAGCTGGCACTTTCTCCTCAGCCTTGTGCTCCTTAGTTTGATAGTTTCCATGACAAAAATCACCAAATAACAACAACAAACAGCACAGTGAGGAGTTTCAACTCATTTAGGACACTACAAGTGGCAAAATGGAGTTTCATTGCCCAGTTTCAGAGTAAGGTCAACACACTAAAAAGAATTCTTTCTTCAAACACATTTTGTATTTTGAGCAATATGTTCCAAATGCTGCTATTCCATAAATCCCCAGTGACATCATCTATCAAGATTTAAAGAGCAATTCTGCTTCCTAACATGCACTTTACAGTTTCCACTGCTTTATCTATCAAACATGACAAGTCTGAAATATTTTCCAGTTTATGAAATATGCCACAAATATTGATTTCCCCCCCCCCCCCACTGACTTACTAACTGGTGCATAAAATAAATTCTTTTGGCAAGCATTGGAGAATTGACACATGCCCCCTAACTCTGCTCCATAGGCAAAATGTTACATTCCTGACTCTTCAATATTCACAGAATCAAATTCACTTGTTAATGAAGCACAAGTTAATTGCTTGCATGGCCTACTTTGCCCCAGTTTGGAAAAAGTCAAGTAAACCTTTATGTCACCTGTATGGTTGTAATGTTCTTTTTCTTTTTTTGTGATGTAATTGTTTATTGGAAGGCCATATTAAGGACTGTGTGGCATATAAAGTTGTAATAATTATAACACTAACAGCAGCCACAACAATAATGATGGCTAGGGCAGTTTAACAAATTACTGAGCAGGGAGTGACCTGCAAAATGCAAAAAACATCATCTTATACAATCTGATATATGCTTTTTCAGAGACTAAGACTTGTGGTCTAAACTGATAACAAAAAATTCTATCCAACAAAAAATGGTTCTGTCTGGTATCCTGATGTCTGAAGAAATGTGGAAGCCTCAGAAACTCAATTCCAGAAGATGTCGGTAGGCATATGTTTTCAGAATTTCTTCTCAAACATAAGGCTTCTAATGGAGAACCTACCAATCAAACTTTGTATTGTATGCCATGTCAGTTATCCCAGTAGAAGAGAATATCTGTAGCTTGGGGTTGAACTGTGGAATTCTTGGTGGTCTCTGATCTTGGGTGTTTGCTTGCAGACCTTTCATTACCCAACTTGATAACGTTATCAGTGCAAGTAAGTTCAAATACAAGAATACAGAATCAAGATTTTACAACCCAGAGGAAACTGTCTTGAATCGTAGACATGTCTAATTGTGGAGTTCTTGGTGCATTCTGAGCTTGGTTGTTTGTTTGCAGCCCTTTCACTATCCAACTAGGTAACATCGTCAGTGCGAGTGAGTGTGGGGTTTGCTCCCTGTTTCTATACAGTAGCTGGCCCTGCCAGTTTTGGTGGAGGTGGGGATGGTTTTCTCCTTTGTATTTCCTTGATTAGGGTATTGTTATCTGCCTGATTGTTTGTCTGGTGTGAATCCCTGCTTATCTGGCTGTTGGCTGTTGGGGAGCATGTGTTATGGTCTTTTTGTTTCCTTATCTTTGTTATTGTCTTTTTTGAAGAAGAAGAAGAAGAAGAAGATAATTCTGTTACTGTAACCTTACAATAAAGGTAGTATTTATTTATTTATTTATTTATTTTATAATTCAAATTTTGCCACTGCCCATCTCCCCCAGAAAGGGGGACTGGGCGGTTTACAATAAGAACCATATTAAAAGGATAAAAATATAAAAACATCTAAAATATACATATACAATTAACCAAATATAAATATGAAATAAGTATAAAAACTGTTGGTCCCCAAGAGAGACTCCTTAGGTTCGTTCACTCGGTGCAAATTTTCCAATAAACAGACAGAATGGGAGAAATAACTGACTCGTTTATTCAACATAAGCGAGGGCTCTCCAGACAATTGCTCTCCCCGAACAATTCCACATTTCAGTTTTTATAAGCATCCCGAAACCCATTTCCTTAACACACTCATTTTCCGTTAGCATTTGCCCCAAGCTTAGCCATGTAGCCCTTTCCTTAGGTCAAGTTCCCCATTTTCTAAGGTCACTTGGCCATACATTTCACAGCGCTTGCAATCCATTGCTCAAGCTCAGCCATATCCTGCATCCTGCTTTCCTTGCCCATGGCTTCCAATTTTGTATTCTCAGTTCCTTTTTCCCTCTCCTACAGCCCATCATGTGTTTGGCAATCAGCACAATTACACATACGAGTTTCCACATTCTCAGGTTCAGTATTTTTCCATTCTGCATATTCACCTGGCCTCACCCATGGCCCCCGTTTTTCATATTTTTCTCCATCCTAACCCTCATCCAGACCCTCAAAACCAAGTGGCCGTAAAGATCTAATTCCATGAGGAGAGCTCTAAGGCACCAGCCACCCCCAAGAATAGCTACTCCCCTTCCCACCCCAAGCGAGACAGCAGAGCCAAGTCTTCAGGTTCTTCTGGGAGGCCAGGAGCGGTGGGGCCTGTCTCACCTCTGGGGGCAGAATGTTCCAGAGGGCGGGGGCCACTGCAGAGAAGGCCCGCTTTCTGGACCCCGCCAAATGAAGTTCTTTTGCAGACGGGGTCCGTAACATGCCTCTCTGCATGACCGGGTGGGACGGGTAGACGTCATAGGGATGAGACGGTCCCTCGGGTAACCTGGACCCATGCCATGTAGGGCTTTAAAGGTGATAACCAACACCTTGAATCGGACCCGGAAGCAAACTGGTACCCAATGCAGCTCACGCAGTAGTGGTGTCACGTGTGCTGATCTTGGGGCACCAAGAACTGCCCGCGCAGCCACATTCTGGACCAGCTGAAGCTTCCGGATACTCTTCAAGGGTAGCCCCATGTAGAGTGCATTGCAATAGTTTATATGGGAGATGACCAGGGCATGAGTGACTATTCGAATGGCCTCTCGATCCAGGAACGGGCATAACTGGCGCACAACACGAAGTTGCGCAAAGGCCTTTTTGGCCACGACTGCCACCTGCTCTTCAAGCAGGAGTTGTGAGTCCAGAAGAACCCCCAGGTTCTGCACCGGGTCTGTCAGGGGTAGTGCGACCCCATCCAGAACTAAAGATGACAGTTTCCCGGATACAGAGGAGCCATTAACCCACAGCCACTCCATCTTACCAGGGTTCAGCTGAAGCCTGTTGTTCCCCATCCAGACCCCCACAGCCTCCAGGCACCAAGAAAGGGCAGTCACTGCATCACTTACTTCACCTGGGACGGAGATGTATAACTGGGTGTCATCAGCATACTGATGATACCTCATCCCATGGTGACGGATGATCTCACCCAGTGGTTTCATGTAGATATTAAATAGGAGAGGAGAGAGAACTGAACCCTGCGGCACCCCACAAAGGAGGGGTCGAGGGTTGGATCTCTCACTCCCTATCACATGAAGCCAGCTGGGTGACCTTGGGCCAGTCACTCTCTCTCAGCCCTAGGAAGGAGCCAATGGCAAACCAGGAGACTGAGAGTTCTAGTCCCGCCTTAGGCATGAAGCCAGCTGGGTGACCTTGGGCCAGTCACTCTCTCTCAGCCCTGGGAAGGAGCCAATGGCAAACCAGGAGACTGAGAGTTCTAGTCCTGCCTTAGGCATGAAGCCAGCTGGGTGACCTTGGGCCAGTCACTCTCTCTCAGCCCTGGGAAGGAGCCAATGGCAAACCAGGAGACTGAGAGTTCTAGTCCTGCCTTAGGCATGAAGCCAGCTGGGTGACCTTGGGCCAGTCTCTCTCTCTCAGCCCTAGGAAGGAGGCAATGGCAAACCACTTCTGGAAAACCTTGCCAAGAAAACTGCAGGGACTTGTCCAGGCAGTCACCAAGAGTAAAAAAAAACTGACTCAAAGGCACACACACAACCAGTAACTATTATACAAATGTGTAATCCTTCCATGCCTCAGAAGCAATGAGGTTAAGTAGAAAGAAAGAGTGGAGAAGCTGGCAGCGGAAGCCAAACCTCCTTCAGGAGCTGGTAAAGAGCCACAGTCCTTCCACAACTCTGCAGCCTTGAGATTTAAGTAGAGAAAAGGGATGAAACAGCAGGCATCTGGAGTCAAAGCTTCTCCAGGAGTTGTTGAAAGATCAAGAATAGGGATTTGTTCTGTAATACTAGATAAGCTTAAACACAAACATTGATCTAAGTTTGCTGATTTAAATTTGATTAAATTGTAAGTCCTCTCTCAGTTGGGTACTTACAGAAAAATTGAGCCTGGTCCCTATGCCACACAACAAACCCCATTTAAAATGAAGGATTTTGTTGTATGGATAAAAGAGAATTTGTCCAGAAAGGAAGAATAAAAAAAGACCTTGAGTGCACAGAAAAAGAGTATTTGGGTTCGGACTAACATATCTGTATTTAGAGTGGGATGATGGGGCCTTGACACCATCCAATCTCCAGTGTTATAAGACCTTTATTGAATGTACCACTTTAGGAATAACTCTGTATCTGTTCACACATAAACACCCAAAAGCATTTTGTGATGTCAAGGAAATCAGTAGCTAAGAAGAGAAATAGCTGCATTATTTTAGAAATCCTGCCCACCTTTGGCGCTGACTCCATCCATTATTTGATCTAGTTTCATCTACCAGCGGCTGTGCCCCAAACTGAACTTTCTCTTGGAATTAATACTTTCCAGCAATGTTCTGCATGAACTATTGAAAAGGACTGTAATTTCTACAGTTAATCAGTAAAATCTATCTTTGTATGTTCTGACTCTGCCACAATGGAAAGAAAAATTTAATTCTCATCTACAGCAGAAGCATGTATTCTGGCCCCATGGACATTCATAGAGTGGGGGCAAATGGCAAAATGTGTGCAACATCATATGCAAATGATGTCGTCAAATGCAAATGCATCCACATATTTGTGTCAGACATGTGGATGCAAGTACATAAGAGCAGTGTTTGTATGGTGATGTCATTATGTGAAAGTCATCATTATGTTGTTACCGCAGTTTGCTGTGGATGCTGCTGCCTGACCCATTTCTTCTGTATGTCATCACACTGCAGAACATTAAATCAGTGTTTCTCAGCCTTGGCAACTTTTAGATGTGTGGACTTCAACTCCCAGAATTCCCCAGCCATCACACCGCACCAACACCATCCCATAACAAAAGATTGCCTGCTGAGTATGCTAACACAGGGGTCCCCAACCTGTGGACCGCAGCCTGTTAGGAAGTGGGCTGCACAGCAGGTGAGCGGTGGTGGGCTGCGTGATTGGCTCCCGCCTGCAAATCCCGTCCCTCCGTCCGCGTGATTGGCTCCCGCCTGCAAACCCCGCCCCTCCGTTCACATGATTGGCTCCCGCCTGCAAACCCTGCCCCCCTGATCCACGCAATTGCCTCCTGCCTGCAAACCTCCCCCCCACCCCGGTCCGTGGAAAAATTGTCTTCCACGACCGGTCCCTGGTACCCCTGTGCTAACAGGAATGCTGTATGATTCTGTAGTATTGATTCATTTGCTAACCTTCATATCCTGCCCAACTCCAGAGACTCTGGCAGTTAATATCCAATTAAAGATTCTGTGGTATATAAATTTGATGCATAAATAAAACTCATAATCAACAAAACATCACAATTACAGCATAATATAAAATAAGGAAAAGGCAAAAAACATGTAAGAGCATTATAGCAAATCCATATTGCAGATCTTAATAATCTCTTAGAGAGCCAGGTCTTTATTCAGAAAAATAGCAGTGTGGGGGCCATACAGACTTCAGGGGCAGCATAAATTAGAAACACTGATTTAATGGGCAGGAAAAGTTTAATAACTTTTGATTCATGCTCAGGATTCCAAGTCAAGAAAGGATCATCTTCTTCAGTATGTCTGCCTAAGTATATTAGGAGTTACACACACACACACACACACACACACACACACACACACACACCTGAGTTGTTGGGGGGAGGAGAAATTTCAAGAAAAACTTCAGTTTTAATCAAATCATTCTAAAATTTAGTAAACAGTTGATCCTACCAATGAGATGATAGATGCTGAGTTTCAAATTATTAATATCGTGTTTGGAAGCAATAGAATTTTAAAGATTATAACTTTTTTGGGAGCTTTTTTTTTCTGGCACATTTCATTGTACTTTCATTGTACTTCATTCCAGAGTAATAGGGTTATTCTGCATCTCATCTTTGTAGCATTACCAAAATCCATATTTTAACACCCCCCCCAAAAAAGAGAGTTTTAGTTTTGCTACCGAGAAGCACCTTACTTTTGGATTTAGGGACAAGTTGGTTCTATGTGTATATCTGAAAATCATAAGAAAATGTTCCTGATGGTTACTTTTAGCAATCCCCAAATAAGCTGGTATTTCAAGAAACTGGCCAAATAAAACTAACATGTATGGTGGAACAGCCATTTGTCTTATTTCAAATGAGCACAAGAATATTTCAAATCAAGTCCATTCTAATAAGGACTGTGCTCCAGAAAAACACAAGAGATTATGCACTGAAAGCCATTATAATTGCTCAGACCAAATCCTATTTGCTTTACTGATATAATTAGTTTCACTGGCCAGAATCCAGTGGGCGACTTTAGATTCACCCTCAGCCTTTGGCATGCCCAGGGGAATTTTTGACATTTTTCCTTTGAACAGCAGACTCTCCTGTTCTATGAAAAGCTGCTTATAAAACTCCCTTTGGTTTTAGGAGAGATTTGCCATATGGTATGGGGGAGGGACTATGATTCAAAATTCAATCTCTGAGCATTCCTTAGGCATGCAAAACTAGTTGCATGCTTTGTTGGAGCCAGGCCGCCATTTCTAGTCTAAAATGTTTCTGGCCTTATAAAGTGATGAGCACAAGTTTTCCCTCTTTTCTTTGAATATCACCCCCACCCCCCCCGTCATTTGGTGGAGGACTTTTGAATAGCTTCCATGAACTGGTACCCACAGTGTGTTTTCACCCTTGGCTGGCTTTAAACACTGTTCGAGCTTTTGTTTCACAACTGGTAGATTCTACATCAAAGCAGCCAGATAAAGCAGGTTAAAACTGCTAGCTGGAGCAGGAAGTGGGAAGTCTGGAGCAGAGCAGTCATGCCCACGTTGTCTTAGAAATGGCGGGTATGGAACAAAAGCATACGTTTGAGGAAATCTACCCAGGTGGAAGAGGATACAAGGATAGCTGGGAAATTATCTATTAACTGTATTATTTAAATTATCTAGTCTCCTCATAGCTCTCACTGGCCAACATTTTTTCCAACATTTTTCAACTGAAACGTAGGGGGAAAGAAGTAAAGAAAAAAGAGAAAGAAGGCAGGTACAAGGGGAGCTATTTCTTCAATAATTGTTTTTAGGCAGGAAAAGCACACTGTCAATATAAATGGACCAATGGATACTAAACTCTATTTCAAAGTGTCGTTTCAGGCAGCTAGTAGATAGTAGCTCTTGAACAGGTCCAGGCTGGGCTGAACATCTTCTAAGCACAGGGATGTCGTGCCCTTCTCTTTTTTCAAGGAATTCTTGGAATTGCTTTTAGAGAGGGAAAAAATACAATAGGGGTATAGTGTAATGGTCAAGCCAACTGAACAAGAATTCCCACCTTCATTTTAGACTCAATCATCTCAATCCACTCAATCATCAGAAAATGGGGAAGAACCAAGGGCACCTACAGCACAACATGCCATCTGCAAGACTGATGGAAACAGCAGGTCAAGAGTCAGAAGGGAGAAAGGTACAAAGCCTAGAAAAGAGCTACAAAAAACTCTAACTCCTTGTTGCCATTTAAGGACCATTCAGATGTTTGCAGCCTAGATACGGTATGCCTAATATTTTTGATAGAAGAATAAACACTACAGCACAACACCTACCAGTGACTTATTACTATAGAAATTAGTTTGTTCCGCTGCTTAATTTTCCACAACTTGCTTGCTTTCTGGTCACTTCCCCTCTCTCCTTTTCATGAGTTCCATATTTGATATTAAAATTGTTTAGCAGAGCTGTAAATCTCATCTATCATCTGTGGGTCATCTGTGGGACTCATATCTTCTGAGGAAGAGGATTAGGACAGCCATTTTTGTTAATTCTAGTTTCAATTTCTGTCTTTCCATCTGTTTTTTTAGCTGCATCATATTTTAAAATAGTACTTCACTGCTTAGAGTCTGTTCCTGTGTGTTGGTAACATGGCCTCATGAAATGACTTCACTGTTGAGAGGTTTTTATAATCCTTTTTCTATTAGCTAAGGTTTTTTTTTAATTTTTTCAGTTTTCACTAATGTAGTTGTAATAATTAAGTAAATAATCTATTAATATTTATTTATTTTATTTTTATCCCTTTATTATTTTTATAAGTAACTCAAGGCGGCGAACATACCTAATACTCCTTCCTCCTCCTATTTTCCTCACAACAACAACCCTGTGAGGTGAGTTGGGCTGAGAGAGAGTGACTGGCCCAAGGTCACCCAGCCGGCTTTCATGGGACTAGAACTCACAGTCTCCTGGTTTCTAGCCCAGCACTTTAACCACTAGACCAAACTGGCTCTAATAGCATTTCTATAGCACACCAACATTTATAAGAATAGACTTCATGCTTCCATCCAAGAAAATAAGGTTGTGAATGATTCTATAGATACTTTTCTCAAAATAAGTTAAACAAAACGTTGTGAGAGTTAATTATTGACAGATCTATTTAGGACCGCATTGTTAAATTTATTTGGGTTTACTCTAGCAGCAGGTTCTGCTATACCCGGCATAACTCATTGATATCCATTTGTTCCAATGGGGCTTGCATACGAGATTTTGCCACAAGACCCCAGCAGTTGTGAGAAAATAATGAATTTTGTAATGAACAAAATAGTTAAATCTTGCCTTAGTGGAGCTTAAGCTTTATTGATTCCCAGACATTCTGTCAACTGCTAGCAATTCTGACAGTTGTTGTTCAAAACATTTGGAGGTAATAGAGTGTCATTAGGGTTGGGAACCCTGAATTATGAAGTTGAATGTAAAGTGATGCCTCCAGCTTAACTTTAGTTTAAATAGGGATATTTTAATAAATGAAACAGAAAATAATCCTTGAAATGAGCTCTTTTGTTACCTGTATTTACTTACCCATATAAGCACCAACATTCACTTCTGCTGTTTGACAATCTTCTTAAAGCTGTCATGAAAGAACTCTACGCTTTGTCTCTTCAGCCATGTCCTGACAGACCTTTCCACCTCTTCACCTGAGTCAAACAGATGCCCAAAAAAGTATTCCTTTATTTTAGGAAAAGGTGGAAATTGCATAGCACTAGGTTTGGTGTATATGGCAGATGGAATAAGAAACTGTAATCATGAGTTTTCCCACCAATGCCTGGGTTTTGATTTTTTTTTTCAGATGAAGCTTTGTGATGATATTTCACAGACTGATGCTTTGTTTCTGGGTCACAATAATGAGTCCGTGTTTTTTTGGCTATCATGATGTTATGGATAAATTCCTCACCTTCATTCTCATAGCACGACAACAATTGCTGGCAAACTTCAACGCTTGAAGCTTCATCTCTGCTGTCAGCATGTGAGGAACCCATCTTGTACAAACCTTCCAATATTGAGGAACATCAATAAAGTGATCCATGTGTTCCTGTGAAATGCCAGGCTTGACAGCAATTTCCTTTTGAGTGATCCACCAGTTCATCAAACTTTCTCATGTAAAAGTTGTTGCTTGCTGTCACAACGAACACTTCAGTTTTGATCACACAATTCAGCTTTTCCTGGTTCACCACCTTTACATCTTTTGGCCCAGTGATGCATAGTCTCATCTCAGCCCAGTCATCACCATAAACCACCTGCATTCAGCAGTGAATTTCAATTGGAGGAACTCCTTCAACATTCAAAAATTAAATCACAGCGCACTGCTTAAAAGGCACCAATGAATATTCACTGTAGGCTTCCATTTCATGAGCAATAGCACACATTTTCTCACAGCATCTTCTCACCTAATGAAGTGAAAGAACAGATGCTAAAGAACATGTCAGAGCCTCTGGCATATCAGTACTGCCATCTGTTGGTAAGTAATAACATTGGAGCCATTACTTTTTATTCGGCTCCCATATATTTCAAGACATTTGGTAGGTCAGTAAACCGGAGTGTGCAGAATAGACCTTTTACAAACCAAAACTTAGTTCTTGAACAGAAGTTCATAACTCATTCTTCTTCTTTTTATTTTTGAGCAAAAGAATGAAAGAAAAGAGTTTTTACCTCAGGATGGAGTATTTGAAATTATGATCCTAGAGATACCACAGAACACGGTGCAAGACCAAACAGAGTCTGAAATGAAAGAATATGCCAGATGTTGATCTCAGGTTGGTTTTTAATAAAGGCATTCATCTTGTTAACTAATTCAGATTGTCTATTAATTGGGGAATGTACAGCTGATAAAAATTAATAAGCTGCAAAGATAGATATCATTATAGAAGTACAATAATAAACACAAAGCACTGCATTATATTTAGTTATTCATTTATATTTACCCCATTCCTCAGCAGTATTGAGAGTGACATAATGCTTTGCATTACATCTGAATATCAGCCTTTATCTGACACAGACCTGTCTCTGTGGTTCTTATTGGTTATGGACATCTCAAACAGGAAATTCACATAAATACTACATCCTGCTGAGCACACTAATCCTGAACTAGCCAAAAGAAAGTATTTTCTCTCTGAAACCTTTGCTGAAGGGTAGTAATATAATGCTGCTATTGGGGGGGAAAAAACTTCACAGACATGTTTCATTCTGAATTGTCAGATTAGCATACAGGTAGCCTGACCAGGTTGGAAAAGGCTCACCTAGATATATAAAATTATCTTTTACTGACAAATATTTTTTTAAAACAAATTTGACATATAAATTCTTTTAACATTTGTCAGTAAAAGGCAATTTTATATAACTGGGAGAGACATATAATTTGGTACCTTCCAGGGTGTATGGAATTTTGCCTCCCATCATCATCAGAGAGCACAGATAGGATGGAAAGGGATCATGGGAGCTACAGTCTAACATACTTAGAAAGAATGCTGATCTAAGAACTTTCCACAGCACCCAGAAGATGGAATGCTGTTGTGTACCTTCCGGAGATCCCTCTGGAGATCTGGATGGACCTGACCCTGTTGGCCTTTTGGAAGGCTCTGAAGACCTGGCTGTCTCTGAAGACCTGGCCCAGGCATTTGGGCCAGGAGATTTGGCAAGCTCTGCTGCTGATTGGTTATTCATATTTGGAATGCATTGTTTACCTAGGTGTCATGGGTTATTGGTTGTAGCTATGGTTTTAGTCCCTGTACACTGCCCAGAGTCAACGAGCCGCCATATAAATAAAGTAAATAAGTAAAATGTTGTTTTATTTCTTAATTTTCTTTCTTCCTTCAAAATAAAATTGAACCTCATTAATTCAAGGATACTTTTGAAGTCTATGGATTCTCCTGCTATCCCACATACTTTCCTGATTTGGAAATTCTTTTGTTTTCCTCCTTTATTTCTTTATATATCTGAGGTAATGTAGCTAGGTGGCACGTGGGGAAGATATAGACCAGTACAGTCATTTTGTTAACATTTATTATTTATTTATTTGTTGAATTTCTATAACTGCCCATCTCCCCCTCAAGGAGGGACTCTGGGCGGTTCACAACATAATATCAACAAATACAATAAAAACAGTAATAAAAATACAATACAATAAAATTACAATAAAATACAGTAAAATCCAAGAGGTAGGTGGTTCTAAAGTGACGTTGAATATATTTAAAATATTTTAGATATTTAAGGTGGTACTAGGGGATCAGCCATCCCCAAGCTTGATTGCTTTCCTTTTTGCCCCAGGCAAGATCACAGAGCCAGGTTTTTAATTTTTTTCTAAAATCTAGGAGCGAGGGGGCCTGTCTTATCCCTGGTGGGAGGATGTTCCATAGGGCAGGTGCTGCTGCAGAGAAGGCTCGCCTCCGGGACCCCGCTAGGTGGAATTCTTTCATAGAAGGGGTCCGCAGCATGCCCTCTCTGCAAGATCGGGTAAGACGGGAAGATGTAATGGGGATGAGGCGGTCCCTCAGATAACCTGGTCCCGTGCCATGTAGGGCTTTAAAGGTGATGACCAACACCTTGAATTGGACCCGGAAGCAAACTGGCACCCAATGCAGCTCACGGAGCAGAGGTGTTATATGTACCGATCTTGATGCACCTAAAACTGCACGTGCAGCCGTATTCTGCACCAGCTGTAGCTTCCGGATATTCTTCAAGGGTAGCCCCATGTAGAGTGCGTTGCAGTAATCTATATGGGAGACAACCAGGGCATGAGTGACCGTTTGAAGGGCCTCTCGGTCAAGGAAAGGGCGTAACTGGCGCACTACACGAAGTTGAGCAAAGGCCCTCCTGGCCACGACTGCCACCTGCTCTTCGAGCAGGAGTCGTGAGTCCAAGAGGACCCCCAAGTTACACACCGGGTCTGTCTGGGGAAGTGCAACTCCATCCAGAACTAAAGATGACAAAGTCCCAGAAACCGAGGGGCCATTAATCCACAGCCACTCCATCTTACCAGGGTTCAGCTGAAGCCTGTTTTTCCCCATCCAGACCCCTACAGCCCCCAGGGACTTGGACAGGGTGGTCACTGCATCACTTACTTCACCCGGGATGGAGATGTATAATTGGGTATCATCGGCATATTGATGATACCTCAGCCCATGGTGACGGATGATCTCGCCCAGCGGTTTCATGTAGATGTTAAAAAGGAGCGGCAAGAGTACCGAGCCCTGCGGGACCCCACAAAGAAGGGCCCGTGGGCTGGCTCTCTCGCTCCCTATCAACCGACTGGGACCAGCCCTGGAGGAAGGAGGTGAACCAGCGCAAAACCACGCCTCCCACCCCCAACTCCCTGAGCCGTCCCAGAAGGATACCATGGTCGACGGTATCGAACGCCGCTGAGAGGTCAAGAAGAGCGAGAATGGATGCACTGCCTCCATCTCGCTCCCGCCAAAGATCATCCATAAGCGTGACCAATGCAGTTTTCATCCCATGACCCGGCCTGAAACCTGACTAAAAGGGGTCCAGAAAATCCGTTTCATCCAGTGTCCTCTGGAGCTGCAATGCCACCACCTTCTCAACCACCTTCCCCAAAAAGGGGAGGTGGGAGACTGGACGAAAATTATCCAGTATAGTAGGGTCCAGCGATGGCTTCTTGAGGAGGGGGAGCACCAGCGCTTCCTTGAAAGCTGCCGGAAACACCCCCTCTCTCAGGGATGTATTTACCATCGCTTGGACCCAACCACAAGTCACCCCCCGAGCTGCTTTCACCAGCCAGGAGGGACAAGGATCTAATTGGCAGGTGGTGGCATTTACAGACCGGAGGACTCTGTCCACTTTCTCAGGACCAACAGGGTCAAACTGTTCCCAGATAACAAGGTGAGTACGTTCCCTGGGTGTCTCCTCAGATTCTGCCTCACACTCAGAGTCCAACTTGGAGCGAATCCAAGCGATTTTATCCTGCAGATGCCTCGAAAATTCCTCAGCCCGACCCTGCAGATGGACTTCTGACTGCCCTTTCCCCAAAAGGGATCGGGTAATCTTAAACAGGGTCGCCAGGCGGCATTCTGCGGATGCAATAAGAGCGGAGAAATATTGACGTTTCGCCGCTCTTACCGCCACAAGGTAGGCCTTAACAGCGGCTCTAGCCTGTGTTTGGTCGGATTCAGTCTTTGTCTTCCTCCAGCGGCGCTCTAGGCGTCTCTTGATCCTCTTCAGAACCCTTAACTCACCCGTGAACCACGGGAAGCATTGGGTTCTCTGGGATAGGAGAGGCCGCACAGGCGCAATCTTGTCCAGGGCCCCGGCTACCTCCCTATTCCAGGTAGTAGCCAGGGCCTCCGCTGGACCATTCAGCAAATCCTCGGGTATAACCCCCAGCTCCCTCTGAAACCCTTCTGGGTCCATCAGTCGCCGGGGGCAGACCAATCAAATAGGTCCCATTTAAACAAGGAATCAAATGAACATTGATTCAATAACTTAAAATGGGATGGAAACAAGTTCTCTTATTACAAGCTCTCTACAGGCTGTCAATCGTAGCCTTTCCCAGTACTAAATTCTGTATATACTCATAAACCTATTACTCTAATAATGACTAGCCTAGGACTATGTCCAGGACTCTGTACTTTCCTCAAACCCATCTTCCACCCACATCTCTCAGATCCCTTCCTCCTCAGTTCCATCGTCCCTCCTGAATATAAATCAGGAGGAGGTACCTTGTGTTACCATGCTTTGAGTGGCACTTCTAATACCCAGTTATAATGCAGAACTGTATCTCCATGCATTCTTCTATAAGTGAGGATACACAACCTTTCAGCAACTGGCACCACTGCACACTGTTTTTTATTTATAACTAATAATTTACCACAAGGTGTAAAATTATCTCTGGTTCAGGACCTATATTTTTATATAGTACTACAAAATGAATGCATCCTATCTTTGTACAATATTATTACATATTTCTAGAACAAAATTAATATTATATAATAAAGGGCCCAACAAAAAAAAAAAGAGTTTCAACATATTATCTTGGAAAATAATTTACCTAAATTAAAAATTTTATATATGGACTAAGCAAACCATCCCCCAAATCTTTACTTCAAGTAAATAGGTTAATAGGTCAATAATCTGCATGTGCTAAAATATGGGTTACCAGTTAAATTATTCAGAGGTTCTGAAAAACAGATAAGGCGAAGAAGGATTAAACTGCTCAGGCTGTATTACTCTCTTTAGGGAAATCCCAAATTGAATTTGTACAGATAAAGACTTCAGAAGAGTGCTTAGTAGTAATCTGTTCTCAATGGAATATGGACCTTTTTATTTTTCAAGAAAAGTTATTTTATGGATGTTCATCATGTACTCTCCAACTATTAAGATCTTTTAAGAGGCTGAAAGGAAAGATGAGCCAATTTCTTTGGCTATTTTCCCCATTTTTAACTGTTATCTTTCTGTGACAAATCAGTATGACCAACTGTGACCGTAGTGCCTATGCGTCAGTTCATGATACTGTTTTCAAATGACTGCCTAGCAATGTTTTAGGTGAATGTATATTTAATACTTATACTTAAACATCTATTTTATAAAAGCTTAAACCTCAAAATGTAAGAATACCTAAAAAAACTTGTCTTTTTAGGGATGAGGTGGAAGCCTGTGATAGTATGAATTTATGCTATGTTTAGTTATTACATCAAGATTATGAAATTTACTAATACATTTACAAACTTCAAACTAAACAAGTAACCAGTCCAAAGTACCTTAATTTCCTGGAGTCAGGTGGCAATTATTAAATTAAATTAAATTAAATTAAATTAAATTAAATTAAATTAAATTAAATTAAATGTGACACTTTCTAGTGTCAGATAACTCAATGTCAAATTAAATGCAACTCATAAGTGCAGTGATTTCCCACAACAAGAACAAGAACAAAAACATGTTTCATGTTTCATAATTCCTCCTACTTTTCTTTTTTTCTTTTGATTATATTTCTACCCTATTTTCTCACATGAAGTTAAGAGCAATACCTCTGGACTTCTACATTTTCTGTATGACCAGTTTATAAAGGCCAACAGAATATTAATATATTCCTCTGGATTAAAAAGGGAGTGGCTAGAGTTTGATTTTTACAACAAAATCTGTACATGGGTAAGAGAATCTGAATCTCCTCGTTACCCCATGCTACAGGGATTCAGGCACTGTTTGCCCCAATTTCAATTCTGGCAACAGAACTAGACAGGGGAAAAATGCATGAGGTGACAATGCATGAGGAAATATGAGAGGGAATATCCATCTTCCTTTCCTTCTGTGCACATTTTCTTCTATAAAAATTTTCCCTCCTTCATGTAAATACTTCTGCTTTATACATGAATGAGGCAGACATATTTGTCCTACATGCATATTAAGTTTGAAATATTACTTTGATATCTTCAATTTAATACAATTGATTTATAGCATTAGAAGTTGAAATAATTTTCAATGAATCCCTATTAAATTAGCATTGAGCTCCCTATCAATTAGGGTAACCTATTTCTCCATGACATTAAGAAATTAATATTTACATTTCAAATCTATACTTTAACCTTGCTTAGAAGTTGGAAAAGTTGACAATACTGGGTCCCAATCTTTTTCCCCTTTCCCCATTTCTTGATGATTTTTTTAAGTATGAGGATAAAATTGTGCAATAAAAGAAATGTGGAATTAGAAACTGCTATCACTGAATATATATTGCCAAAAAACATTAGTCACAAGTTCCACTTATGTTTCAGTTGAGTCATATTCAATCATTTCTTTGAAAGCTATACAGATTTCATCAATTAAGACCATTAACAACAATTGAAGGATGTTCTTGTTCTATTTCCTTAATAACAGCAAGATAATCTCTTCAATATTTTACAAATCTCTTCCATTAAACCTGAAAGGTTCTTTTGAAAGTCTGAGAGGATGATCTGCAATCAACACTTGGAGAATCTTATTATAACTCTCTGTGTCATAGAATTTCATTTAAATATTTTTTCTGCAAGTAATTAAGAATTAACCATGAAGATTATCCATAGCTGGCACCAATAGTATATATGTGTAACTAAAAATACATGGTATGTTTGTCTGGACATTTCTAGATGTGGTTGATGATTTTATAAACCAACTGGTACATTTTACCATCTTAAGGCACATTACAATTAGTCACTTTCATTGAAAATGTTTTCAAACATTATAAAAATCACCCAACATCTTTTCACAATACATTCTGTGACTTTTTGACCTAAGGGATATATATTGATAGAGCATAAGTAATTGATTTAATTACTGTAAATGTTTGTTATACAGTCACATTTGTTATTACAAAACATTGAAAAACTAAAATATAGATTTCATTGGATAGTGATATTTGAAACTATGGGAAATTCCTCCGGCTGAAAACATTAACAACAGAGCTTTGAAAAAAATGACGGTGGAGAATAAATTGAAGTCTGGACAGAGAAAGACCCAGGAATAAGACATTTACTTCTAGAATAAACCCAGAAGTCTATATTTGCCAGGTGAAATATATAATGATGAGAAAAGCTTAATCTTATTTAAAGCAATTCAATTCCTTTCCTAGCTAGAGCAAGAAGAGAAGAGTTTTATGTGTGCATGTGCCTGTACAAAAATTAAAAGCAGAATAGTTGGCTATGTTCTTGTGACACACTGAATTACAAACTAGCCAATCACATTTTAGCCTTGTATGTTGTGTGAATCTGGCTCATAAGTTTATGGTCCAGTGTAATAGGTATGTCCAGAAAAAATGTGTTCCTTGAGTAAACTATGGCTAAGTATGTAATCCAAACACAGCCATTGTGTCAGGAGTTTGTCTAGCACAGAGCTTTCCAAACTTTTCATGCTGGTGACACACTTTTTAGACATGCATCATTTCGCGACACACTCTTACAGCAGGGCATCATTTTGCAACACACTCTTACAGCAGGGCACAAGGCAGGCACTAGGACCTGCGCGGAATCCTGGCAGGGCTCGGAGGCAGCAGCAGCCGCAACACACCCAGACACTGCAGCCGACACACTAACGTGTCATGACACACAGTTTGGAAAGTTCTGGTCTAGCACTTCCTAGTACAGGGCTTTCCAAAGTGCCGCCGCTGGCGACACGCAAGCAGTGGTGCAGCGGCGGCAGTGGCACGGCAGCGGCGTGGGCGTGTGGCGGCGCGCGCGCGGGGCGGCAGCGCGGGGGGGCGTGCAGCGGCGCGCGGGCACGGCGGCGCTACAGGGGGGCATGCAGTGGCGCGGGGGGACGTGCGGCAGCGCGCACGTGCACGGCAGTGGCAGAAGCGGCTGCCGCTGCCACCGTGCACACGCGCGCTGCCGCTTCCGGGTGGTGTGGCGACACACCACGCTGTGTGTGGCGACACACTTTTGTGTCGCGACACACAGTTTGGAAAGCTCTGTCCTAGTAAATACACACCCAGCTGAAGCACCATGGACAGCACCAAGAAACAATCCCTCCAACAAAGGGATAGAAGTGAACAGAGACCTCGTAAGGACTTTGTGAATCATTAAATGGCCAACTCCCTAACCTGAAAAACAGCTATTTTTTTTTACTTCCTACAGCCTTCTGCCTCCACTATTATATTTGTCATTGGACAGGCAAGGTGAAGCAGAGGATACTTGACTTCTTGTGCAAGTTGGGTTGGACAGAGAGAACAATCTCAGGGTCCTAATTTGAGTATGACCAGTAACCTCATGTTTAGCTTTCCAAACTGTGTGTTGCGACACTTTAGTGTGTCACGACACACAGTTTAGTGTGTCGCAACACAACCCGGAAGTGGACGTGCATGGCGGCAGCGACGATGGCAGCGGCGTGCCATCAGCGCTTCCGTGTTTTAGCGGAAAACACGAGGACGCCACCGCCATGCACGCCGCTGCCGCACACACACCCGCGGCGCTGCGGTGTATGCCCCTGCCGCCTCGCACGCCCCCGCGGTGCTGCCGCTGCCGGTGTGTCGCCAACAGCGGTAGTTTGGAAAACACTGTATTAGAAGCTTAATTCTGTTCTTCACCACTGTCAAAGAGAGGGGCAGACACTGGGAGCCAATTATATCTCCTCCTGCTTGCCTGTGGTGAATAAGAAAAGGTGAGAGGCTGAAGTCTTGCAGCTTCACTTGAGTTAAACTTCTCATCCTAGCACATGTTCTCCAATGCGAAGTTGTCACTTTATACTTTTAGACTCTTTCTTCACTTGGAAGTTCAGAGACACCTGAATGAACTAACAAGCCCAGTTTTACTCCCTATGCATACGACACTGTCTCTGACCTGTCCCCAGAACATGATTTAAAATTTTAAATGGTCTTATCCCACTCTTTTATGTTCTGCCAAATACCAGTCTTAAGCTGCAACAGAGCCATGGTCTACAAACTGTGTTACACTCCCTGCCCCTTGTTTTTCAAGAAGTACTTCTATGTGACCAGCCCATCTCCAATCATCATTGGTAGAGTCACTTGTCCAGATTATGCTGGCATGGGTAAAAATAACTATTTTAGGGGGGAAACGAAGAAATACCTGCCACTGACTTTTAATCAGTTATAAGTGCCATCATAGGAGAGAGAGGAGATAAAATGCAGACAATATACTTCATTACCCAGCTAGGGCAACAATGAGAGTCAGGATGGCATATCATTATGCCAGTAAGACAGCGTATCGATACAACAAGGTCTGGGTTGCATTAAGTATCCCTCGGGAAAAGACTCTTTAGTAATCATGGGCATATGGCTTCTTATAGCAGAAGGTTTTTGGCTTGAGGAAACCATTTTACAATTAATTTGTCGATGCTGTCTGCTATTCTATTGCAATAAGAGCAGTATTTATATCGCAGAAATTCTACTTGTATTAGTCCGAGTTTTCTATGTACATAAAATTTTAGCTCTTCAATAAAAATGTCTCAAATGATTCAAGACACAAGGGGAAGCAAGGAAGGATACAAGGGGGAATGGTTTTAAAATGGGGCTTGTACAGCAACCAAAGGCAAATTCAACTACATGACATGAGCATTAAGGTCAGGGCTGGAATAATAATTATGTTATGCGCTGCACTGTTTAGATCCCCAGGCAAAATTGCTATGGTTCAGTTACTTGTGATTTTTTTTTATAATTTAAAGAATATTATAATGGAGAAGTGGAGTAGCATGACATCTCTAATACAAATATTTCCCTAAACCCTTGGTCTTGAGCAAAGCACTTTTTTTCCACTTAGGGCTGCATCTGCACTATGAAGATGGTATTCTTGACATGTGTTGTATCCAGATCTGAATAGAAAACTCAAGGTGGAGTCTGACCAATGCAAAAGGAAGTGGAACTACTACTTCTCACAATGGAAAAATTATATTTCAGTTAATATTTGCATCACACTACTGATTTCATATATAGTTTGCAGTTAACTATTATTCCAAGATAATCCATCTTTCTATACCTGTACATTTTATTTCTGTTTCCTACGTGAAGAACTTTAATTTGTCTCTATTAACTTTTATTGTTATTTCAACTCATTTTTCCAATTTATCAATATCATTTTGAATTTTATTTCTGTTCTTGAGTATTACCTGTCCTAATGTTATATCATCTACAAAATTATTATTTCTTCCTTTTCATCTTCCAAATCATTAATAAAAAATATTAAACACCCGTGACTGAATCTTGTGGCACTCCACTCAATTTCTCACTCTAGTATGATGAGGAGTTATTAATCAGTACTCTTTGAATATAATTTTCAAGTCACTTAATGTATCCATTTAATTGTTATGCCATGTAGCTCATATTACACTAGTCCATTAATCAAAATGTTGGAGGATATTTTGTCAAATGCTTTGCTGAAATCAAGGTATATTATGTTTACAGCATTCCCCTAATCACTATTTCACTATTCTTTGAAAGACCTACAATTGCCTTTTGGAAAGCCCCATCCATATTGCACCATCCATATTTTCTCCTTGGTCAGGAAGACAATAGTAGACACTAAGAGCAATGTTACTTTTATTTGCTCTTTCACTCATTTTAACTGATATACTCTCTGTATATTGTCAAATTCATTCATTTGGATTTCTGAGCAGGTATGAATTTTTTTAACAACCTGCTTTCCCTTTCTAGTGCTTCTGTTCCTTTTCAGTTGTAGCCTTCAGTTGTTATATTACAATATTGGAAATCAACCCAATCAGATTTCTTTTACACCAATTAAATCATATTTATCAAACTCAATTTATCTATTTTCCATACTCTGAAGTTAGTGTGTAGACAATGAAGCTCATGAGCTTTATTGGCCAACCTTTTCTGTTTTTCCCCAAGTGGTGTAATAGGTCCTGTTATGCAGAGAAGTGTAGAGATAGCATTGAGAAAAGCATGGCAAGAAAGAGTTGTTAAGAGAAAGTAAATGACAACTCAGTCCTGGGAAAGGAGACAGTATGAGAAGGAGACTCAAAATAATCCTGCCTCAATTCTGTTTGCTATAAGAGGGGACAGAGGGAAATTCTGGCAGGCTTTCAAGATTGTGTTAGTATACCCCTTGGGCAAGCTTTATGCTAAACATCTTGAACGCCGTCTATTAGATGGGATGCATTTAAATGATATAATTGGTCCTGAACAGATAGGCTTCTGTAAAGGAAATTCTGCTATTGATCATTGTCTTACATTGAACTTTCTTATAGAAAAATATTTAAATTTAGGAAGGAAGAAGCTCTTTGTAGCATTTATTGACCTCAAAAGTGCATTTGATCTAATTCTGAGGGATTTATTATGGGCCAAATTGATGAATCAAGGAATTGATCCGAGACTGCTGTTTCTATTAAAGAAACTCCATACGGCTACCTCTTGTCAAGTAAAATATTCATCTAAGGGTCATTTAATGGAAAGAATATCCACCCAGAAGGGGGTTAAGCAGGGTTGCGTTCTCGCCCCTCATTTTTTTCAACCTCTTTTTGAATGATCTAGCATACTCACTTAGCTCTATCAATGGTCACCCCCCTAACCTTGGCGGTCTTCCCACTCCATTATTACTTTATGCTGATGATGCCACAATTCTCTCATATTCGAGAGTGGGCCTACAAAGATACTTGGATGCTTTTTATAGTTACTGTCAACGCAACTCACTCATTATCAACTTCTCCAAATCAAAGATAATAATATTAGGCAATAGACGGCATTTGCAGAAATGGTCCTTGGGTAATACAGAAATTGAACAAGTTAAAACTTTTAAATATCTTGGTATTACATTTAGTTATAATCTTTCTTGGGTCACCCATCGCAATAAGATAATTCATTTGGCCAATTGTTCGGCCGCTCAGATCAAACCATTTTACTTTACAAGAGGAAATAAATTCGTACCTGCAGCGATTAGAATATTTAAAGCCAAACCTCTCTCTCAAATATTATATGGTATTCCCATTTGGTTGGGAGCTTTTAACCGTGAAGTAGAGGGTATTCAGGCAACCTTTTTGAGGCACCTTTTAGGGGTTCCCAATTGTGTTTCCTATTTTATAATTTGCTTAGAAACTGGTCAAAGTTTGATAGAAACTAAAGCTTGGTTAATAACAATCAAATACTGGCTTAGAATCTTATTTAGAACTGCTCCTCAAAGTTTGTTATCACATCTTAAAAAAGATAAATAAATTTCCCTCTGGTTTCGACATACAGTATTATGTCCAAGCTTAGACAAATTGGAATTGCGATTGATGACTTATTTCTATCGGACGAAACATGTATTTAGAACTATTAAACAGATTCTTGGATTTAGAATATCACAAATTTAGACCTGCTCAACCTCATGTTTGCTCGCCTGCTATGTTAGGTATAGAAAACCATCTGGGTAAGATGGCAAATTACCTGTATGATCTTGTGGTTCCATCTCAGCGAAGGGCCTTCTTTTTGGCTAGAGTAAACTCTTTTCCCTCCAAGGTACTTTTTGGAAGGTATAAACATATCCCCAATTATGAAAAGCTCTGTCCCTGTGGCAGTCTTGAAACCACCAGAATCGTTGCCAAATACTTAGATGAAGTACTTAAATGTAAATGTAAACAAATCTCTTAATAAGTATGGCTTTTTCTTTGGATATTCTTACGACTTGTTAACGCTTTGTATTCCCTGCTTTTTAATGCCAATAAAGGTTTTGCTTGTGTTAGTCTACCCAAAACAATATATTACATTCCTGTAATTCAGAGCTTTCCAAACTGTGTGTCGCGACACAAAAGTGTGTCGCCACACACAGTCTGGTGTGTCGCCACACAACCTGGAAGCGCTGATCATCATCAGCGCTTCCGGGTTTTCCCGCGGCGACACACTAACTGCAGCGCGCAAAACCTGAAAGCGGCAGCAGCGCTTCTGGGTTTTTGCGTGCTGCCGCAAGGACGGCACTTCCGGGTTTTCCCATGGCAACACACCAACGCCGGTTGGTGTGTCGCCGCGGAAAAAACTTTGGAAAGCCCTGCTGTAATTCTTGCAGTGTCTGCTTCCTACCCTGGACTACTTCAAAGGGCTGACATATTGTAGGAAAATTCACACATCCACCTACAATGCACAAGCAAATAAATAAGGCCCTTATTTCAGGGTTGTTGTTTCTTCTCTAACCACCACAGGAATCATTTTAAAGCTCTCCTGATCTAGCTGACTATTCTTTGGCCAAATAGATACCAGTCCTTGTGAGGTGCAACACATCTCGTGTCAGAAGTCCATCATCCAGATAACCCAGACCATGAATACAAAAACTAAATCTTTCCCATCTACACCATCTGCACAGTCAAGACATTCTCTGGCAGTATTTTACTTTCTCTTTCCAGTGATCTTCCATGGACTGGAAGAATGGATGAGAACAGATCATGAGTTTTCTTTCTCGAACTTTGAAGTCCATGATGGTCTGGTTATAGTTCTTCTCTGCAGTAACGTCCATCCCCACATAGATTTGCAAGAGGGGAAACTGTCAATGGACTCAATACATCTCAGAAGCTGCTCTAATCCTTCTTGCTCCTGGCAGTCTGCACATTTCAGACCTTATGGTGTGATCATTAGACATTTATTTCTATTCCTCCTTGCAGTGAATCACCAACTACCACAACTGTATATTTCTTCTTGTGGAGCTCAGCTGCATCCTCTCTGAAATTCAGGGAACCACTGTTCTATCTTCTGTTTTACAATAAATCTTTCCCCTCCCCTTGAAAGAGCTTTCAAGGTGATGACCTCCAGGAGTACAGAAAAAGTAATAAATATTTGTTGATCTAGTACCCATTTCCATAGATGCATGAAAGAGAGATGGTGGGAAGAATTAGAGGAAAACGTTGCAAGCATTGAGGATCGGGACAATATGTGACATTTATACATAAAGTTGGTATAAGATAAACATAATGGCCACTCACAGTAAAAGCAATCACCATAATGTTATGTTATTCTAACAAAACCATGTTGTTGTATTTGTTGTTTACCTACAGTGAGCAAATCCACTAATGCTTTGAAGTGACCCCACATAATTGTTTAAGAGCAATCATCCAATTTTTAAAACTTGCATTTATCAGGGAATGCAGATTTCATAAATTCACCTTCAATAACTCTCATGCCTGCTTCATGAGGAACAGAGTTCATGAACCTAATTTCCAGGAAAATCTAGTGGATTTCTGATTGATTGACTGCCATCTTTTAGCAATTATACAGAAATACATCTGCATTATACAGAAAGGTACCTTCTATTTCAGCCTTCCTAATCTAGTGTCATCCAGATTTATTGAGACAGCAGTTCCCAGAATTCCTACCACCCTGGCCAATAGCCATGTTGATAGGAAACTCTGATAGCTGCAAGCCTAAAACTGCTGTATTTGAAGGGCTGTCTAGGCCAGTTCTAATATAAAGAGAAAGCATTCTAAGAATGGAAAGGAGGATCTGGAGTTGCCCATCCACAAAAGACTGAGCAGGCACTTTGTCTTCTTATAATAAGATGTGTTATAATTCCATTCACAGCGTAGCAATGCATTTCTAAATTTGCACTCCCACAAAAATGTAAATATTATGCAACTCTATACCCTCCTTTTTTGATGATGCATTAATAGTGTTTTATTAAGAAGGGCTAAAAGATAGTGTACCCATGGATCCATTCAGCACCCACAGCAGAAGTGGGACAAAGTCAAGTCTTCTAGAGTTCTCTGTCAACCTACACAGAACAATCCCTTCTTTGTTTTATTTTCTAACCCAAGGATGTGCAAATTGTGTCTTGAAGCATTGTGTATTAAACTATTCAAAAAAGGAGATAAAAGATAATAAAGAAACCCTTTGTGCAATAAATAAAATATATACACAGACTAAAGGTGCTATATTGACATTTGTGTTCCTTTAAATTATGGCTAGAGCTGGACCACAGCCAAACTACCCATGAATTTCTTATAGCAGAGTAGAATAACCCTCCTCAGCTATATTGTTCAATGCAGTTTTGTGTCATCAGGGATAACACAGAATAATTAGATCCATGTTATAAAGGCTGACACCTGGCACTCCACAGCAGTAATCAGAGCCCCTTTGCCTGGCTAGACTCATCCTCAAGGCTGCCTCTGAGCTACTTGTATCAAGCAATTGCTCCGGGATCTGCCTATCATTTTAATTTCTTAGGCCTATCTTGGTGGAATACTATGGAGAGGATGCTGTGGAAAGTTGAACTGTTTGCAGAACAGACCTTCTGCCACTGCTGCTACGGAAGCTCACCTGCACAGATGCCGATAGAAGAACAGAGCCATCGCAGGACACTTTGAGGGTGGCTCAACAACTGGAGGGTCACACAGAAGTTCAAGGGGACAGTCCTTTTTCAAAGGCATTTAATTATACCAGCTGCATCATAATGTTTTGTTGTTTGGAAACTTACTTACATTCTGTAGTGGTTTCCAACTAGATTCCTAAGTGGGTTTTTCTTTGTTTGCTTCTCCAACATAAGCTTCTGTTTACTTGGACTGTGAAATCATAGTTTTGTCTGAATATCTGCCTTATGTAATGTGGCAGCTGCGGATGGGTTGTTGGTACAGAGTATTACATACTAGACCTCTGGACCAAACATTAGAAGCCTTTTCTTCCCTAAAGTGAAAAAAACAAAACAAGCTCTATAAAATATTCACAAAGCCTTCTCTGACCCAGATTTTAAATACTGCATCCATAGTGCTCCTTAGCTAATAGTATGGAGTAAAATTTTCATTCTCAAAGTACTGTGATTATGTCAACAAAACAATCTGTGTTAAAAGATCTTATGACTGCTCACATGGACAGGATATATTCCATTAATTACCCCTTTACCATGTACACTTACTGCAAATATTTGTCCATCTGAATCAGTATTCTTTCCATTTCCTGCTATCTGACCCTTTTTACAGGAAATATTAGGGATCTAATCTGGGACCTTGTACATACTGCTATACTACTAAGCTATGATCCTTTTTCCAATCATACAATTTTCTTTACATACAACATTTTTTAAAAATCTAATTGCCATGGTAGCATTCCTTCTGTTGTGGCACCCACTCTCTGAAACACTTTGTTTGCAGAAATTAGATAACTACCTTCTTCCCCATGTTAAAAAAAATTACCAAAACCCTCCTTATTAGGGATATGTATATAAAACATTCCAAGCATAAACTGTTCTGTGCCACAGCTGGTTTTGGGTGGTCCAGGTCCACACCAAAACATGTGCTTTGGGTGTTGATCTGTCTACAGAATGAAACAAAACTCTTTTGACGTGGGAATGGCTGCTGAGAGGAAGCAGGGGAGAAAGAGAAGATACTAGGAAGATGGGGAAAGAGTACCGGCACACAGGGCATGCATGGGGGGAGGAAAGAGGGGGAGATGTGCCCTACTTGCCCCATAAAATGACTCTAGCATAGGCTGACTATATTTCCTTGAGACAAAAACAGGACATTGGGATGGCAAAACGGGATGGGGTCTTATGTAAAATTCTGTATTCATGAAAAAGACAGGGGTCCCCGCACCCCGGTCTGCGCGATTGGCTCCTGCCTGCAAACCCTGCCCCCCGGTCCGTGCGATTGGCTCCCGCCTGCAAACCCTGCCCTCCTTTGCTGCGCGCTGATAGACGGGAGGGCTTCCTCTTCCGGGCTGCCTCCAATCGGCAGCTCCGGCTTGGATCCTCCTTCTGTGCCATTCCCGCCGGGTTTAAAAAACGGGACAAAACTGAGATTTTTATCAAAACGACGGGATGGTTGAAAAATGCTTAAAAAATGGGACTGTCCCGTTCAATACAGGACGTATGGTCAGCCTACTCTAGCATCTCTCCAGATTCTGTTTTGGCCCAAACCCAAACAAGCAAAATGTTCCAACATTTGTTTCTGGCAAACCATGGTTGAACCAAAACAGCACAGCAAAACTTCTAGAATGCCATGGTTTGTTTGGGGTTCAAAAGCAGTCAGATTTTCTGCTTCAAACATACTACCACCCCATTTTCTAAATAGTTTTATTGGAACAAATGAACATTAAGTAGCACTGTGAGTGAATCGGGCCACAAGCTCTCACACATGGAAACTACATTAGATACCCCTAGTTGGAATTTAAGATTTATGGCTTGCAATTTTGAAGAAGCACTGTTTTCAAAACTAGCATTAATTGCCTAGTCCCCTTTTAAACCATCATGCTGGCTGGGGAATTCTGGGAGTTGAAGACCACACATCTTAAAGTTGCCAAGTCTGAAAAGCACTGATCTAAATTGATGGGCAGCCAGTGTGGTGTGCTGATAAAGGCATTGGACTAGGACAGGAGAAACCAAATCAAGTTTAGTCTTAGGCATAGAAGTTCATTCGATTAAAACTCATTGAATTTTCTTGCTCTTTTTTCTCTTATTGCATAGTATAATTGCATTATATGTCTACCAGCATTCAGCTTCTAAAAGAAATATAGTTTTGCTGTGCATGTTGTATTTGATTTGCTTATGTAACATGTTTGCTTTATGGCTGTTGTGGGTCTTCCGGGCTGTGTGGCCGTGTTCTGGAAGTTGTGGTTCCTAACGTTTCGCCAGCATCTGTGGCCAGCATCTTCAGAGGGCAGGAGCACAGATAGAAGCAAAATCTCTTCTATCTGTGCTCCTGCCCTCTGAAGATGCTGGCCACAGATGCTGGCGAAACGTTAGGAACCACAACTTCCAGAACACGGCCACACAGCCCGGAAGACCCACAACAGCCATTGAACTCTGGCCGTGAAAGCCTTCGACAATACAATGTTTGCTTTACCTTGCTAAGCAAAGGGTTTGGAAGGAGTTAGAAGCAGCATAAAACATTAAGAAAAATAGTGGAAATGTTATAGATGGCTATTGTTGTATATTTCTCTATATTATTGTTATATTCCTCATACATTTGCTAAACAATGTGTTTGTTCAGATCACAGCTTTCCAAACTGTGTCTCGCGACACTTTAGTGCAGAGCTTTCCAAACCGTGTGTTGCGACACAAAAGTGTGTCGCCACACAGAGTCTGGTGTGTCGCCACACAACCCGGAAGCGCTGATCATCATCAGCGCTTCCGGGTTTTCCCGTGGCGACACACCAACTGCAGCGCGCAAAACCCGAAAGTGGCAGCAGCGCTTCCGGGTTTTTGCGCGCTGCCGCAAGGATGGCACTTCCGGGTTTTCCCGTGGCAACACACCAATGACGGTTGGTGTGTCGCCGCGGGAAAAACTTTGGAAAGCCCTGCTTTAGTGTGTCGCAACACACAGTCTGGTGTGTCACCACACAACTCGGAAGCGGCAGCGGGGGTGTGCACGGCGGTGGCGCCATCGGCGCACCATCAGCGCTTCGTTTTAGCGGAGGCTGCCACCGCCACCGTGCACGCCCCCGCCCCTGCGTGCGCCGCCGCTGCCACCGTTGGTGTATCACCAACGGCGGCACTTTAGAAAGCACTGGTTCAGATAATCAAGAGGCAAAACCGCTATTCTGCATACTTCCTATGCCCAAGATAAATTAGTGCAAATGCATGTTATCGGTTAAAAGTGGTGAACCTATTAAGCATCCAGATTGTTTTTTTTATCAAAAGCAAATAATTACCAGCTTTGATACAACGTACCTAGGCATTATTATATGTTATTTTAACTTTTTATTAATAAAATA
The DNA here is from genome assembly GCA_023362775.1 of Charina bottae. Classification (NCBI taxonomy): domain Eukaryota; kingdom Metazoa; phylum Chordata; class Lepidosauria; order Squamata; family Charinaidae; genus Charina; species Charina bottae. The sequence goes on from JALMGJ010000004.1 coordinate 109,044,052, forward strand.
AATTATTAATAGCTAGAAAGCAATCTTTGTGTATGCATCTGCACATAATTGCCCATAAGCAGTAAAATTCATTTATTAAATATGTTTATGATAGACATATAAGAGCACATACAATAATTTAACTTATCTGAACTTGCATTTTTGGAGTTGTGTAGGTAGCACCATGGTGAAAAACCTAATCCCAGATCTCAAAATCCTCTCTGAAAAAGTTACATGGATAAAATATTTGCAGGAAAACAAAATCACCCATGACAACAGCCTGTGGATGCAAAACATACCTGGTCCTTAAAAGGATTTGGGGGCAATGAGAAGTCTCACTTGACACATGGGAGATGTTGATTGGATCTCCTGAGATTTTTGGTTTTTTTAAAAGCACCAAATAATCCAGCAAATGATGCTGGGGATGGGCATATTTAACCCTTCTTTCTTTTACATAGTTCTGATACAAAAACCATGACCCACCTGCTGTTAAGTTCTTGAAAAAAAAGGACTAGGCTGAGTCAAACCCATTTTTTTTTTTGCATTTTGCATCAGCTTGATGCAATCAACTTATCATTTTTGCTAAGTAAACCTATTTTAACCAATCCAGAACCTCTGGTTAATAGCCTATACGGTTATAAAATGCTTTTGGGGGTTTAGAGCTGTATTTTGAGGTAAAGTGTTTTTCTTTCAAGGAACAGCACCAGACTCTGTCCAAGCTACATAGCTTATCTACCATCCAGTTTAGACCATGATGAGTTTTCAACATCTGCATTTTTATTGCAACCTCTGCTCTATTTGAGCTGAATGGATGCTCAGCTTCAAGGGTAGAACGGACGGATTAGAATTTCAGCTTTTTTCCAAATGTCGCTGCACTTTGGGGGGGTTCGAATCAGAGGTTGAACGGGGCAGTCTAGCTACCTTCGTTTATATCGGTCTCCCCGCCCCCCCATGGTAGAAAATTGTGCCCTCAGCAATCAAGAGTCCTGGACAGAGGGGCTCCCAGGGGTCCCCATGGGCACACAGGCTCCTGAAAAGGCGGGGCCGTGTTTCCTGGCTCCGCAGGTTGTAAGCATGAGCTCCAAATCACCCGCCCCCAGCCCGCGTCTTTGCACGCAGACCCCGAGGCTGAGCGAATGAGCAGCCGCAGTCCCGGCCGCCGCAAGTGGATTAAGTTAAGGCAGCCCTCCCCCTCCCCATTCGGGCGAAGAAGGGGAAGGAAGCCGCCCCTCTTCCCCCGGCCCCTCTCGCGGCTCGGACGGGGGCCGCCGTAGCTCAAGTTGGCCGCCATGGACGGCGGGGCCTGGCGCAGGCCCAGGCTCAGGCCCGGCGCGGAGGCAAGCTGCTCAGCCCAGTCTGGGTTGCCATGGTGACGGGCAGCAGGCAGCGCGGCGGCGGCGTCGAGGCTGTCAGTGAGAGCCAGCCGAGCGAGCGAGCGGCGGAAATCAGGCGCAGGCGTCCGTGGGGGCTGCAGGAGGGGAAGGCAGCGCCGCCGCGGCCGCCATGGACGCGCACTGCGATGGTGGCGAACCCACCGCGCTGGGCGAGCAGCCGCCGCCGCCCTCGGGCAAGCTGAACAAAACCGCCTTCAAATTGTTTAAGCGGAGGAAATCCGGGGGCGCCATGCCAAGCATCTTCGGCGTGAGGAGCGGCGGTAAAACCAAAAGCGGCGAAGGCGGCGGCGGCGGGCAGGGAGCGGGCATGGTGAGGAGCAAGACCCACGACGGCCTGGCCGAGGTGCTTGAGCTGGAGAGCGGCAGGAACGAGGGGCCGGGGGCCGGCGGGGGCGGCCAGGTTGCGGGCAGCGGCGCCGCCGCCGCCGCCAAGGAAGCCGCCTCTTCCTGCTCGTCCTCGGCGGCGGTGGGCAAGTCTCACAGCTTCTTCTCGCTGTTGCGCAAAAACGGCCGCTCCGACGAAGGCGGCAAAGGCGAGAGACCCAAAGGGCGTGGGGGCCTGAAAGGGCTCTTCAGCAGCATGCGGTGGTCCCGCCGAGAGAAGCCCGGCGGCGGGGCGAAGGATGAAGACGCCGGCGAGGGCTCCGAGGGGCAGGCCAGTCCCAGCATCCTCAATACAGGCTCTCTCACCGCCAGCCTGGAGTGCATCAAAGAGGAGGCAGCGCTAGGAGTACCTACTGACGCCGCCCGGAGCCCCCCAGTGTCCAGGGGTGGAGAACAGCCGATGGATTCCCGGGCCACGGAGGTCATGCCCACCCCGGACCTGGTACCACAACCTGCCCCATGTGGCCCCGGAAGAGAGGAGCCTCCCAGGATTCTGCCCCAGGAGAAAGAGGTCCATCCTGAACACCCCGGTAGCGATGGCCAAGAGATCAAGGAGGATTCGGCTAAAACAGGTGACCTCCCCATCAAGCCTTCCCCCCCTGTTGAACCCAAGTATGAAAGCGGCCAAGAGACGGCAGCAGCCCCTGACCCTTCCTCTCTTGATCCACCCTCTGAGCCATCCATTGACCGTATTTGTTTGATGTTTGCTGACGTGACTTCACTGAAAAGCTTTGACTCTCTTACAGGCTGTGGGGACATTATTGCTGACCAGGAGGATGACGTGGGCAGCGGCGTTGGCAGTGGTGGAGGTGGAAGTGAGAGGAGTGCCCCTGGGATTGGCAAAGAAGGGGCCTCCAAGAAGCCTACCAGCGTGGTGACTTACCAGGGAGGAGGAGAGGAGATGGCCAGCCCTGAACAGGTGGGAGACACTTGTACTCCGGAGTTCTGGGATTTATTGTCACACACTGAGGAGAAATCACAGGGGACATCAGGAAGGAAGGAATCACCTGAAACCTCCAAAGGTGATAAGACTGTCAGGAGAGTTCAGGATGTGTCAGCAAATGGGAAGCACATTGGTCTTAGCCAGATTCCAGTTCACCACCACAAAGAAGACCAGAAAAATAGAGAAAAGGAGCAGCAGGAAGCCATCCCCAGCAGCGATGAGGGCTATTGGGATTCTACTACACCTGGACCTGAAGAAGACAATACTAATAGTATTCAGAAAGAGGTAATTCACAGGGACAGCTACAGTGGGGATGCTCTCTATGATCTGTATACTGATCCAGATGAAAACACAGCAACTGTGACTTCTGCAGAAAATATCACCACAGTGACTTGTTGCAAGCCATTATCTCCAATAACAACTACTTGTCCGGTCAAAACCCATACAACTTCACTCAAGGATTCCAAGATACCCATCAGTATCAAGCATTTTACATCGCCACATGGTAGCCATGGCCAGGATTCCAGTAATAGCCATCACATTGTACACCATCAGCCTACCAAAAGTGAGATCCCTAGAACAAAAATCCCTGTTTCAAAAGTGCTTGTACACCGAGCCAGTTACCGAAGCTTAACAGGGACAACAGGTAAAGCAGCCACATATCATGAAAGTGCCAAAAAATAAAAGGAAATAATAATGGGCATCTCGGTCTTTTCAGGAACCCACTAATAAGCAGCTTGGCCTTGACCTCATCTAAAGGAAGACACTTCCATGTGCCCCTTCTCTGAATGATGAATGCAAGGGACAAATGCTTCTCAATTCCATCTTGAAATACAATGTGTGTGTATGTGTGCGCGTGTGTGAGATATATATATATATATATATATATATATATATATATATATATTCTTTTTGAGCACTTTTTTAACATTTGTATTTGTTTTTCCTGACTCACTAAACTACTTTGGAGGCCACTTTTCCATGCCTTTTGTGCAAGCAGAAATTTGATTAGGAATAGAATTAATAATGCAAACTTGTGCTACGAATTCTTCAAAGAGGAGAGAGCTATGGGACAGAGAGGACCAAAAGAAGTTATTCAGTATATATGAGGTTTTTTTCTTTTAAAGGTTTTTGGCTTATATTGAAAATGCTCCAGTGCTGTGAGAAGGTGTCAAAAATAATAAAAATAGTAGTAACAGCAACAGCAGTAAAACTTCAGGTATTTAATTTGAGATATAGAGAGCACTGTCTACTGTAGTAGATTCAGTTCATTAAAGGTAGCTGCTTAACAAGTTAGGTGGATTTCTATAATAGGAAGAGATATTTTTGCTTGCTTTTGTGACTGCTTTGGATTGGAACTAATGTAAGTGGATGTTGAAGACATCTAGTGAACTTTCAGATGTTTACACCAATATTTTTCCAATGCATAAAATAATCAGGTTCAAGGGAATTTCCCTACATGTCAAGATAGAGACAACTACAACATTTATACAATAATTGTAATTCATGTATAAATAGATGCATATGTTACTCCTAGTGATACAGTTTTTAATAATTAAAATGTCTTTCTGTATTTACTAGAGTTGAAGCAAAATTAGTTTTTATAGCTTGGTAATTTTATGGTTCTAAATGTATGGGCCTTCCTAAAATACTGTAAACTAGAACAAAAATTTATATAGGCTGTACCACCCCAGAATAAAAACTCTATTGTAATGATCCTGCAAGATGATGCATGCATAATATCAGAGCCAAAGTCCCAGTGGTGTTCTGTGGTTTTCTTTTTGCAAATCTAGTTCCTAGGAAGAACATGTTCAGTTTATTAAGGCTGTCACTGCCAACTTGTTAATATTTTCAAAGATAACATATTTAATTTGGGGTATATTTAAAATAGTCGCTTCCCTAAATTTTAATCATTATAGTTATTAAATAAAAGAAGAAAACTGGCAAACTCTTAGTCCATCAAGTGGTTTTTCACCTCAGATAACAATAGCCATGTTAAGGGCCACTGAATATATGAGTACTACTGAAGTGGTTACTGTATTGACATCTTTTCAGTAAACTATCATCTTATGTGCCTAAAGACTTATTTTCAAGACATGATAAGAATGTTAGGAGGTTCTGTCAATCCATTTGGAAATTTATGTATTTTTAAATTAAAATTTGCTTTTAAAACCAGATGTAGAGTATGAACTAGAAAATAACAAATTACTTAAGTGACTGATATTTCACTCATTAAGCATTTCTTTAACCTTTATTTTATAATAAATAAAGATAGGTATACAGGATACATATACAGTGGATAAAAAAGCCTATATACCCCTGTTAAAATGCCAGGTTTTTGAGATGTAAAAAAAATCAGACCAAGATAAATCACTTCAGAATTTTTTCCACCTTTAATATAACATACAAGCTGTACAATTCAATTGAAAAACAAACTGAAATCTTTTAGGGGGAAAAATAAAAATAAAAAACTAGAATAATGTGGTTGCATAAGTGTGCACACCCTTAAACTATTACTTTGTTGAAGCACCTTTTGATTTTATGACAGCATTCAGTCTTTTGGGGTAGGAGTCTATCAGCATGGCACATCTTGCCTGGGGAATCTTTGCCCACTCTTCCTTGCAGAAGCGCTCCAAATCTGTCAGATTGCGAGGGCATCTCCTGTGCACAGCCCTCTTCAGGTCACCCCACAGATTTTCAATTGGATCCAGGTCCAGGCTCTGGCTGGGCCATTCCAAAACTTTGATCTTCTTCTGGTGAAGCCATTCTTTTGTTGATTTGGAGGTATGCTTTGGGTCATTGTCCTGTTGAAAGGTAAAATTCCTCTTCCCCTTCAGCATTTTAGCAGAGGCCTGAAGGTTTTGTGCCAAAATTGACTGATACTTGGAACTGTTCATAATTCCCTCCACCTTGACTAAAGCCCCAGTTCCAGCTGAAGAAAAGCAGCCCCAAAGCATAATGCTGCCACCACCATGCTTCACTGTGGGTATGGTGCACTTTTGGTGATGCACAGTGTTGTTTTTGCGCCAAACATACTTTTTGGAATTATGGCCAAAAAGTTCAACCTTGGTCTCATCAGACCATAGCACATTTTCCCACATGCTTTTGTCAGACTTGATGTAGGTTTTTGCAAAATGTAGCCGGGCTTGGGTGTTTTTCTTTGTGAGAAAAGGCTTCCGTCTTGCCACCCTACCCCACAGCCCAGACATATGAAGAATATGGGAGACTGTTGTCACATGTAGTACACAACCAGTACTTGCCAGAAATTCCTGCAGCATCTTCAATGTTGCTGTAGGCCTCTTGGCAGCTTCTCGGACCAGTTTTCTTCTTGTTTTTTCATCAGTTTTGGAGGGACATCCAGTTCTTGGTAATGTTACTGTTGTGCCATATTTTCTCCACTTGTTGATGACTGTCTTCACTGTGTTCCATGGTATATCCAATGCCTTGGAAATTTTTTTGTACCCTTCTCCTGACTGATACCTTCCAACAATGAGATCCCTGGATGCCTTGTAAGCTCTTTGCAGACTGTGGCTTTTGCTGTAAGAGGCAACTGAGTAAATGTCAGAAAAATCCTACTAGAACAACTGAACTTTATATGGGCTTGCTCAGAGTCACTTGAATTGATGGCAGGTGTGTACTGACTACTATTTAACATCAGTTTGAATGTGATTGTTTAATTCTGAACACAGCCACATCCCTACTTATAAGAGGGTGTGCACACTTATGCAACCACATTATTCTAGTTTTTTATTTTTATTTTTTCGCCCTAAAATATTTCCGTTTGTTTTTCAATGAATTGTACAGCTTATATGTTATATTAAAGGAGGAAAAAATTCTGAAGTGATTTATCTTGGTCTGATTTTTTTACACCTCAAAAACCTGGCATTTTAACAGGGGTGTGTAGACTTTTTATATCCACTGTATCAAAAGCATAGAGGCTGTATACTAATAAAGAAAAGCTAGAAAATACAAGTTTGAAATCTAGTAACCACTGTTTAGTTGCTTATGTTAATTAAATTATATTTAAGCACCCTACATGTAGCAGTGCAACAAAAACAAGATTCAGGATGTTTATCTATAAAGCTCAAGCTCCAAAAAGTGAATTTAGATACCTGAGAACAGGCCACATGGGATTTCCCCCTCTTTTTTCCCCCCTTACTGTGAACAATTGAATCCATAGTGTGTCAAAATGGTATCACAAGCTACTTTTTAAAGTAACTTCACTTTCATAAGTAATCTGCTGTTCAGGGTGGAGATGGAGGAAGAAACACAGCCTATCCCTTTCTGCATGAGGCATGTGGAACTAGTTAAGGAATTCTTTGGGATCCTAGCCAGGGTTTTCTACTCACCAGTCATGCTCTGAAGTGTGGAAGTTGTTCTGTGCTCTAAGTGGACTTTAGGTTTATTATCCCAAATAGCAGCTGCCATGCCATACAGTAAACTGTCTTTGAAATTTTCAAAGCAATTTGTAATATGTCTAGTTCAGAAAAACAAAATACTAGGTTAAAGCAAGCCTCTTCTGTGAACATAGGCAGATCTTTGGATTCAGCTAATAATGTGTCTTGATTGTAAAATTGCATACATACTGTAGGTTCTGATCCTCAACCACTAAGTTCTAGAAAGTTAGAAAACTGTTTCTAATGGTTTGTAGATTGCATGTCAGAAACTTGAGGTGGGTCATGTCATCCATTATCCCTGTGGAGGAAGCAAAAATCAAAGCCTTTCATTCTATATTTCTTATGTGGCTGTGTATTAGAGCCTGAAATATCCGTTCTACACATGCTTAATTGGCAATAAGTTCTGTCATAATAAATGAGATCTCCCACATAAAATGCATGGTTAGAATTAGAATGTGAAGGCACTATCCTGGTGGTATACTTTATATATGGTATTGTCTCAAAATGTATTTGTGGGTTGTTGCAGGTGCACTCCTTTGTGCAAACCTAATGTATATATGCATGTATATTCCTAGGGATACACATACCATACATGCACACATTTCTGTAATGTGCTAAAGGGCATGTATATTACCTTCCAAAGGCTAAGATCAAGGATATACAGAGCAATTCTGGTCAAATCATTTTGATAGTTAATCATCTTTTCCTGAGAACGGGATTGGCATTTGGCCTGATTTTGCTTTAAAAAAAATTAGGGTGGAGATAGTGAGTGGCTCACTTTTATGTAGGCCCTTTCATTGGGGGTTTTGCAACTATATCAGATGAAACAGTTTTTATTTGTAGCTGTAATATTCTGGAAGGAAACAATGTAAAGGACACAGAACTTTAATGCTAGTCATATATAAGAAATGCGTATTCTGTTCTATATCAGTGAAGGGCGTGCTCTCCTTTTGCATGCTGTTTAAGCAATTCTGTCAACATGTTCCATGTTTTGTTATAAAAGAATAATGTATACATAAGTGCTCAGGGAGCTGAAAGTTGAGATGGAAAGAGAATGTTGTAAGATGTGAGATGAGTTAATTACAGCTCAAAATAGTGGTGCACCATTTAAAGTATTAATACTACTTAAAAGTCCTTATTTTTCTTGCAAATTTTCATCATACATGTTTTGTTTTTCTGTAGTATATACATAAGAAGAAATAACAGAATTAACTATAGATAAGCTTCCCCTTCCATTTATGAATAACTGGAGAAATTAAACATATGTTGTTCATTTTTCTCGTTCTTTCATTTTTCATCTTCATCTTGTCCTGTTTCTGAAGACTAATAAATACAGCTGAAGGCATCATATTCATTTTTTTCCCCAACTGTAATAGGAGCAATGTTATCTGCTGTCAAGGTACTGAGTGGCTGTAACAGAAATAGTCTCTCTGGATATAATTTATGATCCCAAAGCACTCATGATTAATTAGAAATACATATATTGGTTCTCATAAACATACTGGTAACATATCAGTGATAGTCGTTTTGTAATGTCAGGATGAAGTTATTATTTCTCTGTTTATTCTGTTGGAAATACACAATGATAATAAAGAAGGAAAATATTAAGGTGGCTGTTCTCTTAACACATGGCTGTGAAGGTAAAATGGCTGGCATCTGGCAAGTAAGTCTGAAAAGAAGTTAAGCGGAAGGAGTCAGTCCTTGTATCAGTTGATATGACCCAGCATAGTAGCAACTTATTTATCTGCCAGTAATATTTATAAGTTGATTACAATCGTATCTTGAAAAGAAAAAGGAGATTAATTGAAGCCAGGTATTTGTACTCTTTACCATAATAACACAGTTCTTTATAAATCAGGTCAAAGGCATAGGATGATTCCATCTTTTGAAGACAAAGAATAGTTGCTATGAAAGGAATATTTATTTAAAGGGCCCTACAGTAGGTTGTTCAGATCATGGCTACAAGAATCTTGATGACCACTGAATAATAGCAAAAAGATATAGAAAACCAGCTCCTTGCTGTGGTTTCGTGGTCATCTGGATTGTTGCAGTCCAGATCTGAATGCCATACTATAGCCAGATGCCATATTAATAAGGTGCCTGCAGGTCTTAGAAGAATATAATTTACAAATGTCTGTAATTACAAAAGACTTGTGAATTTGCCAAGCTATTGCCAGAATTTCAAGTCAAGGCACTTTAAGGAACTAAGAAAATGTGGAACTTGTGTAGCATTTGGGTCTGGGAAAAAGCAATGGAAAACTTTTGTTATTGCAGAACATAGCATGGGGAAATGTCATATTATTCTGGTGACATGAAAATTAAATTTTTAGGTGCTGCCTTTGAGAAGTTTCTCAGTCAAATCTCGTATCTGTCGTGACCTACCCACATTTTGCCTATCTGCAGTTACACTCAATCCACAGGTTGCTACAACCTTTAAATCTTTAAAAGTGGTCCCTAATTGTTCACAAACTACCATTTCATGCCGTTCAGTTTATTCCTATTTATTCTAAAGTAATTCTACTGAACAGTGGCCTTATTCCCAGGCAGGTTTGCATAATATTTCAGCCTTAAGTAGTTAATTATTTTCAAATGTTTAATTCTGCAACTTTCAGACTGCAGCTAATTTTTGCCAGGTTCCTTTAATTTTTTTTTATATATATATATATATATATATATATATATATATATATATATATATATATAATTTTAGAAAAATAAACAATACCTAAAACAGTGCACTGAAAAGCATGCTAAACAAAATTCTGTTTGTAATCTATATAGCCCCCTTAATAGGTTAATGTTTGAGGGGAGAAAAGTTAACTGTTAGAAATTTAGGAAGGAAACAAAAGATTATCACCCTGGAGGCATTCTTTAGAGTTGTGCATGTGAGTCCTGTATTTCTGCAGCCTTAATTGGCTAATCGATTTTTCAGGTCCCAAAGATGCTGTACCTTTAATAATTGTCACTATTTTTATTTGTTAAAGAAGACTTTATTTATGTAGAATTCTATTTGGGATGATACTTGTGCCGTTATCCTGTACTTAACATACAGTATAAAGAATATATTAGAGCAGGCATTTTAATCTCTTTGCACTTACAGTTCACCTAGTACCTTTTATATATTCTTAGAAAATACATAATATGGTATAGTTCTAGTATTTTATATCACATAATTTTTGGGAAAATATTTTCAGAAGGACGTACTTTTTTTTTCTTTTAGTCGTATGACCTGCCTTGTGCACCCTTAGTTTTCTCCCATAGATACAAAATTTGTGCTGAAAATGTGGTCTGCATTTGACACAAAGGGTTCATTCTCATCTCAGTGTACATGCATTGCTCTCATTGGCAGAAATCCACAACCCACTTATTCTAGAGCAATTCAATTGACTTCAGTCTGGGATAAATGGGATGTGGATTGTAGCCATTTGCAGTCATGGGAATAAAGCACATGGAATAGATTTAAAACAGGCACTGCCATTACAAAGCAAATGTGTTACTGAAGAAGCAAACTGATTGCCCTGTAAACATCCTGGCTACAACATCCTAGTTTAGCAATGAAAAAAAAAGCACATAAAATGGTAGGTTTTTGTTTATAAATTTATCCTTTGGAGATTCCTTTTCTGGTTAATTTTTCATGCCCTCTACTGAATTATTTATTAAGACTTAAATGATATTGCATCAAAGTCTTTAAAATGTCTGATTCTGAGGGTAGTTCCAGCATAATGCATAATACAAGGGAGCTGTCTGATTTCTGAGCCTGATCTCACTCAGAAGGTTTTCATGCTGTTAACAGCATGTTCTCAAAAATATTTTTTGTTGTTTGGAATGTTTATGGATAAAGAAGTTTGATCCTACAGTATAATATAGAAGCTAGGTTTTGTAAGGAAATGGGCTGTTTGAAAAACTGCATTGTTACTGATATAAAGTTATACAGCATTGCTTTTTTCTTTAGGTGAGAAGAAACCATAATTTTATCAAGGCTGTAGTAGAATAGAGATTGATATATTTATACACTAAACACTGCAACAGTATATTCCAGATTTCTCTTTTTTAGGCAGACATCACATATGTGTTCACACGTAATTTTATTCATACTATTCCCATTCTGAGTGGGAGAGTATAATCATAAGGTCTTTTAAATATTTATGGAATATGTTCTGCTACAATGGAACAATATGATTTGAAACCAGATGGTGGATACAATGAAACTTGACACTAAAAGTTGAGAGTAAATTGCATGGGAGTTCCAGTTTCGTTGCAAAAAAACAACTCATGGACAGCATGATTCTGAATGTGGACATGGGGAACTAACTTACATCTGGTATGCCGTGTTGCAATTCATCCATTCCTACTTTAACTGTAGAGAGAAAAAAATTCAAATAGTTGAATCTCCCAAGGTTTTACAAATACAATAATAGTTCAGAAATGTGGGAATCCCATAACTCTGACATATACAGTATAATCTGGATTTGGTACTTGCATTCTCATGTAGATGTGAAGAAGGTACCACCGCTGCACCCCGCTCAGTCCCATAGTGGCACTGATGACAAAGCTTCCAGTCTTTCAGAAAATCCAATTTGGTCACTTCAGACATGTTCAATGCGCGCCTGATGTATTACATGTTTCAAAGACCCAGGGATTACCAAAGAGCCGAGGCTGGCTGGGGCTCCTTGTCAAATATGAATTTGGTGCCAAATATGATTTTATTATAACATAAAATATGGAAGCATCTTATGTTCCATCTACGAGCTGAATGTTGTTATTACCATGTGAAGTTACAGGCAGAACAGATACGGCGTCTGGAGTTCTTTTCAGTAAGCAATAGTGCACTTACTGAATGTGCAGGCATCTCTTCCTGGTACTTTTAACTTGTTTTTAATCCTCTTTATTTGTTGTATTTCCCTGATTTTGCTTGACAGCTGTGATATTCTGTGTTGAATCTTTAGGCAAGGTAGCAGTAATAATTAATTTTTTGAACAGACATAGAATCATTAGTAATTAATATAACTAAACTGAGAGGAATAAAATAAAATAAAATGATGCAAGCTATTTCTTAAATATTGAAGTCGGGGGCTGCCTGTCATTAGGAACCATGCTAGGTAGCGGTAGAAGTTAAAATGAGAAGTCTGTAGGTTGAGTCACGACAACTGGATTTCTTTCTTTTGGTTGAAATGTTTCCCTGCTTGTCCAAGTAGCTTCTTCAGTCTGGGCAAAAGTTGGTGAGGGGACCCCATATATGTCTCTCTAATACACATACACATACACATACACATACACATACACATACACATACACATACACATACACATACACATACACATGTTTGCCCAGACTGAAGAAGCTACTTGGACAAGCAGCAAAATGTTTCAACCAAAAGAAAAAAATCCAGTTGCCATGACTCAACCTACAGACAATTCCACCTGGATGACTGAGAATCTTCATCGACATTAAAATGAGAAGTTGCAAACTGGTGGAAAAATATGGAATTCCAGAATATAGTAACATTCATTCACATTTGTTATTGAATCTAGAGAATTAGAACAAATCTGGGAATTTCAATTAAAATGCAATCCATTTCCATGATTGGTGCCAACAGTTCTCTTAAAGCCATGAATTAAGACAGGGGTGGGCAACGTCAGGCCTGCGGGCCGTATAAGGCCTGCGGGGCTCCTGCCTAAGGCCCGCGGGGCTCCCACCCGCAAACCCCACCCCTTCCACACGATTGGTTCCCGCCTGCAAACCTCGCCCCCCAGTGCTTGTGATTGGTTCCCGCCCGCAAACTCCGGCCCCCAGTCCGCAGAAATCCCAGAAACTCCGCCCCCCACCCCCCCTGGTCCCCGGTTATAAATATCCAAATGGCCCTTGGTAGAAAAAAGGTTCCCCACCCCTGAGTTAAGATGACCCCAAAGTTTGCACCCAGTTGCTTTTTTTATATCTCATATTTTGGAGTGCCCTGATCAATACCACCTATTTGAATGAAGCAGACAAAATCTAACATTATGCAAGAGCTTGTAAAAATCCCAGTGGCACAGCATCTATATGTTCTATACATTTATAGAAAACCCCTCCCTTCTCACCTGCTGGGTTGATCTGTCATGGGCTGTGAGTGTTACTGCTTGTATCGCTTGTTTAAGGTGGATTTGTATTTGTATCACAAACTTATTTTCCACCTCCATTCATATACAGACACAAAACCTCTTCCCGTTATTAATGCATTCTAAATGCAGTGCTCTCTGCTTTGATACTGCATATCTCCTTGTGTAGCTTTATTCTACTCATCTTCCATAGCCATCAGAACATTTTTAACATGAATACCTTTGTTTGCTTTTTTACATTTGCTCACTGTTTACACTGTATATTCCATGCTTATTTATTTTCCCCTAATGCCAGCAATGATGACATCCTAGTTATCTTTCATTCAGTTTGCTTTTTGCCAGCAGTACTTTCTCCATGCCCATCCCCTTTCACTCAACCGGAAGTGCATTTTCCAGGGAAATTTTCCTTCTCTCTTGCCAAATATCTGTTCTCCTTCTGCAATCTGAGCACACTGCAGGGTGCATATGCATTGTTTATGTGCATGTCACATAGCATCAGTCATATATTTCTATGAACATCTTCATTGGTACATTTTTTATGAGCAGCCCACTCCATTCTGCTACTTTGTTAGAACTGTGTTGCTGCATTCTCCAAAACATACGAGAGATGCAGCTCATTAAAAAGAAGAAATGTTGAGCTTGCTGATCAATGGTGCCATTTCAAAGGATCTATTTTTGTTTTGGATTAGGTGTCAGTATGGTTTGTAAGAAGTATTGCAGTTCATGATAGAGAGCTGTTTTTTATTTCATTTCTCTCAACATGCAAGTGTATGAAGTATGGGGAAAGAGAATTTGTCCTTTAATGAGCTATCATTCTGACTAAAACCAATGCAGTCAGAGCTTTAAGGAAAAGTGGATGTTTGCACCACTTAATACTGAACAGACTGCACCATAAGCTTTAATCATTATTTTATGCATGGCATCAATGTAGTTGACAAATAATAAAATATATGCCACCAACTTTTTTGTTATTTATACCTGTGCAGAATTCATTTAAAAAACTTTGTGACAATTCCTACCCTCCTGAAAAGCTGGATATTTATTCCAGAGCACTTCATGCAAAATGAGGTTTGATTTTGAGTATCAGTCACTGAAGTGAAAAAAAGTCTATATAATGAGTCAATACAAGTTGGATCAATGAACAATATCTGAATAATAGCCCTCACTTCTATTTAAAGGTTTGTTTTACTATTAGATGGAAATCCAATTATTTTCCATATCTTGGTGATCTTCCCCTTCTCATCTAAATGCAAATTACATTTATTGTTGTTTTATTCTATATGCTACCAGCAACTCAGTCCAGGACTAGAACTTGGTGTTTGACCTGCGCAATTTAAAGTTAACACAATCAATGCCAACCTTAATTTAGCTTGTGATGGTAGAAAAGGGATCAGATTCTTTCAAGTACAGTGAATTGAATGTGCTGTCTACTGTGCTATCTGCCTGTCCTCATTTTGTGGTTTATTAATGTATGCTTTTTTCCTTTATAACTTAATTGAATTTTTAAAGAAAAATAAGTTTTAGCAAGTTGATAATACTGGTTTGGGATTGTAAGGATGATGATAATAATTTTCTGTGTTTCATTAAATCATTGAAGTATCTAAACAGTTTAGTCTATTTTTTTCACACAGACGCAGTGAACTAAAAATAGTTTTTGCTGCTTTGGGTAACTATTTATCTGCTTATTTTATTTTTGGTTTATTACATATTGATGCTACCCTCTTGCCAATTGCAGTCTAGCTGACGTTATGGTCTTTAATATGAATTGATGTTGACTGAGCTGTCATGAATCCTAGAGGTAGTTACCATGGGGTACAAAGGAAGGTTTAGGATGCAAATATCTGTCTGGTAACCATAAATATTTCTCCTTATTCAGTAAAGCAAATCCATGTTTGGAACTAGCCTTTTGCTTGTGGGCACTCACACTCAAGAGTAGAACTACATCCATGGACTGCAAATACTCTGTATATGTACTTGTCCTCAATGAGTGCTGCATCAGGGCCATGGTCTCCAGCTTCCATAATAAAATAAAACCCTCTAATCTGAATACTGATGTAACAGTCATCATTTAAGGTTTAGGACTTAAGTCTCAGTGAACCTAGAAGTAAGATGAAGATCCATATTTTGTTTCTGGCACCTTCTATCATGCATATCAGTAAGAGCAATAAGAGCATGTCAGAAGAGTTATTTCAACTACAGCTGCTGAGATTATTATAACATGCAGTGCACAATATGCCTGTCAATAATTGCAGTTGATTGGTTGATTGATTGTTTGATTGACAATAAATAAAAATGGTAGAATCACTTCCAAGTTCAATCTCAAGTATCTTCAGGTGAGTCTAAGAAACTGCTGGGAGATAGCCTGCTAGCCTGTGTAAACAACATGGATCTAGATGGATTCTAAAAGGAGCTTCTGATGTCTCTTTCCAAGTTCTTTAAACAACCATGAAGAAAAATACAGAGCATAACTTTTGAAAGATCTGGAACAGAATTGATGCAAGCTGACTGAGATGGATTTGTATTGTTATAAAATATTGATTTGGTAAATTGCACTCAGCATATTGTAACTGCCAGTTTATTTTTAACTACACAGTTTTCCCTGTTGTGTTATTTGTGCTGAGCTAGTTACTAGTGCAGTAACATTAAAATCTAGTGGTTAAGGCAACAGGCTAAAAACCAGGAGATTGAGAGTTCTAGTCCCGCCTTAGGCATGAAAGCCGGCTGGGTGACCCTGAGCCAATCACATTCTCTCAGCCCTAGGAAGGAGCCAATGGCAAACCAGGAATCTGTGAGTTCTAGTCCGGCCTTAGGCATGAAAGCCGGCTGGGTCAATCACATTCTCTCAGCCCTAGGAAGGAGCCAATGGCAAACCAGGAATCTGTGAGTTCTAGTCCCGCCTTAGGCATGAAAGCCAGCTGGGTGACCCTGAGCCAATCACATTCTCTCAGCCCTAGGAAGGAGCCAATGGCAAACCAGGAATCTGTGAGTTCTAGTCCCGCCTTAGGCATGAAAGCTGGCTGGGTGACCTTGGGCCAGTCACTCTCTCTCAGCCCAACTCACCTCACAGGGTGGTTGTTGTGGGGAAAATAGGAGGAGGAAAGAGTATTAGGTATGTTCGCCGCCTTGAGTTATTTATAAAAAAATAAAATAAAGGCGGGATAGAAAATAAATAAATAAAAGTAAAATAAAATAAATAAATAAAAGTAGAATAAAAATAAAAGCAGTACACAAGGGCACAGAGGGCAAGATAGGAGTCCAAACATGCTGTACAATGGTGAACAAACATGCTGTACAATGGGAAAATGATGTGTGGACCCAGTAATGGTGCTGCCAGAATTGAGTGGCTTTCTGGGCAAGATGTCCTCCAGAGTCCCATGCCTATATTCTTAGGTGCTTCACCTCCAATTTCTCTCCCTCCGGGTTCTCTTTTTCTCTCAGTGATTTTCTAGACAGCAGACAGCACTGGAAACTTTTATTTAATTACTTGCACAACTGGGTTTCTATCCAAGTCTTAATTTCTCCAGAGACTATCCAGGTGATGGATGAAGGCAGAGGAGGAGGAAAGGGCAAGATAGAGCAGGTCGCCTGCTGATTATTTTTTTTAAGTATATATACTGTATGCAAAGTTATGTTGTCCTAGATCTGTACCTTGGCTAGCAATATCAGGCTCAATTTAAGCTCAGAGCAATTAATTTATGCTCAGAGCATAGCCACCTCGCACAGTACAAAGATGGGAGCTAGACTTTGGTCATTGCACATGGATCTCATGGTCTTCACAAGTGGCTGTCTTAGCAACTTGACTCACTGACTCTGCAGTCACACTGATGGGATAGAACAGAAAACAGTTACTGTATATTATGGGAGGTACGCAATCCCTGCTACACATCCATTTCAGTGGGGACTTTTTTATATACTGGTTTTGATTGTGGGCTGAGAGTGCTGATAGTTTCCACAGTTGCCCATACTGTATGTCTAAGGGACTTTCTCCACAGCAGAACTGAAGTATTTCCACCCATCCTGGAATCTGCAGAAAATTATGCCAGCAGGAAATTTCCTGTCTCCATTGCCAACTCTATCCTGCCTCTGTTGCCTCTAATTCAAGTCACTGCAGTCACCTGACTTTTTCTCTGATACTAGGTAACAGTGTCTAACAGATTCTATATACCTTGATGCTGCCCTTGGACAGTATGAGATTAAGGGAGAAAATGCTACTTTGACAGAGGATGACTCAAGCCTGTCTCTCCCAAGAAGAAAGAAACATCATGGGAAGGCAGAAAGGGGATATTTCCTGGCATTTTGTGCCATGATTAGGTGCACACCAAGAAAGGTACTAAGAGTGGACTAATTTTTGCATTTAATTCAAACACTGACAAAGTAATTCTACTGGAGCCAATGGGAAAATCTAGGGGGGGGGAATTCCTCTTTCTCAAAACCTTCTGGGCTCATACTCAGGGTGAAAAGGAAGGAATAGCTATATTTTTGCATGCATGCATGAACACATGGTTCTGACCATTAAAAAAAAATTAATGTGTTCCCTCTGGTTTCAATAGGAAGGAGTAATGTATACCAGCTAGAGGGTTAACAGAAATCTGGGACTGATTTGGAACTTGGGTGGTGATCAGGAGGGCAATTAATTCTGTCAAAGGATTAACTCTTGTGGTTCAGTCCTAAAATGCTTCTAAAATTCTTCCTTTCTCCACCTCCAAACCAGAGGAACACCAGCCTTTGAAGTTTTGGTGGAAGACTGGGGAGAACTTTGCAGGTTGGATTTCCTCCTCCAAAAGCAAACTTCTCTCTCCATCCTCAAAGGGGAGATGCAAGATATCTTATAATGGTTATATGTTAATGTTCAGATTAGTATGTATCTATGAGTCGTAAATAATTGAATCAATACAGTGTCACCTTTCTGCTGTTAAACAGTGACTGACTGACTGACTGATTATGTGCCATCAAATTAGTGTTAACTCTTGTTGACCACATAGATGTATTTTCTGCATGATGATCTGTGCCTAACTTGATCCTTCAGGTCTTCCAACAGTGCACCCATTGTCACTGTAACTGAGACCATCCACCTTGCTACTGGTCATCTTCTTCTCTTTCCTTCCACCTTTCCCAGCATTACAGCCTTCTCCAGAGAGCTGGGTCTTCACATAATGTGTCCAAAGTAAGATATTTTGAGCCTGGTCATTTGTGCCTCTAGTGAGAACTCTGCGTTGATTTGTTTGATGATCCATTTGTTTGTTTTCTTGGCTTTCCATGGCATTCTCAGGAGTCTTCTCCAACACCAAAGTTCAAAAGCATCAGTACTATTTCTATCCTGCCTCTGTCCTGCTTGTTTCTATCCTGCTCCTGTTAATTAGTTTATTTATTTAATTAATTTTTATCCCACCTTTATTATTTTTATAAATAACTCAAGGCGGCGAACATACTTAATACTCCCTCCTCCTCCTATTTTCCCCACAACAGCAACCCTGTGAGGTGAATTGGGCTGAGAAAGAGTGACTGGCCCAAGGTCACCCAGCCGGCTTTCATGCCTAAGGCGGGACTAGAACTCTCAGTCTCCTGGTTTGCCATTGGCTCCTTCCTAGGGCTGAGAGAATGTGATTGGCTCAGGGTCACCCAGCCGGCTTTCATGCCTAAGGCGGGACTAGAACGCTCAGTCTCCTGGTTTCTAGCCCGTTGCCTTAACCACTAGACCAAACTGTCTTTAAAACAGTAAGGTTGTTTATTTTTCTTCCCCTTTTTTGAATTTGAAACCTACTTTTCTAAAGTAACCCCAAAATAATTAACAACATAAACACTTAGTATGACAGTATCAATACAATAATGTCAATATTGCAATCAATGTAACAACAAAAGTTGTCTCATGCCCAGTGTGATGGGTGACAATTCCAAATAAATTTCCCTATTCTCAAATAGGTCATAGTTTCCCAGAAGGAGCAGGGGACTGTTTAGGAGTGCTTCTTAATCTGAATCTCTGATTTCCAGGATTGCAACAAAGATCAGGAGAACTTTTTATCAATCAACTAAAATTGCCAACCATTTGCCTTTCTGAAAGAAAACAACTGTAAAAGTGTATATTGTAGGAATTCTGGAATGGTAATACCAGAACTCCATGCAGCTTCTAATTAGTTTATAGCAGAGCAGAAGCGTCCCAGTAAACTTGGACAAGGCTTAATCAGTTCAAAACACAAAATAAACACACTTCACACGTTAATGTAAAGTAACATAAAAAAGAGCTTACAATTTTATTGTAACTCACAGTTTCTTAGTAGAAATGGTCCATGTGTGTGAGCAATAGGTTCTGACAAGACCCACATGCTTCTTAATGTGGCCCACATGAATGGAAGTGTGAGCAACGTGGACAGCCATAGCTGACCATCCTCCTTGGTGCAGATTCGAGCAGGGAAGAGAGGAGACGAAGGGAACAGGAACAGGAAATCAGGGTTCAGCCCCTCCCACACAAAGCAAGTAATATGAGGTTACAGCAGAGGCTGCCTCCTCTTTCAAGCTTGTGTGAGACGTGCTTGGTTGAAACCCGATATCTCTAACGTATATATGCTGGTAACCTCCATGTCAACTACAATACACAACACCCTTGACATAGGGCTGCCTTTGTCTAGTTTATTGTTACTGAAGTCAGCAACCAGGTTGGTCTCTGGGGAAAAAAAGAGCACCTCACACTTCTGCTAAAAGCATTGCACTGGCTGCCAATATGGATGAAATACAAAGTAATGGCTACTACCTTTAAAGCTCTCCATGGCTTGGCAGCAGGCCAAGAGAGAATGCCTCTTTCAAGATGATCTCCCTGTCTTCTCAATGAAATCATCTGAGGAGGTTTGCTTACAGGTGCTAAAGGTTTGGCAAGCTTTCTGGGAAACCTCCCCTCCCCCACCCAATTTCTTTGGAAAGCCCTCTTTGCAAAGTAGAGGGGCCACCCCTTTTATCAGCTTGTAAAACATACCTTTGTAACCCAGCTTTTTACTTGCTGATTTTATTTTTTAAAGTACTTTGAATGCCTCTGATTTTCAATTTGGATTTTGTGTCTTATTATTTTCCCTATTGTGGCAGTATAAGAAGTTTATTTTTTAAAGGCTGAAATAAAATCTATAATAATAATAATAATAATAATAATAATAATAATAATAATAATGCATAAAGCACAGACACAGTTTCAAATATAACCAGTAAAAAGGCACATCAATTGACAGGTTGACATCCCAGTGCTTACCCCAACAATAAAAAAATTAAACCGCAAAAGGAAATTGATTTATTTATGTGAAACTAGATCAAATAAAAAGTCATGCTTGGGATTTAGCTAAGTGCAGAGATGAAAGCCCTCAAGCATAATTTTTAGTAACCAGAGTTTACTTTAATGGCACAATTACAGTAGCACAGACTGTTTATTATTGATACCCTACTTTGTTTCTAGAGTGCCCAAAGCAGTTTCTATATTTCTTAGATAATATCCCACTAGGACTTTCCGAGATTTACAGCTTAATAGATTGTAATTAGCTTTTGGAGATAATATGACTGGAAATAATATACCTGTCTACCTAGTCAAGACATAGACAATATTCCTCTAATGCTTTATATGTCCTCAGATGTGCACACAGAAATCTCTGACAGCAACTTAAAAGAGACCACATTAAACGTTAAAACTGAAAGTTCAGGTAAACCCTCACCTGCGCATGGCTTTGCAAGTGCTGAGATGCCCCTACTGGCTTTGAACATCTCCCATAAAAATACAGTAGCGAAGGAGTGCCTGCAGCATAACTGGATCCTGAATCTTTTAGGCAGCTACATATCAGCATTTCTTTTGTGGTTCATCTGCAGGATCAACCACACACCACTGTGTGGTTCATCTTCAGAATCACAGATCTGATTAAATGATGGGTAACATGTGTTACCCATCATTTAATCATTTAATGATTTAAGAGGGGCGTGGTGGCTCAGCGGGTAAGACGCCAGGCTTGTCGATCGGAAGATCGCAAGTTCGGAGGTTCAAATCCCTAGCCCTGCGTGATGGAGTGAGCTCCCGCACTAGCCCCAGCTCTTGCCAACCTAGCAATTTGAAAGCATGCAAATGCAAGTAGATGAATAGGTACCACTTCGGTGGGTAGGTAACAGCGTTCCACGTCATGCCAGCCACATGACCATGGAAGCATCTTCGGACAACGCTGGCTCTTTGGCTAACAAACGGAGATGAGCACTGGCCCCTAGAGTCGGACACGACTGCACAACTGTGTGGGGGGAACCTTTACCTTTACCCTAACATGCACTACCAGTTTTTTCTTAGAAAATCTGGAAAAAAATTGTTCTTACCATTATATAAAATAGGAGCTGTTTAAGGGACACCATCTTATCATGAAACTAATTAGTCCTACAAGATGCAAAATGCTGTCTGGCCAACATAAATACTGTAATAAAAGATAACAACAACAATAACAACAGGGCCAGTTTGGTGTAGTGGTTAAGGTGCTGGCCTAGAAACCAGGAGACTGTGAGTTCTAGGCCTCCCTTAGTAGGATAAAAATCTAATAATTAATTATTTTCAAATTGTGGCATAGACATGTTTTATTGTAAGTATGATTAGATGGGACATATAAAACAGCACACTATTTTTTTTTCAATTTCTCAGTGTTTGTGGGGTACTTTTTTCTCTCTGTTTTTGAACTAATATGACGCTGTACTGTACACATTAAAAAGAATCGTATCAAATATTTCAGTATAATTTAAAGATGGAAAATATTCTAGAGATAAAATAAGGCAGTGCATCAAAGGCAGAACATTGGAAATCAGCTCCTTTTCTCAGGACCTTTCCTTAGTTGTACCTGACCAGAACATGAATGTGCCCCAGCAACCTCTTCATTCTGCCACGTCCTCATGACATTGCCTTCGTCTCACCCCAACCAGTGCCTGAGGCAGCTAAAGTCATCCTTAGATCTTACAGTGCTGATCTCCTCCTGTACCTCCAGGTCTCTGAGTCAATTCCCATCTCAGAAACCTGAATCAGTCTGAACAGTAGCTAAGCTGTGTGTGTATGGTGCTGATGGGCAAACTGTGTAGATTTGCAGGAGACAAAAAAGGAAGCTGTCTCTCTTTCTCTGTGCTGCTCCATAGCACAACTCTCCCTACACCTGTCAGCAGTTCTTCAGGCTGGTTTTGGACTCAGAATAGCACTAAATCTAGGCTGACCATACGTCCCGTTTTGAATGGGATAGTCCCATTTTTTCCCCTTTTCTCAACCATCCCGTCGTTTTAACATAAATGCCAGTTTTGTCCCGTTTTTCAGGAACAGGCGGACTGGAGGGAACCCGGAGGAGGAATCGCCCCCACCCACCAGCGCGCAGCAAAGGAGGTGGGAGAGGCGGGCCCAGCACCGCGACAGGCGGAGGCGATTCCCCTTCTGGGTTCCCTCCAAACAGCTGCTCCGCCCCCGCCCATCGCGCTGCCTGGCATGCCCTTCCCGCACGCTGATAGGTGGAGGCGAACCCCCCCGGGCCCCCTCCAACCAGCTGCTCCACCCCCCCACCGCACCCCCCCACCCCCCACGCACTGACAGGCGGAGGCGACCCCCCCAGCCCCCCACAACCAGCCGCTCTGCCCCCGCCCGTTCCTCTTGTCCCGTTTTTGTCTCAAGGAAATATGGTCAGTCTAATTAAATCCATATCCAACAGGAGCCTAACAGTCATTGGCAGAAGTGTTTAGTGCAGGCATGTTTAAAGAGAGTCTATTAGCTGAATTCAGCAGATTGTGAAGCTTCTTTTTGACACAGATTTAGTGGTAAGTCTGTGTCCAAAAGCAGCTCAATTATTGGCAGATATCAGCTGATATTTGGGTTTCCTTTGAATGCATGCCAAAATAGATGCCAAACGAGAATTAATTTTGACAGATGGCTAAATCTACCATCTATCCAACTATCAAAATTTGCCTCCTCCCTAGTCTAGCACACATTAAAGATAGTGGTTGGCAGAGCCTTTTCTGCTTGCTGGTGATGTTTGGCGAAGGGGAAAGAAACAAAGCCAGGGAAATCCACCAATCCTCGTCCTTCCGGTGCCTTGCACACCAAAATAAGGACAGCACCATGTGCCACCATCACACCTATGGCAGATCAGGAATCACCTCTGGTTAATTTTATGCTGATATAGTTTTCTGCTGACTTGAGTGATGGCTAGCACATTTACTCAGCCATGTGGAGTTGCCCTCAGAAAGAATGGTGAGATGAGCATGTTCTGCAATCCTTCTCTTCTGCTTCCATTCAACTTATTCTCCTGGCAGTATTTACCATTCTATTAGCATATTTTCAAAGAATCTATGTGATTAACACAAACAAAGGTCTTGCCAGTCTGATACTATGCAGAAATACCAGCAGGAAACCAGCTTGCTTGAGAGGAATGAGTATCTGGCTGGAATTAATAACCAGCTTCTAACATGACATTATGAGAGCCAGTGTGGTGTAGTGGTTAAGGCATCAGGCTAGAAACTGGGAGACTGTGAGTTCTAGTCCTACCTAAGGCACAAAGCCAGCTGGGTGACCTTGGGCCAGTCACGCTCAGCCCTAGGAAGGAGCCAATGGCAAACCACTTCTGAAAACCCTTGCCAAGAAAACTGCAGGGACTTGTCCAGGCAGTCTCTGAGAATCGGACACGATTGAACGGATAAAAAAACCCCCATGACATTAATAAATCTCAAGAATATGCCTATAAGACGCATCTGGACTACAAGCAGAGTCATCTGCAGTAGATACCAAAAAAGTCAATGTGGTGCATGCAACCACATGACTGAAACCGTGTCCCTTTATATATGTGTCCTGAAAACAACACAGTAGAAAGGGGTGTTTGATGATCATGGCATGCTCCTGCCACAAGCATAACGGAAGCAGTCCTTCCTTCCTCTTTATTCGTTGCTTAATTAAAAAGTGGGACAGGCCAACCTATTTCTCTCTTACCTGTTGCTATGTAGACTGTCGTCTGCATGCTGGGGGGGGAGGGGTTCCTGGCACTGCGACCACCATTTATTATGTTGCTAAAGTTGGAGATGTGGTCCTAGGGAGCATAGTGAGCAACACATGGCAAAGGAAAGGTATTATCAGCAGGAAAAGATGGAGAAGTGGCTGAGAATAAGAAAGCCATTTGGAAATACTAGGTGGGTCACTCCCTGAAGTGGGATTGGGACACCTGCAGCCCACAGCTTAATTTGATCTGGCCCTTGGCCTAATTTCACAAACTTCTGCAACCTGCCAAGAGCAATTTGTCTTATTGTATGGGGAGAGACAAGCTGATAGAAGAGGGTGTCAGAAAAAGAAGGAAAACAGGGATGGCAGAGATTGTGGTTGGCTCCACATACTTTTGACTCTGAGTTTGTCCACTGTTTACTTGCCCTCTGCAGATTATTCTAGTGGAAATTAATTATTGGATTTGACCTTCCTACTCAAACAAGTACTCAAACAACCTAACCAAACTAAAAGAGACCTGGTGTCCAATCTGTAGATGTGGAGGGAACAAGATGTTGGACACTACAAGCCAGTGTCCTAGGTGTCAAACAGGAGTTCTCCAGTACTAGCTTTTGGATATGGCCTGACAGGAAGGACCAGAGCCCTGCAAAACAGCATCCCTAAGGTTTAGTCCCATTAGACAATACGTAAGGATACAATGGTTGAAGTGTCAACAGCTGCTCGAGGTCCAGGAGAATTAGGAGGGGTGCACTTCATTTATCCAGGTTGCATCAAAAGTCATCCACCAATGCAGCCACAGCAGTCCAAATAATCAGTATCATCCAGCTGTGGAGCCACTATCATCCCTTTTCAATCACCTTTCTCAGAAATGAAATTGTCTACAATTGCACAGATCTCCCAGGTCAAGGGGGGATTTATTCAGTGACGGTCTTGTAACTGCCTCCTGTAGACAGGAGTGGGTTACACATTCATCCACAAGACTGTGTGGTTCACCTTCCTTAGTTTGCACAGATCACTAAGAAATATGGTTGTCTACCTCTGCACTGTAGATTAGATTCCTTTTTCATGGTCCCGAAAAGTAAATCTGCAACTTGTGCAATTATGTGCAAAAGTGGGCAATAAAAAAAAGAGAGAGTTACATTTCAGAAACCATATAGTATTGATGTTCACATCTTTGCTGTCAAAAGCAAGCCCACTTTTCCCGGAATTCGGTTGCGTTTTAAGTAGCTAATTTTAGTGGAAATAGATGTAAGTATTCCAATAAATGTTTTTTCAGCTGATAAAGAGGTAGACCCAGATGCATGGATTGCTGTGCCCAGCAATGGAAGATACTGAGCTGAGCAATATATGTGTTGAACTGGTTATTCCAATATGACATAATTGAACTTTCCTGTACATTAATGGGAGAGGGGCTTCACATTCAGAAATATGTTATGCTCTTTATGTTTTATTCCTGATTTTTTTTTTTACAAGTAATAAAAGACAAAGGTGTAAAGGTGAGGGGAGGACATTACGTTTTGGGGAATGACTGGGAGAAAGTCTGTCTTTCTGGTTTTTTGCCTTTCTGAAAGCCCGATGCTTGCTTGCAATGGCACAGGGGGTCTCCCGTGTCTTGCAGTTTCTTCCTTCAGGGACTGATCAGCTGGCCATGCAACATTTGATGGTCATCTAACAACACAGCAAGGTTAGGTGATCGTTCCTGAAAGGAGGAGCAGATACAACAGAGCTCCCAGGCCACTGCAAAAGAGCACAGAGGATTGTTTTAAATGCAAACCACACTAGAAAGATATATTCCCTCCAGCCTATGCAAGGTGAGATGACTTCGCCCATTTCTATTCACTTCCTCCTACTTCCACCTGCCCCCTTCACTAATGGGCAAGTTGAAGAGGATCAGAGTTCAGCACAGCACAAGAAAGTAGTTCTATTCTATCATTCTAATTAAACTGGAAGCAGCATCCAATTTGGGGAATTACCTGCTACCATAATAAATTGAAAATTAATCCACATTGCTGCTTGAAAGCCGCTTGGGAGTACACAGGTATCAGGAGTCCGCACAACTGCTCTTGCTAGGGCAGCTGCTAACACCTTGGTGTGTCCCTTGGGAAGGTTAATGTCTTCCAATCTATGTCTCTTACAGCCTTCCAGATGGCAGCAGATTTCTTAACAAGCTATTCGTTTTGGGATTTGATTTCAACCTTATCTTGTCACATTTGGTTTTCTCCAAGATGGTGTTTTGCATTAGACATGGAAGGTATTGTTCCTCCTAGATTTTAGCTTTATCAACTTTAGCCCAGCCAGTTCATGTCATGCAAACCTGGAAGAATTCCTCTTTCCCATACGTCATATGTTCATAACTTCTTTTTTCTTTCTAGTATCCCTTCCTTCTTAGGCCTTTTTGCTTGCTCTGACTTGCCAGCTGGGTTCACACATCTTGCTAAATCATGGTTTGTTTTAATTATGTTTTGTTGGAAAAGCTGCAGTGGCCTAGTTCATACTAAGCAATAAAACATGGTTTACAAATGGCTAAACCAAGAGGAAATAGAGCACATTAGTATGATGTATTCATCTAGCCTATATGAAACACTTTACATGTTGGAAGATCTTAGTTTCAAACAGGCTTTTTTCTAAGGGAAGAATTGCCTATACTGTGAAATCCTGGCCCCCAAGCAATTCAATCATGTTTAGTCACCCATATAATGACTTTGGGTTATGGTTCAAAGACTCAGGAAGCATTATCTTCTTCCATAAGGCATTCTTAGCTTATCCAGTTTAACTTTTAATCTTCCCTCAAAGTAACTGTTACCATTCAGGTGAGAAATAAAAATTGTGTTGATGTCAACGGGAAGATGAGTTGACTTTGACTAAGGACAAGCTGGCAGGATGCAATCTCATTTCTGAATGGTATTGTTGAGATTAATGTAGCTTTGGGGCAGGCTTGAGATCATGCAGGACATGGTTTGCAGGGAGAATCATGCCAGGCTAGTGTGAAAGTGATGCCAGAAAAACAGGCATGGGAGGACAAGGTCTGAGAAGCAGGCAGACAGAGTAAAAGAAAGAACTCTAATTAGACATGAACCAATAGTCCAACACCACCTGCATGGCTGGCTGAGGAATTCTGGGAGTTGAAATCCACACGTCTTAAAGTTGCTAAGGTTGAGAAATGCTGTATTATAGTATAGGTTGTTAATTTGCAGCTAACAAAATATAAATGGCTTCATCCATGTCTTGTTTGCCATGTCATGTGAATCAGGGACTTAGGAACAAGCTGTTGCGGAGTAAAGGCATGGATATTTTATGCTTCCATATCTGGTTTATTGCTGAAAAACCCAAGAGGACCCCTATATGTTCTATAAGCCATTCATGCTTGGGAAGACCCAAACAACACAATAGTACATGTTTTTATGAATGAAAAACAGTTGTAAAAAAAAAAAAGACTGGCTGGGGAATTCTGGGAGTTGAAGTCCACACATCTTGAAGTTGCCAAGGTTGAGAAACACTGGATTAATGTGATGTCTAAATGTAACCTTAGATTGTTCCTGATTCATAGGTCAATTCATTTGCCTTCCTGAAAATTTAAAACCAAAAGAAAATTGCAGAGGCACCCATTCTACTGCTATTCTTGTTTTGCTTTGGGGGTGGGGTGGGGAGGCTTGTTTTTTGTTTTTCTTCTGCATCACAGTAAATTAAAAGGTTAGCTTCTCTTCTGTTGATCAGATATTGATTTTCCCAAAATCTTGACTTGCTTTAATCCTGAATGAGCTGCTGGATATTTTCTCTCTTCCCTCCTGGAAAGCTGTGCAGCAACACGGTGTATGAATTTCACTCTTAGACAATGTATAATTTTCATTAATTGTTTAAAGTGCTCTGATTTTTAGTCTGTCTTGAAAGGATCTGTGTTTACACTAATAGCAGAGGGGAGTATTTCCAGCACTTGTAACCATGGCAATGAATAATTCTACAGTATTTGCAGATTCAGTGCCAGATGCTGTCATGTCTCGATGACAGCGTTCAGCTTGTTAATGAGAGACAGACTTTACATATATGGGAGAGAGAGATATTTAGTGGTCCAAGAAATAGCCGGTGGTTTCTTAAAACACATTCTTTTTCTTTCTTAAGAGTTGTGAGTTTTTTTTACAACTGTTTTTCATTCATAAAACCAAAAAGATATGGGCATGTGTGAGTTCATTAAAACAGGAAAAACTTCTATGTATCTTAAAACCAGTTTGCATTTTCCTAAGAACATATTTAGGAGCCAATTCTAGGTATTTTTATACAGAGGTGGGTCCTATAATGTGCAAGAGGACTCATTCCTGGGGAAGTGTGTGTGGTCCTGCCGCCTTCAGGCTCTCACTTTTCATCTGTGAATGTCATCTCAACTATTTTTATCATATCTGGGTGTCTCTTTTATTTGATTTGCAGATGGAGAAAAGTAATATATAAATCTATACCTCATATGTGAAAATATCCAGAGGTTTTTGGACTTTCCAGGTCATTTTCAATTTTTTTTCAGGATGGAGGGTAGAAGGAACTGCTTTTTTAATAATTTCATCTTCTGGCTGCAAAACAAACATCTGAAAGAGAGTTTGAAGTTTTTTAAAAAAATATATATTATTCTAACCTGCTCTGTCTTATTCACAAATGTTTACAAAATTCCGTTTAGTTTATGTGGACAAATTTTCCGACAAAGAGAAACTTGAAAGTGTTTTTGTTCTGCCAATGCTCTGCCATATTTACAGAAAGGGTCCGGATGATGTCGCCCTACACTTAAGATCATCTGTCTTCCCTCACCAATTCTTCCACAGCTTTTGTTTTTAAAAAATCTGGATTGAGTTGAGGATAGGGGATGGGGTGATCTACAAGAGTTTTGGCTTAGTAGTGTGAGGAGCCTCCTCCAACCCCAATCTGCTTGCAACACTTTTTTAAGGTGCCCGTTCTTCTTTTGTTTCAGCAGATGGCATCGCCTGGCCAACCTGAACTTCTCTTGTAAAAGCAGAGTAGGGTCCGGCTTGGCTGGTACTTTCATAGGAGACCACCACAAAATCATTTAGCCCATGCTGGGACGTTGAAAAAAATTCCAGAAGAAAGCAATGAAAATCACTTCTGGATTGTTGCCAAGAAAGCAGCATGGATATGTCCAGTAGCTGAGCAAACTCAAGAGAAACTTTACCTTAAATTTCCTACACTTCTGAGTTTTTTCTGTAAATGCCCAGTTGTGGGTGAGCAACTGATGGGCTACATCTAGCACCCAAATAATATTCTATCTCCTCTCCTCCCCACCCAAGAAATCAGGCTGCTGCTGAAATAATGGCAACAAACAACTGAGCAATGAAGACCCAATTTCCTGATGATTTTTATGGAAAAAAGCAAACAACACCTGATATATTGAACTGTGGCTAGACTTAATAGATCAGTAGAACTAAAGGGAAACATTCTGCCGCCCCTTCCTGCCCAAAAGGAGAAAAACAGTCACAAATCTCAGCCTCTTCTTATCTTATCCAGGATTTGAATCAATAATGGAGTTTTTCTGGTAAAAATATACTAATTAATTCAATAATATTGCCTTGTTCTTGTGTCTGGACTCAGCATGTTTTGGGGTATGTGGTGTTCTTTTAGCCCTGTGTTCTAAGAGCAAAAATAAAATTATATGAAAGATGATTTTTGAGAAGACTGACCAACTCTATGTGAGTTCTGAATCATGTATTATTGCAATGCGAAACCAATACTTGAAGAAGCAGCTCTGAATTTATGGCAGGTTTTGAAAATATGTAGCAGGTTTGTAGGAATGTGATCCCAACAAACTTACTCTATGACTAAAACTAAAGTAAAATTAAGGGTGATGAATTTTAAGGCCAAACTTTCAATTTAGAGTTTGTTTTCTTTAAAACCTAGGCTGGCCGTTCTGATAAGCTATTTACAACATCCCTTCTTTCAGTTCCTTCCTACTCTTTTGGGCAATAAAATAAAGCAAGCATGGAAGAGTCCACCTGTGACCCAGGCAAGAAGATTGTCCATTATCTGCAACAGCACTCTGATGTTTCTCTCTTAATCACAGAACAAATGGGTTTAAATTTTTCACAAGACTGATTTAATAAATAATTGAAAGCTGGCTAAGAATAACTGTAAAATGCGTTTTAACTCTCCATGTCTTGCTCCTCTACTCTTTATATCTAGAAAATATGATATTTGAACTGGCATATATAATTTGCTTTTTTTTTTAAAGATTTGTGCATATTTCTTGTTGTTGTTGTTTCTTTGTTCAGTCGCTTCCGACTCTTTGTGACTTCATGGACCAGCCCACGCCAGAGCTTCCTGTCGGCCGTCACCATCCCCAGCTCCCCCATGGTTGAGTCTGTCACCTCCAGAATATCATCCATCCATCTTGCCCTTGGTCGGCCCCTCTTCCTTTTGCCTTCCACTTTCCCTAGCATCAGCATCTTCTCCAGGGTATCCTGTCTTCTCATTATGTGGCCAAAGTACTTTAATATCATTCCCTCAAGTGAGCAGTCTGGCTTTATTTCCTGGAGTATGGACTGGTTTGATCTTCTTGCAGTCCAAGGCACTCTCGGAATTTTCCTCCAACACCACAGTTCAAAAGCATCTATCTTTCACCTTCGTCATAAGGCTCATCAGCTCCTCCTCACTTTCAGCCATCAAAGTGGTATCATCTGCATATCTGAGATTGTTAATGTTTCTTCCAGCGATTTTAACTCCAGCCTTGGATTCATCAAGCCCAGCATGTCGCATGATGTGTTCTGCGTACAGGTTGAATAGGTAGAGTGAGAGTATACAACCCTGCCATACTCCTTTCCCAATCTTAAGCCAGTCCATTGTTCCGTGGTCTGTTCTTACCGTTGCCACTTGGTCGTTATACAGATTCCTCAGGAGGCAGACAAGATGACTTGGTATCCCCATACCACCAAGAACTTGCCACAATT
Source organism: Charina bottae (assembly GCA_023362775.1). Lineage (NCBI taxonomy): Eukaryota > Metazoa > Chordata > Lepidosauria > Squamata > Charinaidae > Charina > Charina bottae. Next base: position 109,075,136 of record JALMGJ010000004.1, read on the forward strand.
TGTTATGATCCACACAGTCAAAGGCTTTAGAATAGTCAATAAAATAGAAATAGATGTTTTTCTGAAACATTTCTTGTGGCTTCTACATATTAATCTATCAATCGAAGAGAAGTAGCTGGATGGAAGATTGCGCAACAAAGTGGGCGAAAAATGATACGGCTAATGATCATGGATGCCCACCTCAGATTAAACAAATATCAACACACAATAGACAGCCTCAAAGAACAACTAGAACAGACTATGACTCCTGAACATATCAACATGCTGACTACTACAATCAAGACCACATCACTGAGACAAGCAGAAAAAAGGAAAGCTAAACTTCAAACTAAACTACTTAAATTAAACCCCAGAAACAAAGAAGTACAGGAACTGGAATGGGTGGTCAACATGTCCAGCTGCCCATTATCCACTACAGAACACAGTATCTTGCAGAGAGGCCTCAATTATAACACAGAGGATGCAAATAAATTAGAATTCTTTGCAGCTTTCAAGCAGCATTGAAAACTATAGGACTTACTACAGAAACCCAAGAGAATGTAATACAGATAATCATACCACAAACCAGAAGGACATGGAAACAGAACCAACTGAAAGCAGAAGACAGAGCAGCCCTCAAAAACCTAAAGATGGACCAAATATCATCATCCTCCCAGCAGACAAAGGCCGCACCACTGTCATTATGATCACGATATATACAAAAAGCCAAAGATTTACTTGAGGACAAAGAAACCTACACCCCAGTAAACACCAATCCGATACAGAAACTGGACAACCAGGTCAAAAGAATCCTCAATGACCTAACCAAGAAAGGTCAAATCAGTAAAGAAGAACAGAGGTGGATGAAAAGCAGTGGACCCATCATCCCACGCTTCTACGGACGCCCCAAAATACACAAGCCCGACATACCACTCCATCCAATTGTATAATTACCAGGGACCCCCACATACAACATAGCTAAAGAACTTACAAGAAAACTTGGGCATCTCACAGAGGAGAGTGAATACTCTATCAACTCCCCACTACAGTGCCTCCAGAAAATCAAAGACCTAAAAATAGATGAGGATGAAATTATGGTGTCATTTGATGTCACTGCACTCTTTGCATCCATAGACCAAGCACCAGCGATTGAATCCATGGCAGCAGTTCTACGTAACACACCTGACCTAACTAGATACACCAAGATCAAAATACCCAGAATCATGGACCTCATCAACCTCTGCCTCACCACCTACTTTCAGTTTGATGGACAAATATACCAACAAATCAAAGGAACACCTATGGGATCACCACTCTCAGGACTCATAGCAGAGATAGTAATGCAACGTCTAGAAAGGATAGCACTCCCACACATACAACCCAAAGTATGGATCCAGTATGTTGATGACACCTTCGTCATAATAAAAAAGGATCAACTGGAGGAAACACATGAAGCCATCAACAACATCTTCAAAGGAATAAAATTCACAAGGGAAGAAGAAAACAACAACACACTACCCTTCTTGGACATCCTCATTAGTAGAAGAAATGATGGCATTCTAGAAACACAAGTCTACCGGAAATCTACCCACACTAACCAAGTGCTCCACTACCAAAGCAATAACCCTACCTCACACAAGAGGAGCTGTGTAAGAACACTATTCAGACGAGCATAAACACACTGCAGCAACCCAGAACACCAGAAAAAGGAAACAGACCACTTATATAGCATCTTCCAGCAAAATGGATATCCACGCAACTTTATCAAAAAGTGCCTGACCACTCAACCCAACACAGCAAAACCAACAGAAGCTATGAAAAGGATTACACTGCCATACATCAGAAACATCTCAGAAACTACTAATAGACTGTTACAACCACACGGCATCATGTAGCACACAAACCAACCAAAACCCTTCAGAACATCGTAAGTAAACCAAAAGACCCAGTAGCCCAAGAAGAAAAAACAGGAGTTATCTACAACATACAGTGTAAGGACTGTAACAGCCACTATGTAGGACAGACTGGCAGAAGACTAGCAGAACGCATCCATGAACACTAACTAGCAGTCAGAAGACATGATGAAAACTCCTTAATCTCACAACACATGGACAGACTTAACCATACTTTCAACTGGGAAACTGTGAGCATATTAAACCAAGCCAAATCCAAAAATGCTAGAGAATTCCTGGAAGCTTGGCACTCAGACAAAGCAGCCATCAACAGACACATAGAGGTAAACAACATTTACATACCATTCATAAAAGACAATAGAAAAGCCAGAAGACCAGAACACCTCTTGGCCAGCAATTAACAACAAGATATGCAAAGATTAACATCAAGATTAGCAGCAGAGGAGCAATCAAACAACACAATAGACCCTAATCAAGGAACTATTAACTCAGTCAATCAACCAAGCAGCACACAACAACCCAATCAAGGTACTACCAAGGAGAGTACAACACCCCCACCAACACAGGCAGGACAAGCCAGGGTATATAAACAGAGAGCAAGTTCCACTCCCTTTTCGCACTGAAAATGTTGCCTAGCTTGGCAATGAAACGTCTGCAGGAAAACAACAAGGCTCAGAGAGCACCAAGGACTCCACATATTAATCTATACTGGCTTGAGAAACAAAGGAGGACATTCCAAAATTCTGGCCTTGAACTATTATGAGGCTTTATGTCCTACATTTTGAGACAGGAAGGAAATTTTCATGTGGTGCTGAAATCTGTTTTTCAATTTTTCAAAAGTTTTCTTCTCCTGCTACATAAATTTTTGGTTTTCTAAGTTACTTTCAGGGTGCTGGAGACTTTATGTTTTTCTTGGCAGTACTTTTTGAGCTTACTTTATTATTGGAGATGCCAAACATGCTCCTACTGATAGTCCTGTTTTCTGTTACACATCTTTTCATCACTCTGAAGCCTTCCTGGAGAAATGGTTATGCAATGAAAGGCAAATTGTACACCATTTGGCACCTGCCCCCCCCCAAAAACCCCACACACTCCCACCATGAGATGTTTTTATTGAAATGTCTTTCTCCCGTGGAAGACACTTCGAAACCAGGTCTCTCTGCCCAAGTTGAAGCACTAGTAAAATATCTCATACTTTTCTGAGCACCAGAACCTAGAACACAGGTTTTTTGACCATAGTTCCTCATCTATTCTGATACTCCCATTAATAAGTGAGAATGGGAGGCCCAAATGTGTTTATAATAATTTTTTAAAGAAACAACAGACCAGAGTGCAGGGGAACCTGCGGATCTTCAACGCTAGTTTATACCCAGCTAGTTTTGGATTAGCTAGAGCCATACCCAGCCTCGCCTAAATTGGGCCAGACTAACTGCTAACTTGCTGGTAATTATAATTCAGCAACAACAGGAGAGCTATAGGTTCCCTGTGTCTAGTATAGACAGTATTGGCTAAGAATTATGGACAAAGTCCATATGGTGCCACCAAGATTGGACAAGTCTTCCCTTGAGTCATGACAGAAATGATAGAAATAATTCTAAATTATATATGCCAGGAGCTAGCAATGCAGCATGGGCCAGGGCATCTGTTGAATCCCTAGATCAGGGCTTTCCAAAGTTTTCCCGCGGCGACACACCAACCGCCGTTGGTGTGTCGCCACGGGAAAACCCGGAAGTGCCGCCGTTGCGGCAGCACGCAAAAACCCAGAAGCGCTGCTGCCGCTTTCAGGTTTTTGTGCGCCGCCATTGGTGTGTCGCCGCGCGAAAACCCGGAAGCGCTGATGATGATCAGCACTTCCGGGTTGTGTGGCGACATACCAGACTGTGTGTGGCGACACACTTTTGTGTTGTGACACACAGTTTGGAAAGCTCTGCCCTAGATAGTGTCTGCATATACTCTCCACTCATTGGTTTACAATGGAAATAATTCAGAAGCATTAAAAAGGTGGCCATAACCTCATGAGTTCACCAAATCTTGCAAGATTCCAATTATTACTCACATGAAAACATTGACAGATCACAGGGTTTCAGGTTTCTCAAGTGATATCTCAGAGTGAGATTAGTTTACTTGTTATACATTTAATCTACCCAATAAGTGAAGATTTGGTAATTTTTTATTTATTTATTTATTTATTTATTTAATTTATTCCCTGCCCATCTCCCATACAAGGGACTCTGGGCGGGTTACAATAATCAAGACCTAAAAAATTTAAAACATTTAAAACCATACAAATAGAAAATGTATAAAAATAAATAAAATATAAAATAAAATAAAATAGAATAGAATAGAATCCAAGATGGATTGGAAACCGTAGCATAGGTCTTATTGCTACGGGGCCAGCCAACCCCAAGAGGCACTACCACCTCCGTTGTCCCAGGCCAGGCGGCAGAGCCAGGTCTTAAGGGCCTTCCGAAAGGCCAGGAGTGAAGGGGCCAGTCTCACCTCCGGGGGCAAGATGTTCCATAAGGCGGGGGCTGTCGCAGAGAAAGCACGCCTCCTGGACCCCGCTAGATGGTGTTCTCTTGTTGAGGGGGTCCGAAGCATGCCCTCTCTGCACGCACGGGTGGGGCGGGCTGACGTTATCGGGACGAGACGGTCCCTCAGGTACCCTGGTCCTATGCCATATAGGGCTTTAAAGGTAATCACCAACACCTTGAATTGGACCCGGAAGCAAACTGGCAACCAATGCAGCTGTAATCCTCCAGGATTTGGGGCAATAAGATACCCAAGCTGTTGTGGGATTTTGTGTATGTTTGCTCTCCCTCATCTGTAAATCCATCCATCCATTTCTAAATGTATTATTGATACTCACCTGCCATCTCCCATCTCTGAGTGGTGAGACACACAGGAATGAAGATCTCACTATACACACACACACAGACACACGAAATTCACTGAATGTTTATAATTGCTCTGTAATAAGAGTTGATTTCTGATATAATTTTGAGCACAGCAGGAGGTGTGCAAATCCTACTACTTGGGATATTAAAACTTCTTTGTGAAGATACAGACTCTGAAAAGGGATTATTACAAAGAAACCCACTACACTCCTTTTAGTCATAGAAATCTGATAACCAAACTGTCTACAATATTCTGAAGTGGTTCTTGTGGACATGGATGTTTGTGATCATTTGTGATTGCCATTTGGAATCTAACCATTTTTTTTAGCTCAACTCCCATGGATATCCTGGTAGGCTTAAAGGGTCAAGGGTTCTAGTCAAAATTTAGTTTGAGGCCTGCTTGATGTAGAATAAGAAAGATGCAGATTTAGGCAGAATTCTTAAACAACCCATTGGAATTAATAGGATAATAAGATAGTAATTGACTTCAAGTACTGTATACTGGAGAGCCGGTTTGGTGTAGTGGTTAAGGCACCAGGCTAGAAACTGGGAGACCATGAGTTCTGCCTTAGGCACGAAGCCAGCTGGGTGACCTTCACCCAGTCACTTTCTCTCAGCCCTAAGAAGGAGATAATGGCAAACCGCTTTCGGGTTTTCATGCACGGCGGCGGCGGCAGTGTCCTGGTGTGCCGCACGAAAACCCGGAAGCACTGATGGCCCGCTACTGTGCACGGCGGCGGCGCGCCATCAGCGCTTCCGGGTTTTTGCGCGGCACACCTGGGCCCCGCAGGTGACACAGTACTGTGTCGCAACACACAATTTGGAAAGCTATGCTATAGCAGGTGGCAGTGCCTTTGGTCAATCCCCCCAAACTAGACAGGATCTGTTTTGTTTAGGACTTCGAGGGGAGAGCGCAGGAAAACCTATGTCTATCGCTAGAAGGGGAAAAGCATCCAAGAAGGCGACAATGGCCAACCACTTCCATATTGGTACCAAGAAAACTACATCCATTTCAGGTTCGACTCCAGGGAGCTGAGCTTCAACTCAGAGTTTAGTTGTTGTTGTTATTTTAAATCAGGGGTGAGGAACCTTTTTATGCCAAGGGCCATTTTGATATTTATAACATCACTCAAGGGCCGGGGGGGTGGGGTCTGCAGGTGGGAGCCAATCGCACGGAAGGGGGCAGGGTTTGTGGGCGGGAGCCAATTGCACACACTGGGGGGCTGCCACGCCCACCGCCATGCCTGACGCACCTGCCGCCGCCACGCCCGCCACACCCCGCCACGCCCGCACCTGCCATGCCCACTGCAGCGCCTGCCACCGCCATGCACCTGCCGCCGCTGTGCCCGCCACACCCACTACGCCCCCTCTGCTGCACCCGCTGCCACACCTGCCGTGCCTGCCCCCGCCACACCCCCTCTGCTGCGCCTGCTGCCGCCACACCTGCTGCACCCACCCCCACTCCTGCACCCGCTGCCACGACTGCCGTGCCTGCCCCCGCTACGGCCCCGCTGCTGCACCCACTGCTGCCGTGCCTGCCCCCGCTATGCCCCCGCTGCCACCACGCCTGCCACACCCGCCCCCACGCCCCCACCGCGCCTGCCGCCACGGGCCAGACCAATTGCTTTTGCGGGCCTTATACGGCCTGCGGGCCGGACGTTGCCCACCTGTTTTAAATAATCTCCATTTACTTAATCTCTCAAATGTCAAATCTAAAACATTCACAAAATCAAGGAGTAGGAGCCCTTGAAGAAGAACCTTGGTGTTCTATTTGCATTTTCCTTATTTAATAAAATTAGTCTGTAATTTTTAAAGTGGAAACCCAGAGGAATGCACGTTTTGAAGATTTTTCATAGAGATGAACCTTTAAAGCAGTGTTTCTCAACCTTGGCAACTTTAAGACTAGCTGGGGAATTCTGGGAGTTGAAATCCACATGTCTTAATGTTGTCAAGGTTGAGAAACACTGCTTTAAACTAACATTACTTCCCTGAATCTTTAAAATACTTTCATTTATGCTTGAAAACTGGATTCTTCTATACCTTTATCCTACATTGCTCTAGTGAGCTGGTGAAGAGTGGTGATTAATTAAGAACTGCACAAAAGGAAATTCATTTTAAAATATTTTGGAGCCTTCAGCAAACTGATGACATAGAAAAGCAGTGAAACCATGATATAAAAGTATCCATACATGTCATAATGTCTGAAGTGTGGTGCCTTGGCAATGTAGTTGGACTAAAATTGTAACACACGATAAAACATAAATCAAATCCTAATCCTACTCTATTCTAAATGCTAGCAATCCCAAAGGAAATATCTTCTGTGCATATACAGTACATGTTTAGAAAACAGGAAAAGGTCCTGGAAAATACTATGGGGAGCCTTCAAGACATGAGGCCATCTTGATGCTCTAAGCAGCAGATTTGGTTTAAACACAATACTCAGAATTAAATGAGATATATTGAGGTATATTTTTATGGGAAGAGTAGCATTGATATTATTATTATTTAATATTATTTTGGTAGCACAAGAGATCAGCAAGGCAATAAACTGATGGACTGTTCTTTAAACTAGCTTTCTCCAAGCTGGCACTTAGAGAAAGTATCAAATCCTGGAAATTGTCATCACAACCTAGTTGGAGGGACTGTTTTAAACCAGTCTGCTTTACACAAAGGAATGGCAATATTATATAAAAATATGTTTTATGCCTTTAATAGCTGTTATTTCCCAAGTGGAAGAGAAAACTGGACCACAACAGCATCAACAAAGGAGGTGTTATTTGTTAGAGATCGGGTTTCAACCAAGCACCTCTCACACACAGACAGCCTCTGCTGTAACCTGATCTTACTTGCTGTGTGTGGGAGGGGCTGAATCCCGGTTTCCTGTTTCCTGTTCCCTTCTCTTCTTTCTTTCTGCTCAGATCTCCTACCAAGGAGCATGGCAGCCATGGCTGCTGCCCCACATTGATCATACTTCCATCCAGGTGGGCCACATTGGAAGCATGTGGTTCACGTCAGAACCTTCTTGCTCGCACGCATGGACCGTTTCTACTAAGGAACTGTGAGTTTATTTATTTATTTATTAAATTTCTATGACCGCCCATCTCCCCCTCAAGGGATTATAAACTCTTTTTTTATGTAACTTTACATTAACGTGTGAAGTGTGTTTATTTTGTGTTTTGAACTGATTAAGCCTTGTGCAAGTTTATGGGAACACTTCTACTCTGCTATATGCTAATAAGAAGCTGCGTGGAGGTCTGGTACTACCATCCCAGAATTCCTACATTATTCAAGGGAGATACAAATACCAATATTTTGTTTTCCTGGTGGAGCAATCACAGTATAATTTTAGAGTTGGGGTCTAAGTTAGATGGAAGAAGATGGCCACAGGGAAAGGATGCCACCTTCTTCGATCTGTTGCTCTCTAGATATGTTGGACTACAACTTCCGTTCTCTACAGCAGAAGGGGACAGAAGTTGCAGTCCAACATGGCTGGAGGAGCTGAATGATGGGAACATCAGCTCTTCCTCCCACCGCTCTGTTCCATAACCATTCAGCGACTGCTTTTAAGTGAAATTAAGGGAATGTCTCTGAATACGATAATCAGTCTCTCATCCCCTCGTGTCACTCTAGCACGCCTCTCAACAGAACATGAAGTTTGTGATTTTAGTAGAAATCAGAAACAGAAGCAGCATTATGGGAAGAAAAAAAACCCCATCAGCTAGCGGCTTCTTTGGGGTTTGAATAAGAAAGAAACAGGAAGCAGCTGTTTTTGTGAAATCTCAGTCTTTCCAGGGATGGAAAAGTACAATAAGCCAGTAACAGGGATATTTCATTCTGAGGTGTTTTATATTCCTTTCAGTGCATTCCCAAATGCTTGCTCTTAGAGACAGGATATTGGACTAAGTGAAAGACGAGGCTGCTTACTCTTGATTTACACTGCTGTGAGAGAGTTACTTGTGCAGACAGAAGAGCTGTTTAATCCATATAAATCAAGAAGGGACAACACTGGAAGAAAACCAAATCCAAAGTTTCTCCTGCACAGCCACAGCCAATTTCAGCTGCATTCTTGGACATAGTAAAATCTGGATTTAAGTTAGAAATACCATTTTTCTTCTCTATTTCACATACATGGCCAGATCAGCTTGTGGGACATACATGAGAAGGGCTGGTATGTAAGACTGTGAGAATGGCTGCTGGGCAAATGCATAGGGGAGAGAGGAAGAACAAAAAAAATCTAGATAGGTTTCAATGAAGAAATCCAATTCATAAAGAAATCTAGACCAAAACATTTTCTATGTTATGCACTAACTCCAGAATCTATTTTCCCCAAAATACGGGAAAAATTTTTTTATGTACATTGTGTGCGATGCACATAAAAAATGGGCTGAGCCCCAATCACAAGGTCATGGCAACCATCTTGATTTTTTTGACCATACCTGTAGACACCACTGGTCACCATCCTGCTCATGGATGGAGTAATTCATCTCTCATATACTCTTCTCCAGGGAATTCATAGCATTGCCAGCTAGTCAAACACTACAACCTGACAGCTTTCTCAAACTCTCTTTCCTCATGTTATTTTCTTAAAGTGCCAATGGACTAACCAAATCAGTCAAGGTTACAGGGGCATTCACTGGGGAGGGGTCGAGAGAGTCAAGATGCCCACTTCTTACACTTATTCTGCAATATTTTCTCACAGAAAGTCTAGGGCAGAATTAGACATCACATGAATCAAAGAACAATTGTGTTTGTGTGTCTCTGCCTTGACTTCCGTAATGTATATGATAACACAGTATGATGTGATGAAGTCACTGCAGTTTGTGTTTCTTTCCTCAAAAATTTATTGATAGTGAAGGAAGATGGTGGTGCAGTGGTGATAGTGAATGCACACAGAATGGCGTGACATCATATCAAATTATCTGTTGATGTTATCTGGAACAGTTAAGAAAGACGAGAAATCTCCACATATATAGCTTTTGTTAAGATCTACTCTTTTTTTAGATTTTTTTTATCCCGCCTTTATTATTTTTATAAATAACTCAAGGCGGCGAACATACCTAATACTCCTTCATCCTCCTATTTTCCCCACAACAACAACCCTGTGAGGTGAGGTGAGTACATTTAGTATACATTTAGGTTGGCAGTTCGAAACCGCGTGGCGAGGTGAGCTCTCATCACTAGCCCTAGCTCTCTGCCAACCCAGCGATTCGAAAGCTAATATAGCAAGTAGATGAATGGGTACCACTCACGTGGGTCAATTTGCGGCGTCCAGCGGAGGGTCGTCCTCAATCCAAAAAGAAAACCTGGAGAATCCCGGAGGAGACCTGGAGATGACGACGGAGGACGACGGATCCGAAAGAAACAGCTTCCTGGACGTCAGCAGCCGGCACGGAAGCGAGGCATGCTGGGGCATGCAGTCTGATGCCTGCAGCTGAAGAGCCGGTTCCCTGTCCTCCTCCCTATCGCGCGGTTAAATTCTAGATATGATATATGATGTATAAATTAATATATATATATACTGATGTTGTAAGCCGCCTAGAGCCCTCCAGTAGGGAGGGGATAGGCGGGGTATAAATAGGATAAAATAAAATAAAAATATCCAGTGCATATTTTTCTCCCCACAACTTCTTTCTTCAATGTGCAGCCTCTTCGACCTCCTTCCTAATTTATTATTTATAATTATTTCTAACTTATATCACCGCCCATCTCCCCCCACAAGGGGACTCTGGGCGGTTTACAATCAAGTCAGCAATTAAAAACATATAAAATACTTTATACAATCATTAAAAATATAAAAATATAAAATCCAAGAGGCTGTATGTGATGTTTACGAACAAAACTTTACGGTACGAGCCATCCCCAGGAAGAGCTATTGCTCATCCCGTCCCAAGCGATAATATAAGAAGAAGCTCTTGATCATACATGTATGGATACAGTGGAGCTTAGACATACTACCTTTCTGTATTTGTATATTTGGTCTCTGGAATTTTGTTCCAAAAATCTTGGGTCAAGGTTTCCAGTCTGTTTCAGCTGTAGCCAAATTAAAGAGAGGGGATAACAAAATTTTGCACTGTCCTTATGGATAAATCTGCAGTCTTTTGAATTGGCCAATCTGGGAGCTGCCTTTTTTAAAAATAAATAAAATTATTGCAAGTATTACTGCAGTAGCAAACAATATGGAACAGGTTCAAATAAGAGCAACAAAGATAATCATGGAACTAAGAACTAAGTCCTAGGAAAAGAAATTGAAGGAACTAGGAATCTTCAGCTTTGAGAGGAAAAGCCTAAGCAGCAGTATGACAGCATTCTTTAAGCGCTTGAAAGGATGTCACACGCAGAAAAAATTAAAGGCCTGCTCTTTCTCATCCCAGAAGGTAGTGTAGGAATTCTGGGATATTAGTACCAGAACTCCACGCAGCTTCTTATTAGTATATAGCAGAGTAGAAGCGTTCCCATAAACTTGCACAAGGTTTAATCAGTTCAAAACACAAAATAAACACACTTCACACGTTAATGTAAAGTTACATAAAAAAAGAGTTTACAATTTTATTGTAACTCACAGTTCCTTAGTAGAAACGGTCCATGCGTGCGAGCAAGAAGGTTCTGACCAAACCCACAGTCTTCCTTAATGTGGCCTTGCTGTATGGAAGTATGAGAAACACGTGGCAGCAGCCATAGCTGCCATCCTCCTGGTAGGAGATTCGAGCAGAAAAAGAATAGAAAAGAAGGAAACAGGAAACAGGGATTCAGCCCCTCCCACACAAAGCAAGTAATATTAGGTTACAGCAGAGGCTGCCTCCTCCTTCAAGCTTGTGTGAGACGTGCTTGTTTGAAACCCAATCTCTAACAGGTAGGACATGGAATAATGGGTTTAAGTTACAGGAAAGCAGCTCTCAAATTTCAAATGTCCTCCCTGCTCCATGTTCTGAAGAAAGTGTGACTCTTCAGATTATCTGATGGGAAATGACACAGGAATCATACATGAAGAAGACTGGGCACTATGCAGTGCTAGTCCTACTATTAGGTAGATGAAGACAATGAGCTCAGGCTGCAAAAACTGGAGGGCAGAGCAAGCTGTGCTGTGCTGTCTTATCTGCCCTGTTGCCCTCTAGTGTAAGCAGGAGGATGTCCAGATGCCAATGTGAACCTAAGATTTCATTCTCATCCAATCCTCCTTTGTCCACCTAATGAAGAGGAGCATCATCTTGCCCTGTAAAAAGGTAAAGGTTTCCCCTGCACAGCTGTGCAGTCGTGTCTGACTCTAGGGGCCGGTGCTCATCTCCGTTTGTTAGCCGAAGAGCCAGCGTTGTCCAAAGATGCTTCCATGGTCATATGGCCGGCATGACGCACGTGGAACGCTGTTACCTACCCACCGAAGTGGTACCTATTCATCTACTTGCATTTGCATGCTTTCGAATTGCTAGGTTGGCAGGAGCTGGGGCGAGTGCGGGAGCTCACTCTGTCACGCGGCGCTCGGGTCTCGAACCACCAAACTTGCAACCTTCTGATCGACAAGCCTGGCGTCTTACCCGCTGAGCCACCACGCCCCCTAATGAAGAGGAGCATCATCTTGCCCTGTACCTGAAGCAATAAATATCTTTAGTCAGCTCTCGGTTCTATGGAGGAAGAGTAAGGCATGAGTAAAAAAGGTAAAACAATCAATAAATGACAGACTTTAAAAGAGCTGGGCTTAAACCTTCCAAACCCCTTTATTATAGCTTTCAGTAGTGACACACTATGTATCTTTTCCAGTGATTGCAACTTTTTCCATTTTCAGAATTTGGTCCATCATCTTTTCATATCAAACAATATGACTTACTGTAAGAATTTGTTTACATACTTTCAAGGCGGAAGGAAATGTCGGTTTATTACAGTTTGTTGTTGAAGAGGACTTAGCTAGAGCGAAATGACTGACATAAAACACCTCAGAGAGATTGAGAGAGAAAAAGAGACTGCTCCAGACTCACAGATGAAAGCTTCCTTGTGTCTCATGTCCTCATGAAACACCTCACCCACAGCATTATTCCTCAATCTTACTGTTCGGACTTCAGCCTTTTCTTGGGAACCAGGAGGTTTAACAGATGGCTCCTGTCCAAAATGATTAGAGACGGTTAACCTGAAAGAGTTCCAGCTGGAAGGCAAGCTTAATTTTAATCAAAGGCAGTCAGTTTTGAGGGATAGCGTATCTCTCCCATAGGGGATAGCACGCTGAAAACAAACTTGGAGACTAAAATGTGTATCAGCCTGTGCATCAAGCATTTTGGTGGAAAAATCTAGTTATCCCTAAAGAACCAAGCAACAGCTAGGGGTAATGACAGAACAGGCAAGGGGAGGCCACTTCCACTTGGGGCTTTTCCAAATGACCAGCTCATACCACTATTAAACCCAACTATTATGCACAACAACAATGCAATAACTGTTACCTTTCAAGCCATTCTGACATTCCCATGTTATTTTCCATTAACTTCAGAGGGTAGAGAATACTGGATGCTTATTGAGTATACCAACCAAATACTGGTTGTCCTTGCTGATCTCCAAGCTGGTCAAGTATTTTTTCCTCTTTTCAGGTTTGACCTAAGATTACCTGCTTTCCTTATCCTCTCACAAAAGAACAGGGCTTTTACCTAAACCTTTTTTTTAAGCCAGCATTCACTAGAACTCATACCTCTCATTGTATTAGTGATGGAGAATTGGGACCCCTGAGGAGCTGGAAATGAATTTCTGAATTGCTCAGTGTTTACCCAGCCCACAAAATCTCCCCCCTTCCTTCACATTCTTTTTTCCTAGGATTGACAAACAACAAAACTCTTTTGCCCTCCTCCACAGAAATAACTTATTAGCAGTGTGCTCCCCGACTCAGTAAGCCATCTGTTTGTCTATTGTACACATAATACAAGACATCAGGAAACTCACCAGGTAATTAAGTGAATATCTGACAATGTAGATTGTAAACAGCAGCATGCAGAATTTTAGAGGGGGAGCGAAATCCGCTAGTGTGTGAGTGGATGGATTTTAAGTAGTATCCTTCAGCTGGGAGTTTCATGGCTGAGTTTTGAAGGAAGGTAGAAGCAAAGATGTGAGAGTGAGTGACTTAACTCTGGGGAGGCCAAAATGAAATAGAAATGAATGAAATGACTTTGGGATGGAAAGGGAAACTTGGAAGGGCAGAAGATTCACAAGAGCCATGAAAGAGTCAGATCTCTTTGCATCACAGGTAAAGGGAAAAAAAAGATGAAAAGATAAATATCAGACTCACCCCTGAATAGTATAGGTGTTGGAAACTGCATCATCTCTATGCACTTAGATGTTTTGATGCTAGGACAAAAGATGGATGGATGGATGGATAGATAGATAGATAGATAGATTGATTGATTGATTGTTGGGGTTTTAATCATACCCAGAATTTACAGCTAGACTAATTAGACAGGTGAGAGGTAATAATTTCTGCAAGTCATTCTATCAGCTGCCATTGATGATGTATGATGAGGTAATGACTCATACTACAGCTGCTGTAGTTTATGCTGGGTGTGGCAGATAATGAATTTGACCTTTGATGTTATTGGTTAATGGATGTATATAAGCAGAGGAGCTCTGGTGTTCATTCTTCTTCTCGTTACTATCTTCATTATCATCTGTATCTGTTGGATGTTATTGGACTGTGTATTGACTGCATATGTATATAGAGTAAATAGACTATTTTATCTAATCTCTTGTGAGTGTCTGCTTACTCAATAGAAAGTATTACTCTGACATCTAGAAGGAACATTGGCAGCCCCAGCGTTGTGTACTCTGACTTAGATTAGATTAGATTAGATTAGATTAGATTAGATTAGATTAGATTAGATTAGATTGATGGTAGATAGTGGTGGGGTCTCACATGTTGTCCTGTATTTGTTTCTTACCTGCCCTGCTGTTAAGTTAAATGAATCTTTGTGTTTAAGAGACAAAGGGAACCTCAAAATAGACTGGTCAGTCTTGGCATATCCCTTTTCAATTCCAATATCCTCATTTTGTTATATTGGTTGTGTTCATATGAGATGCGTGTCTACAATTAACTAATTTGATTTTGATTACTCAGCCTAATTTTCTGGGTACCTGAAAGATACTGAACCATAAACTAACTGCCTGTATATAGTTCATACAACATGCTAGGTTAAAATTGTTGGAATCTGGCATGCCTCATTAGCATATGGGTGATTGTTCTAGGAGGCAAACTCTGTGCTAGAGAAGGCTGCTTGTTGCCCCTCCCACTTCCTCTTCTCTCTCTCTGATTCTTCCACCGATGGGTAGGATGCACGTGCCTGAACTCCTCCATGGAGAGGCCATGTACTAGGCCTCAACTCCAGAGGCTTTCCCCCCTTTCTCCACGCAGCCTCTGGCAGCAAACAGGGCCAGAGGAATGCAGTTTAGGGAACAGAAAGAAGAACTGAAACCAATTTTCTACTGAAATGGCTGTACCTGGACCAAATAAATGTAAGAACTCTTTTGTACTTACTTTTTGTACCTGCAATGTCTAAGCGTGTGTTGGGTGGGCTAAAAGTGTAAGAATAAGAACCTCTAATGTGCTCACAGGCTGTGTTTTTAAACAATATTCCTTTTTCTGTGCAAGAGTTTACACAACATTAAGCTCTGCTCAATTCACTGGTTCTAACAGGCCACTGAATGATCTTCAAAAATGAGTTGGTTAATTTATGGCTCAGTGTGTTATGTGAATTACAGCCTATATTTGCTTTGGTTTCAATCTTTACCATGTTGAAATTCACACCTTTTCCCTCTGTACTGTTGGTGTTCTCACTGCTGATGTCATCCTCAGTATCATTGCTCTATATATGTATATTTACAGTGTTTTACATTTGTTTCATTTTTAAAAAGGAAGCAAGTTTATGATAACAATCATAATAAATACAATAAAGTATAAACAGTTGTAAACACCAGATAGAACCAGCTTAAACAAACCAGTATTTTAGGCAGCCAACAAAATCAAGAGAAGATTTGTACAGATAAGTAAGTTTCCAATTTTCATTAAAAATAAAGGTAAAGGTTCCCCTGCACAGTCGTGTCTGACTCTAGGGGCCAGTGCTCATCTCCGTTTGTTAGACGAAGAGCCAGCGTTGTCCAAAGACGCTTCTGCAGTCATGTGGCCAGCATGACGTGCGTGGAATGCTATTACCATCCCACCAAGGTGGTACCTATTCATCTACTTGCATTTGCATGCTTTCGAATTGCTAGGTTGGCAAGAGCTGGGGCGAGTGCAGGAGCTCACTCCGTCACGTGGGACTAGGGATTTGAACCTCCAGACTTGCGATCTTTCAATTGACAAGCCTGGTGTCTTAACTGCTGAGCCATCGCGCCCCCTTCATTAAAAATACTCCCCGGTAAATTCCCCTACAAAAAATATCTCCTGAGTGGCTCAGCGGGTAAGACGCCAGGCTTGTCGATCGGAAGATCGCAAGTTCGGAGGTTCGAATCCCTAGCCCCGCGTGACAGAGTGAGCTCCCGCACTCGCCCCAGCTCTTGCCAACCTAGCAATTCGAAAGCATGCAAATGCAAGTAGATGAATAGGTACCACTTTGGTGGGTAGGTAACAGCGTTCCACGCGCGTCATGCCAGCCACATGACCGTGGAAGTGTCTTCGGACAGCGCTGGCTCTTCGGCTAACAAACGGAGATGAGCACCGGCCCCTAGAGTCGGACACGACTGCACAAATGTGCGGGGGGAACCTTTACCTTTACCTTTTTATAATTCAATCAGCAGGACCTACATCTATGCTTGGCCTGATCCAGCTCGGACAGCTGTCTGCAGAGCTGTAGGACAGATTCCAATCCAGAACACATGTCTCAGAGATCAAGGCCCATAAAAGAATCCACACACATCTTCACAACCTATATTGCTCCTGTATGGCCTAAGAGAATCCCTGAGGGCCACACAAATACAGTAGCTCATGGAATCCAGCATTCTGCTTGTATCAGCGAGCAGCAGGAGATGAGAGGCCTTCTTCTGCTAGACATCAGATTCTAAGATGGGGCTGAAACCGATAGAGTAGCCTGATTATGGGGACTTAGGTGGTTCAGGGCAAGGATAAAATTTCACAGGGATTTCACAGTTCAGAGTCTTGGTCCCGATGGATTTAGCTCTTTCCCTCTGTATATAGAGTTGTGTCCATTAGGAGGAACTGTGTACAGTACTTAATTTTCTTGGCTTTCCATCTATTGATTCAAGTTGCTAGTTTTGTTAAGCAACAGGGGAATCCCAGGAAAGAGGGGTCAAAACAGATGGCAGTAGTGACCATGCAATCAATGCCCCACTTTTTTTTTTACATGCATTGCATTAAAAACAGGGAGGGCTTAATCACACAGTTGCTGCTCCCAGCTTTTTGACTCCAACCCCATGGACACCCGGTTGACAATCTGAAGAATAGAGTTCTCCGTAGAAAAGAAAGGCAGGCCCTTTATTGCCCTACCAGGACTTAGCAACTTGGGGACCAATGACACCCCTGATGTTCTAAATAATACCCACTAACTTCCAAAGTTGAATATTAATAATAAATGGTTCACAGTTCGTGAGAGCGCCAAATTTCACAAGAACTTTGTGTCCTTATGTGAGCTTTTATGAGCTTTGGGCCAGTTTTTACTTTTTAAAACGTCTGTAGTATTTAAAAATTGGGTCCCTGAAGCACTCTATGAAACCAGCCATATGCCCACTGCTTGATGAAGTTATGGATTGTTGCTCTATATGAAGATTAGTCATGTGATGTTATAAATAGCCCGTAATAATCTTGTGGTTAAATCCACCAATGAAAGAGGACAACGCATATACACAGAAGCAAATTTGCATTTTCCTCACAATACTGGATCTGCTTAGTATTCTGTGGACATGCCTTTGACAGAGTGCGTGCCTGAACATTATCAGATGCTATTATTATTACTATCAGAAGGTGGCAGTAATAAAACACAACTTCGCCTTGCCCATTAGCTATATGTAGCCTTCTTGTTAACCAAAAACCTTTCACCTGAATTTGTTCTTATGTGCAGTTGTTGACAAATTAGAAGGAAAGTCAGTTCCTCTTGGTAAAATAATTAATCCGGGAAGCCTTCTGACAGCAATTAATCCATGATCTGTCAGAAAGGGGAGACCAAGTCTAGCTGGATTGGTAAAACTTTGGCCATTCCAAAGGGTGGGGAGAGAGACTAGCCTTATAGTTAAGTAGTTACAATTATAATAGTTACAAACAATTAAACTTGCACTTTACTCCTACTCTCCTCTAGAGAAAACTTCTTTCCATGGGAAACTCCCTCAATTAAAAAAAGAAAATACAGCCAGCGGTTATTTGAGCTATAGACATACAATATTTTAAAAATGTTTTACAAAGACGCCAGCTATGGATCCCCAGTAGCTGAAAACCTCCAAAATCTATTGTGGCCTTCAATGAACAAAAACGGCATTTCTCCAAAAGGCAGACCTTGGCCTGTAAACAGTTGTCTGTATAAGTTTAAGGAAAATTATTTCAGACCTATTCTCTGAAGATGTGTGGATATAAAAAGTCTACACACCCCTGTTAAAATGCCAGGTTTTTGAGGTGTAAAAAAATCAGACCAAGATAAATCACTTCAGAATTTTTTCCACCTTTAATATAACATATAAGCTGTACAATTCAATTGAAAAACAAACGGAAATCTTTTAGGGTGAAAAAATAAAAATAAAAAACTAGAATAACGTGGTTGCATAAGTGTGCACACCCTCTTATAAGTAGGGATGTGGCTGTGTTCAGAATTAAACAATCACATTCAAACTGATGTTAAATAGTAGTCAGTACACACCTGCCATCAATTCAAGTGACTCTGAGCAAGCCCATATAAAGTTCAGTTGTTCTAGTAGGATTTTTCTGACATTTACTCAGTTGCCTCTTACAGCAAAAGCCACAGTCTGCAAAGAGCTTACAAGGCATCCAGGGATCTCATTGTTGGAAGGTATCAGTCAGGAGAAGGGTACAAAATTTTTTCCAAGGCATTGGATATACCATGGAACACAGTGAAGACAGTCATCAACAAGTGGAGAAAATATGGCACAACAGTAACATTACCAAGAACTGGATGTCCCTCCAAAACTGATGAAAAAACAAGAAGAAAACTGGTCCGAGAAGCTGCCAAGAGGCCTACAGCAACATTGAAGATGCTGCAGGAATTTCTGGCAAGTACTGGTTGTGTACTACATGTGACCACAGTCTCCCATATTCTTCATATGTCTGGGCTGTGGGGTAGGGTGGCAAGACGGAAGCCTTTTCTCACAAAGAAAAACACCCAAGCCTGGCTACATTTTGCAAAAACCTACATCAAGTCTGACAAAAGCATGTGGGAAAATGTGTTATGGTCTGATGAGACCAAGGTTGAACTTTTTGGCCATAATTCCAAAAAGTATGTTTGGCGCAAAAACAACACTGCGCATCACCAAAAGTGCACCATACCCACAGTGAAGCATGGTGGTGGCAGCATTATGCTTTGGGGCTGCTTTTCTTCAGCTGGAACTGGGGCTTTAGTCAAGGTGGAGGGAATTATGAACAGTTCCAAATATCAGTCAATTTTGGCACAAAACCTTCAGGCCTCTGCTAAAATGCTGAAGGGGAAGAGGAATTTTACCTTTCAACAGGACAATGACCCAAAGCATACCTCCAAATCAACAAAAGAATGGCTTCACCAGAAGAAGATCAAAGTTTTGGAATGGCCCAGCCAGAGCCTGGACCTGGATCCAATTGAAAATCTGTGGGGTGACCTGAAGAGGGCTGTGCACAGGAGATGCCCTCACAATCTGACAGATTTGGAGCGCTTCTGCAAGGAAGAGTGGGCAAAGATTCCCCAGGCAAGATGTGCCATGCTGATAGACTCCTACCCCAAAAGACTGAATGCTTATTTATAATAATATAATTTATATTATATTATTATATATATATTATATATATATTATTATATTAATATTATATATATATAATTTATAATAATATAATATTGGGGCGTGGTGGCTCAGCGGGTAAGACGCCAGGCTTGTCAATCGGAAGATTGCAAGTTTGGAGGTTCGAATCCCTAGCCCTGTGTGCGGAGTGAGCTCCCGCACTAGCCCCAGCTCTTGCCAACCTAGCAATTCGAAAGCATGCAAATGCAAGTAGATTAATAGGTACCACTTCGGTGGGTAGGTAACAGCGTTCCGCGTGCGTCATGCCAGCCACATGACCGTGGAAGCGTCTTCGGACAACGCTGGCTCTTCGGCTAACAAACGGAGATGAGCACCGGCCCCTAGAGTCGGACACGACTGCACAAATGTGCGGGGGGAACCTTTACCTTTACTTAAACATCTGAAAGTTCACTAGATGTCTTCAACATCCACTTACATTAGTTCCAATCCAAAGCAGACACAAAAGCAAGCAAAAATATCTCTTCCTATTATAGAAATCCACCTAACTTGTTAAGCAGCTACCTTTAATGAACTGAATCTACTACAGTAGACAGCGCTCTCTATATCTCAAATTAGTGGGTTAATATTTTCAAAGTTTTGGAATGGCCCAGCCAGAGCCTGGACCTGGATCCAATTGAAAATCTGTGGGGTGACCTGAAGAGGGCTGTGCACAGGAGATGCCCTCACAATCTGACAGATTTGGAGCGCTTCTGCAAGGAAGAGTGGGCAAAGATTCCCCAGGCAAGATGTGCCATGCTGATAGACTCCTACCCCAAAAGACTGAATGCTGTCATAAAATCAAAAGGTGCTTCAACAAAGTAATAGTTTAAGGGTGTGCACACTTATGCAACCACGTTATTCTAGTTTTTTATTTTTATTTTTCCCCCTAAAAGATTTCAGTTTGTTTTTCAATTGAATTGTACAGCTTGTATGTTATATTAAAGGTGGAAAAAATTCTGAAGCGATTTATCTTGGTCTGATTTTTTTTACATCTCAAAAACCTGGCATTTTAACAGGGGTATATAGGCTTTTTTATCCACTGTATATGTATCCTGTATACCTATCTTTATTTATTATAAAATAAAGGTTAAAGAAATGCTTAATGAGTGAAATATCAGTCACTTAAGTAATTTGTTATTTTCTAGTTCATACTCTACATCTGGTTTTAAAAGCAAATTTTAATTTAAAAATACATAAATTTCCAAATGGATTGACAGAACCTCCTAACATTCTTATCATGTCTTGAAAATAAGTCTTTAGGCACATAAGATGATAGTTTACTGAAAAGATGTCAATACAGTAACCACTTCAGTAGTACTCATATATTCAGTGGCCCTTAACATGGCTATTGTTATCTGAGGTGAAAAACCACTTGATGGACTAAGAGTTTGCCAGTTTTCTTCTTTTATTTAATAACTATAATGATTAAAATTTAGGGAAGCAACTATTTTAAATATACCCCAAATTAAATATGTTATCTTTGAAAATATTAACAAGTTAGCAGTGACAGCCTTAATAAACCTAACATGTTCTTCCTAGGAACTAGATTTGCAAAAAGAAAACCACAGAACACCACTGGGACTTTGGCTCTGATATTATGCATGCATCATCTTGCAGGATCATTACAATAGAGTTTTTATTCTGGGGTGGTACAGCCTATATAAATTTTTGTTCTAGTTTACAGTATTTTAGGAAGGCCCATACATTTAGAACCATAAAATTACCAAGCTATAAAAACTAATTTTGCTTCAACTCTAGTAAATACAGAAAGACATTTTAATTATTAAAAACTGTATCACTAGGAGTAACATATGAGTTATATTAAAGGTGGAAAAAATTCTGAAGTGATTTATCTTGGTCTGATTTTTTTTACAGCTCAAAAACCTGGCATTTTAACAGGGGTGTGTAGACTTTTTATATCCACCTTTGAGCTACCAGCCAGTCCTATGATAATTCACAAGCTCACCTCCTGGTAACACATCCATGGATTTTCCTTGGTAACAATACAGGACTGGTTTTCCACTGACCTTGCAATGTTTTTTCAACTCTTAGTCTAGCCTACAAGTTCAGTAGATGGCCAGGCCAAGGAGTGCCTATCTGAGAAACTGGATTCCTTTGTAATGTTATTTTTTTTTTTTTGGGGGGGGGGAAGTTGTTTAGGAGGTTTATATGAATTTCCCCCCCCTTTATTTTAATATAAGGGGAGGGAGTAGCTGTACTTAGTGATTTTTATAATGTGCTAAAGGGGAATGATTTATAGAAATGTGATTTTGGTTTAATATCGAGTAAGAGATTGATTATGGAAAATGTTTGTATATCCTTGCTGTTAAAAGTCGGAAGTCACATCTTTCTCTAATGTTGAAAAAAAAATTTCTTTTGAGTTTTCACACCTTGTTAGTTTTTCTTCTCTTTTTTTGTAGTTTTTTGTTTTTTTGTAGCTTCTATCTTTCTTTTCAAACTTAATAAAATTCATAATAAAAAAGAAAGCTCCTTTCCTTGAACAGAACTTACAAGACCCTCTTTGATGCCTCGCAGTGAAGCCCTAGGTCAGGGGTCGGCAAACTTTTTTTGCCGGGAGCCATTTTGACATGCTCGTGCACATTTTGAAGTGCTCGAGAGCCAGGGGGCGGGGTTTGCGGGCGCGGGCCAATCGCGTGGAAGGGGGCGGGTTTTGCGGGCGGGAGCCAATCGCGTGGAAGGGGGCGGGTTTTGCGGGCGGGAGCCAATCGCGTGGAAGGGGGCGGGGGAGGTTTGGAAGAAGAAGGGAAAGAGAGGCTCGACTGCTTCGGCGGCGGCGCTTCCAGGTTGTCGCTGCGGCGGCAACGGCTGCCCCTTCGAAAGGGCAGCGTGTGCATGTGGAGAGGGGAGGTTTCTGCCTCCCTGCTGGAACCGAGGGCATTTTCGGGGTCCCCGGAGCCTGCCCTTTCGAAGGGGCAGCGGCAGCAGCAGCTGCAGGGCTGCCCCTTCGAAAGGGCAGGCTCCGGGGACCCCGAAAATGCCCTCAGTTTAGGCAGGGAGGCTGCGCGCAAGCTGCCTCAGCTGTTCTGCGGGGAGAATTGCCACCCCAGGGCAGCGTGTGCATGTGGAGAGGGGAGGTTTCTGCCTCCCTGCCGGAACCGAGGGCATTTTCGGGGTCCCCGGAGCCTGCCCTTTCGAAGGGGCAGCGGCAGCAGCAGCTGCAGTGCTGCCCCTTCGAAAGGGCAGGCTCCGGGGACCCCGAAAATGCCCTCAGTTTAGGCAGGGAGGCTGCGCGCAAGCTGCCTCAGCTGTTCTGCGGGGAGAATTGCCACCCCAGGGCAGCGTGTGCATGTGGAGAGGGGAGGTTTCTGCCTCCCTGCCGGAACCGAGGGCATTTTCGGGGTCCCCGGAGCCTGCCCTTTCGAAGGGGCAGCGGCAGCAGCAGATGCAGGGCTGCCCCTTCGAAAGGGCAGGCTCCGGGGACCCCGAAAATGCCCTCAGTTTAGGCAGGGAGGCTGCGCGCAAGCTGCCTCAGCTGTTCTGCGGGGAGAATTGCCACCCCAGGGCAGCGTGTGCATGTGGAGAGGGGAGGTTTCTGCCTCCCTGCCGGAACCGAGGGCATTTTCGGGGTCCCCGGAGCCTGCCCTTTCGAAGGGGCAGCGGCAGCAGCAGCTGCAGGGCTGCCCCTTCGAAAGGGCAGGCTCCGGGGACCCCGAAAATGCCCTCAGTTTAGGCAGGGAGGCTGCGCGCAAGCTGCCTCAGCTGTTCTGCGGGGAGAATTGCCACCCCAGGGCAGCGTGTGCATGTGGAGAGGGGAGGTTTCTGCCTCCCTGCCGGAACCGAGGGCATTTTCGGGGTCCCCGGAGCCTGCCCTTTCGAAGGGGCAGCGGCAGCAGCAGCTGCAGTGCTGCCCCTTCGAAAGGGCAGGCTCCGGCGACCGCGAAAATGCCCTCAGTTTAGGCAGGGAGGCTGCGCGCAAGCTGCCTCAGCTGTTCTGCGGGGAGAATTGCCACCCCAGGGCAGCGTGTGCATGTGGAGAGGGGAGGTTTCTGCCTCCCTGCTGGAACCGAGGGCATTTTCGGGGTCCCCGGAGCCTGCCCTTTCGAAGGGGCAGCGGCAGCAGCAGCTGCAGTGCTGCCCCTTCGAAAGAGCAGGCTCCGGGGACCCCGAAAATGCCCTCAGTTTAGGCAGGGAGGCTGCGCGCAAGCTGCCTCAGCTGTTCTGCGGGGAGAATTGCCACCCCAGGGCAGCGTGTGCATGTGGAGAGGGGAGGTTTCTGCCTCCCTGCCGGAACCGAGGGCATTTTCGGGGTCCCCGGAGCCTGCCCTTTCGAAGGGGCAGCGGCAGCAGCAGCTGCAGTGCTGCCCCTTCGAAAGGGCAGGCTCCGGGGACCCCGAAAATGCCCTCAGTTTAGGCAGGGAGGCTGCGCGCAAGCTGCCTCAGCTGTTCTGCGGGGAGAATTGCCACCCCAGGGCAGCGTGTGCATGTGGAGAGGGGAGGTTTCTGCCTCCCTGCTGGAACCGAGGGCATTTTCGGGGTCCCCGGAGCCTGCCCTTTCGAAGGGGCAGCGGCAGCAGCAGATGCAGGGCTGCCCCTTCGAAAGGGCAGGCTCCGGGGACCCCGAAAATGCCCTCAGTTTAGGCAGGGAGGCTGCGCGCAAGCTGCCTCAGCTGTTCTGCGGGGAGAATTGCCACCCCAGGGCAGCGTGTGCATGTGGAGAGGGGAGGTTTCTGCCTCCCTGCCGGAACCGAGGGCATTTTCGGGGTCCCCGGAGCCTGCCCTTTCGAAGGGGCAGCGGCAGCAGCAGCTGCAGGGCTGCCCCTTCGAAAGGGCAGGCTCCGGGGACCCCGAAAATGCCCTCAGTTTAGGCAGGGAGGCTGCGCGCAAGCTGCCTCAGCTGTTCTGCGGGGAGAATTGCCACCCCAGGGCAGCGTGTGCATGTGGAGAGGGGAGGTTTCTGCCTCCCTGCCGGAACCGAGGGCATTTTCGGGGTCCCCGGAGCCTGCCCTTTCGAAGGGGCAGCGGCAGCAGCAGCTGCAGTGCTGCCCCTTCGAAAGGGCAGGCTCCGGCGACCGCGAAAATGCCCTCAGTTTAGGCAGGGAGGCTGCGCGCAAGCTGCCTCAGCTGTTCTGCGGGGAGAATTGCCACCCCAGGGCAGCGTGTGCATGTGGAGAGGGGAGGTTTCTGCCTCCCTGCTGGAACCGAGGGCATTTTCGGGGTCCCCGGAGCCTGCCCTTTCGAAGGGGCAGCGGCAGCAGCAGCTGCAGTGCTGCCCCTTCGAAAGAGCAGGCTCCGGGGACCCCGAAAATGCCCTCAGTTTAGGCAGGGAGGCTGCGCGCAAGCTGCCTCAGCTGTTCTGCGGGGAGAATTGCCACCCCAGGGCAGCGTGTGCATGTGGAGAGGGGAGGTTTCTGCCTCCCTGCCGGAACCGAGGGCATTTTCGGGGTCCCCGGAGCCTGCCCTTTCGAAGGGGCAGCGGCAGCAGCAGCTGCAGTGCTGCCCCTTCGAAAGGGCAGGCTCCGGGGACCCCGAAAATGCCCTCAGTTTAGGCAGGGAGGCTGCGCGCAAGCTGCCTCAGCTGTTCTGCGGGGAGAATTGCCACCCCAGGGCAGCGTGTGCATGTGGAGAGGGGAGGTTTCTGCCTCCCTGCCGGAACCGAGGGCATTTTCGGGGTCCCCGGAGCCTGCCCTTTCGAAGGGGCAGCGGCAGCAGCAGATGCAGGGCTGCCCCTTCGAAAGGGCAGGCTCCGGGGACCCCGAAAATGCCCTCAGTTTAGGCAGGGAGGCTGCGCGCAAGCTGCCTCAGCTGTTCTGCGGGGAGAATTGCCACCCCAGGGCAGCGTGTGCATGTGGAGAGGGGAGGTTTCTGCCTCCCTGCCGGAACCGAGGGCATTTTCGGGGTCCCCGGAGCCTGCCCTTTCGAAGGGGCAGCGGCAGCAGCAGCTGCAGTGCTGCCCCTTCGAAAGGGCAGGCTCCGGGGACCCCGAAAATGCCCTCAGTTTAGGCAGGGAGGCTGCGCGCAAGCTGCCTCAGCTGTTCTGCGGGGAGAATTGCCACCCCAGGGCAGCGTGTGCATGTGGAGAGGGGAGGTTTCTGCCTCCCTGCCGGAACCGAGGGCATTTTCGGGGTCCCCGGAGCCTGCCCTTTCGAAGGGGCAGCGGCAGCAGCAGCTGCAGGGCTGCCCCTTCGAAAGGGCAGGCTCCGGGGACCCCGAAAATGCCCTCAGTTTAGGCAGGGAGGCTGCGCGCAAGCTGCCTCAGCTGTTCTGCGGGGAGAATTGCCACCCCAGGGCAGCGTGTGCATGTGGAAAGGGGAGGTTTCTGCCTCCCTGCCGGAACCGAGGGCATTTTCGGGGTCCCCGGAGCCTGCCCTTTCGAAGGGGCAGCGGCAGCAGCAGCTGCAGTGCTGCCCCTTCGAAAGGGCAGGCTCCGGGGACCCCGAAAATGCCCTCAGTTTAGGCAGGGAGGCTGCGCGCAAGCTGCCTCAGCTGTTCTGCGGGGAGAATTGCCACCCCAGGGCAGCGTGTGCATGTGGAGAGGGGAGGTTTCTGCCTCCCTGCTGGAACCGAGGGCATTTTCGGGGTCCCCGGAGCCTGCCCTTTCGAAGGGGCAGCGGCAGCAGCAGGGGTTGCAGGGCTGCCGCTGCCCCTTCGAAAGGGCAGGCTCCGGGGACCCCGAAAATGCCCTCGGTTCCGGCAGGGAGGCAGAAACCTCCCCTCTCCACATGCACACGCTGCCCTGGGGTGGCAATTCTCCCCGCAGAACAGCTTAGGCAGCTTGCGCGCAGCCTCCCTGCCTAAACTGAGGGCATTTTCGGGGTCCCCGGAGCCTGCCCTTTCGAAGGGGCAGGCTCCGGGGACCCCGAAAATGTCCTCGGTTCCGGCAGGGAGGCAAAAATTGCGTGTGCAGGCTGCCGGGCTTCCAGACGCACAGCTGATTGGCGCCGAGAATTTCCACTCCCTTCAGCGCTTCCGGCTTGTCACGCGACACACAGTTTGGAAAGCCCTGCCCGTCGTCAAGATGGCTGCCGGAGACGGCTGCCAGGTTGCCAGGGGTATGCCCACAGCAACGCACACCATGCCCGCTGCCGCGCCTGCCCCGCCACACTCGCTGCCGCGCCACGCCTGCCACGCCTGCCTGCGGAAGAGCCACACTCAAGGGGCCAAAGAGCCGCATTGTTATCTGTTTATTTTCTTGCAGTGGATCTTTCCATTGTATTTTGTTTTGCTGTAAGCCACTGGGAGTTGGAATGATTCAGTAGCATACAAATTTAATGCATAATAATAATAGCAATAATAATCACAACAACAGTGACAACAGTAATCACATAGAAAGAACACAGCTTATAGTAGGAAGCTGCAGTGGGGCTACACTGTGGAATGAAGGAACTGGTGTATTCTAAGTCCAGGCTCCCCCAGTGCACAGCAGATTTCATTAAATTGTCAAAATACTCCAGCTCAAAGTCCTTGTGGGCTGGTAGAGAGAATTAGGGCATTAAAGGCAGTTTATATGGGAAGTACTGGCAATGAAAGGAAGACTGCTTTGCCTGAGGCCGTTTCCCATTCATCAAAATTATGTCAGTCTGGTAAGGGCATGCTGAACAGATGTGCCAAATCACATTTTATTTAACTAAAACAAAGATTATGATGACATTTTATTATCTTTTTCCACAAGGCAAACAGAGAAATGGAACGCATGCTGCTGCTATTTCCCTCCTCTCCAATTTTGATATGACACATGTGAACAAGGACCTTGGGAAGGATCTAGTCCAACTCTCTGCCCAGTACAAGAATCCACGATTACTGCATCCATAATAGATGGCCTTCCAGCCTCTGTTGAAACACCTCCAATGAAGGAGAATCCATAATTTTCTGAGGCAACCTGTGCGTTGTAACAACTCTTTACCATCAGGAACTTTTTTCCTGATGTCCAGCTGAAATCTATTTCTGTATAATTTAATTCCACTGTTTTTGCCCTATCTTTTGAAACAACTTTGAACAATTCTGCCCCATCTTCTACAAGACAGCCCTTAAAATACTTGAAGACAGCTATCATATTTCCCCAGTCTTCTTTTTTCCAGGCTAAATGTATGCATTCCTCAAATGTTTTTCATTTTAGGACCCTTATTATCTTGGTCATTCTCCTATGGACATGTTCCAGTTTGTCAAATACTGTTTGCCCAGAACAGAACATAATATGGTTTGACCAACACATAATAAAAAGGAACAATGACATCTGTTGATCTTGATACTATATTGTATTTCTGTTGATGCAGCCTAGGATTGCATTTGCTTTTTTATTGCTGCATCACACTTTGACTCTGTTCAGCTTGTGACCCCAAAAGACACTCAGAATCTTTTTGCAAGTACTGCTGACCAATATGGTCACCCCTCTTTTCCTATACTCATGCTTTGATTTTTCATACCCAAATGTAGGACTACACATTTGTCTACGTTGAAATTCATCTTGTAGGCATCTGCTCAGAAGTTCTGAGATTATACCCATAAGCTCCTTCAAGACTCTCAGAGACATTTTCAGATGTTTTCAACTTTCTTGTACTTTCTTTGGCCTGAAGATTTCTAGCCATGAGATCCTGCCTAGCACTTTGCTTATTGAAATTGGGTGACCTGAAATTTAGTGTGCATGTACATTAGATTCTGCAGCATCTGAAACCTCAATATTACACAATCACTTCCTCCCAAAGTTCCTTCTGCTTTTATCTCTTCACTTAGCTATTCCCAATTGGTTAGGATCACATCTAGGAGAACAAATCCAATTGTTTCTTTTTCAAACTTCTGGAAAATGAATCAGTCAGCAAAACCACAAGGAATTTTTGGGACCATGCAGTCTTGCCTGAGATGGCTTTCCAACAGATGTCTGGGTAGTGAATTATCCCATTTTTACTACGTTTCTCCTCTCTGAAGTTCTGAAATCTGGTGTGGGAGGGCACCATCCAGGCCTCCTGCCTGGCTTGGCAGTCTATAGCACACTCCCAACAGTAATATCTTTATTTTTGTTGTTTCCCCTTCTTGATATTTTTACCCAAATGCTCTCAACTGGATCCTCATGCTCAAATTCCTGCATCTCAATATGTGTATGCACTTCCTTCACAAGTTAATACGTACCATTTATTTATATGTTTTATATCCTGCACTTTCATTCTCTTTTAATAATTTAACACAGGGCTGGTTAAGTCTTCCCTGAGAGCTTAGACCCTAGGAAAAGAAAACATTTTCAATGGAAACTATTAATTCATAAAAGGGAAACTATGATGGCATCTCTTTATAAGTGAACTACTGTCTCATATGGAGAATTGTTGATACTTTCATAAGGAAAATTGGACTTCAGCCATGAAAAGAATACAGAAAGTAAAACAATGCCCACATTCTCTTAGTGACAATGCTTCCTATGTGTAGAGAAAACCCTTTGTTCAAGCATAAATTATGCATTCATTTCCCTGATGTGATCTTATCTAGAACATTTGACTGACTGACCCTGATATTCTTTTGAAAATTTGGTTCATCAAGAAGGATTCCCTTTCTATATTTGCAAGCCTGTTACAGCTGATGCCATACACCATTCCAAGGTTATTGTTAACTTATCACTGTCTCATCCCTTGTTATTGATGAATTATGACTGACAGGGATCTTTTTATCGAATTTTGGAAGAATGCATACAGTATGGATGTTCTACATGAATGGATGGTAATGTTAATATATTTGGATTATTATTTATATTAATACGTTCTACAATTTTCATAACTAACATATTGTACTCAATAACTTAATGTAACCTTAGGGTACAATTTTTAATAATAATTTATTTTTAAAAGGAATTGAGGAAAGAAAATCCACCCTTAATGAATATTTGTAGAGGGCTTTCATCAGCTTGCCCCTAGAACTGCTTTTTCTAAAAACCATTGAGTATCAACATATCTCACTCAAGGCTATTATCAAAGCATCTATGTGTTTATGAATATATAGTTGGGTCATCTGTATTTTACTTAGCAGAACATGATGTCACCATCTATCTACAAAAATAACAAGACAGACACTATCAGAACCTGGTCAACAGCCTGGGAAGATGCTTCTATGTTTGAAGATAGGCTCATATTAGTTAAGGCTAATATAAGATAAAGGCTCACATTAGTTAGAAAGCAAATGTGAAATATAAAAGGGAGGGGAAATGAGTATCACTGTTAAAATATTTATACAGAAAGCACACTTTATGATGCCTTCTCTTTTTATATAGCTGTCTACAAGGAGTTTTTAAAAGCAGAAGACTTCAAAGTGGATCCCAGGGCTCAGATGAATGGCTGTCAACATCGTACTCAGCGACACCAGTTTCAACGCTGGCTTTTACAGCTTTCAAGGGGGCGAATCAGCTGCCTCTTATGTTCATCTTTTACTATGGATGAATAGAACAGTTGTGTTCTCTGGGCTGGTAAGCACTCCATACCTTTTCACGAGCATTTTTTTTTTTGGAACAGATTTCACATAAGAAATGAGCTAAAGGTGGACTCTGTTTCTAAATCCAGCTTTTAAACTTATTGAACTTTTATGCTTCCTACAAGGTAGTCCCATATTGTCTTCTCACAAGTCAGCTTGTTATAAGCCTTATTCCCAGTTGAGTACATGTATGCAATCTTCCCTGACCTAGCGCCCTTCAATTATATTGCGCCAGGACTCCCATTATCCCTAGTCAGCATGGGCTGAGAGAGATGAAGTTATACCCCACCACCTCTAGTTCAGGTTCAGGAAAGCTGATAAGATTGCAGATTCAAATACCATTTGGGGGAGATCTACCTTTAGCCTAAATAAAGTTCTCAAAATACAAATAAGACCAGTAAGGTTTATTACATTTAATAGCTAGCCTCTTGCCCCTATCAAGCCAGTAGAGTTTTCATGTAGCAATAAAACCATCAGGATTTCCCTCTATGTTGCTGTGGTTTACCATGTTGTCTGGCGTGGCATCAGTGGATAAGTACCTTACTCAGCATTAGAATTTGCTTACTGTCTCTTGCAAACATGCTCAGGTGACATCAAAGATAAATAGGGTTGTTCAATTATAAAGCATAAATAAATTAAAGAGTGTAAAGTCTGCCACGTAGAGGATTTAAAATGAAGATGGAGGGGACCAGCTCTGAAAACTATTCTTTTATAATACATCCCTCTGTCTTATATCCCCCAGAACACCAGAAACAGAATGCCTATACAACATCTTCCAACAAAATGGATACTCACACAACTTTATCAAAAAGTGCCTGACCACTCAACCCACTACAGCACAACCAACACAAGCTATGAAAAGGATAACACTACCATACATCAAAAACATCTCAGAAACAAGCAACAATTACAACCACACGGTAGCACCGTAGCACACAAATGAACTAAAGCCCTCCAAAACATCTTAAGTAAACCAAAAGACCCAGTAGCCCAAGAAGAAAAAAACAGGAGTCATCTACAACATACAGTATAAGGACTGTAACAGCCACTATGTAGGACAGACAGGCAGAAAACTAGCATAGCACATCCATGAACACCAACTAGCAGTCAGAAGACATGATGAAAACTCCTTAATCTCACAACACATGGACAGACTCAACCATAGTTTTAACTGGGAAACTGAGCGTCCTACACCAAGCTAAATCCAAAAAACATTAGGGGATTCCTGGAAGCTGGGCATCCAGACAAATCAGCCATCAATAGACACATAGAGATAAACCACATTTACACACCATTCAAAAGAGACAATAAAAAAGCCAATAAAATAAAAAGCCAAGAAGGAAACAAAAAGACCAGAACACATCCTCTCCAGCAGCCAACACCCAGATAAGCAGGGATTAACACCAGATAAACAATCAAGCAGAAAACAATACCCTAATCAAGGAACTACCAAGAAGAAAACCACACCCCCACCAACACTGGCATGGCAAGCTACTGTATATAAACAAGGAGCAAACCCCACGCTCACTCGTACTGATGATGTTACCTAGTTGGGTAATGAAACATCTGCAAGCAAACAACCAAGCTCAGAGAGCACCAAGGACTCCACAGTTCAGCCCTGAGCTACATATATTCTCTTCTATTGATTTCAAATTGTATTTCACAGCCTGATGTTTGGTTTAGATGAAAGAGTGGGTGCTGCTGAGAAATAAAAGAATGTTAGAATTAGAAGAACACAACCTGAGGTTTGGATGGAATGGTTATCTATGGTATGATAAAGTTAAGGTTAATGTAGACTTTAAAAATCATTATGGTAGAAGTGCCATATTAATAATATGGAATAGATATAAACCCAGGCTGTGCCCAAAAATACCTTTATTCGTTTCAGCACAAGAAACATTTTATAAAAAAGAAACAGTGGGCAAAGAGAAATTATTAACGTATCAAGATATGCTAGTACAGGAACATGGAGAACTTAAAATGAAGCCAAGAGAACAATTGATTGCAGAGGGATTTGGTTTTCAAATGGACAGTTAAGAGAGAGATTTAATATAGATAAAAAATAACTGGAATTGTACAACATACAGTAAGAAAAAAATTTCAAATTGAGTTATGTACAAATGATGAACATGTGATTGCTAAAATGTATAAACTTTTGCTGATATTTGAAACTGAAGAAGAACAAGTTAAAGAGTGCATGATAAAATGGGCTAAGAATTTTTGTTATAATATACAGATGGATCAATTGAAGAGAATGTGGTTAAAAGGACTGACATTCACATTGAGTTACAATTTAAGAGAGAGTTTGTACAAAATGATGTACCGTTGGTATATGACACCAGAGAAATTATCTAAGATGTACAGTATAAGGATACTTCTAATCAGTGTTGGAAATATGGAAAACATGAAGGGTCATTATACCCAGAGTTGTTGCAATACGAGATGGGCGGTAAAGAAAGATCGGAAGATCGGAAGATCTCAAGTTCGGAGGTTCGAATCCCTAGCCCTGCGTGCGGAGTGAGCTCCCGCACTCGCCCCAGCTCTTGCCAACCTAGCAATTCGAAAGCATGCAAATGCAAGTAAATGAATAGGTACCACTTCGGTGAGTAGGTAACAGCGTTCCACATGCATCATGCCGGCCACATGACCGTGGAAGCGTCTTCGGGCAACGTTGGCTCTTTGGCTAACAAATGGAGATGAGCACCGGCCCCTAGAGTCAGACACGACTGCACAAATGTGAGGGGGGAGCCTTTACCTTGACCTTACGCTCTGAAGCATCCTGTAGAAATTGAATCCACCACGTTGCACAGCCCAGGGCAGCATCACTTTCTCTCTTAAATTTCTGCTCTGTAGTTTTAAACTGAAAAGATTAATGGGAATGAAAAGTTTAATTGCGCCACTTTTTAAAATGGATCTGCATTGACTTGCGATGTGAAGAAGAGGAGAGAAAGGGAGGGAGGGATCTGGGGATTTCCTATTTGAATCTGAATAAATCTCAGCCTCCACAGTTGTGGATAAGAAAGTCAGTCACTCTTACACCGTGTTTCTCAACCTTGGCAACTTTAAGATGTGTGGACTTCAACTCCCAGAATTCCCAGAATTCCCCAGCCAGCATGAATGGCTGGGGAATTCTGGGAGTTGAAGTCCACACATCTTAAAGTTGCCAAGGTTGAGAAACACTGCTCTTACATGCTGAGGGTGCTAAGAAAGTCTGAACGTGGCTTTGGGGCACCCTTTCACGGTGACCAAATTGGTGGATCAGAGGGAACGGACAGGGCAGGAAGAGAGGTCTCTCCTGAAATTTCTGTAAGTGTTTGAAGGATTGAGATTTTAGAGGCCAGAGACACCAGCCAAACACTTTTCTCTGCTTGTGGCTTCTGCACACACTGTGGTGTTTTTCTGTTCATACAACCACTCCAAGGATGAGCTTTGCAGTACTGAGAATACTACTAGAAGAAGGAGGGTTTTTTGCTTGTCCTTTACAGTGTTGATTTTGTAAAAGGGGACTCTTTCTGATTGCTTTCTTCCTCTGAGAATCCTGAGGCTGAGATGATCTTAACAGAAGTTTATTTATTATTTATTATTTACATTTCTATCACCGCCCATCTCCCCCCAAAAGGGGGACTCTGGGCGGTTTACAATAAAATCAAGAATTAAAACCATCCAAGTCTAAAATACAATTACACTATCAGTATAAATAGAAAATAAATAAATACAAAATCCAAGTGGCAATCAGTAAGGAGGACACTACTGAAGTTAAAATGCGGGATGGCTGTGTAAAAAGAATGGGGCTGGCTTGTACATCCTTCCCTCAATGCTCCAAGCCCTTACAAATCTTCCATGACAAGGAACCAGGCAAATGGGTGGCCATGGCAACCAACAGAGGCCTCAAACCTGGTCTTTGGGTCAAGTCTTGACTCCATGGCTTTAACCTTTTGTTAGGCTCACCTACAGAGGCAGCAAAGGTCGGCTGTCCCCAAACCCATTTACTCATTACGAAACATTCAGATTTGTGAGTCTACAGCATTTTCCCAAGCAGAACAATTTGAGTCTCAAAGAGCTGCTTTGATTTGGCAGCAAAGGATCACATCTTTTGACCTTCAGTTCAACTTCCCACATTTGCTAATTAAGAAACATGAAGGGCCTTCATCTGGGGACTATTTTTCTGTAGATAGTGACTGCCTTTGATTTTAATCGATTCTGTGGAAAGCACAGTACTGTTTAATAAACAGGATTCTAAACTAGAAAAGAGAAAATCTGCAACAGTGATAGGAATGCTAACTAACTTCATGTCTATGAAGGTTCTCAGTCATCCAGGTGGAATTGTCTGTAGCTTGAATCATGTCAACTGGATTTCTATTTTCTCAGTGGAAACATTTCGCTCCTTATCCAAGGAGCTTCTTCAGTGCTTCAAACTTTGCTCAGACTGAAGAAGCTCCTTGGATAAGGAGCGAAACGTTTCCACTGAGAAAATAGAAATCCAGTTGACATGATTCAAGCTACAGATAACTAACTTCATGTTCCCAATACCAGTTTCTCCTCTTGTGCATTGATTGCAGACTCACAGGCTTGTTTCACATATGATATTGAGCTATCATATGGTTTGGTTTTCCTGGTTGTTTGAACAAACCACTGGATTTTGCAAACAATGATGCGCACACCCAACCGTGATTTAATCAACAAACCATGGCTTTGTACAACGTGTGGCCTCAGCAAGTGGCTAACTAGCAACTTTCCACATCCTAGTAACCTCCAAATATGCTAAAGTACAACTGTAACAATTCTGGATGATTGGGAATTATGGGAATTGCAGTTCACCACATATGAAGGACCACCAAAGTTGGAGAAAGCTGCTAAAAGGTTTTGACAAAACTGGAGCCAGCTTCTTTATAAATATACAGTAATCAAGTCATACCAACTGACACTGCAGATTTGTTTTCATGTTAATAAAGCACAATTCCTAGTGTTTTTATAGCATTTGTATGTGTTGGAACATGTATTTGAGAATGTCTTGCTTTGTGTTCCCCTGTCAAAATATTATGATCCCAAAAGGAGCTCTTCTCTTCTTCCCAGCATTGGCTGAGATACATTATATGGAGGTGCAAGGAAGGACCTTCTCTGCTGTGGTACCCTGAGTATAGAATACTGCCCTCCAGCTTTTGTTCAGGCACTATGAAGACCTGGCTATTCAATCACACTTTGGGATCTCCGTGAGATCAGCTTCATTGGTTTCATTGTGAAGTATTGATTTCTTTGTGTTTTTTTATTAATTATAAGCCACTTTCAGATCTGATGATATAGGGCAGGTTACAAGTAAAAAATACATGTACTGTAAGTACACAGAAAAAAAATTGTGGATACAGATTCCTGTATCCTAGGGAAACTTTACCTGCTCAATTGTTCTACACTGCAAGGGTCGGAAATGGCGGCTCGCGAGCCACATGTGGCTCTTTGGCCCCTTGAGTGTGGCTCTTCCGCAGCTGAACTCACCCCCGCCCCTTCCACGCGATTGGATCCCGCCCCCAAACTCCGCGGCTCTCCCGCCCTGCCCCACCCCCACCCCGCACAAAGTCCAGGTCATGTCGAGTAGTCACCCCTCAGATCCGAAGCCGCAGGTGGCGAGGGCGCCGCCTGCCCGCCGCGCTTGGTGCCCCGCGCCACAACCCGACGGCCGGCGGGGAGCATCCCGTGATATCATCGTCGGTCCCTCTCTCGCTCCCTCTCGCACTTGGCTCTTACGCGCTCTTGCTCAAGGCCAGGGCCGCCCGCAGCCGCCCACACCTCGCGCACAGCCCGCGGGGCTCTCTGCAGCTCCCAAGGCACGCCGGTCCCTCCTCCATCGAAGGGAGCGGCAGAGAGCCCCGCGGGCTGTGCGCGAGGTGTGGGCGGCTGCGGGTGGCCCTGGCCTTGAGCAAGAGCGCGTAAGAGCCAAGCTCCGGGCGCTCCGGCTGGGGTGCAGCGGGACGGGAGCATTGCCGGCGGCCCATGAGGACCGGCCAGGGAAGGTTAGCGAGGGCCATGGGAGAACTAAGAATTGGGGGTGGCTCGCGGCGTGTGAATGTGTGAGAGGGCCGGCCAGATCCGAGCCTTTCCTCCTCGATGGGGTTCAGGGTCTGAACAGGCAGCATGGCCGTGGGGAAGAGGAAGGCATACAGCATCTTTATTGCCTCGTCCAACTGGACTGCAACGTGTGTGTGTTTGACTGCCAAATATAACCAGGAGTGCAGAAGCTCCTCCCCAAAACGGGCTGGGTGTGAAGGCCAGGTGGCTGCGCATAATTTTTCTCATGTTTCAGAAAAGGTGACGATTTGTGCAGCCGCCTTAAAACCAACTTCTCTGACTTCCTTTGTGGGAGGAGGCAGCAGCCCTTCTCAGCCCAGCAGGATGTAGCCTGCAGAATTTTCTCTCCTCCTCCTCCTCCTCCTCCTCCTCCTCCTCCTCCTCCTCCTCCTCCTCCTCCTCCTCCTCCTCCTCTTCGCAATGGTCCTTTTTGGAGGCGCAGCAGGGAGAGAGTTTTAGCCAGTGACATTCTCTCATCCAGAGCAGGGAAGGGGAGATTATTTTCTCTTGATCCTCCCCCCCCACTGCAAAAGCCTCCCTTCCTAAGTTGAAACTGGCTCTGATTGTAGGGAGAGATGGTCTGCAGATTCTCAACTCTTGGAGCTGTCGGGGGGGGGGGGAGGCATTGTTAGGCTTGGTCGCTTGGAAATGCCCCTGCAGCAGGAAGGTTAGGGAAGCGTGCGGGCGCGTGGGGGGGGCGTGGGGGGGCAGTTAAGGTGCTAGCTGCAACTGCCGCCCCAGAAGTGACCATATTCCACTCTTCCAACAGAAATTCCCCCAAGGAAAGGGTCGCTCTTTCCCTCAAGGAAATGTGCTTATTGCTTATTGCTCCAGCAATAAGGCTTGAGAAAAGGAGGAAAAACAGTGTGTGTTTTGCATTTTGCACGCCATTGGCTCCTGCCCCGAAACCCTGCCCCTTCCACGCGATTGGCTCCTGCCCGCAAACCCCGCCCCCTTCCACACGATTGGCCCCCGCCCGCAAACCCCGCCCCCTGGCTCTCGAGCATTTCAAAATGTGCACGAGCATGTCAAAATGGCTCCCGGCATAAAAAGTTTGCCGACCCCTGTTCTACAGTATCTTCATTTTATTTAGCCTTTTCCTGCCCATCCCCTATTCCTGGAACCATAATGGTTAATCTGCTTCAAGAAAATGTTTCATACCAGTGGTGCAGTAGCAGATTTTGAAATGCAGGAATCTCTCATCCCAAAGCTAAGGGATGCATTTAATTGTGTACTTCAGGAGATCTATCTTCTTTATTTTCTCCAGCTCTGAAAAAATCCTGCAGATGTTGTCTCCTGCATTTCCCTTCCAGGCCACTGTTGCTATTAAAAAAACAAACAAACAGCGTATATAAGAATTTATCACACTTGCTGGTGTTTCAAGAACAACATAGCATCTTCTTACTGATGGAATCCAGCTCACAAGAATATGAAGGTCCAGATGGATGACTTCGTGAAACAGAGTGTAAGATTTTAGGCCAAGACCGACTTGTTGAATGCTGCTGCCAGAGTAAGAGTGGTTCAGAAACACAGTTAACTATGGTGTGCTTAGCCATAGTTTAATAAATAAATAAATAAATTACAAGCAGCTGAATTCACAAAATACACTAAGCCCAAACCAAATTATATTTATGTGTGAAACAACTTTTTTTTTGTTTTGGTATCTGCATAACATTGATAGTGGTTGGAAAAAATCTGATCCAGGGAGCACATAAATAAATCTCACACACTCTTCCACTGTGATTTTAATGATTAATGGTTTATTGTGCTGTATGAACCCAACCACTTTTATTTATTCAGTAAGCCACACCTGCGCTAAACCATAGCTTAGTGCCCCGCATGAATCATTCCAGTAATTTTGAGCAATCTGCTGCCGCAAACACAGTAGTTGTAGGCATTTGCCGTAACTTGCAAACCATAATGAGTTCATTTCTAAAGCACTGTTCCCTTGTGTATAGATTAGAATCATTTACCATAAGCCTTCATACGTTTGTGGTTGGATGAAGATACTGCAATAAACTGTAGTGTGATTTGTCTGGGTTTGTATTAGCATATCTTGTAAGTCAGACATTGTGAATTGTAAAACTTAGTTTATGGCTCAGCCTGATGCTTGAACCAAAACTACTATGAATTGTTTAAACAAACCATAGCTTAGAATGATGGATGGCTTAACGGGTAATTTTGATCTTGATCCTGGAGATATGTATTGGCCATAGATGTCATCAAAGCTAAGTTTTGAAGGAACCTGGACACAAATCTTCCAACTGTAAAGCTAGCAATACAAACATGCAGTTTTGCTTAGGCTTCAGCCAATGTGTTGAATTTATATCCTCTCAGCTGCTAAAAAACAAATAAAAACAATTATAAAACAAAATATATTAAAACACATCAATTAAGAAAAGAGATAAAAAGCAGCTCATTGAATTGACACTCTTCTTTTTAAAAAGCATGGTGGAATAGCCCGGTCTCCCCAGAAGTCTTGCATTGTATATGAAGGAAAAAGAAAGAGATCAAGCATATTTGTCTCTGAAAAGGGTTGGCAAAGTCTCTATTCACTTGAACTCCACTGGGGTCAGCTCATACAAAAACCAGTGGGTTCGCCTGCCAAAGGAGTGTTTAATTAGCATTCCCCCAGGCTAGTGAGCCCAATGCATCTGCTTTTTACCGCTTTTCTTATTACGAGATAATCAGAACATTACTATTTTCTGACTAAAATGACAGCCAGTTTGAAGCAATTCTATGTTGGAAAGGAATACATCCCACTGCAAAAATAAATAAATGTATAATAACAGAATGTTTTAATGTAATAACGAACATTCTAATAGTTCTATCCTCATTAGGTGGAAGAATGAAGAATTTTAATATTGGAGTGGGTTTTTTTTTTTTTAAAAAAAAGAATTACAAATATAAAATTTAAAAAATACCTCCTTCAAGTTGGTCTTGACTGCTGGTGATTACACACACAGACAAATTCATTTTGTTGTTGTTTTCAGTGTAATTACAACAGTTGTAATTTGCCATTCCCTGTAGTAACCTATGGCTGCGAGAGCTGGACCATAAGGAAGGCTGAGCGAAGGAAGATAGATGCTTTTGAACTGTGGTGTTGGAGGAAAATTCTGAGAGTGCCTTGGACTGCAAGAAGATCAAACCAGTCCATACTCCAGGAAATAAAGCCAGACTGCTCACTTGAGGGAATGATATTAAAGGCAAAACTGAAGTACTTTGGCCACATAATGAGAAGACAGGATACCCTGGAGAAGAAGCTGATGCTAGGGAAAGTGGAAGGCAAAAGGAAGAGGGGCCGACCAAGGGCAAGATGGATGGATGGTATTCTGGAGGTGATGGACTCAACCATGGGGGAGCTGGGGATGGTGACAGCCGACAGGAAGCTCTGGCGTGGACTGGTCCATGAAGTCACGAAGAGTCGGAAACGACTGAACGAATAAACAACAATTTGCCATTCTTCCTTCCAGGAGAGAAAGAGAGTGAGATCTTCCTAGTCTAACCTATAACCTGCAGAAATCCTGGTAGTCACCTCTCCAGGTATGTCAGCCCTCCCAGGTAAACTAGACAAGACACACAACCAGATGAGCTACTTCTACTTTATTTTTAGGCTACATTAACATAAACTTGCAAGTCTGAAAGTACGAATCTTCCGCTGTCCCTTTTTACCGCCTCCAAGTTAGGGTGGATCCTTTCTAAGTTTCTTTTTCTGTCCGTTACTCAGTTGTGGGCTCCTCCCCCTTTTATCTGATTGTTCCTTAGGCAGCATCTCTCCCCCCCCTCCGCCTTCCAAGGTCATTCTCATGTTCCATTACAAGGTAGTAACCAGATCTGATCCTAAGAACATAAGAACATAAGCAGTGCTCGGCTGATCAGACCCCTGGCTCACCTAGTCCAGCAGTCTGTTCTCACAGTGGCCAAACAATTGCACAAGGAAGCCTAGTAGTCTCCTGGGGATGGCCTTCAGAGGTAGTCACACTGCCATCAAGGCTAATGGCCATGGATTCTTATGACTTCCATGAATTGATCCAACCCGTTTTTGGAGCCAGCCAAGCTACATCTCATGGTAGTGAATTCCAAAGTTGAATTACACTTTGTGTTAAAAATATTCCGTTGGGTCTGTCCTGATTCTTTCAGGATTCAATTTCATAGGGTGACCTCTGGTCCCAGTATTTGGGGAAGGGGAAAATAGCTTTTCCTTGTTCACTTTATCCATACCATGCATACTTTTGTACACCTCAGTCATGTCCCTCTCATTCGCCTCGTTTCTAGACTAAAAAGCCCCAAATGTCACAACCTTTCCTCATAAGGAAACTGCTCCACCCCCTTGATCATCTTAGTTGCTTTCCTCTGAACCTTCTCTAGCTCCATTATATTCTTTTTGAGGTGCAGCAACTAGAACCGCATTTGCACCATTGATTTATATAAGGTATTGTGATGCTGTCAAGGTGATGCATGCCATATACCAGCAAATTTGGAAAACACAAGAATGGCCATCAGACTGGAAAAAATCAACTTATATCCCCATACCAAAAAAGGGAAGCACTAAAGAATGTTCAAACTATCGAACAGTGGCACTTATTTCACATGCCAGTAAGGTAATGCTCAAGATCTTGCAAGGTAGACTCCAGCAATTCATGGAGCGAGAATTGCCAGATGTACAAGCTGGGTTTAGAAAAGGCAGAGGAACTAGAGACCAAATTGCCAATATCCGCTGGAAAATGGAGAAAAACATGGAGTTTCAGAAAAACATCTATTTCTGTTTTATTGACTATTCTAAAGCCTTTGACTGTGTGGATCATAACAAATTGTGGCAAGTTCTTGCTGGTATGGGGATACCAAATCATCTTGTCTGCCTCCTGAGGAATCTGTATAATGACCAAGTAGCAACGGTAAGAACAGACCACGGAACAACGGACTGGTTTAAGATTGGGAAAGGAGTACGGCAGGGTTGTATACTCTCACCCTACCTATTCAACCTGTACACAGAACACATCATGCGACGTGCTGGGCTTGATGAATCCAAGGCTGGAGTTAAAATCGCTGGAAGAGACGTTAACAATCTCAACTATGCAAATGGTACCACTGATGGCTGAAAGCGAGGAGGAGCTGAGGGGCCTAATGACGAAGGTGAAAGAAGAAAGTACAAAAGCTGGGTTGCACTTAAACCTCAAAAAAACCAAGATTATGGCAACCAGCTTGATTGATAACTGGCAAATAGAGGGAGAAAACGTGGAGGCAGTGACAGACTTTGTATTTCTAGGCGCAAAAATTACTGCAGACGCTGACTGCAGCCAGGAAATCAGAAGATGTCTACTTCTTGGGAGGAGAGCAATGACAAAAATTGATAAAATAGTTAAGAGCAGAGATATCACACTGACAACAAAGGTCCGCATAGTTAAAGCAATGGTATTCCCTGTAGTAACCTATGGCTGCAAGAGCTGGACCATAAGGAAGGCTGAGCGAAGGAAGAGAGATGCTTTTGAACTGTGGTGTTGGA
This sequence comes from Charina bottae, assembly GCA_023362775.1. Taxonomy (NCBI): domain Eukaryota; kingdom Metazoa; phylum Chordata; class Lepidosauria; order Squamata; family Charinaidae; genus Charina; species Charina bottae. The sequence goes on from JALMGJ010000004.1 coordinate 109,116,835, forward strand.
GGAAAATTCTGAGAGTGCCTTGGACTGCAAGAAGATCAAACCAGTCCATACTCCAGGAAATAAAGCCAGACTGCTCACTTGAGGGAATGATATTAAAGGCAAAACTGAAGTACTTTGGCCACATAATGAGAAGACAAGATACCCTGGAGAAGATGCTGATGCTAGGGAAAGTGGAAGGCAAAAGGAAGAGGGGCCGACCGAGGGCAAGATGGATGGATGATGTTCTGGAGATTACGGACTCGACCGTGGGGGAGCTGGGGATGGCGATGGCCAACAGGAAGCTCTGGCGTGGGCTGATCCATGAAGTCACGAAGAGTCGGAAGCGACTGAACGAATAAACAACAAATTATAATATTGGCATCTCTATTTCAATATCATTTCTTATTATCTCTCATGTGCTGTTGGCCTTTTTTTATAGTGGAGGCACGCTGTATCAACAGCTTCATTGAACTAGAACCTTAATTAATAGACCTTAATTAAGGAACTAATTTCCTTAATCTATTAATTAATCTTAATCTATTAATTAATTTCTATTAATTAATTAATAGACCTTAATCAAGGAACTATTAACTCAGTCAATCACCCAAACAGCACACAACAGACCAATCAAGGAACTACCAAGGAGAGTACAAGACCCCCACCAACACAGGCAGGACAAGCCAGGGTATATAAACAGACAGCAAGTTCCACTCCCTTTTCGCACTGAAGATGTTGCCTAGCCTGGCAATGAAACGTCTGCATGAAAACAACAAGGCTCAGAGAGCACCAAGGACTCCCCAGAACTAGAACCTGCTTTTCAAATTCAGGCCAAGTCAAGTAGGTGATAGCAGTTCCTTCTGGTGATGTGCAAAATGTTTCAAATTTAAATAGTTTCTAATTCAGAACACAGTTGTTTCATATTTGAGACAGATTATTTTGATTATTTTGAAAGTTTATTTTTCAAGCTCAAAACAGAATGTTTCAAACTCTAAACAGAGCTGTCTTGAGTTTGAAATGAGGCAGCCTGTTTTGAATATGAAACAACTCTTTCCATCTCAAAATGGGCACTCTGAAATCAAAAATAGTTTGGAAAAATAACATTTTGTAGACTGTTAGTTCCTACCCTTATTTGTTAACTAGGTTTACACATTATGCTATGACATAGTGTCGGCCCTTCAAGGTAGTCCAGACAAGAAGCACAAACCATGAGTACTAACACTACCTTTATTGTGAGGTTACAGTAACAGAATCTTGCAAGTCTGAAAGCATTTCTCCCCTCCTTTACTTTTACTTTCCAGAAAACTAGGGAGGATCCCTTCTGAGATGCTTCCCACGTCCCTTTTGCTTCTGTGGGCTGAGATACCTTTTGTATGACAGAGGCTCTTCCTCCTGTTTCCCCAAGATTATTCCCACATACCATTACACATAGTTAACCATAATTAACTGAATAAGTCAAAATAGATTGAATTCACACAACACATTAAATAAACAAACAGATGTGCAATCTGAGACCCTGAAGACTTCCTTTGCCCACCCAAAAGCCTTAAGGTACCTCAGAGATGATTCCCAGATTGTAATGTTTAATGTGAAAAGGAGGAGGAAAGCTGATAAATACACTAGTGGAGAGTAATTTTATTAACTAAATTTAAATTTAAATTCAGAGTAAATGAAATCACTTTTTGTTCTTGTCTCATCCATTACTTTTTGGTGTGTGGTCTCTGATTTGCTATTCAAAGATCACATGTGGGACTTGCTGTGGAAAAGCAATAAACAGCTTGGTTGAAACATCATCTGAAGTCAGAATTGCTTTATTTATTTCTCAGTTACTGTAGCACTTACTTGAAATTCAGGTTTCTCTAGGTCCAAGTCTCTCTCTACTATATTATTTCAGCAAAGAGACATATCCCTGCCCAGACTGAACCATATACTTCATTCTTTGTGCCCTATTGTGATTTACATGTCTTACGTTTTTTTAAATTATCAGTATATAAATTAAGTCTCATCAGATGGTAGCACTTGGCTCCTTCGTCTGGATCAGAAGTTGAACAGACTCAGGCACAGTTTACACTTAGATGGGAGACCTCTTGCCAATCACAGAAGTTGGAAAAAACATCCTGGAAAGAGGAAATGGCAAACCATGTACATTTTGTTCCCAGGAAAATCTATGAAGTCTCCAGAAGTTGAATTGAACTCAAAGAAATCTTTACCTTATCAGAATTAAGCACTACATTTGTGAGCTTCTATCTGGTTTGTAACCAGATTACCACCAATATTTAAAAGAAAGCATTGTTTTTAGCTGAAATCCTCAATATATTTACCTAAAAAGAAAGTCTGGATGTAATGGGATTTATTTATGATTAAATCTGCATTGGTTCAAAAGTAAGATCTCCCTTGAGCTGAGCTGTATATTTGGGCACTTTGCTTGGCTTGTAAGATGAAAATTCTGCCGTAATATGATCAGGTTGACTTTTTCACTAGTCATGTTTTCTCGGTTTACTGAGCATTCTTTTGCGTCAAACCGTTTTTGTATAACAAAGGTATATATGGAAACGTCTCTTTTAGTTAGCCATCCACTGAAACTGGGATTCTGTTTTGCATCTCTGACTTCTGCAGTAGCCCCTGGAGCTTATTGTGAAATTGGACTTTTGTTAAAACCTTCCTTTCAGTGCTAATTGCAAAAATCTGGCTCAGTGACAGTTTCTCTGCCCCTCCCTTATCACAGCAACAATTGCAGATGTTATAGTCTAGAAGGAGGATTAAAACAAAAAGCTTCCTCTTTAGAAGAACTATTCTAAATTGTTCTAAATATATCCACAAGATATATGCTTTCATTTGGAGAGATTTTGAATTTATTCCAAAATTTCATTGCAACCCCTTTTCTCCCCTACTTGCCATGTACACATTTTGCATACAGGGCACAATGTGTGAACTCAGATAATACTAACCAATCATGGCTTTGCATAATGTGTGGACCTAATCATTGTTTTTCAGCTGTATTCAAGACTTTGAAGAAACACTCAATGAGTGTTAATGATTACAAACAGAAATGAGATGCACAGACATAGAATAGATATGCAACTTGGCAAGAGTACTTATGAAAATGATCTTGGAATAGTGGTTATTTACAAATGAAATATGAATTAGCAATGTGATGGAGCTGTAAAAAAGAAAATGCTTATCCATCAAGAGAAGCATAGTTTTCAAATGGCAGAAAGTAATCTTTCCTCTTTTTTTATGTTGGTCAGAACTCACCATGAATATTGTGTCCAGTATGAAGTATCACACTTTCAGAAGATTCAGGCAGGATTCTGTCTGGCGACAGTCTGGTCAATCAAGGTGATTGAGGTGATTGAGGTTCAGAGAAGACAATGAGGATGATCAGGGAACTAGAATCAAAGTCCTAGGAACCCAGATTGAAGGAGCTGGGTATGTTTAGTCTTTGTTGTTGTTGTTGTTGTTTAGTCGTTAAGTCGTGTCCGACTCTTCGTGACCCCATGGACCATAGCACGCCAGGCCTTCCTGTCCTCCACTGTCTCCCGGAGTTTACTCAAATTCATGTTCGTTACATTGGTGATGCTATCTAACCATCCTCTGCCGTCCCCTTCTCCTTTTGCCTTCAGTCTTTCCCAGCATCAGGGTCTTTTCCAGTGAGTCCTCTCTTCGCATTAGGTGGCCAAAGTATTTGAGCTTCAGCTTCAGCATCTGTCCTTCCAATGAGCAGTCAGGGTTGATTTCCTTTAGGATTGACTGATTTGACCTCCTTGCAGTCCAAGGGACTCATAAGAGTCTTCTCCAGCACCACAGTTCGAAAGCATCAATTCTTCGGCGCTCAGCCTTCCTTATGGTCCAACTCTCACAGCCATACATTGCTACTGGAAAAACCATAGCTTTAACTATACGGACCTTTGTCAGCAAGGTGATGTCTCTGCTTTTTAATATGCTGTCTAGGTTTGCCGTAGCTTTCCTCCCAAGGAGCAAGCGTCTTTTAATTTCATGGCTGCAGTCACCGTCTGCAGTGATCTTGGAGCCCAAGAAAATAAAATCTGTCACTGCTTCCATTTCTTCCCCTTCTATTTGCCAGGAAGTGACGGGACCAGATGCCATGATCTGAGTTTTTTTAATGTTGAGTTTCAAGCCAGCTTTTGCACTCTCCTCTTTCACCCTCATCAAGAGGCTCTTTAGTTCCTCTTCACTTTCTGCCATTAGGGTGGTATCGTCTGCATATCTGAGGTTGTTGATATTTCTCCCGGCAATCTTAACTCCGGCTTGTGATTCCTCCAGCCCGGCATTTCTCATGATGTACTCTGCATATAAGTTAAATAAGCAGGGTGATAATATACAGCCTTGTCGTACTCCTTTCCCAATTTTGAACCAGTCGGTTGTTCCATGTCCGGTTCTAACTGTTGCTTCTTGACCCGCATACAGGTTTCTCAGGAGACAGGTAAGGTGGTCTGGTACTCCCATCTCTTTAAGACTTTGCCACAGTTTGTTGTGATCCACACAATCAAAGGCTTTAGCGTAGTCAATGAAGCAGAAGTAGATGTTTTTCTGGAACTCTCTTGCTTTTTCCATGATCCAGTGAATGTTGGCAATCTGATCTCTAGTTCCTCTGCCTCTTCGAAACCCAGCTTGCACTTCTGGTAGTTCTCGGTTCACATACTGCTGAAGCCTAGCTTGTAGGATTTTGAGCATAACCTTGCTAGCATGTGAAATGAGCGCAATTGTACGGTAGTTTGAACATTGTTTGGCATTGCCCTTATTTGGAATTGGAACGTAAACTGACCTTTCCCAATCCTGTGGCCACTGTTGAGTTTTCCAAATTTGTTGGCATATTGAGTGCAGCACTTTAACAGCATCATCTTTTAGGATTTTAAATAGCTCAGCTGGGATACTGTCTTCTCCACTAGCTTTGTTGTTAGTAATGCTTCCTAAGGCCCACTTGACTTCACTCTCTAGGATGTCTGGCTCAAGGTCAGTGACCACACCATCATATTTATCACTTTGCTTTCTTGCATTTCTTTTTCTTTGGGATGGTTTTAGTTGCTGCCTCCTGTACAATGTTATGAACCTCCATCCATAGTTCTTCAGTCTTGTTCATAGTCTTGGGGGGATATTATTACATTCTTCAAATGCAAAGGATATCACATGGAAGGTCAAAACTTGTTCTCTGTTGTTCCAGGTTGGGCATAGAATAATGGATTTAAGTCACAGGACAGCAGGTTCTGATTGAATGTCAGAGAAAATTTCCTAACAGGAAATAACAAGAATAAAAGTAGAATTGTTTGAGAGCAGAACCAATTAACCAGAGAGGTGGTGGGCTCCCTTCATTGGATGAGGTCAAGCACAAGCTAGAAAACCATATATCAGGGATGCTTTAATTTGAATTCTTGCCCTAAATTGAGGCTTGGACTCAATGACATCAATGAACCCTTCCAAATCTAGGATTCTATGGTTCTAAACTGGTATATAACCCAAGTTTAGAGCAAAGAAAATAGGAGTTGAAGTCCACACATCTTAAAGTTGCCAAGGTCAAGAAACACAGACATAGACTCAAGGTTTCAATGAGTGAATTCCACCCCATTCTCTTGGCTTTCTTTCTATTAACTGTTAAAATTGAGTCTTCATATTTTGTCTTAGGGTTTTTTGCAGGTACACTATCTGCCCTGCTGCTCATCATCTTCCTGACTAAGATAACAGAGGTAATCCCAGATATGGTACTGAGGAACCCAGGAAGATGGGCAGTGGTGAATGTCATCTTCCATTCCAAGGCTACTGACACTGATTTCATGGCTGCCCCACGAACTGTGGGGCAGACATAAACTGAAAATTTATTGTCATAAAAGTATTTATGGGGCTGTCATAGGTGGCATATGTAAAAATTATAAGCCAATGCCTAATATAACATTTGCATGTTCTTAGGATGAAATTTGTCAGCTCCTACAGACCTCAACTCATTTAGAATGCCTATGTGGTTGAATATTCCTCTCTTTCTTTGGGCTTACCCTCCAGTTCCACTGGACTACAGTAATGTTTCGTACATTATCTCCACTGGAGTTACAGCATACGAATATTACTTTTTCCACTAATTTTACTGATTCAGTTAATGCTTTCCAATACGTTTTTCTTATATTTGCTTCTGCCTCCTACTGGAAGGTGTGATGTTAACTGAATCAGCTTATATTGCAGGTTCAGAAAAAAATATTTTACTTTCTACTCAGATTAAATGACTTAAATTAATTGAAAGTTTTTCTCACCCTCGTTAGTTGCTAAATCCCAGCATATGGGCTCTGATTGTCTTTCATTTTCCAAAAGGCTGGGGGAGGCAGAAGAGGATGGGAAGAGGAATATATTAAGACAATTCTGAGAGTTCAGAGTAAGGTCTGGGACCAAAGGGACTGAGTATAAGAATGTCCTGAATAAAATGTCCTTTCTGCTGTGAATTCTTTAGACTGCCTTGTTTGGGTTATGACCTGGTTTTTACTGGCCTTGCTGCTCTGTGACCTGCTGCTAGGCTTGATGAAGAAACCACACAGGCTGGGTTCACATTAGACATTAGGAACAGGGATCTCAAGCGAGGGGTCATGACAAGTAACTTTGGAGTGGGGCGGTCACCCAACAATTTTAAAGCTGTTAAGGTTTGAAAGCAAAGGATTCCAGCTTTGCCTGTGTACATCTGGCAGAGCAGGAAGCCAAGCCCCATTTTTTGAGAGATGGCTAAATCTGTAGGTTTAGCAGTAGCCTATTTTAGAGGATTGTTTTAAGAATCACTGAAAGAAACATTTAAAAGATGCTGATTGCTGGCATGAACTTGAATGTGTGTGACCTTCAGAGTCAAGAGCCTTGGAGATGACTCTGAGTTGGGAAGAGATATACAAACTGATTAAATAAATATATACGAAATAAAATAGAACTGCACCTGGGTATTCACAGAAGAGTGAAGACCAGGAGATTGACATCCTGCCCTTCTTACATGCATGCAGTGCATATGATGTACTGTATGTCATGCCATTTTAATGCTCTTGATACCCCCTTTGGATGCCCCTGAATCAGACACTTTCAAATGTTGATTTCCCTTTATTCTTAAAGGGCTGGAATTTGTTGTTTTGACATGAATGTGACAAAAGGTGGCATGGCTGGCTGGGGAATTCTGGGAGTTGAAGTCCACCCATCTTAAACTTGCCAAGGTTGAGAAACACAGGTATGGAGACATAGCCTTCAACCTGTTTTCTCTTCTGTAGCTGATAATAATTAACTAGCTTGCTTATTAGGCTTTTAGGGAGAAGCATCAACCATGCCATTAATCAACATGTCAGAAAAAGTAATTAAGTGTTAAGTCAGAGAAGTTATAAAAATCTCTTGTTCCTAGAGAACAAAGTTCTAAAGAACAAAAAGGAGGGTTGCAGTTGGGTTAATTAAAATATATTTAATGAATTATGTTTTAATATGAAGAAAGCTTAAAAAAACCCCAGCATCCTACTAAAATTTCTGTAAAAGTGAAGGTTAATAAATAACTCATTGTGTAATATACTTAGTTACAATTTAGATTATTTGAAAACAATAACCATGTTTTCAAATAATGTTTTCATTCTAGAACAGGATTCCATAACTCAAAGTATATGAGAACCAGTTTGAATAACTGAAGCGGCTTCTTGTGAATTCATAGTTGTATGCAAGACTGGGAAGTTCTGAAGTTGTAACTGTATCCTGACCAGCTATGTCCCTTTGATAAATACTTCTTACTGACCATCGGAGTGTCAGTTTCTTGGATCAAGATTGGTCCTATTTTCTCTTCTTGGCTGCAGTAGAAAGAGAACATTTGTTGGCATGAGCCCCACAAATACACCTTCCCTGCCTGCCTCCCCAGTAAAACTCTGTGTTTGAAATAATCAGATGGACCAGACAGAAAAACATTATTTTTCTTCTTCCAGAAAGGCTGCCTTGACTTCTTATATACCTTGAAAGGCAGGGTATAAATTTAATAACAAAGGATTTAATATGCTACTTGATTGGGAAAGGCGAGAGAGTTGTGAATCTCTTTCAGCTCTTACTTCAGCCCAACTGCTCTGTCAAGATCAATGAGCCTCAAGATGGCATTTAGGATTGCCCAAGTCATCTGCTCTTCATTGACCAAGGATTTGTTCTTTAAATATAAAAAAGGTTGATAGGAATGCTTTTCCCATTCTCAGTTTTTTGCTGCTGATATTTCTCCTTGTATTAATACAAAATCCCACTCTTTGTTTTGAAAAAGAAATATATAAAACTCAAACCAAACACATTTTACTATGAGAGATGGCATATTGGAAATGCCAGATTTCTGGCATATAGAATGTTAACATTACAGTGTGAGCTTTTCCATTATCACTAGTAATTCTTTTTCCTCTTATTTCGGCATTCTTTTATTTGGGATGTTTGTGGTTAACTGCCAAAAGATCAGTACTGTTGGAATAGTTTGCCAATAGTTTAAGATTGTCATCCTCCTTCCTTTGCAAATATTTCTGCCTTTTACAGATTGCTTTATTGTACAAAACTCTTTCAGTCCAGATCGCCGTGATGTACTTCTCACCAGAGCCATGATGAGCGCCGATGACTGCTGGACAGACCATCGATTAATTCGATCCACGATGGCCATAAAGATTGTCCCTCATCGTAGGCTCCAAGGAAGAAAACCAAGGCGTAAAATGAATACACTGGTCCTTCAAGATTCTACTAAACAAGCTTGCTTTCAATCAACTCTCAAGGAACATCTGCCTATGGAACTCCCTGAAAATGTTGAGGAACACTGGATTAAATTGAAGACTACTATTATTTCAGCCTGTGAACAAACTATCGGATACCAAACTTAGAGACATCAGGACTGGTTTGATGAGAATGATAGTGAGATTGAACATACTATTGACAAGAAAAGGAAAGCCTTCCAGATATGGCAAAAAGATATTAACTGTGCCGTTAAGAAAAAAATCTACGCCAGTGCAAAGGCAGAAGTCCAAAGAAGAACTAGAGAACTTAAGAACATATGGTGGATAAAAAAAGCCCAAGAAACCCAACATTTTTCAGATGCTCATGATGCATGGGGCTTTTTTAATGCCATAAAGGCCATCTATGGACCAACAAACCATGGTACAAATCCCTTACGCTCAGTAGATGGTGCTAAACTTCTAAAGGACAAAGAGTCTATTGCACTGTGCTGGAAAGAGCATTACTACAATCTCCTTAATCGTCACTCTACTCTGGCTGATGAAGTCTTCTTGCAAATCCCGCAGACACAAATAAGAGATGAGCTTGCAGTACCCCCTAGTTTGGAGGAAGTCAGTAAAGCCACTAAACAAATGAAAAATAATAAAGCTAGTGGACCTGATGGGATTCCTGCTGAAGTCTTTAAAGAAGGCGGGCCTGAACTTACACAACAACTTCATAAGCTCATCGAAAAAATCTGGATGAGGGAGGAGATTCCAGCAGACTTTAGGGATGCCATAATTATCACTCTCTTTAAAAAGGGTGATAGAACAGACTGTGGAAACTATCGAGGCATCTCCCTTCTAGCCACAGCAGGCAAAATCCTGGCAAAGATCATCGCAAACCGTCTCCTATCTGTATCAGAAGACATCCTCCCTGAAATGCAAAATGGCTTCCGCCCTTCCAGGGGAACAGTGGATATGATCTTCACTGCACGACAGCTTCAAGAAAAATGCAAGGAGCAAAACCGCCCTCTGTACATGGCATTTATTGATCTGACTAAAGCTTTTGATACTGTAAATCGTACTGCTCTCTGGACCATCCTTCTGAAAATCGGATGCCCTGATAAATTTGTGAACATCTTGCGGCTACTCCATGACGACATGATGGCAACAATCCTGGATAACAATGGCTCTCAAAGCGATCCATTTAAAGTGGAATCCAGCGTTAAACAGGGATGTGTTATTGCTCCAACCTTATTCGCTATCTTCATCGCTATGATTATGCACCTTGTTGAAGAGAAACTTCCTACTGGTGTAGAAATTATATATCGAACAAATGGAAAGCTTTTTAATCTTAGTAGGCTGAAAGCAAAAAATAAGGTAATTGCAACTTCTGTTATAGAACTTCAATATGCTGATGATAACGTAGTCTGTGCACACTCGGAGGAAGATCTTCAAACTATCCTAAACATCTTTGCAGAAGCATATGAAAAACTCGGCCTCTCGATTAACATTAAAAAAACCAAAGTGCTTTACCAGCAAGTTCGAACCAATCCCTCCGCAGCGCCATCAATCCAGCTTAAAGGTGTGTCACTAGAAAATGTCGACCACTTTTCTTATTTCGGCAGCCATCTATCTACAAAAGCCGACATCGACGCTGAAATTCAGCATCGCCTGAGTTCTGCGAGTGTAGCTTTCTCCCGAATGAAGCGTAGAGTGTTTGAGGATTGGGACATTCGCAGGGAGACCAAAATGCTTGTTTACAAAGCCATTGTACTACCAACCCTTCTGTACGCCTGTGAAACATGGACCCTCTACAAACGCCACCTCCAACTTCTTGAAAGATTCCATCAACGCTGCCTCCGAAAAATTCTGCAAATGACTTGGGAAGATAGGCGGACTAATGTTAGCGTATTAGAAGAAGCGAAAACCACCAGCACTGAAACAATGATCATCCAACATCAACTTCGCTGGACCGGCCATGTTGTTCGAATGCCTGACCATCGTCTTCCAAAGCAGCTACTTTACTCCCAACTTAAGAATGGAAAACGGAATATTGATGGACAGCAAAAGAGATTCAAAGACACTCTCAAAGCTAATTTAAAAAAATGTAATATCAGCATTGAGAACTGGGAAGCCCTAACTCATGAGCGTTTCAATTGGAGGTCAGCCTTTATTAAAGGCGCTATGGACTTTGAAGAAGCACGAGTACAGGGCGAAAGGGAGAAAAGAGCTAAAAGGAAGGCACATCAAGCAAACCCTCATCATGACCGTCTCCCACCCGGAAATCTATGCCCTCATTGTGGGAGGTTGTGCGGATCCAGAATTGGCCTTTACAGCCACTTACGGATCCACTGTTAAAATTTTACCCTTGGAAGACAATCTTACTCGGCTACGAGTGATCGCCAATGATGATGATGCTAGTCATGCAATTAATATTTTTTCAAATGGCTTTTTAAAAGAAAATTGAGAATGAGGAATTGATCTGGATATGATTCCTAGGTTGCTGGTCAGCTGGACTTTAACCTTGTGATGGCATTGATCCAAATCACACTTGCAATTTACTTTGGTATAGTAGTAATTTTTATTGATTAGTCAAAAACCATATCAATCTGAAAACACATCACATCAAAGACAATATAACAGAATAAGTACAATTATTTCACCACCTTAGAATATGTTTAAAGGAGTTCATCGCCTTTATAAGTGACCCTAATCTGTCCTAAAAAATTATATCTCATTTGGGCAGCCATACATTTAGTGGTGCTGCAAACTACATTCACATGAAGAACATAATATATTAGGGCTCCAGTGAGATGTTCTGACCAGTAATGGTCTATATACTACTCTCTTACCATGGCATATAATAAATGACAATAAAATAGAATGTGTGCAATGTCTTCTATAGTTGGGGCACTACATATACCCTTCCTTTCCTTCTATGGTGTTTTCTGGAATCACCCATATTTTACCCCGGAGTCCAGCAGCTTGAATCTTGCTTTGGTAAAGGCATTATTTGGCCCCATATTACTTTGGAATAGCTACTTAGGCAATTAACAGTGGTGTGAATTACCTACCCCCCACCCAATTTAAAAATGAGGATAAGTTCATTGTGGTTAAGAGTATGGTTAAGTTCTCACTCTTTTCCTCCAGCACAAAAAAAGCATTGTGAGATCCATAAGATTACAGAATGTGAGATTTCAAGGTAAAACATTGACATCTCATGAGATTCTGGGTTAGTTTGGGGAACCATCTTTACCATCATGCAAAACTGTACAATGATACCAGGGCCCAGAAAAGATTACCACCCAGGTGTCTTGGTCTATACCGGTCTTTCCAAACAACTATGTTGGACTTTCAATAAAATTCAATCAACATGAGATTATGGAAGTTGAAGTCTAGAATATCTGGATTCTTCCCACGTTGGAAAAGCTCAATTATACCATCTTGACGTTGCATAAAATACTTCTTTAGTTAATTTCTGGTAGGAAAAGCTGAATAAATCCAGCACTAATGGAAAAAAAAACTTTAGATACATATGCAAGCCAGTTATGATTTAGTAATCACATTTTAATTGAAGCAAGGTGCCCCATGAATAATGTGAGCTTCTGAACTTGATATTCAATGTTTTTTCCTCCTTAATAGAAAGATTCCTCACCAACAGGAAGCTAGTTTCTTAGTATTTTTAGTCATTTCTCTCCCAGTTCTTTCACCTATATCTAAAGCACACTTCCCCCTCTTAATACCCTCCAGATCTCTTATACAGTATATGCATGTGATGGTGTTAAGGGTTGCTGATAAATCTAGTATTGTCTGCAAACAGGTGCTAAGTTGCCCTTCCTTATTTCTGTCCTCCAATGGGAATGGCTGAATAATCAGTAACTGCTGAGTACACAAAGTCTTCCAGTTAGATCTGAGCCTAGGCATATGAGCATTTCTGCTCTAGCAATTTATAGAATAATCAGGACATAACTGTGATAATATATCACAAATGAAGACAGACTTTATATTGCTGCAGCAATGGCTGTGCAATGCTAAAGATTGCTGGTTGGAAATGCTGTCCTGTTTCATCATTCCTCTAACAAATCAAATTTTGGTTTGTTGGTATGCTGGATTGCAAAGTTAAAGATAGATCAGTAGTCCAGACTTCAATATATTTTTTAAAAGTTATATGTCTACATTAACTAGAGGCTATATTATAAGTATATGTATATGTATATGTATATGTATATGTATATAGGATTTAGTCAATCCTAAAGGAAATCAACCCTGACTGCTCATTGGAAGGACAGATGCTGAAGCTGAAGCTCAAATACTTTGGCCACCTAATGCGAAGAGAAGACTCACTGGAAAAGACCCTGATGCTGGGAAAGACTGAAGGCAAAAGGAGAAGGGGACGGCAGAGGATGAGATGGTTAGATAGCATCACCGATGTAATGAACATGAATTTGAGTAAACTCCGGGAGACAGTGGAGGACAGGAAGGCCTGGCATGCTATGGTCCATAAGGTCACGAAGAGTCGGACACGACTAAATGACTGAACAACAACAAAAACATTATATGTTAAATATACAGGATGCCAGAACCCTAACCTCTTTTTTTTCATTCTAAAGTAGAGAGGTAAAATTTCTTTCTTTTTTTTAAATATAATTTTATTAAAAGTTTTTAAAAGGAAGATAAAAACTAATACAAATTGATATAAAGTAAGAAGAAGAAAAGAAAAAGAAATAAATAAAAAAGAAAGCTAAAAGTGCAAGAAAGGAAAAAAAGAAAAGAAAAAACAAAACAAAACAACAAAAAACAAAGAAAAACAAAGAAAAACAAAAAAACAACAAAGAAGTGGCTTCCGATCTTCTTTACAGCAGTTATAAGTACACAGGTCTTTTAAATAGAAATTCTATTTAAATAGATTTTAAATAGAAAGCTTTTAAAATCTTTGAAAAAGCCCCTTTACATATTGAAAGCTGTATATCATGTTTGGTATTGCCTTTACCCCAAACTGGCAAGGGGCAGGAATACCTTCACCAACCTCTCCAAAAAAGAGCAAACCAGATTTGGACCTAACAAAAACTTCTACATCCTCCTTAGCTTTTGGGCTGTTTAGCCAATTTTGCAGGCGGGATAAATCAAATATGAGTGATAATTTATTAGTAGTACTTTATGTCAGAAATTAATTACAGTATAATTACTGTATTACTGCAATTGCCACTCTATTACTACTGCTACTATTAGTATTACTAAATAGCAAATCACCTTAGCCACCTTTCAGTCACTGCTTCTCCATTCTGGTCAAATGCAGCTAACAAATTTGTATTAATACTGTGTCATTTTAATTTCTGTGCTGTTTTTAGCTTAACCTCTTCCAAAGTTCTATGTAAATGCAATCTGAATTATCAATTATTATTACTGTTTGTTATTATTATTATTATTATTATTATTATTATTATTATTATTATTCCTGCTCCAATAGATTCGCTAGAAGGGCCATGCTCCAAGTCCCATCTTTCAAGAAATGTCATCTTGTGGGACTCAGAGTCACTGTTGCGAGATGGGCAGCCATATATTTAAATAAATAAAATTGATTTAAATAAAAATAAATTTAAAAATAACTTCAGATTAATATTTGGGTGCTTATTTTGTATATTATGTTGTTGGGTTCTTTGGTTTTATTCCTCTGTGTGCTGCCCAGAGTCACTGCTGTGAGATGGGCAACTATGCAAATAGTTCAAATAAATAAGTTGGTGATTCCTAGTTCATTTTCTTAGTCCTCTCCCTTACAGTGGAAGACTGTTGGTTTGCAAAGGTAAAAACAGGAACATGGTCTTACATCCAATATATTAAAAGTTGTCCTCTTGTATTATCTAATTGGGTTTAACATTTTAACACCAAGCACCTGCATTAATAAGATTATTATATTCTGACACACTTTCAGAAAATGATTATAAATTTTACTCTAAGTATATTTGAGAAAGAATCAATATTTGTCAATGAGAGTTACCTAGCTATTCTTATGTATAGTTTGACTGACTGGAAATAATGCTGAATAAAATCAAACAGAGATAACCACATGACAGAGGGTAAGGTAATGTCCTTTCCTTCTAGAAGATGGAGTTATTTGCACCTCAGCCAAGACCATGATAAAAGGTGACCTTTCTTGATAGACTTCTGGTGGTGCTCAATGTGAACACAGGAAGGGAGCAGCCCGGCTTCCTAAACATACAGTGTGTCTCAGGTCTGTCAGCCTGGAGGGAAAAAAAAGGAGAAATTCTCAAAGGAGGTCTGTTTCCTCTGCTTTAATAAATGTGCCAGTTTGAATTGTTTATCTAGTTCTTGGCTTCCTTCCCTCTTGCAAACTTTTCCCCCAACCTGTTTCTCTTTCCTCAGGTTGGTAAAACCAGCTGATCTGATTAGGTCTCTCTCACAGATATGCACATAGGTAAAGGTAAAGGTTCCCCCCGCACATTTGTGCGGTCGTGTCCGACTCTAGGGGCTGGTGCTCATCTCCGTTTGTTAGCCGAAGAGCCAGCGTTGTCCGAAGACGCTTCCGCGGTCATGTGGCTGGAATGACGCACGTGGAATGCTGTAACCTACCCACTGAAGTGGTACCTATTCATCTACTTGCATTTGCATGCTTTCAAATTGCTAGGTTGGCAAGAGCTGGAGCTAGTGCGGGAGCTCACTCCGCACGCAGGGCTAGGGATTTGAACCTCCGAACTTGCGATCTTCCGATCGACAAGTCTGGCGTCTTACCCGCTGAGCCACCATGCCCCCTAACGCACATAGACACAGGCACATATACTGAAAGCTATTGGGAACTGTGTGGCCTTCACAACGTTCTGAAGCTTCAGCTTGCGTCAATGGGCTGGGGGGCTTGCTAAGCACATATGTGATCTGAGAGTAGAAACCGTCTGCTTGTAAATGGGAGAAAGTGCCATCGCTTGCTTTTCCAACCCAGGTCTTGGGACCACATGAATATGGGCCGTTATGTTTCATGTTATATTCAATGTGGCAACACAGGATGTTACCTTGACCTTGGTAGCCTGCCCCTCCACCTCACAGAAGGTAAGTGGGAAACTGTAGGTAGACCGAAAGTGAACATAAGCAGAACATTAAGAGGAAGAAAGCTTTAATATTTTTAATCTGAGCAATTCTGAAGAGGGTCACAGCTGGTTAATGTTAATTATGGTCATAAACCAGCATCATCTGTCACAGGAAAAATATGTACATTGAAAGTTAGCATTTTGGATTTTTTCAGAAACAGTTTACAGTCTGGTCTTCCCTTCTTTCCAATTCTTCATGTGGTTTCAAATCAATAAATCAATCCCCAGACAATCTACATCTGGGAGATGAGAAGAATCTTAATTGTGAAATGCTGTAATGTTTGTCTATTTGGAAGCACTTTCCAAATTCTTAACACAAGTTTTTAGAGATTGTCACTAAACAGGTTATTTTATTATGAAGTCGTGATACAAATGAGAAAACATGTTTTCTTGTACAAAGCAGAATGAAGGTTGCCTTCTGGACAGCAAAAGTCTTATCTGGAAGACATGAATAAAATGCTCTCGATTTCTTATATCATGGTATTACAGATTTAGTCAATGCTTAGTTTTCATTTCATTTTCTTTTTAATTGTTAGATTTCTTTTCTCATGTACTAACAAGTCAAAAATAATTGAAAAACAGAATTTTCACTACCTTAAAAAAAACACCATAGCAAATGTCTGACAAACTACAAATAGCTGTAACTGGTGTCATCTGCATACATGCTGTAGCTGTACTTCAGTCACATCTTTTGGTGGTGGCATATTCTGAACTGTCTGAACTTCTTAACCTTTTCGGAAACTGGATATAATCCTTCGGCTGACAGTACAGGCAGTCCTCGTTGAGTCACTTCCTCATTTAGTGACTGTTCACACAATGGTGATGAAAAAGTAACTTTATGACTAATCCTCGCATTTACAACCTTCGCAGGTCTGTAAAGCAAAGGAAAGCTGAAGTAAGATCATAAGAAAAGAAGAAAAGTTGACTCTGGGCAACTTACAGCATAAAAAGAGGAATAACAAATATACAATCCAAATAGAAAACATAAAACATTAAGCAAGATGGTGAATCTGGCCAGTAATAACAAAATGTATCATACTCTTACTCATCTTTGATCCCTCACAGCCAAGTGCTCATACCCCCATAGTTCCTGTCCCATAATTCCCAGTTCTCAGTCCTCTCCCATAATTCCCAGTTCTCAGTCTTGACTCCTAGCCATTGCCTGGACAAATCCCTGCAGTTTTCTTGGCAAGATTTTCAAAAGTGACATTGCCTTCTTCCTAGGGCTGCGAGAGAGTGACTGGCCCAAGGTCGCCCAGCTGGCTTTGTGCATAAGGTGGGACTAGAATTTCTGGTCTCCTGGTTTCTAGCCTGATGCCTTAACCATTGCACCAAACTGGCTCTCTCTCAGTCCATATAGATCTATTATTCCCAAATGTAGACATAGTCATCATAATGCAAACACTAATTCACTTTTAGCTAAGACAAGTAGGAAAACCTACTGTGATAAATTTTGGTTCTCTAGAAATAAAAGCCACCAAAATGAGAAATAATACATAATAACACCCCACCTCCCCTTTAATTTGGGGTAGGAAAGCCCCTAGTAGATTTATGATATCTGTCATTGTTCATTTTGAATACGGTTAGACTATTTTGCTGAG
This sequence comes from Charina bottae, assembly GCA_023362775.1. Taxonomy (NCBI): domain Eukaryota; kingdom Metazoa; phylum Chordata; class Lepidosauria; order Squamata; family Charinaidae; genus Charina; species Charina bottae. Next base: position 109,134,190 of record JALMGJ010000004.1, read on the forward strand.
AGCAAAGATTGTCTCCTCCTGTTTATACAGAGTGTAGTGTGTGTAGCAGTGGCCTACAGTTATAGTTCTTGCCTGTAGCATTCATCCTATTTATTTATTTATTTAATTTCTATAACCTATATCCTATGCATGACATTAAATATGGATGTGACCATTTTTTACCAAAAGCAGAAGGAAAATCCAAAATGGAACTGTAGAAGGTAGAGGAAATGGCCTTGAGGGGCAGGAAGAAGAGCCGCTACCAAGGCAACGGTTAGATAAAAGAGGACTGAGTCCAGGGCAGGAATGTAACCTGAGTCAATGCCTCAGACAAGCCCCTCCCTAGTTCTCACAAAGATGAAAGGAGGGAGGGGGGAAGCGCATTCAGACTTGCAAGATTCTTTTGCTATAGCTTTACAATAAAAGTAGTCCTGACCTACATGACATTGGATTCCTAGTCTGATCTACCTTGAAGGGCTGGCAGGAACAATTCCTTACTTCAGATTTGTGATCATCTAGAACACTTGGGGATAGATTAAAAAACAGACCTTTTGAACCTGGAGCCTTCCAGGTGTCTTTAACTACAGCTCCCACAGTTTGCCGGCCCTCCTAGACTTGTGGAAGTTATTGTTCCATACATTGACAAGACTCTAGGCTAGGAGGAGCTGTTTTACAATCTGCATGTAAATATTATGGCTGTTGAAAATGATATTTCACTTAATTTCTACAAAGCAGACCAAGTAGATAACAGATTATTCCCTCCCCGATAGACAGTTGGAGCATAAAACAAATTACAGTAGCTGCCAGCTTTTAAGTATAAACAATGCTTTTGGCAAAAGCCTACTCTCAACTTATATCCATGTTCTCTCTCTTTTCTCCTTTTTTGTGATGGTTGCAACCATTAGGAGTAAGAATTGATCCTTCTCAAAGCTTATTGTTTAGTGATGCAATATTACGTTGTTCTTCAAAATGGGAACACAAGTGTGCAGTCTGAAAACATTAGCTATTAAAAATAGATGAGAACATTTTCATTTTAAGAGAAGTACTTTATCAAGCTTCCAACAAGCTGTTCTTGCCTTCCAACTACATAATTCCCATCCATTAATACTAGATATAAATTTGTTAAATGCTTCTAACGTTTCATTCTTTCCAACCCAATAAAATGTTGGGAAGAATTTTTGTCAGGGGTGCCTGTCCATCTGCCTGTCTGCCCATCCATGGATCCATTAATATTTGTCTTTACTGCCCATCATGTCTTGGTCAACTGAGGCTTTCACATATTTTTTCTAGCATGTAATCAAAGTTCATTTTATTATTCATTTAATATCCATTGTTGCCATATTGCTTTGGGGGACAGTGGTGAATACAACATTCTTCTCTTCTTACTTTGCATGGAATAAGAGGGCATGTTTTCCTTTTTTGCTTGTACAGATATTCCCTGCTGAAAGGTTATTTTTGAATCAGTCTTCTGTGGAGAACAATATCCTTCTTGCAGAAAGCAGAATATTATTCAAAACAAAGACAAAGGGACTAGTAGAATAAAATATTTTATTCTTTGGGTATCCAGTTTTCTGGAAAAAGTTTCACAGATCTAAATTCATGACGGATCATAACCATGTCAATAAGAAGCATGCCAGAAAATCAAAAAGGATGCATTTTAATGGCTTTGATGATGGTGATGATTCTGGCCATTCACAATATAACTGAATGATACTGACAGTAAACCTACAGAACTGAAGATCTGTTGAGCACCTTTTAAAGCAGGGATCAACAACATGTGACCTCCAGATATTGGTGTACTTCAATTCCCATCATCCCTAGCTAGCAGGAGTTATGGAAGCTTCAACTTTTAACAACTTCAAAAGGGCCATACATAGGTCAGTCCAGTTTTAAAGAAAATCTTGACTTTAGACATGTGTAATTGAAATTATTTTGGGGAGTGAGATAGGGAGAGATAGGAAGAGATTTGAACATACAGAAGTTTGACTTCTATCTTAAATGTGAAAAGTGCTATTAATAAAATAATATATATACGTTCTTGCACAAACAGCATAATTCTATGGAGATTATCAGTGTCCTTTAATATTTACTCAAGACAGACCCTTTTGTGTAGTGACACCTCAATTGTGAAACTCTTTTCCCAGAGAAGTTTAGCTATCCTTTGTTTTATTGTCCTTTAGATGGTTGGTGAAGACAATATGTGTTTGTGGAATTATAGCTGTATTTTGATTATATTATTAAACCCTGGTTTTACTGGGTTGGACATCTGGAAAAATAGTGTATGACTATCTCTGTATTTTATCAGACATTGCCTTACTCTGAGTATTTACTATGTGATTATTTAAAAATGTAAGTAAGTAAGTAAGTAAGTAAGTAAGTAAGTAAGTAAGTAAGTAAGTAAGTAAAGGAGTGTGATTCTGGGGTCCTTACCTTCTACACTCTTTATGTCTTTATGTTAAGATCCAAGGGAGAGAATGTATTTGGATATGTTACTTAAAATACAGGTTCCTGTTTAACCAGTAACCAATATCAGACCACATTCTAACTTTTTATCAAACAAGGCAAATGGTGTAGAAGTTGTAGTAATATGCTTTATCTTTCTAGGCTCAAAATTCATAGGGATGACAATTGTTGCCATAACATAGAGATGTTTGGTATTTGAGATAAAGACTATGAAACATCTAGAAAAATATTAAAGGGCAGAGACATCGCATTGACTATAAAGTTATATATTATCAAAGTATTATTTTTCCAGGTGTAACATAAGAAAACTGAACTGTCAGAAAAACTGAATGAAGAAAAATCTACACCTTTGAATTGCAGGAGAAAATAGTTGAGAATACATTTGATTACATGAAAAACAAATAATTCAATGCAAGATTAAGTAAAACCAGACTGGTCACTGGAAGTATTAATAATGAAGCTAAAACTAAAATATTCTGGACACATAATGCAAAGGTAAGAGTCAACAGAGAAGATACTGATGCTTGGAAAAATCAAAGGCAATTGAAAAAGAGGTCAACAGAAGATAAGATGGTGAAATACCATGCTTGATTATGCTAACATAAGCTTACAAGAACGCAAGAAGAAATTACTGAGATATAGTCTTGGTGAAATGATGTCCATGATGTCCAAAGGGTCAGAAACAACACTGAGCAACAAACAAAGGTATTTTATTTATTTAATTTATTTATTTAATTTTTATCCCACCTTCATTATTTTTGTAAATAACTTAAGGCGGCAGAACATACCTAACACTCCCTCCTCCTTCTATTTTCCCCACAACAGCAACCCGGTTGGGATGAGAGAGAGTGACTGGCCCATAGTCACCCAGCCAGCTTTCATGCCTAAGGCGGGACTAGAACTCACAGACTCCTGGTTTCTAGCCCAGCACCTTAACTACTATGCCCAATTAAATGCAAAATTCCAGAGGTTAGCCAGAAGAGATAAGGAATTATTTTTAAACAAGCAATGTGCGGAAGTGGAAGAAGACAATAGAATAGGAAGGACAAGAGACCTCTTCCAGAAAATTAGAAACATCGGAGGTAAATTCCAGGCAAAAATGGGTATGATCAAAAACAAAGATGGTAAGGACCTAACAGAAGCAGAAGAGATCAAGAAGAGGTGGCAAGAATATACGGAAGATCTGTATAGGAAGGATAATAATATTGGAGATAGCTTTGACGGTGTGGTCAGTGAGTTAGAGCCAGACATCCTGAAGAGTGAGGTTGAATGGGCCTTAAGAAGCATTGCTAATAACAAGGCAGCAGGAGACGACGGTATCCCAGCTGAACTGCTTAAAATCTTGCAAGATGATGCTGTCAAGGTGATGCATGCCATATGCCAGCAAATTTGGAAAACACAAGAATGGCCATCAGATTGGAAAAAATCAACTTATATCCCCATACCAAAAAAGGGAAGCACTAAAGAATGTTCAAACTATCGAACTGTGGCACTTATTTCACATGCCAGTAAGGTAATGCTCAAGATCTTGCAAGGTAGACTCCAGCAATTCATGGAGCGAGAATTGCCAGATGTACAAGCTGGGTTTAGAAAAGGCAGAGGAACTAGAGACCAAATTGCCAATATCCGCTGGATAATGGAGAAAGCCAGGGAGTTTCAGAAAAACATCTATTTCTGTTTTATTGACTATTCTAAAGCCTTTGACTGTGTGGATCATAACAAATTGTGGCAAGTTCTTGGTGGTATGGGGATACCAAGTCATCTTGTCTGCCTCCTGAGGAATCTGTATAACGACCAAGTAGCAACGGTAAGAACAGAGCACGGAACAACGGACTGGTTTAAGATTGGGAAAGGAGTACGGCAGGGTTGTATACTCTCACCCTACCTATTCAACCTGTACGCAGAACACATCATGCAACGTGCTGGGCTTGAGGAATCCAAGGCTGGAGTTAAAATCCCTGGAAGAAACATTAACAATCTTAGATATGCAGATGATACCACTTTGATGGCTGAAAGCGAGGAGGAGTTGAGGAGCCTTATGACAAAGGTGAAAGAAGTGCAAAAGCTGGGTTGCAGTTATCTGTGTAGAGATACATCTGGAAGATTGCCCTAGGTTGTCATGCATAAAAATTCTTGTGACAATAAAGGTGTAAGAAACCCCAGCTGAGACCACAACCATTTTGGTTCCAGAGTCTGAAGACAATGCTGGAATCCCTTTATTACTCTTTGGGGTGCTCCCACTTTAGCAGAATCATGATAAAAGCTCCACCTTGTGGTAGATAAATTTATCTTCTTTTCACTGATGCTATCACAGATGAATTCTGTTTCTAAGCTAGTATTTCAGAGGGTCTATCAAATCAGTCAATCCTAAAGGAAATCAACCCTGACTGCTCATTAGAAGGACAGATACTGAAGCTGAAGCTCAAATACTTTGGCCACCTAATGCGAAGAGAGAACTCCTTGGAAAAGGCCCTGATGCTGGGAAAGACTGAAGGCAAAAGGAGAAGGGGACTTTAGAAGGCCATAAAGTATCTTCTGTCGTCCCAATATAAAATACACGAATAATGCATTGACACTGCAGGAAAGACTAGGATTGGATGTTGCGGGAAAAGCACTACAGCTTTATTTACGTATGTATTCCTAATAGCAGCAATTCAGCAGCAGCTTTTAATGAGGAAACTGGTGGATTTTCCTATGCTGAATATGTTCATACAAATGCTGGACATCCCTCTGAAATGGATGCTTTAATTGGATTCTTGTATGAAACAAGAGGCCTAAATAGCATGCCCTCTCCCAGCAATATGATTCTAGAAACAATCAGAGATGTATAATTAAGAATGTTATTTTGTATTGCAGCATCATTGTATATGCCTTTGTGTAATTAAAATATGTCTGCAACAGGAAGAGGGCTGGTCCATGAAGTCACGAAGAGTCGGAAGCGACTGAACGAATAAACAAAAAAATATATAAGCAGTACATGGAGGAAGATGAAATAGAAGGCTGGAAACAGGTTGGGTAACAAAATAATATACATCCAGTATTGAAATTAATTTTCCAAGAGCTATTGCCTATGAAGCCAAACTGGAATCATTCATGAACAAGGCAGTTTGTCGGCAGGTTTGAAAAACTGCAAGGATTATTATTATTATTATTTTTAAAAAATCCGTTCAATTGTGTCCATTTCTTGGAGACTGCCTGGACAAGTCCCTGCAGTTTTCTTGGCAAGATTTTTGGAAATGGTTTGCCATTGCCTTCTTCCTGAGAGAGAGAGTGACTGGCCCAAGATCACCCAGCTGGCTTTGTGCCTAAGGTGGGACTAGAACTCTCAGTCTCCTGGCTTGCCATTGGCTCCTTCCTAGGGCTGAGAGAATGTGATTGGCTCAGGGTCACCCAGCCGGCTTTATGCCTAAGGCGGGACTAGAACTCACCAACTCCAGGTTTCTAGCCTGCTGCCTTAACCACTACACCAAACTGGCAAAGTCACATAAAGCTGCAGCATTTTGTTGCACTTCTCACTGGTTTAGGCTGATTTCTTAATTGCAGAAGACTGTACTATAATTAGTATATTGCCTGGAGTTCCTTGTTGGAACAGTGGGCAACAGTATGTTGGCTTGCAAAATAGCTTATTGGAGATCCTAGCTTGCATAGATTAGTGTGAGCATACTCGGTTTAACACTGGGCTTTGGTTGCACTTGTGGTATACTGGACAAAATGTGCCAAAACTTGATCTGTATTGTGTCCTTACCATCAACAGGACAAGATGCTGAAATTGGCATGGGTATAAACAAGGCTAATAACCTAGACTACACCTTTTCTACTGTCTAACTAAAAGATGGCCTTCTGGAAGCTGATAAAAACATGGCTCTTATGAAGGGTCTCTGGAAATTAGTAATGGAGCCATCAGGGCCTAATTGATCAATATATTAATGGAATTCGTCATGCATTAGAGTAGCTTATTACTGTCTATTACACTGTTTTTGCCATGTTTTTAAATATCTATACACCATCTACAGTTTCTCAGGATTGAGACAGGGATAAATTGCATGAATAAATAAATTTAAAAGAAGAGAGATATGAATGCCTTGATTAACCAAAGCTGTGCTGAGCAGCAGAGGCCAGTACCTATGGGCCCTTCTAGTGATAATTACAGCAAGTCAGAATGTAAGAAGAATCAATTATAAAGAGCATGATTTAACAAATGAAAAGGAAGAAGAATAGATAGGTTGTGTTTCTGTGAAACAAAGAGAAAAGGGGTAGAATTTATTAGACATGAATGGAGTCTGATTTTGTGAACTAGATGCATATATGCAGGGAAGTGAAGGTATAGATTTATGAAAGGGCTAAAATGTCAGAAAGCGTGACTTAGTGTCACCTAGGTCTTGTGGGTATGTACAGTATAAAAGTAGGAGTTGGTGATGGTACCATGCTATCCCCTGGGGAATGGCGATAATGAAACACCAGAAGTGAGTTCAGGAAAAATTATGCAACATTCTGAATGAATGTGATCCTAGGGAAATAATTACTGAAAATTGGCTGAGAGTCTCAGTGAATTACAGCAAATGTTAGGTAGATTCTGTTATATGGAAAATGGAGTCGGCAATTGGCAAAAACTAGAACAAGTAAATGAAGTTGTGTACCTTGGTAGAATGTTTTCTAATGATGGCGAAATGAGCAGAGAAATGTTAAGATGTGCAAGTGGTGGTAGAAAGGGTATAGATAATATATGGTCCGTTGTGAGGAATGAATGTTTGTTGAATGGTGAAAAAATTGTGCTTAAGAGCATCCTTCTGCCCCTTTTTTATTTAAGGGTGAGAGTTGGGTATCTCAGAAGAAAGATAAAGGTCAGTTGAATGCAGTGGGAATGGGTTATTTCAGAAGAGTGTGTGTGTGTGTGTGTGTGTGTGTGTGTGTGTGTGAAACAAAAAGACAAAATGAGTGCTGAATGAATGTAGATTGAATATGAAAGTTAGTGACCATTAGAAGTATCTTGAGGTGATTTGGCTATACAGAGAATGAGGATCTCAAAACAAAAACATAAAGTAAGGGTGAAAGATTCAAGAGGAAGACTGAAAAAGTTATGGTTGCATGGTGATTCTACTGCATCCATGCACCATGATGTGGTGCATGGATGCAGTAGAAGCAAGAATTGTTTACAAGGGTAGAAAGATTTTATAGATTGAATGTACTGGTGTTAACTATGATTCCTTTTCTCATGTCTTGGTATTATTATTTCATACTCCTTTTCTGTCTTTTGGATAATATTGCTTATCCAAAAAGGAATAGTATGATGGGTATGTATGTACACAAGTATGTGGGAAAGATTAGTAGGCTAATCAAGTCTTCTGCAATCTATTCTATTTCTTTTTCCTTTTCAAACTTTTATCTATGTATATTTAAAACTCAATAAAATATATTTTAAAAAAAAGTCTTCTGCAATCTGGTGCCATCCAGATGTGGGAATTATGGTTCCCAGAATATCCAGAATGTTTGCTGGGAATGCAGTGGTTTGTGGTTACTGGTTCTGACACATCTGGAGGTCACCAGGCTGATGAACTCTGGTAGGAGATAGAGCTTTAAAGAGGACTGTGAAGTCAAAGAGTGCAAATTGTGATGTCATAGTGCTATTCTGATAGCCAGCTGTAGACATGAGGGACTGAAGGCAGAAAGATGTTGCTGTTTCACAAAGCAGGAAATGTTTGATAGGTGAGGATAAATGAATCAAGGATATAAGTCATTACTGGGCTACAAAAGCAAATGAATATTTCAGGTAGGTGGCATAGAAGGTTGATGTTTACTATAGAATAATCTCTTTATATTTCAAAGAAGCAAACATGAGTAACTTTAGAAAGATTTCATCTTCATAGCAGACTGAATTGTTGTGAAATCCTAACATAAACTTTCAAGAAGAAGTTTTGCACAGCAGAGTTTCATAAACCATCCCAGATTTCTGCTTTGAAATTCTGAAGGAAACAGCTTGCTTAAAAAATGTGGGAAGAGCTGAGAACAGAAGACATGAAATTACTTGCAGGACAAAAGGCATCATAAAGAATGTCAGATGACACAAAATTAACTTCTTATGGACTAATTCAAAGATTAAACGAATTAAGCAATTATGGTTTAGAGTGCTAGACCAACATTTTAAATTTGATGACTATAGAAGAGTTATGTGATCTGAGAGAGAGCAGAGTGATGACCATGAGAGCTGAAATCACATTCTTTTCAGTGGGTAAATAAATCACTTCAAAGATTCTTAAAAGCTGGATCATCTACTGTGTTAAAATTGTTGTAATATTAATAGTGATACAGTATAAGAAAATATGCTTGGGAAATATTTGGAATTGGGAAACTAACTTAAACAAAGAGTAGTGGGGATATTGCAAGGGTTTGCCCACTGTGCTAAACCATTGTTTGCTTAATTTATATTTATATTTATTTATTTATACATCATATTTCTATGACTGCCCATCTCCCCCACAAGGAGGGACCCTGGGCGGTTCACAATAAAAACAATTTAAAATTCAATAGAAGTCATAAATATATAACAAGAATAAGTGAAGATATAAAATATAATCAATCTAAGTAATGGTAGTCCTATTTCAACCTATTAATCATGTTTGATTGAATGAACTAAAGGGGCTAGGTTAAGCCAGATCATGGAAACTGCTGTACATTATAGTTTAGCTGATGTGTGAACCCAACTGCTTAATGTGTCAAATTTTTAAGAATTATTGTCCTCTTCTTCTTTCACCTTTCCCCACCATTCCCAATTCACCCTCTTCCTTTGAACTGAAAGCAGCAAGAAGAAAATATTGGCTTGAGATTTTTGGTACACAGCTTTTCATTTCAGCCTTCATGAAGTTGTATCCTGCTGGCTAAGGATACTGGAGGATATAGTCCAGGCCATCTACAAACATCCTCTTTCTATAGAGTTTTAAGAATGGAATCTTCAGATTGGTATTTTTGGTTAGGAAACCTTTTTCTTATTTATAGTTGTGCAACCTAAAATTGCCAACAGTGACTTAGCAGAATTCATGATTGGGAAGAAGTATTTCCAACAGAGCAAGTCATGTTGGGAAGGCAAGGATGCAGTGTAGAACCAAACGTCAGGGTTGAAGGCTCTAATTTATTTTTATTTATTTATTTATACTTATATTTCTCCAGCAAAGGAGATCGTTACCTTGTCGTGGTGCTGGAGCTTGAGCACCTCAATGAAACCATGAGCTAAACCGTGAAGGGACACCCAAGACGGGAAGGTCGTGGCAGAGAGGTCAGACTAAATACGATCCCTGGGGAAGGTAATGGCAACCCACCCCAGTATTCTTGCCGTGAAAACTAAATGGATCAGTACAACCAGAGATATGTCGGCATGCCATCGGAAGATGGGACTCCCAGGTCGGAAGATGGTCAAAATGCTACTGGGGAGGAACAGAGGATACGTTCAACTAGCCCCAGATGTGATGACGCAGCTAGCTCAAAGCCGAAAGGACGGCTAGCGGCCGACGGTGCTGGTGGTGAACGACGAATCCGATGTTCTAAAGATCAACACACCATAAGAACCTGGAATGTAAGATCTATGAGCCAGGGCAAATTGGATGTGGTTATTGGTGAGATGTCAAGATTAAATATAGACATTTTAGGTGTCAGTGAACTGAAATGGACTGGAATGGGCCACTTCACATCAGATGACCACCAGATCTACTACTGTGGACAAGAGGACCACAGAAGAAATGGAGTAGCCTTCATAATTAATAATAAAGTGGCTAAAGCAGTGCTTGGATACAATCCAAAAAACGATAGAATGATCTCAATTCGAATTCAGGGTAAGCCATTTAACATCACAGTGATCCAAAGATACGCCCCAACCACAGATGCTGAAGAAGCAGAAGTAGATCAGTTCTATGAGGATCTGCAGCACCTACTGGATAATACGCCAAAAAGAGATGTTATTTTCATTACAGGAGACTGGAATGCTAAGGTGGGTAGTCAGAGGACACCTGGAATTACAGGCAAGCATGGTCTGGGAGAACAAAATGAAGCAGGACATAGGCTGATAGAATTTTGCCAAGACAACTCACTGTGCATAACAAACACTCTCTTCCAACAACCTAAAAGACGACTTTATACATGGACTTCACCAGATGGTCGACACCGAAATCAGATTGACTACATCCTTTGCAGCCAAAGGTGGCGGACATCTATACAGTCGGTAAAAACAAGACCTGGAGCTGACTGTAGTTCAGATCACGAACTTCTTATTGCAAAATTTAGAATCAGACTAAAGAGAATAGGGAAGACCCACAGATCAGTTAGATATGAGCTCACTAATATTCCTAAGGAATATGCAGTGGAGGTGAAGAATAGATTTAAGGGACTAGATTTAGTAGATAGGGTCCCGGAAGAACTATGGACAGAAGTTCGCAACATTGTTCAGGAGGCGGCACAAAAAATGTCCCAAAGAAAAAGAAAACCAAGAAGGCAAGATGGCTGTCTGCTGAGACACTGGAAGTAGCCCAAGAAAGAAGGAAAGCAAAAGGCAACAGTGATAGGGGGAGATATGCCCAATTCAATGCAAAATTCCAGAGGTTAGCCAGAAGAGATAAGGAATTATTTTTAAACAAGCAATGTGCGGAAGTGGAAGAAGACAATAGAATAGGAAGGACAAGAGACCTCTTCCAGAAAATTAGAAACATCGGAGGTAAATTCCAGGCAAAAATGGGTATGATCAAAAACAAAGATGGTAAGGACCTAACAGAAGCAGAAGAGATCAAGAAAAGGTGGCAAGAATATACGGAAGATCTGTATAGGAAGGATAATAATATTGGAGATAGCTTTGACGGTGTGATCAGTGAGTTAGAGCCAGACATCCTGAAGAGTGAGGTTGAATGGGCCTTAAGAAGCATTGCTAATAACAAGGCAGCAGGAGACGACGGTATCCCAGCTGAACTGTTTAAAATCTTGCAAGATGATGCTGTCAAGGTGATGCATGCCATATGCCAGCAAATTTGGAAAACACAAGAATGGCCATCAGATTGGAAAAAATCAACTTATATCCCCATACCAAAAAAGGGAAGCACTAAAGAATGTTCAAACTATCAAACAGTGGCACTTATTTCACATGCCAGTAAGGTAATGCTCAAGATCTTGCAAGGTAGACTCCAGCAATTCATGGAGCGAGAATTGCCAGATGTACAAGCTGGGTTTAGAAAAGGCAGAGGAACTAGAGACCAAATTGCCAATATCCGTTGGATAATGGAGAAAGCCAGGGAATTTCAGAAAAACATCTATTTCTGTTTTATTGACTATTCTAAAGCCTTTGACTGTGTGGATCATAACAAATTGTGGCAAGTTCTTGGTGGTATGGGGATACCAAGTCATCTTGTCTGCCTCCTGATGAATCTGTATAACGACCAAGTAGCAACGGTAAGAACAGAGCACGGAACAACGGACTGGTTTAAGATTGGGAAAGGAGTACGGCAGGGTTGTATACTCTCACCCTACCTATTCAACCTGTACGCAGAACACATCATGCAACGTGCTGGGCTTGAGGAATCCAAGGCTGGAGTTAAAATTGCTGGAAGAAACATTAACAATCTCAGATATGCAGATGATACCACTTTGATGGCTGAAAGCGAGGAGGAGTTGAAGAGCCTTATGACGAAGGTGAAAGAAGAAAGTGCAAAAGCTGGGTTGCAGTTAAACCTCAAAAAAACCAAGATTATGGCAACGAGCTTGATTGATGACTGGCAAATAGAGGGAGAAAAAGTGGAGGCAGTGACAGACTTTGTATTTCTAGGCGCAAAGGTTACTACAGACGCTGACTGCAGCCAGGAAATCAGAAGACGTCTACTTCTTGGGAGGAGAGCAATGGCAAATCTTGATAAAATAGTTAAGAGCAGAGACATCACACTGACAACAAAGGTCCGCATAGTTAAAGCAATGGTATTCCCTGTAGTAACCCATGGCTGTGAGAGCTGGACCATAAGGAAGGCTGAGCGAAGGAAGATAGATGCTTTTGAACTGTGGTGTTGGAGGAAAATTCTGAGAGTGCCTTGGACTGCAAGAAGATCAAACCAGTCCATACTCCAGGAAATAAAGCCAGACTGCTCATTTGAGGGAATGATATTAAAGGCAAAACTGAAGTACTTTGGCCACATAATGAGAAGACAGGATACCCTGGAGAAGAAGCTGATGCTAGGGAAAGTGGAAGGCAAAAGGAAGAGGGGCCGACCAAGGGCAAGATGGATGGATGGTATTCTGGAGGTGACGGACTCAACCATGGGGGAGCTGGAGATGGTGACGGCCGACAGGAAGCTCTGGCGTGGGCTGGTCCATGAAGTCACGAAGAGTCGGAAACGACTGAACGAATAAACAACAAAATACTTATATTTATACCCCGCCTATCCCCTCCCTAACGGAGGACTCTAGATGGCTTACATACATCGTATACATTTCATTTTATACATTTCATACATTTAAACCGCGCACTAAGGGAAGGGGTAAGGGAACCGACTCTTCCGTGGCTACTGGACTACATGTCCCACAATGCCTTGCATCGGAGCCGGCTGCTGACGTCCTGTAGATGTTGCTGCTTCGGGATCCGTCGTAGCCACCGCCATTCAAGAGGTCTTCCGTTCGGTGGCCGACCCCCGACAGGACGCCAGCAAATTCTCCCACTTAAGGTGGTACCCAATTTATCTACTTGCTAAGCTTTTCGAACTGTTGGGTCGACAGGAGCTGGGACTAGCAACGAGAGCTCACCTCGTTGCGTGGGGGTTCGAACTGCCAACCTTGCGATCGGCAGTCTACAGCTCTAACCCGCTGAGCCACCGCGTCCCGTTTAAGATGTAGAAATGTAGAAACTTTCTTATTCAGGCCTGTAAACATAGTGGTCTGCTGCTAGTCACAGTGACAGGAAAATGAGAAGTGCATGTTGATGTCACAATGCAATCCCCCACCCTTGTGCACTTGCATTCCAAAGTAGGACACAAGTACATTATTTTTTATATTTTTTAATTTTATTTTTCAAAATACAAAATATTGACAAAACAACGAAGCGCAGTGAAAGAACACAATTAAATGAAACAGTCCGTAAAGAAAAAATAATGCGAACCAGAAAAAGAAAAGCATAAAAAACCCAGACTAAGAAAAGAGGAAAAAGCTACCTTATATATTAAACTTATCAATAGTCACTGGTTTACTAATAAATACCATATAATACTATAGTATAATCAGTACAGAGTATTATTGTAAAATGTCACAAAATCTCATTGCTTCATTCTGTGATTTGTAGAAAATGTTGCCTTTTCCAAGTTGGATAAGTCACACATTTCCAAAAGCCATTCCTTAACATCTGGAATAATATCACTTTTCCAATTTTTCAGTACAATTCTTTTAGCCACATACACACACCCTTGCACGATACAACCATAATTCCTGATAAACCGCCAGATTCCAAAGCTTTAGTGTATAATTCAACATCACATTAACATCTTTAACATTTAAAGATTTTCTCATAAACATCACATTAACATCTTTAACATTTAAAGATTTTCTCATAAACCTACTTATATTCATTAAAATACCATTCCAAAGATATACTAAATGATCATATGATCATATCATATGGGCCAATGAACCTTCCAATTTTTTACACCTCCAACAAAGAAAATCTGATGCCCATACTTTGGGGGCTCCAATACACTCTAAATGCAATTTTGATGAATGAACTTTAATCTCAAATCTCTTGATACCATTTTAATATTTTTAAGGACATGAAGCCATTGATGGGGCATTATCAGACTCCAGCTCTTTTATCCATGTTTGGAATACTCCAGAAATGTCCACTTTAAAAATATCCTTTAGCTTATGATACCGATACGTTATGGGACTTACTTCTGTCCTGGACTCCATCAAATAACAGAGTATCTCAGGTGCCTTTGAAGCAGCCAAAGCATCTGGCCCATATGCATCCATTAAAACATGCTTAAGATGAAGATACTGCCACTGTTGTGAGCTGGGGAGACCAAATTCAATCTGAAGTCGGGGGAAAAAACTTAAAACAGTCATTACATAATCATTGGTTTAAAGTCATAATCCCGAATTCCACCCAAACTTTCCAATAGAACATTTTGCCACTTATTATCAGAGTAGAATTCTGTGAAATCTTTGGGCCATGTTGGGGTGTAGATTGGGTTTTGATAACAAGACTCATGAATATTTAACTCTTTGGGACACATTAATCACAGTGTTTGCATCGTGATGTCACCACATACTGTCACTTGCCTCCCCCTGCCTTCCCTGTAGAAGCCCATGCCTGCAAATCTATCTGAGAGATAGTTAGGTCCATTATTGTAAGTAGTGTGTTTACTTTGAATTGGTCTTCTGCAGATGTTGGCTTTTGATCCTCACAAAGGTCATCATGAAACTCCTTCATCCGTAGCACACATCAGTTTTGAAGTTCCTCAGATACAACCTACAAGACTGGGCTATTGTGACAGCATTATCACACTTCTTCCTTCCCAAAATGAGACCGGCTTCACCTCCACACCATTGGACAATGGTGGAGTTACTGGTGGTGTGGAGTAAGGACACTGCTGCCCAAGTGCCAATCAGCTGTTTGGCAGACAGCACAGTGCAGTTGCAATGGAGGAAAACACTGGTAAGTCAGTTTTGACTCCTAGTGACTGCCCCCTGCAGTTTTCTTGGCAGCATTTTTCTCAAGAGTGGCTAGCCAGTTCCTTCCTCCTAAAGCTGAGAGAGAATGACTGGCCCAAAGTCACCCAGCTGGCTTTATGGCTAAGGTGGGATTATAACTCAATCTCCTGGTTTCTAGTCTGATTAGGCTGACCATATTTCCTTCAGACAAAAATGGGACTTTTGGGATGGCAAAACGGGACAGGGTCTTATGCCACCATGCCGGCCTCCAAACCCCACCCCCAGTCCATGCAATTGGCTCCCACCTGCAAACCCAGCCCCCGCCCCACACGATTGGCTCCTGCCTGCAAACCCCGCCCCCATCAGCGTGATTGGCTCGGATTTTAATTTTTTTCCCCGATTTTAAAGGTTTTTTTTTTCTTCTAGCAGTAAATGGTGCGGCAGAGCTGGTGTGTTTGGGGGAGGCCAGAGTACACACACTGTGCACAAAGCACCGTCAGCGGCCAGGCAACAAGGGGTGGGGATGGAGGGGATGGAGGCCCACCACTGCCCCATCCCCCTCGGGCTTGGCCGAGGGAGGGAGGAGAGTCGCTGCTGCTGCCACCGCCGCAGAGCAGGAGAAGCAGGAGGAGCCGGCTGCGCTCAGCTGCTTCAGCCACACCACTCCGCCCCTTGCTGCCCGCTGAAGCTCCCCAGGGTGGCCGGCTCCTGCTTCTCCTGCTTGGCGGCCCGACAACTCTCCTCCCTTGGCCAAGCCCGATCAGATGCACATACACACACTCACACACTCACAGGACAGACTGCCCTCGGCAGGAGCCGGCCGTGCTGGGAGGCTTCAGCCACACCACTCTGCCGCTTGCCACCCGCTGAAGCCCCCCAGCATGGCCAGCTCCTGCCAGGGCAGTCTGTCCTGTGAGTGTGTGTATGTGTGTGCATCTGATCGGGCTTGACCGAGGGAGGAGAGTTGTCGACCACTCCGCCCCTTGCTGCCCGCAGAAGCTCCCCAGGGTGGCCGGCTCCTGCTTCTCCTGCTCGGCGGCTGACAACTCTCCTCCCTTGGCCAAGCCCGATCAGATGCACACACACACACACACACACACGCACCCCACACCCTCTTTCTCCAGCCTCCCCATGACCAAATGCACCTGCACCTGTTGCAGGGAGGCTGGAGAAAGAGGGTGTGGGGTGCGTGTGTGTGTGTGTGCATGCGCGATTACTCTGAGCAAGTAATCTGTGCACGCACACGCACACACACACACACACACGTGCACGCACCCTCTTTCCACAACCTTCCCATGCCTGCTTTCCCTGGCCTCACCACTGCTGGGCAGACAATCTCAGGATGAGGTAAGGAGGCAGGAACCTGGACTGTGGTACTGTGTCTGCTGCTGGGCTCGCACGTGGCAACTGGGCTTCCAGTTGCCGCGCTGATAGGGCCTCTTCTGGGCTGCCTCCAATGGCAAGTCTGGCTCCAGTCCTCCTTCCTGTCTTCCTGTCCTCCTTCCCGCCGGGTTTAAAAAAGGGACAAAATTAAGATTTTGATCAAAACAACGGGACAGTTGAAAAATGCTAAAATAACGGGACTGTCCCGTTCAAAACGGGATGTATGGTCACCCTAAGTCTGATGCCTTAACCACTACACCAAACTGGTTCTCAGCAGCAAAGGAGGGAGGTGTTAAAACATGATCTGCTCCTGGTGTCACACATGCTAGTTACTCCACTGAGTTGTGGCCCTTCCCACCTCCACTCACCACTGTCCAACCACTCTTATTGCAGCCTGAATTGGCCGCATGGTCCATAAGCAGCCATGAATAGCCCAGGGAGGATAGGGAGCTGCCCACCCAGAGGTTAATAGGGAACAGTTTCAGCCCAATCCGATGAGTGGCTCATGGCAAAACAGTCCAGCTGGTTTGGTTTGTATACTAAGATTATATAATTTGTGTGTGAACCGGGCTGCTGTGACTGGTTTAAGAAACTGTAATTAAAGCAAACTATAGTATGATGTGTGAACCTGCCTTTCAATGGGTATACACATAACCACATCTGACAGGAGCCTTTTCAAATATGGGACCTTCTGCATATATTGGAAACACGAAGTCCTAGAATTTTTGGCCATATATTTTTGAAACTCCATGAAGAGCCAGTTTGATCTAGTGGTTAAGGCACCAGGTTAGAAGCCAGGAGACTGAGAGTTCTAGTCCTGCCTTAGGCATGAAAGCCGGCTGGGTGACCTTGGGCCAGTCACTCTCTCTCAGCCCAACTCACCTCACAGGGTGGTTGTTATAGGGAAAACAGGAGGAGGAAGGAGTACTAGGTATGTTCCCCACCTTGAGTTTTTTATAAAAATAATAAAGGCGGGATAAAAAATCTAAAAAGGAAAAAGGAAAGTCAAGAGAATATTATTGTCTAGGAATATCTGTCCCTTCATTTCCACTTGTTGAGCTTTTCATTAACCTCCAGGTTATGTAAACAAATCAAAGACTGAAGTAACTTAAGGAGGCTTATCTCAGGATAATCAGCCATGTAAATACATGCTTGAGTGGGAACTTCTGTTGAATCAAGGCATCAGTTTCATCCATTTTCTGTAGTCAGTGGATACAATTAACATAGATACTGCCAATTTGCTTGTATGTAGGATGATTAATAATCTGCTGGAACTATTCACCCAATCATTCCTTCCTTTTTCAAAGGATGCACCATATCTCAGATTGATACAGAGGAAAGATTCCCTCCGGTTCTCCAAATCTGAAATTTAATCAATTTCGGCAATGAAAGGGTTCTCATTGTAATCTTGCCCCAAATGCTATTTATCTCCTCTTTGCACTCTTCTCCTGCAGTATATACCTCAAAAGGGGTTTTGAAAAATCATTGAATATGTTCTGTTTACTTACATACTCAGTGAGCCATTTGAGGCTCAGGAATTGTTGGAACTGAAAAATCGTCCCAGTTGGAAGACTGTGAGCCGTGTTTTTATTTTTTCCTAGATCTCTGCTGGGGTGGATAATTGTGATTTTGCATCTAAATTATGAGGGTTTTTTTGGGAAACTTATCCAGAGTGTTGCAGTAAG
Source organism: Charina bottae (assembly GCA_023362775.1). Lineage (NCBI taxonomy): Eukaryota > Metazoa > Chordata > Lepidosauria > Squamata > Charinaidae > Charina > Charina bottae. The sequence continues at coordinate 109,152,354 of JALMGJ010000004.1, forward strand.
AAGACCAGTAACACCTGGTCATGATGATAGACAATCTTATTTGAAAAAATAATAAATCAGCAATCTTTCCATCTCTGCAGGGCACACCCTGAAGTACACAGTATTATGCAATATTTAGGAATGTCATAGCCTCGGGGTTGTTTACCAGAGATTTAACATTAGATATGGTCCAAGGTATTTGAGTCCGAAAATCCAAATGACATCATGGTGGACCCTTAGAAAAATCTTCTCAACCACCAAAGTCTCAGTAGATTTCAATAAATGCAAATTTACAATCAAGATATAAAAATTACCATAACAATAAGAACAGCCAAAAGAAATAAAATTAATTAAAATTAACAATTAATCAACAGTTAAAAGCCTGTTTAAAAGATGCGTTTTAAGGGCCTTTTAAAAAGCCAGTAAAGATGATAGGACCCTCAAGTCTACAGGAAGTGCATTTCATAGAACTGGGGTTACAATAGAGAAGTCAGTGCCAGACAGGCTCAGAGCAATGCAGGCGAACCTCCTCCGATCATCTCAGTAAGATTCAAATAGAAAAATGCATTCTTTCAAACAGCAACATTGGCATACACTGAGTAGGCTTTAAAGGTAATAACTAGAACTTTGTATCTTGCCTGGAAACCCATTTACAGTTGGTATTTTAAGCACCTGTGTAAGATAAAATTTTTGGATTCTTTCCACTACCCAACCTGGCTACTGTGTTTTGTATCACATGCAGTTTCCAGACTAGACATAACAGCAGCACCATGTAGAAAGCATTGCCATAGTCAAGCCTGGAATTTACCAGCATGTATATCAGTTTTGATATAATCACTTTCTTCCAGAAAGGGTCACAGTTACCATATTGAGCAAAGATGATAAAAGTTGCTCCTGGCTCTCTCTGTCTCTCTGTCTCTGTCTCTGTCTCTGTCTCTGTCTCTGTCTCTCTATCTCTATCTCTATCTCTATCTCTATCTCTATCTCTATCTCTATCTCTATCTCTATCTCTATCTCTATCTCTATCTCTATCTACACATACGCACACACATATATAAACATATATAAGGTAAAGGTTCCCCCCGCACATTTGTGCAGTCATGTCCGACTCTAGGGGCCAGTGCTCATCTCCGTTTGTTAGCGAAAGAGCCAGCACTGCCCGAAGATGCTTCCACGGTCATGTGGCCGGCATGACATGCACGGAACGCTGTTACCATCCCACCGAAGTGGTACCTATTCATCTACTTGCATTTGCTTGCTTTCGAATTGCTAGGTTGGCAAGAGCTGGGGCTAGTGCGGGAGCTCACTCCGTCACGCAGGACTAGGGATTCGAACCTCCAAACTTGCGATCGACAAGCCTGGCGTCTTACCCGCTGAGCCACCACACCCCTTCATATACATATATACATATATATTAATTTGATTCAATTTTTATTCCTTTGTTTTGGTAATGTCACCAGACAGTATTTGCTATTGGGTGGGTTTAATATATAATAAAGAAGTAATAAATGGTAGCCTGCTTCCTCTTAATGGTGCCTCCAATTCTGCTTCCTGGGTTCTGAGAAGACAGAATATTTGAAAATTGTATTTCTGCCTGAAAATATATTAACAACATACGTTATACATTATACGTGGCCCATCTTTTAGCCATTGACTAATCTCTTTATGTGATCATACTATGAGCACTGGGATGGGCAAGCTGCTGCCCCAAGATAGATAATGATCAGAAATAAAGGAAAGTATCATCCAGCAATATCATTTTATTTATTTATTTTTATTATTCAAATTTATCACTGCGCATCTCTACAGCAGTAGACTCTGGGCGGTTTACAATAATATTAAAATTAAAACCTATACATTTTAAAATAAAATATAATAATAAATAGAAAAAAACCCAGAGGATGGTAAGATCATAAAAGGAGGTTATTACTAAGCCAACCACCCCCAGGAGGAACTATTACCTCCTTCGTCCCAAGCCAGGCAGCAGAACCAGGTTTTTAAAGACCTCCGGAAGGCCAGGAGCGAGGGCGCCTGCCTCACCTCCGGGGGCAAGGTATTCCACAGGGCGGGTGATATCGCGGAGAAGGCACGCCTCCTGGACCCCGCTAGATGGAATTCTTTTATTGATGGGGTCCGAAGCATGCCCTCCCTGCATGATCGGGTGGGGCGGGTGGATGTGGTTGGGATGAAACGGTCCCTTGATTACCCATTCCTGCTATAAAGGGTGAAAGTACCCATAATAGTTACATATTCCATTTTGAAAAGAAGGCACTTAATCTCTTCCATTCTACTTTGGAGAAAAATCTGCCATAGGGTCTGTTCTGAAATGTGCTTCCAATCTGTGTCTGTAAACTAACCTTTTCCATGGTTCTTTTCCTATTTTTTTTTCTTTTCTTTTTTTCTATCCTGAAATACTATTTATTGTAAAAAGAAAGGTGGGAGGGAGGGAGAAGTTTTACCAGCATTAAACTAGGAATGAGACTCCAAATATACTGTTTCAGAATTTTAAAAAAATCTTGGAAAATGATCCAATGCAATTTGTCCCAAAGTTATACTTTAAACCAGGGTTTCTCAACCAGGACTCTGCGGAACCCTAGGGTTCCATGAGAGGTCACTAGGGATTCCCTGGGAGATCACGATTTATTTAAGAATTTATTTTAAATTCCAGCAACTTCACATTAAAAAGCTAAGTTTCATTCTTTATTTTCAGTTTAAAAACACTGTTAATGCATATATACAGGCCTACACATGAAACGAATATAATAATTTTGTAACTTCTGGCCTATATTTGAGCCTGAATGTGAAGGGGTTCCCTCAAGGCCTGAAAAATATTTCAAAGGTTCCTCCAGGGTCAAAAAATTGAGAGAGGCTGCTTTAAACTTACATTTGATATTGCAGTTGTTGTTCATACCACCAGAGGTCAGTCAGAAACAAAATGACAAAAATCAAAAATTCATGCAAAAGACTGGGAAGCATGTTCATAATTTTATCTTCTTGCTTTATGTTCCCAATGAGTTAGACAGCATGATGATGATGATGATGATGATGATGATGATGATGATGATGATGATGATATATTCCATTGCTTACCAGCATTCACTTTCTTGAATAGCACTTATACATAGATTTTTATAATGTACTTATTCAGGCCTACAAGACTACAATTTGTCAAAGTAAGTAATCTGGAAGCATTAATTTTATTTTTTTCCCTTGCTGCATTTTCTCCACTATTGGATGCAAATAACTTCCTGAGGGATTCAGAAGAAGTGAAGAAACCACATCTTCCACCCTTTGTTTTTCCAGTCACAGAGAAAGCTAACAAAATGTCAGATTCATTTTCAGATTTCAATGTCTTGTGACTTCCTTTTCAGTGTATATTCATAAAACTAACATTTTTGTTTGGCTAGGTTTCTAAATGGGATGGGATGGCTTCGTCAGCCTTTAGCCTAATTTCAAAATCCTTCCCAGAAGTCCAGCTCAGATTTTTATTATCCAAGTTTACCCTGCACCTGTTGCCTGGGAGAAGAGAAAAGGCACCAGGAAAAAGACATCCCAGCCCTTTTTGGATCTGAGTCTTACTCACTGTTTGATTCAGCAGATAATTCCTTGAGGCAATGCAGCCTGTGACTGGACAAAAAATGCTCAACTTTGGTCTACATACTTCATTTCTCTTCCTCCAATTCAAGATCATATCTAGAGGGAAACCACAGAGTTATCCTCCCCTTAATATTGACCATTCTATTCTTGAATTTGACACTTTCATTTTAAAAATAAACTAGGTGCACCTTCACACACACACAAATCCCTTCTCATCCCTATGGGGGTATGTGTCTTCCTCAACCTTGGGCCCTCTACCAGAGATCTGGGAGTTTGAGGGTTCTGCGCAGTATCTTACCTGTTCCTAGCATTGCACTCTTCTGGACAGAGAGCTCTGATATTGTTCCTGGGATCTGTTGGAGCCACTCTTCCAGCTTAGGAGTCACAGCCCCAAATGCTCCTACCACCACTGGGACCACTTTGGCCTTTACTTTCCACATCCTCTCTAGTCCCTCCTTCAGGCCCGGGTACTTCTTCAGCTTCTCACACTCCTTCTTCCTGATGTTGCTGTCACTTGGCACCGCTACATCTATCACCACCACTGTCTTCTGGTCCTTGTCTACTACCACAATGTCTGGTTGATTGGCCAGTATCTGCCTGTCTGTTCCGGATCTGGAAGTCCCACAGGATCTTAGCCCTGTTATTCTCCACAACTTTCTGTGGAATCTCCCATCTGGACTTGGGAGGGTCCAGCTCACACTATGCAGATGTTCCTGTGCACAATGCCAGCTACTTGGTTGTGCCATTCAGTGTATGCTGTTCCTGCCTGCATCTTACTCCCTGCCATTATGTGTCTCTGAGGCCTCTCTGCACAGTCTGCACCTCGGGTCCTGTCTAGTCTGGTAGACCCCTGCTTCTATGGATCTGGTGTTTAGTTTAGGCACTGCTGCTAAGATCAGTGCCTCAGTGCTGCCTTTTAGTCCAGCCCTTTCCAGCCACTGGTAGGATGTATACTGTATATGAAATCCCATCAGACCGGCCCTAATTTAAGCAAAAGTGGGCAAGTGCTAAAGTACACCAGTGGTGGCCTTGAACTTCTCTTCGTGAACCCTTCAGCTATTCCCTACTCATGCAGAACATGATGAATGCTAGATAACCTATCCGGAGTCCCTTAAACTACCTTGCTGCCTCAAGTATAGTAGTAACATCAGAGCTGAAATGAGAGAACAACCAACCCAGTCAGTTTCTCTGTGTGGACTGAGGAAGGGAAACTGTTTTTGTACTGGCAGCAAAATTTCTCAGGTTGGTCTGAGCTCAGTGGGGCTTGCTCCTGAGCAAAAGGGTATAAATAGGAATCCAATTTTTTCTAGTTTTTCCTATACAGCCCTCCCCAACTTGGTACATTCCTGATGGGTGGAGCTATAAGTCCTATTATCAGTAACCAGCATTCAGTAGTCAGGCTGGCAGGAAGTGATAACAGTTGTAGGTCAACATGTTGCTACAGTACTATTACGACTGTATGCTGAAAGCTCCATGTGGGAGACACTGCAAAATATGGAAAAGCTGTTTCTATTTCTAGCCCAAGTTGCTATTAAAAAGTACATGAGGCTGAGGAACCCTGAGTGTAAAAAAGATGTTAAGTCACAAGGAGCTATTTTACACATTAGGGCTGTACATACTTCGAAGATCATTCAGAACTGCCATGAGCACCAACACAGAACGTCTCTGCTATTCATGAAAGCAGCCCGTTGAAGGTGACTCTTAAAGCAGCTGCATCATGGAAGTTTGAAAAAAGATGTGGCTGCTTTCATGAATAGCACAGAAGTGCTGCCCTCATGTTCAAAGCATTTTTCCGAAATCATTTTCCCAAAGTGAACAGCCCTATTTACACCACCTAGTAGCTAATTCAGAGGGGTTAAGGGCAAACCATCCATAGTGAGGCATGACTGCCACCATGTGTGGTGATAAGTATTGGAGAGAATGCTACATTAAAACCCCCCTTTGAGACAAAATTATGTATTCTATATTATGGACAGGATAAGATTCCAAAATTTTATGAGAACTGTAAGAACCTTTTATTTTGATCTGTTACGGAATGAGAATCACACGTGTCTCTGTTACATTTGTGATTTGAAAAATAACATTGTCTTCTGTTTTTATGATTTCTTTATTCCCTCCTTTGTGGGAATAAAGTCTTGAGGTACAGTGCCTTGGAAGGCTTCATCACCAAAGGCAGCCAAAATCATCTTGTATAAACAAAGCCAGAACTAACGTCTTTGCTTCAGAAGTTTTCTGCGTAGCAGGCGTCCTGCTTGAAATAAAGGGGCATTTTGTTTCATTTCTATTGAATTTTCCATGTAAGCTTATTGATTGATACTGTGAATAGTGTTTAATGGGCCATGCTTGATATTTATTTCTGCTACTATCAGGATAAGCACTTATCCCAGCCCACATGCACACACTCTAATATGTCACCTCAGAAACATTTGGCAGAGTTTACAAAAAAATTCAGAAACTCAGAAGGGAGGGTTGTAAAACTGCTTCAGTGCATTACTTGCAGACAAGGACAGCCTTTACTCATCACCACTGAAAAAAGTGATCAGGCACATGGAATGCCGATGACACATAACCACAAAGATGAAGGAATTAAAAGTCACAGAATACCATCTTTATTCTTCAACCGATAGACACAACTCCTAATTGAAATTGCCACAAACCCATGTATTCCTGCCTTAATTTGTCAATCTCCCATTATCTCCATTATCTAACTCACTCAGAACCTGAGGTAAATATACAAATTAAGCAATGAGTTGTAGGGCTGGAAATCCTGCTGTACATTTCTGCCTTTTCCCGAATGTCTCCTGATAGACTGATCATTCACTGTGAACAAGATATACTCCAGGTTTGCTCAGAGGCATTCATTTCTTCATTATACCAAGACTGAGTAATACTTAGAAACTATTGTGGGATAAAACTGTGTTTTGTTCTGCATGCACGCTTAGCCCAGAACCCCTTCTGAATACTAGCATTTTAGCCCTGGTAAAAAGTGGTAAAATAAAGATGATCGGTGAAAACAGGGATGGAACTGTAGATAATTGTTTGGTCAAGTATCAGCCAGAAGAGTATGATAGATTAGTTTTTGGCGGAACTGAGCTTGGATATAAAGGGAAATTGCACCAGGCACGATGCAATTGCAGTTTATTATTTGACTTTGTTTTTGTTTTACAACAGAAGGCTTAAAAGATTATTTATTTATTTATTTATTTATTTATTTAATTAATTAATTAATTTAAATTTATATAACCGCCCATCTCCCCCAACGGGGAAGTCTGGGCGGTTTACAATAAAATAGATTAAAACAAAATATAAAACATCAAAGTACAGCATATAAAATAATAAATAATTATAAATCCAGATGGAGGTGGAATTAAAACGAAGGACAATAAATTAAGGAATTAGCCACCCCCGTGAGGAACTATCCTTTCCTCCTTCCCATGCCAGGCGACAGAACCAGGTCTTCAGCTCTTTCCTAAAGGTCGGGAGGGAGGAGATCTGCCTCAGCTCTGGGGGCAAGATGTTCCACAGTGTGGGTGCTACCACAGAGAAGGCATTATTAAATTATGGCATCCTAGTATTAGTAGTGAGAGCCAGTGCACCAGGCTAGAAAACAGGAGGCCATGAGTTCTAGTCCTGTCTTAGGCATGAAACCAGCTGGGTGACCTTGGGCCTGTTCCTCTCTCTCAGCCTAGGAAGAAGGCAATGGCAAACCACTTCTGGAAATTTTGCCAAGAAAGTATGACTTTGAGCCCCATGTAAGCCCCATCAGCATTTCTGAAAATATAAATGCAGAATGTCACATTTTTCTGTTAAATTCAGTCCTGACCATTTCAGCCCGTTTTTCAAGCCTGTCTAGATTTTTTTTTAAATCTCTTCTAAAGTGTTAGCCATTCCTCTTAGTTTTGGGTAAAGGTTTGATAATAATCCACTCAACCCCTTCATCCAGGGCATTAATAAAAATGTTGAAAAGCACAGAGTCCAGAACAGCACTCCACTCAATCACTCTCCAAACTGTTGGGGAACCATTAATCTCTGGATCTGGTCATTTAGGTAGCTATGAACCTATGTAACAGTTGTATGATTTAGCCCATATTTTACCATTTCCTTAATGAGAATTTCATGAGAAACTTTGTCAAATGCTTAGTATCCACCTTCTTATGTAGCACTTCGATCCTGCTGTATTTGTCAAGCTTTCTGCTGCCAGAGTAACTCTCCTAATTTATCCTGCTCATGTGATTTCTCTTCCTAATCGCTGCACTGGATTCAAGTCTGCTTGCAAAGCAAGAAGGACTTTGTTAGCCCCCGTGGTCTTTCCCTCCCTCCCTTCTCTTTCAGATACAGTCTCTGCTCATGACCTTCACTCCTCCAGTTCTCTCATCTGAAGATTTCTTTCTTCCTCAAAAGTGTCTACCATTTCTCCCTCCTCCCCGAACATGGAAATGAAGTTATGACTTTTTGGTCCTTAAAAATAATCCTTCAATGTTCCCATAACTAAGCTAAAACTTAACCCAACTCTTTCCCCATTCTTATTAATTTCCAGTTGTTCCAGCTGACATGCTTCCTTCCCCCCTGAACTGAATGCTAAACTGTAAGCACCCTTAAGGCAGAAATCTGTTGCCTTGTTCTGGGCAAGGCAGCCTGCACACGGAGGGTCAATTAATTAATGAAATAATAGAATTTGTATGTTGTCCAGGTGCCAATGCTACATGTTATGAGAACTTGAGGATTTGGGCTGCCTTGCTGTTTCCAGGCTTGCTTTAAAACAAAACAAAACATTTATTTATTTATTTATTTTTATTTGGCATTAATCTGGGGTGAAACTACTTTTTAAAAAAGATTCTTCTGTATAAAAGGGGAGAAAAAAATGACTCATTGGGCTGGAATTGTTAACGTTCTTGGCACTGCCTTGGAGGAGGTCCATCTAGAATAGTTCTTTTGTTGTTGTTGCAAATAGTTTTCCCCTATGAAGATAATAAACCTTGACATTCAAGTCATTTTGTTCCCGTCTAGTCTGAGTCAAGGCTCTAACACTGGAACACAAAGAAACATGTTGGCATGTCGCCTGCTTAGTTTCGATGGGATTCTTAAAAATGGCACAAGGTTTAGAGGGGGCACGAGAGTGCCAACTGCCAAATGCTCATATGAATGGGTCTATTGGAATTTCACGCATTATTAGGAGCATTCTTTCCTTTGGAGAGCTATTGCAGCCTTTTAATATACACATACAGATGTGGCACCAGAATGAACCCCATCTCTGTAGAAAAAAGAAAAAAAAGAACCTCTCTCCCCTTCTCAGTTCATACTGTAAAATTAAGAAAGGGGCTTCTGTTGTGAACATCTTAGTTCATGACAGCTGGAAAAGACAGTACTGCAAAATTCTAGCTGCACTTTCATTCTTGACTGAAAAATGACAAGAGAAAGGACTTTGTGGTTTTGTGCTTCATGAGGCAGTCTTGAAGGCTCCAGAGATCTATCCTGTGTTGATCATTATTAGAATGGGGACACATTTTCCTTTCTAATTGTTCAAATTTTGGGCAGAGAGATTGGATGGACAATTTCTCCGAATTTTTTCAGGGAAAGGAGAAATCCTCCAATAATTTCCCAAAGGCAGATCTCCTGTTTGATGGGGGCAACAGTACTACGACTGAAAAAAAAAATCTTAGGAGGTGTTTCCTTCTCCTATTTTCCTTCAGGATTTATCTGAACCATGGGAAGTCTTTGAGCTGCACCATGCAAGACTTTCTTTGGCCACCTCATCATTATGCAAGAGTATACCACTCTCTACCCATAAGAATTTCTCTTTTCTTTTGAAGGAATTTCTAAAACAAATTTTCTTTCATCAGATCCAATGAGATGTCATAGAAGAATTGAAAAGCAGAAGAATTTCTCTGCTTGTCAGTAATCTTTCTGCACCTGATGCAAAAATAACATTCATTGTGCAGCAATGTAAATAAAAAGGGTATTACAAAGAAAGATGATGTCTCCATTGCTTCTCTGGTTAAGTGGGAAAAGGCTATGGAAATTCTTACCACAATTCCGACTGGGGTGAACCATCTGAACAATCCCTGCTATGGCCATGCAAGATCCCACTTCTGTGCTTTTGGAACACTGAAATAGAAACTATGCAAGTTTAGCTTCTGAGAGCCTGATAACAAGGTGTCATCTGCAGCTCTAATATTTCAGTGTCCCACTTCTCCTCCAGAACCTGTTGAGCTTTATCAAAGAACTGATTTGAACATTGTTCCTGAGTGATAGGAACCAAGGATTCAGTACTAATCCTTAACTGAGATCTCCACAGGAGAGGATCCATATCCATTACAAAGATTCTAGGTTCAACAAATTGAAACACATCTGTCTGTCTGCAATCAGCAACCATGTCAGCTACCATCAACTTCTCCAAAAACCATTCTTTTACCCAAATTAGAATCAGTGCAATTAATGAAACAGTTTAGTAATTCTAATTAAACAACATATTTTATTCTGGTTGGAACTGGAGTGTTCATTAGAGAGACGCTGTTCCACATCATAGGTGGCCATGATGGAAAAACAGTGTTTTATGGGTTTGCTCTCTCTCTGCCCTCACAAAATTGGGCTAGCGCAAGCAGCTTCTCCTGGGAGGATCTCCTCATATGGGTTGATTTCAGTTGGAGGAAGTTGTCCTGAAGGTACCTACTCTAAGTGCCAAGCCAAACAGGGATTTATAAGTCAAAACTACAATTTTGAAGTGCACCTGAAAAATAGCTGCCATGTGGGTATGGCCAGTCAGAAAACAGTGATTTAGCAAGAGGCAGATTATTTTTTGCTACACGCTATTACCTCATTTGAGAGAGACAGTGGAGGACAGGAAGGCCTGGCGTGCTCTGGTCCATGAGGTCACGAAGAGTCGGACACGACTAAACGACTGAACAACAAAAATTACCTCAGTGCATTGTCTCTCACTTACTTTTCTCTTTTCTTCTGAACAGCCTGAAAACTCAAATGAGGCCATCCATAATATTTAATGTCTGTCTCTGGGTCCTATATGGGGTCATAAGCATCATTGTCAGGAAAGATGACAATAAAGGTGATGCCAGCTTCCTATCTATTCTTAAATATAAGAATCCTTATATGTTTATATAAAGCTATAAAACACTGTTTTTCCATCATGGCCACCTATGGTCTGGAACAGCTTCTCTCTAATGACTGTTGATAGGATGGACTGGGATTCTGTCAAGCACAAGGAAAATCCTGCAGTGAGGACCCATGATTTAAGAAGTAGGTCCTGCAATTTTAGACTGATGTAAAGAATATGAATTTTCTAGTGGCAGTGCAATTGAAAAAACAGTACTAAAGTGAAACAAAGGAAGTTGGCAACTAGAGTGTGAGTTTGCATGTGCACATAAGTAGCTTTTAAGACGACCAAATCTACCACTGGAGCTGTAATGATGTGAAACGTTTCGTGTTGAAATTGTGTTTAAAACTGAGAAGAGAGTTGCATCATATGACACTGACCAAGAGTGGTCCCCTAAAATCACTGAAATGTCCTGAAAAACGTTGTAAGAAGTCTTCTAGATTTCAGTGATTGATTCTCCTAACCACTGGTGATACAGAAACTTGGGGCTACACATTTGTTTCCTTGTCTGGCTAGTTTGGCAGCTTATCACAGGAAGTAATAAAAATCACAGTTCTTTACTAGAAGCACAATAGCACGACAGGCAGGTTTATAACTGGTCCTGCTGCTTTTGTTGCTGAGAGGTGGGATTTGTTCTTGGTTTCTTTGTTTTCCTTTTTTTTTTTTTGAGCTGTTTGGAATGAATTATTAGTCAATAAGTAAAACTGCAAAGTTGGGAGAATGAAGCTGAGGGTTGTAGAGCAGATTTGATATTTGAATGGCTGTCCCTGAACAAGAAAATGTTGATTACATCCTATTTCATCCCCAAAGAGATGCATTCTGCTGATAACTAACTACTGCAATGTGCTTTTACCGATAGGACTCCCCTTGAAAGGTGTCTGGTAATTGCAATTAATGCAAAATGCAATGACAATGCCACTTGGAAGTGTAAGTTTCATGGATCCTGGAATGCCAGTTCTGAAAGTTCTATACTGGTTACCAGTTTCCTACTGGGTACAATTTAAGGTGTGATGTGACCTTTGCAACCCTAAATGGCTTGGGATCTGACTGTCTGAGGGCCTATGTCTCTTCCTCTGATCTTGCCTGGTAACTTAGAACAGCAGGAGAGGCTCTTTTGTTGATTTTATTCCCCACCCACCCACAAGCTGCCAGAAACTTAGCTAACTGGTACACAGGAAAGGGCCTTGTATAGAATGAACTGTCCAGAGAGATGCATTGAGCCCCCACTCTCCCTACAGTTAGGCAAATGGCAGAAATGCATCCTTTTTCACCAAACTTTTCTTAGTTGAACTGATTCTGATTTTTATGATATTGATTTTAATTTTGCTTTTATTTTAGGTGAGATTTCACAGTTATTTAGTAATGTGTATTTACAGTTGGTATAAACTGCCTTGAGTGTTGTACTAATAGAAAAGCAGAGTATAAATCAAATAAGTAAGCAAGTAAGAAATACAAGCTATTTTATTACTGGCAAAATGGCAAGCATGCTATAATAGAAAATTTTTCAATTGTCCATCATGGGATCAATCCTTTTCACATCGTTTAATATTAAGAACATAAAATGCTGCTTATATTCACTCAAGGTTCTCAGAAACTCAAACATCACAGAACATACTGTGAGTAAAATCGTAGTGAATAGCTTGTGGATCAGCATGTTGTAGGAACCTAGCTATTGTCCTAGTATGTTACGAGAACTGTAATATCTCACGAAATCATAGTTTATATGTCAGGGCATAGCTTGATATAGTATGTGATAGTCACTATGTTTGGATAACATGGTTTTAGGGTTGGCATGTTATATGATATTTATTAATTTAACTTTCATTATCTGTGTTAGATTTGGTTCTGTGTTAGAAATAAATTACTGGCCAACAGAAGGTCAAGATTCAGTTCCAGACATCTTTAGTATTTTTTAAAAAATATCCCACTTTCAAGACTTCTGCTTAACTGGTAAAGCTACTAGCTATCAGAAGTAAACCATCAATAGACCTATAGGCTGATTTAACATAAAACAGCTTCCGATGTTCCCATCAATCATTCCCCAAGCCTTTCCTGGCCCTGTGAGAAAACTGTGACCTGCCTTCCATTCAGCGAGGTTACAGAAGGCCACGCAGACAAAGCACATGTCTTTTGCTTTCTGCCGAGGGGGTGGGGGGGTGCAGATAGGACCAGAAGCAACCCAGAGAGGAGTTAATTAAAGAAAAACATGAGTTAGGGGTTTTCATCTTACTTGTTCGGGGGAAGATATTAACTCTTACACGTAGCAATTCTAGATGCATGTGTTGCAATGGGATTGTAACCTGTCCTCTTCAATCATTTTCCCCATACAGCAAAATCAGTTGTCAGGAAAACTCATTTGGGGGCATTAATCAAAATGGATTAGAATTAGATGCATTAAGGCTACCCTGCTTAGCATAGCATCAAAGAGATCTTTTCCTTTCCCGCTCCATGGGCTGCATCATCGGCTTTGAAATCCTGTAGCCAGCCAGATATACATTGGAGTGACACATTTGTTGTGTGGACACAACAGCCTAATCCCTCATTCATTTCTCTCTCTGTTATTTGCAATATAATTGGGGTAAGAAAGATGGTATATTCTGGTCTGAGTGGTTAGAAGAGTTCAGTCTCCAGTTAAGATCCCCAAAAGCTCTTCTGCTTTCACCATGATTGATAATCGACTATTCCATAACCCAGTGTTTCTCAACCTCAGCAAATTTAAGATGTGTGGACTTCAGCTCCCAGAATTCCCCAGCCAGCATGCTGGCTGGGGAATTCTGAGAGTTGAAGTCCACACCTGTTAAACCTGCCAAGGTTGTGAAACATTGCCATAAACAGTTTGTGCTGCTTCTTCTTTTCTTATCTATTAAGTTAGGACACATCTACAATCAGTGAATACAGTACATCCCCCATATGCGGATTTGAAATTATGCTTCTAAAGCCAGAAGGCTTTTTTGGCTTCAGTGTTACACTGTGTTCTTCCCCACCTTTTTTTTTTAAGATGAGATCTTTAAAACTGATATATGACTTCCTCTATCTGCTCTTGATGTGGGTAGAGGTGTTTTATTTATATCGAGTAGGATTTTTAAAAGACTGAGAGCTTGGGGACAAAATGTTCATTTGATCCCCTTATTTTCTTTCTTTACAATAGATCCTGTGCCAATACATATACAGTATATTTTTCTCTTTGGTTTATCCAAGTCACTGTCCTAATAAATGTATGTGTGCAAGAATTCCAAAGTATTAGAATAAGATTGGAATCATATTTTAATGTCTTAGATTTAGCACTACAAATGAAAAGTAGTGATCCACCTGATTTTTCCAAAAATTGCACTTGATTTTTAAAAATAAAATACAATTATTCATAGAAGGAAAAGCAATGGAAAATACAGAAAATATTTAAAACATTCTGGAATTTATTGTGCCAGATATTCATAAATAATAACCACCTTTGTATCAATTTTATTATCGGAATTCTGTTGAGCTCTTAAGAAAATAGGCGAAGGCTTTGAGCAATGCTAACTCCCATGTTTTTCTATGCCAATCTATAAATTCAGTTGCTTCGGCTGTTTTCCTTACTGTACTGTATTTGTACTAACCATTCCTGCATTAATAGTGAATCCTTATGCTATAATGCTTTAAATACCACAAATTATGTTTTGCATTCATAAATTATCAGGCGAAAACAAGCACAGGTCAATTTTTATCTTCAATATTTTCCAGCTGATAAATATCTTCATTATATTAAATATATCAAACTCCATTTTCCTTTGGGGCCAACTAAATGCCTATGACAAATTAACAAGGAGTCATCATTTATATGGCTGCAATATCTATAGTTGTTTGGATGCCATCAAACTGAAGACAAGTACTTCAGAGTTTAAGCATCAATTCTCTATTCCCTGGGCCAGGGCTTTCCAAAGTGCTGCCGCTGGCGACACACCACGCGCACGGCAGCGGCGTGGGGGGGCGTGTGGCGGCGCGGGGGGCGTGCGGTGGCGCGCGCATGCACGGCGGCGGCGGCAGCCTCCGCTAAAACGCGGAAGCACTTATCCCGCCCCGCTGCTGCTGCCGCCGTGCACATGCACGCCACCGCTTCCGGGTGGTGTGGCGACACACCACGCTGTGTGTGGCGACACACTTTTGTGTCGCGACACACAGTTTGGAAAGCTCTGCCCTGGGCTACCATGCCACCAGTGTTGCATAATACTGTAGCTAAAATACAAAACCTAGATTGTTCCAAGTCTCTAGGGCAGAGCTTTCCAAGCTGTGTGTCGGGACACGTTAGTGTGTCAGCTGCAGTGTCTGGGTGTGTTGCGGCTGCTGCTGCCTCAGAGCCCTGCCAGGATTCCGTGCAGGTCCTAGTGCCTGCCTTGTGCCTTGCTGCCTCCAAACCTGCTATGATTCCACACAGGTCCTAGTGCCTGCCTTGTGCCTTGCTGCCTCCAAACCTGCTATGATTCCACACAGGTCCTAGTGCCTGCCTTGTGCCTTGCTGCCTCCAAACCTGCCCTGCCAGGATTCCGCGCAGGTCCTAGTGCCTACCTTGTGCCCTGCTGTAGAAGTGTGTCGTGAAATGATGCCCTGCTGTAAGAGTGTGTCACGAAATAATGCATGTCTAAAAAGTGTGTCACCAACATGAAAAGTTTGGAAAGCTCTGCTCTAGGGAATCAGCTAATCCTGGAAAATCAATTTTTAGGCATGGGTGACAATAAAGTTCCCAGAACTTAAGGACTTCTTAGTTTGGGCAAATTGATCACAAGGGAATCCAAACTGGTTAGCTGCCTGTGTGCACTTGCCTATCCACCTGCCTCCACATCCAGTGTGCCTACATTTATTGGGAATTAATAAATAAATAAATTCATCTATGTGAAGGGTTGTCCAATTCAAGTCAAGAATAAAGATCAACCAGGTCAAGTTTGGTTTAAACATAAATATAGAAAGTTTGAACAGGAGTCTTGAAGGTTTTCCATCACTTCTCCATTAGGGTAAGATACTTAATATTTCATTTATTTGATTGATTGATTGATTGATTGATTGATTGATTGATTGATTTATAAGGCTGCTCAATTTGCAAAAATTAACTCCAGGTGGCATACAATAAATAAAAAATTGCACTACAACAACACTCCACAGAAAACAACAACCAAACCACAGTTGGGGCATGCCAACATATACTCCACCTTGTGGGGGAGCGTCTCTGACATCCTAGCCCCCACACCCAAGGGAACACCATATTAGTGGATGCTGGATGCATCTCTCTTTTAAAGATCAGCATATGTAAGTGCTGTACAAATTAACATCCTCTTTTTGTCTCCTTTGTTGGTGATGCATTTCTTCTTCTTTTGATAGTACCTTATGTGTCAGACTTTTCCCCAGATCAGCTTTGTCTAAATTTCTTAGAGGGGATGTGTTGTCATTATGAAGAGATGTAGCATTCACTTTTACTTGATCAGATTGTGTGGGTTGAGAGGACCCATTTCAGGGATTCCCCTGCTAGTAAAAGGCACTTAGTCTAGCACTTTAGAGAGTCAGTTTGGTGTAGTGGTTAAGGTATCAGGCTAGAAACTGGGAGATTGTGACTTCTAGTCCTGCCTTAGGCACAAAGCCAGCTGGGTGACCTTGGGCCAGTCACTTTCTCTCAGCCCTAAGAAGGAGGCAATGGCAAACCACTTCTGAAAAACCTTGCCAAGAAAACTGCAGGGACTTGTCCAGGCAGTCTACAAGAATCGGACACGATTGAACAGATTAAAAAAAAAAGGCTAGCACTTTAACATAGCCAATCAGCTTGGGGAAAATGTCCTAAACCAGTGTTTCTCAAACTTGGCAACTTTAAGATGTGTGGACTTCAACTTCCAGAATTCTCCAGCCAGCCTAAACATTCTGCTACTGAAGGATTAGATGTTACAGACACTGATGTTTTCAGAGGGATATGTTGTTTTGCTTATTCATTAAGGTTGATCTGATGACAGACCCCTTCCTTTCTCCAATAGAAGTCCATGGAAACCGTACCAAATGGTGAGAGCTTTCTCAAAACATTCTTCAGAAAACTACATGCATTGGATTTAGTGCAAGTCCTTCTAGCTTTCATTAAGTGGTATCTTCCAGTGACTCTGAGAGAGCTCTCCAACTATTCATGCATTTTCTAAATAATCTGTCATGATCACAAAGGGGCACAGTGGTCACTCTGTGGATATTTATTGGCTGGGTTGACCTTTTAACACTGTGACAAACAACACACTTTCAGAGGGGAGTGTAAACAGGCTGTTTTCCAGTCAAAAATGCAATTCAGTTGCTTGACTTACTTCTCCACAGGCGGCCACAGACGCTGATTTCCCCCCCCCCCTCTCTCTTTTACATACTCTGTAAAAAAAAAGTGCCCAGGATATTTCACCTGATTTTAAGATTAAAAAGCCTTCTTCATAAAATATATCTCCATGGAAATGTTAGCTTTACTTGTGAAGAAATATAAGCATTTTATACATGACAGCTATTTCAGGTAAACTCTCAAGATATATTTATATCTGACACAATCACCACCAAAATGATGGTGCTTTATATGAAGTTATTTTATTGCCAAAGAACCCTGTAATGTACGTTGACCGAAACGATAACATCTCAGGTCAAGAAGTTTCATTGTTGAATAGAGCATTAAATCCAGTTTCTACGTCTGCTAAAACCACTTTTCTTCAATACACAAAGCAGATGAAAGAGATGAGAGTAAAAGAAGATAGGAGTCACTTTTCATTGTTTAATCATGTAACTACTTTATTTATATCCAAGATAGATGTAGAAGTGAGTGAATATTTGTACATAGGCAGTGGTCTCTGATATAAGAATTGGACTATTACACACATTTTAATATTTCCCTTTATTAAAAGTTTGGAAGATATGGGATGTCCTGAAAGTGTGTGCATGTGTTTCTATGTGTGCATCTCCATCCATCAACTGAGAAAAGACTTTAGTTGCTGCACTTAAGAAGCTACCCTGAAGATCAGATGATGTGATAAAATACAGGCCATTTAAGAACAGCCTTCCCAGGGCATTATGGAAAAAAGAAAACATTCTTTCTTACATAATAATGTTTATTAGCTTTAGAAGAGGGTGGATGGAAGGTCTCCTGGGGAGGATTAATTTGAAATCTGTGTTCATGTTGTTTTAAACACATCCTCAAACATCCTACAGTTAATTGTTGAAGAAACCTATTTCAACCCTCTGAAAAATGGTACGGGATTTTCTACAAAGTGGTGGTCATGGACAACCATACATGAAGCATTAAAGAGCTCAGTGAAAAGAATCTCACAGTGCTGTTTTCTTTGGGCCATGGATTGCAGGTTGCAAAAGAGGATGCAAACATATAGAATGTTGTAATATTATATTGGAGAAAATTTATTGCACTTTCTCAGGGATGACCATGTGTGACAAACCCCCATCTGTTGGTATGTAAGAACAGTGCCATCTAAATCATCTGGTAAATTGACACCATGCTATGATACTTCAATAGATGTAATGCATCTTTCATTTCCCCCATAGTAAATATTTTAAAATAACCTTCTTAAAACAATGGCATAATTAGAAGAATGAAGCATTGCCTGTAACATTCAACCAGCCAGAGGGTCCTTAAGAATGTGGATTCAACCATCAAGCAATTTTTGATGTTTTGATTAGTCTTATGGCATCAGAGAAGGAGCACTTTCTTGATTGGGTGAAGTAACAGTCATTTTTTACAAAGAGACTGGCTCTCATTTATCCTCCCCATTTTATAAAACCGGGAGTATGCTCTATATGAAAAAGTTTTTTTTTAAAAGAGCAAGAAGAAAAAAGGTGAAGGGACTTTAAAAAAAATTGGCGTGTAATTGTTACTTCTTCTCTTCCCTACATTCCCTTTTCCCCAATAGGCTCATGATTTGACTTCATTGGTTTAAAAAGGACATTTCTCATTAAAGCCATCCATTTGTCCAAGATAGCAGAGTTGCACGTTCCTCATGTTTTCAGGATGTTCACAAGGTTTTGGCAGGTTCTGAATTTCTGGGCTTTGGTCAGGAAAATGCAAAACATCTGTTTAGCTGTATCAAAGGCAGACATCCTTGGTGGAAGAGCTATGAACTATCTAATTTGAAAGTTGGAGCGTGGCACAGGTGATAGCCTATCATAATGATCTTTTACAGTACTGGGGAGCTCTTGTAAGAAGGGGTCCATTAGGTTTAAATTATCACACTCCAATTTATAACAGCATGTTAGTAACCTGAGTATTGTCAGAATAGTATGATAATTAAGTGCATGTAAAATAAATTAAGAACAATTATTGAATTTGTTTTACATGCACTTAATTATCATACTAAAGTGTGCTCATTAGTGGTGCCATATCAAACTGGAAGGCAATATCAAGTGGGATGGCACATGATTCGTTGTCCTAGTCCATGAATTTAGCAACATTTTTATTATTTGTTTAGATTTGATAGAACAGTTCAAATGGTTATTTAACTATTATGGAATTTCTGTTGATCACAATGGCAGTAAATTGACAGCACAAATCTGAGCTTGATCAGTAGTTAGATAGGAGACTGTCTGGAATCATCTTGGGTTTTAAGGTGAAAAGGTTGCGGAAAGTTATACAAACCAAATTCAAATATAATGAATTGCAGGTTGGAGGAAAGTATCTAAGAGCATATATCCACTCCTGTTTGGGTTGACTGGGGGGTGGGTGGGCAAAAATGCACATAACTAGAATTCTGCATTCCCACAAGAGATGTTCAACATAGTCATAGCTCACAAAAGTCATAGATAAAAACATCATATTGATCAACATAGCCTTCCTCATGCTGATGCTTTCCAGATTTGTTACAGTGCAATAATGCTAAACCATCATAACTTCCACCTGGAATATATCAAGTTGAGGAAGTCTGACACCATTCTAGAGTATAGGAAAGAGTACCCCTATTAAGAGAAATAGCCAGTTAGCAGCTTTAGACAAATGTGTTGGAGATCCTGGCAAATCCAGCATGCCTCATCAGCATATGGATGGCTGCTCTAGGATGCAAGCTCTCCATGCTTTTGAGGAAGCTGTTTGTGGCCACTCCCACTTCCTCTCTCTCTCTCCTCCTTGGACCAGGAGCAAGCACATGGCTGTGTGCTGCTCCATTCTAGGCCATGGATGGGCCTAGGAGATTTTCCCCCCTTTCTACACGCATCTCTTGCAGCAAGCAGGGCAAGAGGTATTAAGTTTAGGGAAACGAAGAAGAAATGGAACATCATTTATCTACCAGAAATGCTGTACCTGCAATGAATAAATGTAAGGACTCTTTTGTACTTACTTTTTATACCTGCCATGTCTAAGCGCGTGTTTCTTTATGTTTGGGTGGGCTAAAGGTGTAAGATTAACCTGGATCTCTCTAATATGTTCATGGGCTCTGTTTTTAAACAATATTCCTTTTCTGTATACGTGTTTTGCAGCTCTGCTCCATTTCAGTAGTTCTAACAGACTGCTCAAAATGGATGATGAAAAACTGGACCACCATCCCCAAAACTAGTCATAGCTCTTGTTCATAAAGATTCAGTCTCTAGCTGTTCTAATTAAAGACTCAGATAAGAGAACATAGGGAAGATCTCCACCTGAGACCCTGGAGAACTCTTCTATGGCCCAGCTTTTTTAAAAAAACAGTCTCTTTTAGCAGGCATTCTGAACATGTTCATAGTTCATTGCTTTGTTAATTATCTTCCATCAGATGGTGAAATAATGCTGCCTACCTACAACATGTTTTGAAAATTACAGTGTTTCTTCTTATTTTTTTTAAAAAGTATCAACACAACACATATTCCAAAGGGCATTTTGATGGATGTTATACATACATCAACTACACATGCTGTGTAGGGATTCCAATTCTCAAGTTGCAAAATCATCATCATCATGACTAGCAATGGATTTTGTGGGATTTACTAGGTATTTGAATAGTATTAAACATTAATCATAAGGAGAAATGTTTACTCTAAACCTGGTAGGAATGCGACAATTTTAGCTAATTTTGCTCCCTTTTCAACAGGCTATGCAATTTCCTTTATCACATGCTTGAGTCATCCCTATTTACTAAAATAGTTATTATTTTATACCTTTTCATAGTTAATAATTGGCCCAATTCAGATTATTAAATGCATGGCTTCCATGAACATACAGACTTTTCATGTGAACCATGATTAAACCAGGGAGTCCTAAACTGAACATGATCTCTAATTTTTTCAGGTTGCAAATTTGTGGCTATCTACTTTGGAACATCATAATATTAAATCAACACAAAGACGAGGTTCCCACATCACACATTGTGCTAAGCCACAAATAAGCAAGCTACATTATAGCTTAGAACGAGGTATGAACCAAGCATGATGTCCTGGTTTGATTTGATACTTGTAAGACAAAACAAGAAATGATGGTCATCTGGAGATCTTGATTTGACTGCTAACTGCTTCAAAAGAAGAAGCAAAGAAACTGCAGGCGTGGGCAAAAGATTTGCCTTATTTAACTGGAGAGACAATCCAGATCATAATTCAACAGATGCAGCTGTTTAAAAACTTGCCTCGACTACCTCCGTCTATTCACATCCCGCTGTGTCATGTCATGTTTAGTGGGATGTCTATCCACTTATAACCCCTACCTAATCTGGCTGCTCTTTGGTGGATCTTGAATACTGAAAATAACCCTGCTTCTGTCCTGAAAGATGGCTTACAGTGTAACTTTATTTTTGAGATTTGGGAGAAATGGGTGAACAAAGAGTGACATATTCCTATGGGGAGTGCATAGAAATGGTGGGTGGTAGGCAAGGGGGCGTGTTGATTGGAAGATCGCAAGTTCGAAGGTTCGAATCCCTAGCCCCGTGTGACGGAGTGAGCTCCCGCACTCGCCCCAGCTCTTGCCAACCTAGCAATTCGAAAGCATGCAAATGCAAGTAGACGAATAGGTACCACTTCGGTGGGTAGGTAACAGCGTTCTGCGTGCGTCATGCCAGCCACATGACCATGGAAGCGTCTTCGGACAACGCTGGCTCTTCGGCTAACAAACGGAGATGAGCACCGGACCCTAGAGTCGGACACGACTGCACAAATGTGCGGGGGGAGGCTTTACCTTTTTAGGCATCTTTTAGGACTGTTGTTGCTGGTGCTCAGGTTGAAGCAGAGCGTTGCTCTCTGTACTCTGTTTCTGCAGCCTCTAATGTGAAAAGAAACAGTGATATATAAAAATAAAGACACTCTCAGAAGCATTAGGTAAAAATAGGATGGCATCTTATTAGTCTAAGTACTAAAAACATTCCCAGAGGAAATATTAAGGTGACTGTATGGTAAGTCTTTTTTTTAAATCTGTCCTGAATGATTACACACTTTGATTTTAATCCCCTTGCTTGGATCCAGCCCTACCTTGTAATGGGTGCAGTATTTGTTAGAGTAGCGTTGCCACCCACTTTTATTTGGCAGGGCTTCTATGCTTTTAACCATTGCATATGCAGTACTTCTGTCTAAGAATAATAGCAAAGAAATAACAGTGGGCCTTTATAGTACACAGGTAGAAAACTGGGTTGCTTTAGAAGCCCAATTGGTTATTTCTAATATAATCAACAGCTACAGGGTGTGTATTTCATGTATATATAGCCTTCAGTTACTTGTGAATGCTCTGTTGGGATGACTCACATCCAGTGGCTTGTCAAGGAAGTTCAGAGAGCTGATGAAATGGCTGCTATCAGCTCAGTCTTTCCCATAATTCAATTGCATTCTCTGCAAAATCAGATTCTTCTACCTGCACAGTTTTCCTGAGACAATATGTAAGACTTTTTAAACCACATCACTGTATTGCCCTATCTTTCCAACTATTATAGCAAGGGCCAGTTGCAGATATAATAACAGATCTCATAAGAATACTATGGGCCATATATGTTCATCGTATTTCTTTTTTTATAATAATAATTTATTAAATTTATATCCTAACTCCCAGCAACTCTGGACAGTTTACAAGTTGTTAAAAACATGTAAAAACAAGGAAGAATACTAGACACAAAAACAAAGGAACAGAGGTGGCAGAAAAAATAAACCCAGATGGGAACAAGGAAAAGGAAGAAAAAGGTCATCAATTGTCCTCACCAAAGACCTGAGCAAAGAGCCACATCTTCGGGGCCCTTCAAAATACCACTAGGGTGGAACTTGTTGCAAGTTGCTTCCAAATACATTTCCAAGGTGTGCTGGTTCGAAACTTTAAAGGCCTAAGTGGCTTAGAACTTGATTTTTAGAACTTCAATTTAGAATTGACACTTCTCTATGAAGCTGTCAGTTGCTAGGATCTGCAAAAGAAGGCCCTTTAAAAACATCTTGTTTTCAGAGGCTTGTTTCCCATCTCATAGCTAAGGGCCTTCTCTTGCATCAAGTCAAGTCAAGTCAGGTCAAGTCAGGTCAGGTCAGGTCAAGTCAAGTCAAGTCAAGTCAAGTCAAGTCAAGTCAAGTCAAGTCAAATATTTATTATGGTCATAGACCAGCACTTCTCTGACATCAAGCCCTAGAACACAGACCCTCTCCTGACTCCCTGGAAATCTCTTGGGTTCAGGAAAGGAATCAAGACTTTTCTCATCAAATAGCTCTTTCAAGATTCAGTCATAATATTTTTTCTTGCTTGCATCTGATTTTTAACTGCCTTGAATCTTCTACTATAGAAAAAAATGGGTCTACATTGTAATAAACCAACTGAATATAACTGAAAAGACTGAGTCCCACGTAGACTTGGCTTGTGTTTTTATGTCACTCCAGCTCGGGCAGAAATAGCAACACCTATTTATTTGTAATTCTTATCACTTCCCACAGACACTATCTGTTCATGTGCTCCATTTGGAACAGTACATGATTATAAAGTTCTCTGTGCTTCTAAATTGGATCCTTTATGAAACTGTCATTCATTATATAAACAGTATGCTTCTTTACCACATGGGAGTGAATGACAGTAATGCTCTTTGGTAGGGAATCTTCCAAGAAGAACAAGGAAAATATCTTGTGTAATTCTCAGCAGATGGAATATATAATTGACTTCTTTCATATTTTAGTGGGGTGCAAGTACATTTCCATCTCTTTTCAAAAGATTTTAAAACTGTCTTGTGTTTATACTATAGATTAGATTGAATTTTCAAACTCTGCTGTTTCTTAAGATACTTTTTGCAATTATTAGGTTCTGCCACAAAACATGGAATATTTAACAGCAGCTCCTAGTTGATGTGTACACTGAGCATATTTGTGATTGAGTGTTTTTCATAATGTCACATATTTCACATGAATTTGGACTGTAGGTTATCTGAATGGTTCAACAGCATTATCTCTCTGCAAATATGCATGGCAGCTTTCCATGCATAATTCCAGAAGATTATCTAGGAATTCTGGGGCTTGTTGTCCCAATAAATTGGAGGATGGTGTCACAACAGGGAGAACTGTACTACAGTAGGTAAACAAACTGGAGAGCCAGTTTGGTCTAGTGGTTAAGGTGCTGGGCTAGAAACTGGGAGTCTGTGAGTTCTAGTCCCGCCTTAGGCATGAAAGCCAGCTGGGTGACCTTGGGCCAGTCACTCTCAGCCCTAGGAAGGAGCCAATGGCAAACCAGGAAACAGAGA
Organism: Charina bottae; assembly: GCA_023362775.1. Taxonomy (NCBI): domain Eukaryota; kingdom Metazoa; phylum Chordata; class Lepidosauria; order Squamata; family Charinaidae; genus Charina; species Charina bottae. Next base: position 109,176,660 of record JALMGJ010000004.1, read on the forward strand.
GTTCTAGTCCCACCTTAGGCATGAAAGCCGGCTGGGTGACCTTGAGCCAGTCACTCTCTCTCAGCCCAACTCACCTCACAGGGTGGTTGTTGTGGGGAAAAGAGGAGGAGGAAGGTGTATTAGGTATGTTCCCCGCCTTGAGTTATTTATAAAAAAATAATAAAGGCGGGATAAAAATTAAATAAATAAATAGTATGTAAAACACAGAGACGGTGCTCGCCTACCCAGAAAGAATAATAAGCAAAGAACAGACAGGATTATCCTGGAAAGTAGAGTCAGCAGGAAGCCTCTTCATCAATCTGCCTCTTGGAATTGTAGATATTTGGGGCTGTTTGTATTCTATTTGCCAGGCATTTTTTTTTCAAAGTCCCAAATGGTTGGCCACTCTTGCTGTATTTAACTTGACCTTATAAGTAGCGGAATGATGCCTTCAACATGCAATTGAACAACTTCATGTAGTCCAGTCTTCTATATCCCACAACCAAGAAGTACTTGCATTAGAAGCTCAGAAACATGGAGATGTCAGGCTCCTTCCTGGCAGGAATAATTGGAAACAGTGAATAGGCACACATGAATCCAGGAACTTCTGATAAGGATTTTTATCATTAGAAGAATCCATTATGATTCAGCTCAATGTTTAATTTTTGCTCCTCTTTCCTCTGTCTGAGCTATGCTACAGACTAGATAGTTGGGCAGGAGACCATGTTTCCATCTGTCTCATGTTCTGATAACTGCTAGAGCTGATATCAGATTGTTTTTCCTCTGATCTTGTGAGAATTAATGTTCACAAGGGAACTTTAGTTAATATATTGGGGGAAAAGTCAGAGCATAAGGCTAATGGATTTAACTAAAGACTTGCATTTTTCCACACAAGCTTTGTGGGCTTCATGGATTGACTCTTCTCCATGGCTGTTAGGATGATCATGTGAATAAAAGCTTTCATGTCACTGCCTATTTTTGTAATGTGGGGTGATGGGCCAAGTCAGTGCTCTTGCAGTCAGCAGTTGCCATCTGTAGTTGAACATATTTCTTGTTTTTTAAAAATTAATTCCAATACACTCCATGACAGTAATAAAAAATCTCTGCAAATTTGTAGCAATATATACATATTGTATATTGTATATACATATATACAATCGCCAGACTCCAAACATTTCACTTCATTTATTTGTATATTATTCAGTCACACTTGAGATCTCCCATGGTATCCAGGAAACAATAAAGAATGACGCTTTCATAAAAGGAGTACCTTTCATCCATCATACCTCCCCTCGTGTAAAGTAATGTCGAGCTGACCTTGGGGAAGGTATTGTTAAGGGGGGAATTGGAGAAAAAATTACACAGTCTTGAGATGGGGGAAGCATGAGAAAGAAACTCAGAATATCCCTGCCTTGATTTTTCTTAGTATAAAATGGGACAGAGATGAACTTGGATAAGCCTTCAAAATTCTGTCACAGTTAGATAGAATTATAAGCAGCATTCCTGGAATCCCTGCATTGCCTGTTTCTCGATTTTGCCTACCTCAACGGGCTGACACCTCATGGTTTTTAGATGTCCTTTGGCTGGACCTTGGGGTCACAGTCCTAGGGGACCACCTAGACAGGGGTGATGGGGCCAGTAGCAACCAGATCCAGCATGTTCTTGTATGTACATGAGTCTGATGGGGCCCATTGAAGCTGTCATTGTGGGGTTTATTTTCCCCATTATTCATTTTACAATGTCTGGTACGGGGGCAGTTGGCTGGGTAATACACAGCAATGTATGCTCCTTAATTTTTTTTTACTTTTAATATAGCTTTTGTTGTCTGTCACAAAATTGAATGAATGAATGAATGAATGGTGGTTATTTGCAAACACTGGACTAACTACAAGGAGGCATTGATAGGACCTTTAAGTATACATCACCACCACATAGCTGATAAATTGCTCATTGAAATGCATTAACTGAATATTCAAATATGATATTTTTGTATAAAAATGAAGTGTTGTTTCTCAGAAAGCCAATCTATTACACTCAATAAACAATGTTTGCATGTATGTGTCTTACACTTGCTGGGTTGCCTTACACTAACTGGGTTCATGTGTTATACCAAGTCATTATTTTAACCATGGTTTATTGAATAAGCCATAATATCCTTTTTTACACATAAGTCTAACCAACAAACTATGATTTACCAATAAACTATGATTTACAAACCTTCATGGCTGGAGTCACCCAGCATGCTAGCCAAAACAAAGCAAAACTCCCAGAATTCTTTAGTCTCCATGGCCATTCCTGAGAATTGGAATTCATACGTCTGGAGGACATCTAACTCTAAATCTTTTAAACTATAGAATACTGGGAGCTAATCCTTTCTGTATTAAAAACATATAATGTACCATTGATCTATAGATCCCTATACTAAACTGCAAAAGTGGACTAATATTTTTAAAAATGTAATATCTATTAATAAAAAAGGAATGGGCATATACAACTCTCTATTACTTCAAATTTAGAAAGCAACAAAGATGGAACATTTGGGCCAGTCCAGTTCCCATTCATTGCTTGAGGAGCAAACATTTATAGACATACACATAGTGATGAATGAAGTGATTCTCCTGAAACACATTGTCTTTGAACTTCTGTCTGCAGAGTTGGACTCACTTGGACATGCAAATCAACACATGAGTGTGGTGTTCAGCAACCAGTGACCATGTGGATCAGCTCTCAGTATTAATGCAGAGGAGATGACAAAAGTGATTGCTTGGTGTTAACTTACAATGGTAACCAAGGCTGCCAAATATACATCACAGTTGACCTGACTGGTTTATGATTTAAAAGTGACATCACAATGTCACATCATAATGCACCCTGCTCAGTGAATTTATCTGTTCCTCATATCAGAAGAAGCAGCAGGAAGAGGCTGTATTGTGAACTGGGAACAGAGAAATAAATGAGGCAGATAAAGGAAGAGAGGGTAAGGAAGAACTGTCATAGCCTGAGGTGTAACAACCGATGGAGAATTGCCAGGTATGACACATTATTTCATGAGAATTAGAAAGGGTGTGGTGAATTGAAGGGAATGCTTCTTCATGATCAAACATACTTGGGGGCACATGAGTTTTCTTTCCATGTGTACATAATTCAATACATATCATTTTCAACAACCAAATAGAGCAGCCTGTGGAAAATATGGATGCACCCACAACATTTCAGCAATCTCTCGGAAATACTGACATTGGAGAACAGATTCAGAATGGCTGGTTATATTTATTTATTGCAAAACCGATGCACTTTCTCTTATAGGCATTCTTAGCTGGCTACAATGATGCCAAGATAAGAAAACTTGAATTGTGACCATCCTTTATGGTTTTGTCTGCTGTGTGAATCTAGGTTACATTTCTTTCCCTCTTCTAGGAAAGGTAATAAATTAGGGCAATCAAAGCAGCTTCTGACCTGATCCATGAACCATGTTAAAATAGATTTAGGTAATCCATTTATCTACATTGAAGGTTTTTGATTTGTAAGAATCATTGTAAAATACTTATTGAAGGCTGGTCTATTAAATGAATATAGCATATACTGTATGCTTTTAATATTGTTGTTGTTGAGTCGTTTAGTCGTGTCCGAGTCTTCGTGACCTCATGGACCATAGCACGCCAGGCCTTCCTGTCCTCCACTGTCTCCCGGAGTTTACTCAAATTCATGTTCGTTACATCGGTGATGCTATCTAACCATCTCATCCTCTGCCGTCCCCTTCTCCTTTTGCCTTCAGTCTTTCCCAGCATCAGGGTCTTTTCCAGTGAGTCCTCTCTTCGCATTAGGTGGCCAAAGTATTTGAGCTTCAGCTTCAGTATCTGTCCTTCCAATGAGCAGTCAGGATTGATTTCCTTTAGGATTGACTGGTTTGACCTCCTTGCAGTCCAAGGGACTCTCAAGAGTCTTTTCCAGCACCACAGCTCGAAAGCATAAATTCTTCGGCGCTCAGCCTTCCTTATGGTCCAACTCTCACAGCCATACATTACTACTGGGAAAACCATAGCTTTAATTATACGGACCTTTGTCGGCAAGGTGATGTCTCTGCTTTTTAATATGCTCTCTAGGTTTGCCATAGCTTTCCTCCCAAGGAGCAAGCGTCTTTTAATTTCATGGCTACAGTCACCGTCTGCAGTGATCTTGGAGCCCAAGAAAATAAAATCTGTCACTGCTTCCATTTCTTCCCCTTCTATTTGCCAGGAATTGATGGGGCCAGATGCCATGATCTGGGTTTTTTTAATGTTGAGTTTCAAGCCAGCTTTTGCACTCTCCTCTTTCACCCTCATCAAGAGGCTCTTTAGTTCCTCTTCACTTTCTGCCATTAGGGTGGTATCGTCTGCATATCTGAGGTTGTTGATATTTCTCCCGGCAATCTTAACTCCGGCTTGTGATTCATCTAGCCCGGCATTTCTCATGATGTACTCTGCATATAGGTTAAATAAGCAGGGTGATAATATACAGCCTTGTCGTACTCTTTTAATATATCTTACACTAATTGGTCTTTATCTTTAATGAACCGATGTTGTTTATATTATATAATTTACTTTTAACATACATGTGGATTACATCTTTTCATTATGGTTTTTATGGTTTTAACCATTTCCCATGATTTCTACAATGAGTCTTTTAGAATAAATGTTACACAGGCCTAAAAAACATGCTAATGAGATAATACTTTTGTTGTACAGAGACATCCATTTAATACCTGGAGTTATGGTTAGCTATAACTAAAATTAGTATGTATAGAGATAAAAATCTTCTGAGATGAGTAACCCTTTGTTGTTAGGGGATTTAAAAAAAAGGATGAGAAGAACTACAGAGGTCATTCACTATTCAAAGTACAAAGTGGGACATTTGTCTCTTGTGGGGGGAAAGGGGCTCTTGTTGACACATTAATTCCTCTGTTCCCATGTTTGATCTTTTTCTTCTGATCCTGGGCCTGATCTAATGGTGATATTTTAAAAAACAAAATATATTTGCAGTCATGCTGTTCAGTTTGCCAGTCTTCAGTAATAATGTTTAATGAAAAGTCTGTATAGGCAGCGCTGATTGACTAAATCAAGTAAGCTATCAGTGATTCATACGTGGTAAAATTATTTGAGATATCCATGAGACAGAGACTTGGTTAGCCTGTTCCCTTTTTTAAAAAATCCTTCCAAAAACCATGATGCTATTTCTTTTTATGTGCCAAAAGGAGAAACAAATACGTTCGAAGCTGTGATGAACCTCAAAATGCCAGTAGTTTATTTGACTTGAGAAATAGGGTGCTAGGCTCTTCTCTTCACTACAGCAATCAATGCATGTAGGAAATGGATGTATAGTTAGGACAGGTGTCTCTCTGTGTTTTTTGTTTTTGGTATGGGAGGAATTGTAATTGCAACCTGTGGTCATTTGTGCGAAAGTTACAACCTAGTAGGTAAGATGAAAAGTGAGGCCAACTATATGTCCCCGGACCATTATGCATCTGGGGGCATTTCCAGTTGACCAGTGTTTCTGTCACCCAAATCTTCTGATTTCACAATGAAAAGCAGGGCTTGATGGCTTGATGTTTCAGCTCATCATTGTTCATTTTCTGTCAGCAAGGAGAGCCTTTTTTCATCATCTCAAAACCCTTTCTCCTCTGTAAGAATTGGGAGGAAAAAGAAGCATTTGGTGTCTTTGTGTTAGTAGTAAGCCACCAAGCTGTTCATGCTGCTGTAGTCTGGACCTTCTATCCAGCTGTGACAACCAGCTGTCATGTCAGGAGTTCAAGAGCTAGGAGGTAGGGTGACCTCTATATTTCAGCAAAAAGAAGACAGCCACTGCATGACAGTAAGCTTCTGACAACTCCATCATATGATTGCTGAGGAGGGTCAATAGACCAGTAATTGGAACTATACTGTTATCTGGAAGTGGTCTAGGACAGAGCTTTCCAAACTGTGTGTCGCGACACAAAAGTGTGTCGCCCCACACAGTCTGGTGTGTTGCCACACAACCCGGAAGCGCTGATCATCATCAGCGCTTCCGGGTTTTCCCGCGGTTTTCCCATTACAGCAGCATGGTAATCTCAACAATCCTCCTTTGGATGATAAAGGGACTTAGAAATAAACATCTCAAATAACCATGACCTAGCCCCAGGTGCAAGGTCACACAGCCACCTAGAAACATATTTAAGGATTCCCTTACTAACTTTGCTCAGACTGAAGAAGCTTCTTGGATAAGGAGCGAAACGTTTCCACTGAGAAATAGAAATCCAGTTGACATGATTCAAGCTATAGACAAGAAGAGGTAACTGTTATTTTTCTTCTCTTTTATTTTTTTCCTCCATAATTTAAATTTACTCATTCATTTTTTAGCCTACCTTTCCATTTGTTGAACACAAGAGATCTAAAAAGGCAAATAATATTAAAAATAGGATAATCAATGTTTACGATTAATGATAATATTACAATATTACCATTGTTAGTATTTAAAGGCCTGGCCAAAGAGATGTGTTTTAATTACCCTTCTTAAGGCAGAGAGAATGGAGCCCAATCCAACTCTTAAATGAGTACATTCCTTAATTCCAGGAGTTTAAAATTTATTTTGGAAAATGGGTGCAGTGCATACTTCCAAAAGCATATTTTACTCCTTAATACTCCATCTCATTAATAGATATTAACAGATACTATGTCAATAACCATTTTCCATTTGAAACCCTTCAATGTTTTCCCACTGATTCTTTTTCAATCATCTGTATTAGGGAGGAAAACCCATTGAAAAGAGAAAGTGAGTGCAGCTGTACAGTATTTGAAATCACCCAGTATTGGTGTGATTGAGTATTGAGTGTTGAGTCATAGGAATATTTCAGGGTGAAAACAAATAAATAATACCAATAATGTGCTCTGGTGTCCCTGTCAAATAAGACTAGCCATGCATGTTCAAGGGGACATACCCCTAAGGGCACAGTTTTCTCTAAATAAAATATATTATTTAGCCTTGGGCTTGCTATGTTTGCTTCCTGGTTGATATTCTTTTCTACTAGTCGATTATACACAGGAAATTTTTGTGCTGGAATGTGACTTAATCACAAATGACAGATCATGTATACAGTATTACAGTATATGCAATGTTTACTGATCTTTGATAAGGTTAACTTGTCCCCACCCCCTGAAGTACATCAACACCTGTTCACTCCTTACCTATAAAGTAAGATAAAGAGTGGAATCCTGCAAAAATGCCAAGTACTGTTTCAAATTCTTTCCTGTGATATTTTAATTTTTTCCCCTGTGGTACAAATTAGATTTTTTTCACTTTGTGAAATCTCCTTCAGTCCTGTTTCCTATCATCCAATACAAAGTCTGGAGACCTGCAGCTGGGCGTGGGGGTCACCTGAGGAATCTTCTCTAGTTGGGTAAATATTTCTATCCTCATGGATTCGAACCCAGCACTCTCTGAAAACAAGATGTTAGAGTAATGGTGGATCGGAGCCAGCACAGTTCTTTTTCTTTAAGTGTCCTTAACTGAGTTCTTACTTTTATTAGAACAAAGTTTGTTTGGGATTGTTTGCTTTAATAAGAGATCTTGCAACACAGCCATTTTGCAGTGTCACTAGGAAGCCCCATATACCCTAATCCATAGCTTTCCAAACTGTGTGTCGCGACACTTTAGTGTGTCGCAACACACAGTTTAGTGTGTCGCGAAGCTGCGGCACGGGGGCGCGCGGGGGGCGGTGGCAGTGGTGCGCCATCAGCGCTTCCGCGTTTTAGCGAGGCCGCTGCCGCCGCCGTCGCCACACTGCCACCATGCCCCCCCGTGCGCCCCCGCGCCGCCGCTGCCGCCGTTGGTGTGTCTCCAATGGCGGCACTTTGGAAAGCACTGCCCTAATCTATCATCATCCTGATGAGATTAATATTCAATAGGCAGCCCAATATTTGTATTTCCTTCACTTTTAAATGTTTTAATTCAGAAACCCTACCTCATTTATGCCATCATCCTAACATTTGTCCATTTCAAAATGGAAAAATGGAGAATATATGTAGCTCAGGCTTGAACTGTTAGGTTCTTGGGTGTTGTCTGAACTTGGTTGTTTTCCTGCAGACATTTAATTAAAATGTCAATGAAACTTCTGCAAGAAAACATTCAAGCCCAGAGAACACCGAGAACCCAACAGTTCAAAGTTATTTTCCATTCCTAGAGAGTGTCTTTTTTTGTGACATTCATCTGGAAAAGTACTATATTCCCATCTCCATCCCCTCCAGGTTTCTCCACACCCTGACAAGTCCTTGATCTCTTGTTTCCACCATCTATGGAGTTTATTCACTCAAACACTTAGTCAACTGCACTTCTCTTTTACCACTGTCCCTTCTGAGATCAGATTAAAACATCCAACTGTTCTGAAGGCTTCTGTTTAAAATCCATATGCTCAGATTCTCATTCAACAGTCTTTTTTTCTCTCACTTGTCTTCCTTTCGTTTATAGATCAATGCTCAGATATTCACTTATTCTCTATGTCAGTTCCCAAGGGCCAGAATTTACACTAGACAACTAAATGGATCATGGCCTGGTTGGCAGGAGGGAGAACAAACTGGTAGTGTGCTGTTTTTTTGTCTTTCTTGAGGAAGTATTTTTGTGTGTGTGCATTCTCAGATGCAATTACAGAGGGTCAGCCATATAATTGATTGACCAAAATATAGATAAATCAAAATGATACTTGATTGGTTGAATTGGTCAACAAATATTCCAGCATTCTTTATATACAATAGTATGAACGTCAGAAAAGCATTAAACATATAAGTATCACAATACTAAAGTGACTATATATTATACAGTACTAATAAGCTTTGGATAATGATGTAATATTATAGTTTAGAAGTGCTCTAGGAGTCACTTCAGATTTGTGGTTTAATAATGACTAACCATGAAGATAAGCACCATCAACATGGGAATCCACTTGGAAATCTAATGGACCCAAGTTTAAGTTATATTGAAGAAAGGTAGGATCCACATATAAGAAAAAGACATTATCATCTCAATTTATATAATAGCTATTTAATAAATTACTTTGAATATATTGACTGCCCATACTTATCTTTGTAATCTTTTATTAGAACATACATCCAAGACATAGGTTTTGTTTGTTTGTTGGATTCACATTCCACCTTTCATTCAGGAATTCAAGGCACTGTGCCTACCACTCCCCCATCCTATTTTCCCCACAAGAACAGTCTTGTCAGGTAGGATGGGCTGAAAGAAACTGACTGGCCCAAAGTCATCCAGGGAGCTTTTGAGGCTGTGAGTGGACTTAAACCTAAGTCTTCCTGCTTCTAGCCCAACATTTTAACCACTCTAGCTTTTAGGATTACCTCTGACTGTTAACCTTGTTTATTTAGACCAGCTCTTCCCAACCTGCCAGCTTCCAGATGTATAGGACTATTAATCCTATTATTGCTGGCCAGGATCATATTGCCCGTGGATGAGGGAAGCTGCAACGCTACACATTGGAGAGGCCCTAGCTATAATTTGAGTAAAACTCATCTACTATGTGCATGTACCTCCAATACTAAGGTACAACCAAGAATAATACAGTTACAATAAAAACTAACAAAACACTAAAATATAATTGAAATCACACTGCAGAACAGCAGCAGAATAAACACACATCATAGTTATCCAGCAAAAACTATTTTGGTAAATAATGCTTTGTTGAAATGGTACTACTATAATCTCAAATATCTTGCTCCCCGTACCAAGGATTTGTGGGAGATTAATTAGTAGAAGCATTGGAGATGGCATCTAGGCATCTTTTGTAGCTTCTAAATGACTTTGAAATGTTCCATTCAAGAGTCTAATTTAATGCATTTCACCTTGCACTACAGGAAGCAAAGTATTCTGGTTTCTTTCTTTCAATTTTTGACAACATTTTCATTGCTGTTATGTTTACCTATAGTTCTTTCATCATTTCATTCCTCCGTTTTATCACAGAACTGTGTTATAAACTATTAATAAGATTGCATTAACAATGGGATAAGTGTAGAGAGCAAAGAAGTTGACCTTGATGGAAATATGCAGGAATTGTTACCTAGGCAAAAGGGGATAAAACATTTTTTAACGTCCAGAATAACAAGATAACGTTATTATCGGAAATGGCTCAGGCAGATACATCTCTAATTCACTAGCGTATGAGAAAGGGAAGGAGGTCAGCACAATCTGACTTTCAAGATTCTCTTATTATAGCCAAACTCAGTAAAAGTAGTTTTAGCCTTCCTGTGGAGCTGATTTCCTGGTGTGGTCTACCTAGTGGAGCCGACAATAATAAAGAGATTAAGAAATGTGTATCATAAATAGAGAATTGAATGGGTCTAGAACAAACAATAAAACAGCCCATTAATAATACATCCTGGGGAAACTGACTCCAGCAAAATGCCTAAAGACTATTTTACTCTCTCTGAAGGATAACTAGTATTTTCTTTTGAAAATTGAAGCTTCAGATTTGTGAAACACTGCATTACACTCTTGTAATGAATTTACCTTGTCACTAAAATAGAAAAGTCTCCTTTGAGTCAAGCTCAGCTTCTGAGGATTTCAGGAACACCTCTATGTGGTTCTCTTGGCACAACTGGGATGTGTTTGTAATTTCCTGGTCTAATCTGGTCTACAGGCCTGGTATATACTGGCAGTTTATCATAGTACTAGCTAGATCCAGCACAACTTAGCTTCTTGAGAGCAGCCAAAGCTGGCTAGGTAAAAAATAGGCCGCCAATTTATGCAGGAGGATTAGGAAGAAAAAAAAGATTAGCATCTGGAGATTTGTCAGCACATTTTCTATGCATAATAAATGAAATGCTTAAAAGAAACAGAAGCAAGAGAGGAAATGCAAGTTAGTCCTGAAAGCACACTTCTCTGTAATTCAAACTACAAGGGCAGGTTTGACATTACAGCTCCATCTTTTACATTACAGACATATATTAGCTCTATTAAAAAGTTTTTTTGTTAGTATTGCCTATTTTGTCTGTCAGGCAGGGAGAGATCTTTTCTTGCATTTCATCATTTCATCAAAAATCATTGCTTTAAACTGGAGATACCATTGAGCTACAGTCCTTCCTTTTCAATGACCATTGCTAACATAAGAAGCTTGAAAGATGTTGAACTGGTTATCTAGTGTTTTTTTTTCTTTTAATGTTGGATAGCTTTTGTGTGGAAATGCCAAGAAGTATGTTGGCTGTTTGGAGTAGAAGAATAAGCATCTGTGCAATTCTCTTCCACTGAGATGATCTCAGTTGGCTTCAGAAGTATTACCATCCATGAAATATTTCAGAGGAACATACCATGCACATAGCAATTATAGATATATAACAGGTTGCCCATCTGCTTTCTGCTGCCTCTGAAAAATTTTGCCAGGTGGGTTGGAGATAGATAGATACACACATAGCATGCACATTACTAGAACGAGACAGAGACAAATTCTGTTGATTGGCTCTTACTTAAACCAAAGAAGACCCAGACAATGGGGGAGAGGGGTAACTTATCGTAAGCAGAACCAGTAAAGGCTCTCAATCGCCTTGAGTGAATACATGCCTACAGCTCAGCTTCCACATTGCAAATCACACTCAAGTTTTATTCAAAATTAAAAACTTGAATTACAATGCATTTTGAAGGATATTTTCTTCCACTTAAAGTTTTAACAGTTCAGTGCTAGGCTTGTTATCTCTAAAGTAAATCCCTCCACGCAATGGAGCTTATTTCTTACTGTTTAAGATTGCAGCATATAGCAGCATTTGAATTATAATTCAGTTTCTACATTGTTGAATTATAAAACTATTTCTTCCATTTATTTAAATTTTTAAGGTTCTGTACCCTTTTACAATACAGACTCAAAAACTGCTGTACAAGAGAAGTCTGCTCATTAACAGAGTATATTTCCAATACTTTTTAAAATGCATTCCTTTTAAAATCAAAGAATCCGGTCTCTCTGCGAAAATCCATACTTCCAGGCCATGCTGAAGTCTCAGTTATCTTGGTATACTATAAGAGTTCCTCAAGCATTTAGATATCATGGCATTTCACATCTTTGGCCATGGCATCCTTACAACAACAGCATCTGGAAACTGATCCCCCATGTGGAGAGATTTCATGTGCATACACCCCACTCCAGCATAAAAGGATAAAATAAATTAACTTCCATTTCCTCAGTTTTCCAGAAAAATGGTGGGAAAAGTCAGGAACCCAAAGAATGTCCACTATGTAGGTAGAGAGCTGAAGAACCTACCAAACAGCTTTGAACTCTGAAGAACCACAGTGATGAATTCCAGAGATGAGGGCCCTTCGCCAAACATGCCAATTTAGCTTTTTATCTAATAAGTGTTTGCAAAATAGAGAACATAAACTATGCAATGTTCTTTTCACTTAATAGAGTGGTCATGCAAAGGTATTCACTAAAAGGCTTGATGCAGGAATCCTGTTCAAATAATCTGCAAAATAAAATCAATTTCACTTGTAAAATGCAGTACTATCTTTGATCTTGCCTTTGCAAGTCACTTTAGAAAGCCAGCATAACTACACAGTTTAGGCATAGAATATCTAAACTGCAAACATCTAGATGACGGCAAAGAGATACACAAAAATCTAACTTGATATTGTCATTTACTGGTTGTCTGGATTTTTGCAGCCCAGATACAGTAGTGCTAATATAGCTTCTCTGGTAATATTGCATCTTGCCTATAAAAAATCAGGCTGCAATAAACTAATTCTTAAAATGCTAGGGGATTATTTGACTAAAAAGAAAACAAAAGCAATAAACAGCTATTTGGAGTAAGATGCAAGTAGATGAATAGGTACCACTTCGGTGGGTAGGTAACAATGTTCCGCGCGCGTCATGCAGCCACATGACCACGGAAGCGTCTTCGGACAACGCTGGCTCTTTGGCTAACAAATGGAGATGAGCACCGGCCCCTAGAGTCGGACATGACTGCACAAATATGCGGGGGGAACCTTTACCTTTTTTTATATTTGGAGTGCAAGACTAAGGGTTTAAAATTCATAGCAAGAAATTGCATCTTGCAGAACGTGGCTGATCTTGAAAAGCTAAAGTTGGTTGGAGCTGGTTAGCACTTGTATGGGAAAATATCAGGAAACCCCAGGGCTGTAGATACTGTAGACTAAAAGGTTGCAGGGACATCCAGAAGAAGGCAATGGCCAACTACTTCCATCTTATTGCCAGGAAAATTACATGTATTCACTAAGACCTGAGCCAAATCTGAAGGAGCTTTGACTCTCTGTTGGGCCATCCTTGGTAGCTAGTGACGGGATTCTATTTTTATTTTGCTAGCTAAATATTCTTTTATCCTTCCATTTAATCAACTATAGGGGAAAAAATCACCACAAATTTATATTTCTGTCCCCCTTTAAAGAGATAATCCCTTTCCCCTATTTACACTATAGGTTCAGCATCAATAATCTTAGAAATATTCACTCTGCCCAAATCTTCTTGAGTGCTTCCACAATAGAAGTCCACCACAGGCTCAGGTTGATGTTACTCTTCACTTTCCATTATTATATAATTGCTTATTCATCCTGTTTATCAGTTTTCTATTGATCAGCAGTACAGGGTCCCAAATCATTTTGAATTTTGAAAGCATGTTGGCATTCTCATAAAAGAGGTTTTGTGAAAGGGGGTGACTATTTAAAAAAGACTACCATGGAGGATGTGGCCTGTCAAATGGCATCCATTTACTAATCCATAGAAGGTGGATTCTTACTTTACAGAAGGTGAAAACAACCACCATCCGCATGGTTTCTTAACCAAATGCCAGACTTGGCCAACTGAAAGGTTGCATCACCAACAGTAATGCAAATGTTGAGATGCAGATGGTTTGAGACTGAAGCAAGTACAAACAATACCAATGAAAAACCACACGGCTTAGGAAAAAGTAATTTTGTTGGGTAAAGAAAAAGTTAAAAACCTACCAACAAAATGAAACATAAACTAGTCCTACCACTTCTTAGGCTAACTGGGCAAAAGCCCAACACATTTTGCATTCCAGAACAAGGGGGGGGGGGGAGAGAAAAAAGGATTTTGCTCATAGAAAAAGTCCAGACAAATTTTACATTTTTTTGTGGTCTGTCTCTGGAATGATCTTGACATACCAGGAACTCTCTCTGGGACTTCTGTATATGCCCTGTCCCATTTTGCAATCCTCTGGCTCCTGTCCACTCCTTCACCTTTGGAGATATAGCAGTGTAGTGGCCAAGATCTTTTATCGGATGTTTTAATTTTCATGCACATGCATCACATCGGAGCAGGTAGAAGTGCAATGGGTTTCCACATGAAGATTGCACAAAAACATTGCATGGAGACATGGATCCAAACACACATACAGAAAACATCTCTTTCATTCCAAAGTTCTGTTTCAATCTCTCTTCCCTCACCAGAAAGTCTAGGTGTCAAGTGAAAAGCAAAAACCAAAATAATGTGCGCTCAAAATGTTTGAAATCTGTTTTAAAAGGTAGCAAAACAAAACTAATACTTCTCAAAGCAGCTCCTAGTTGCTGTTATTTAATTATTAACACTTGTGCATTGCAGGTTGGGTGATAGAAATGGTTTTTTTAAACCACCCTTCAGACTTTGCCCTGTAATCCTTCAGCAGACTAAAGTAAACACATGTTCTGTTTTACTGTTTGGATGGTGTCACCAGCACTTGTTTGATATCTCTGCCAGCTGTACCTTAAAGCAGTGGTGCTAATTTATTTTAACTTGCTTTTCTTGTATTCACTATGCCTGGGTGGTAAACACATGTTATTACATTCTGTTCATAGATGGACCAGCAATGAACGAAAAGCAAAAGGCCCGAGAAACTGTTCAGAATATTTGTAGCTCAGGGTTGAACTGTGGAGTCCTTGGTGCTCTCTGAGCCTTGTTGTTTTCTTGCAGACGTTTCATTGCCAGATTAGGCAACATCTTCAGTGTGAAAAGAGAGTGGGACTTGCTCTCTGTTTATATACCTGAGCAGGACAAGCCAGGGTATATAAACAGAGAGCAAATCCCACTCCCTTTTCGCACTGAAGATGTTGCCTAGTCTGACAATGAAACGTCTGCAAGAAAACTACAAGGCTCAGAGAGCACCAAGGACTCCACTGTTCAGAATATCCCATCTATATATTTAATGAAACTTGGGGGTGAACATCATTAAACTCATGGGACTTCACATCCAAGTAATCATGGATAAGCTCAGCATTTTCGTTTAGGCTTCAGTGATTTTACAGTAGGATGGTTAACTTGGTGTTAAAGTCCACTGACAAGCTTCAAAAAAGTTTTAAATGTTATTTATTAATTTGTATCTCATTTGTTTTGGAAATTTGTATGTTGTCCTTGAGGCGTCAAGACCAGTATAAATGAAATAATAAAAATAGTATACTGTATACATAATGTAACACAAAAGAATGAAAACAAATTATTTATGGCATAATCCAGCCTTCCTCAAACTGGGCCCTGCAGGTGTGCGGAGACTACAGCTTGCTGAAATCCATGTTAGCAACTTCTTCGTCGGAATTCTGGGAATTGTAGTCATACGACACAATTGGAAGCAGCCAGGATGGGAAAGGAATGCCTAATCATGGAGAAGTTTTCCTGAATAAATAGCAAAAATGTGGTATATTTATGTATGCCCAATAAATTCTCTAATTAGTCTTAAATATCCAGTTAGTAATAATGTAAAGAATAAATGTAAGCAAAACTAAATAAGTAATAAGTAAGTAATTATTATTATGGACTATCCCAGTCATTTCATCTTCATGTATGAAAACTGAATAAGATGGAACTGAGGAAAAGGAGAGATTAAAGAAGGCTTTCTCAACTTTTTGACCCTGGAGGAACCCTTGAAATATTTTTCAGGCCTCGGGGAAACCCTGCACATTCAGGCTCAAATATAGGCCAGAAGTTACAAAATTATTATATTTGTTTCATGTGTAGGCCTGTATATATGCATTAACAGTGTTCTTAAACTAAAAGTAAAGAATGAAACTTACCTATTTAATGTGAAGTTGCCTGAATTAGGCTCAGTGGGTAAGACGCCAGGCTTGTCAATCGGAAGATCGCAAGTTAGGAGGTTCGAATCCCTAGCCCCACGTGACGGAGTGAGCTCCCGCACTAGCCCCAGCTCTTGCCAACCTAGCAATTCGAAAGCATGCAAATGCAAGTAGATGAATAGGTATCACTTCGGTGGGAAGGTAACAGCGTTCCGCGCACGTCATGCCGGCCACATGACCGTGGAAGCATCTTCGGACAGCGCTGGCTCTTCGTCTAACAAACGGAGATGAGCACCGGCCCCTAGAGTCGGACACGACTGCACAAATGTGCGGGGGGAGCCTTTACCTTTACTTTACCTTTGCCTGAATTTGAAATAATTTTTTTAATCTCCCAGGGAACCCTGGTTGAGAAACCCTTGATTACAGTGTTCAGTATCTGTACTATTTAGGGTTACCAGCTCTGGGCTGCAAAAAACTGGACAACCCTACAGGGCATCAGAACTTTCTGGGTTTTTTTTCATGCCATCAAGGGTTTTGCAGATGTTTGTAATGCAGATGAAGACACCCTCATGCTCCGAGGGTGCAAAATATGTTATTTTCTTGAATTCTCTCTCTACGGATGTCTTTTCTACCTAGGTCTTCTCTCTGCCATTTAAGTGCTGTACTTGGTGTAACAACCACAGGTCCTTAAGTTGCTTGAGCTCAGAGGAAGAGGAACTATAGCTGTGTTTCCAAAGTGGGGGAGGGGAGGAGTGACAGATACAGCAAAATGGTATATAGACTTAAGTGAAAGGATTCTAGAGGCAAGTAACTGATTATCTTCAGATACTGAGGCAATTATATTTAGGTGAAACTGAACAAGGAAGTCAGGAACAGGTTTGGCTCCCTTTGTGGCCCAGAAAACACTAGGAGCAAAGCAGGTTATCAGATTACATTACATCATCAGAGTTTACTCCCCCTTGCAAAACCATGGCCTAAAGCCATCTTATGGCTGCTGAATGGGGCAAGCTAGCCTTCTACTAATTAACTTTTTTCGTGGAATATGCTATCTCCAAACACGCAGATCAGCCACTGCCAGGACAGCAGGCTTCTTCTCTAATCCAGATATATGTTGGACTATAAATCATACAATTCCCAATTAGTGAGGTCAACATCACTAAGTTAGAGAAGACCACTTTAAAGAGTAACTGGCTGTGGACAGTTGTGGGCAGTAGCCAGTCCTGAAATATGGCAACTGGTTTTTCATTGGGCTTTTTATGTAGCACCAGCTCTGTCTGGTAGTGATTTGCACACATGTAAACCCAAACCCAGGCCAATCACTTGTGAATGCATTTCCCAGTGAGATTTCTTCATTTTATATCCCTCAGCAGCTCACTCTGAGCCTGGCTTATCTATGTAGCAGAATGAGCCGGCAGGCTCTTGAGGAGATAGGCAGAGTGAACTGCATTCTCCTAAAAGTACGCAGGCACAATCACTTTTGAAAGCTCACATCTACAGACTTCATTCAAATAAAATACTCTGCATTATGACTATGCTTACAGTTATGCATGAACCAGGCCACTGCTAGTTTTTAACAAATAGTTTAAAAATCCTGCTCAGCACTATGTGTGAATGAAGCCAATGTCTGTCTATCCAACAACCTGCTGTGGTTCTAGTTTCTGTCTGAGATTAGAAGATGCTTAAAGGGGACCACAATATTTCTTCCAAATGGGCTAAATCATAGTACATTGTTAGATGTCTGGTTCTTCAGGAAGCAACAAGCCACGTAATGGAAAAATTGGTAGCTGGAGTGCCTGTAGAGGAAATCATGACAACTGAGTATGAACCATTATAAGGAGTTCTGGTAATTGAGTTGATAAGGTCTGAAAATTGGAGTGCTGCAAATACCCTATAGAAAGCTGGTACTGTTAATATTTGCTTTGGCCTCAAGAAAGCGTAAGGTTTAATCTTGCATGCTATATTGTTACTGCCTATTCAGAATATAATCACACAGCACACAAATGGACATGTATACATGCATTTTATTTCTCAATTTGTTTGGATGTTTGCAGTGTCAATCTGTAGATTCTTGCTGGATTTTTAAAATATTAAGCAAAATGCTGGGGGCAGAAAATGAAACTTTGATGATGTGATTATGAAGATGTAACGTTATGTGGTATTCATAAGAAGAGGTAAACAATCAGAAGTATAGTATTTCAGGTGAAACCTACAATAGATAAGCAAAGCTAACATTGAACATTACCTCAGCATGTTTTTTTTAAAAACTAGGAATAGCATGTTAAGCAGATCTAGCAGTTATCATTATAAAATACTTATAAAGGAGAGTGCAATCCACCTGTTGAAATAGTAAAATAGTCTCTATGTGTAATGAAAGTTAAGCCTAACCAAAATTAGATATTTTTAAATGGCTTGCTTCAGCCAAATTTAAGCACTTCAAACACCAGTTTCAATGAGAGATATTTCAAGGCATGCTTAATAATTTAATTTAAATGAGAAATCTGACTGCCTTGTAGATTTATATGCCACAGGAGTGGTGCAACTAATCTACTTTTTATGATAACAGATCAGCCTGATTAATTGGCCAGGACTGATCATATATTTCTGTTGCTGGTGACTGGAGCAGAAATGAAACCTCCTATCTTAAAATGGATCTTTGAGATGCAAAGGAAACCCTCATTGCTTTTCTCTTCCCCCCCAGTGACATGTTTAGCAAATTTTCCTCCTGGTCAGCTACTTGTTACGGAAAGTGCTGTATCTGTTTTGCCCACTAGCAGTTGATCAGCTGGTCTACATGGAAAAGATCCTTGAATTCCTGCTGCTAAGGGACAGGCAACTAATGCAGCAGAGTGGTGATATATAAATGTAAAACCCTTCTTAGTTTCATTGTTTGGCCCTGATGTTCTATTACAGTGTTTCTCAACCTTGGCAACTTTAAGATGTGTGGACTTCAACTCCCAGAATTCTGGAGCCAGCATGCTGGCTGGGGAATTCTGGGAGTTGAAGTCCACACATCTTAAAGTTGCCAAGGTTGAGAAACACTGTTCTATTGGCTTCCAACATTCCAAAAGCATTGGGTACTTTAAAAAAAGCTTTTATAGAGACTGAGCTAACATTTACTATTATGAAAAATTAAGAAATTAATAATGCATTATCAAGAATTTTAAAAACTTAGAAGAGTACATTTGAATAACATACAAGAAAGATGGAATATATAACTAGAACATCCTGTATTGCAAAATCAGTGCCTTGAAGAAATGTTAAGTATGTTTTATACAATTTAAACACTCATTTAATTCAGGAAAAAATACTTTTGGGATTTACTGGACTTCTCAAAGGATGTTTGATTAAAATTGGCTCCCATTCTTTCTGTGCTGGAGATGTGACACATTTGAAGAAACTCTAGTGCATATGTTATGATCATGTCCACTGGTAGTTTCTTATAGATTAGATATTATTACTTTGGTGAACTGGGTTTTTAGAAGGAAGTTAAGATTCAAAGATGTCAATGTGTTGTTAAAGTATATTCCAAAAAAATGGAGTTTATTAGTTTATGAAGAACTTTGGATAAATTGTGCCTGGACTGTTTTGAAAAAAAAGTGATCATGGACTTCTGGAAAGATGCCTATGCAACAGACTTTAAATGTTGGTTCAATTAAATGTGTCAGTTCAGCTTCTAAATTAGCTTCGTTTCGACAGAAAGGCAAGCTCAGACCATATGATTCTATATGGTCAAATTTAACTCATTATTAAAATCTTAACATAATGATTTGTATAAGTACATAATTAAGACTTTTAAACAGAAGGAAAGTAGTGTCTAAGGCAGGGTTTCTCAATCTTGGCCACTTTAAGATGTGTGGACTTCAACACCCAGAATTCCCATGGCTGGCTGGGGAATTCTGGGAGTTGAAGTCCACACATCTTAAAATGGCCAAGGTTGAGAAACACTGGTCTAAGGGAACTGATGATAGGGAGGAAGGGATAGCACCCTAGAAACACCCTTTAAGAAGCAGCAAACCAGGAGGTAAACAAGCTTTTTGCTTTTAAGCTTCCCATCGCCCCCAGGGATAACCTGTTGGATGACACACATGTAGTAAATACGGCCAATCTGGACCACGACAAACAGTTAATGTAGCCAGAGCTAAAAGTAGGTGGAGTGACCCATTATCACTCTTTTTGAAAGCTTTATTTCTTTCCAAAGCTCTATTCTTTCTCGCTTGCTTCTTTCGATGGAGCAGAGAAGGGTCAGACCACGTTTGCAGAGGACTTTTAAAATTAGACTATGTAAGGCCCGCATGAAATTCAGCTGAGAAGCACGCATGGCAATAAAGCCACACTACCACATCCTAAACAAAAATGGCTCAGAGGTAACACTTCTACACACCACTTCACATTTCAGAAGATATCACAACTGATTTGACCTGCAGTGGTCCTCAACATCAGCCACAGCTGATTATCCAAAACTGACTAAAGCCCAGATGTAGCTGCTTTTCTCACACTGCAGTTTTTTGAGTGCATGTTTTTACTGTTCCATTTTTATGACTTGTGATTCTAAATTATCTAAATAATTAGATCTGAGGTAAAGTAAATTAGTTTAATAAATACAGTGAAAGTGATAAAGAGATCTATGCTTAATCTTTGCCTTTCATTCATTGCAAGTTTTTAATTATTTGATGGCAGATGGATACATCAAGCAGGGTTTGGCTATCTCTCTCAAAATAATGATATTTGTGGAGAGGAGAGTTAATTGGGGAAGGAAAGGAAAAGAGGAAATGGATAGTACTTTTCTCTTGAAAAGCAGACAGAACGTTCTAACTGGCCGTGAAGTTTAGAAGCATAAACAAGAGAATCCAAGATGAACTGAATATATTAGCATAACTTGTGCTTTATGCTTCTACTTGCTGGCACCACACTGAGGGTATGCCAGATATGTTCCAAGTGTGTGTGACCTTTTTTGAATGTGAATCATCTTTTGTATGTGCATATATTTTAATGCAAGGAGATTCTACAACCATACATTTTCTAAACTAGAGCTAGAACTACAACAAAAATAGGACTGAGGCCACAGGCTGCTCATATATAAGCAAAAGCATACACTAACCATTTTTTGGGGGATTATTCCCATACCGTCCCATTAGATGGTAAGAGAATATCATAAATAACTGTCTATTTTGTTGTTGCTGTTCAGTCGTTTAGTCATGTCCGACTCTTTGTGACCCCATGGACCATAGCATGCCAGCCTTCCTGTCCTCCACTGTCTCCCGGAGTTTACTCAAATTCATGTTCGTTACATCGGTGATGCTATCTAACCATCTCATCCTCTGCCGTCCCCTTCTCCTTCTGCCTTCGGTCTTTTCCAGCATCAGGGTCTTTTCCAGTGAGTCCTCTCTTCGCATTAGGTGGTCAAAGTATTTGAGCTTCAGCTTCAGCATCTGTCCTTCCAATGAGCAGTCAGGGTTGATTTCCTTTAGGATTGACTGGTTTGACCTCCTTGCAGTCCAAGGGACTCTCAAGAGTCTTCTCCAGCACCACAGTTCGAAAGCATCAATTCTTCGGCGCTCAGCCTTCCTTATAGTCCAACTCTCACAGCCATACATTACTACTGGAAAAACCATAGCTTTAACTATACGGACCTTTGTTGGCAAGGTGATGTCTCTGCTTTTTAATATGCTGAAACTACCCTTCCCTAAATCTATACTTTCTAGCAATTCCCCCATGGCCAAAGGTTGGTTCCAAAATATTTGGAGAGAGAAGTCAGGTTGAGAAAGCTCATTCTCTGTGTGAGTAAATCAGTGGATGCAGAGTGAGGTCAGGCTGGCCCAAGTTATTATGCTGTCCCTGATGAAGAACCAGATAAAAGTGAGCTGGACTGTTAGTTGATTCTTCCTTCAGCTCTAGTGACACAGTAGCACCTACCATTGCACTTAAAGGCAGACAGTTACCTTAAGGGGCAAAAATAGGCAGAGTTTTCCACAGCTTTGACTTTCAGTAACTGACTGCTGCTTCCCAGCTTCTTCATCCTGAAGCAACAGTCTCATTTTGCCTAATGGATGCTCTGTGGTTCATCTCCACATTTAGCAGAAAAGGAGAATAGGGCTTTATGGACCTAAGCTGAGCTTCTCAGTCTCCAACCCTGACTTCAGGTGGGGATAGAGCCATCAAAAACATCTCATTTCCACTCCACGCCTGGAAGCTGGCCCTTCTCTGGAGCAGAGTGAACTGGCTTCCGTAGGCAGCAGGTTTGGGATGTTATGAACATGCAGCAAATTTATTTTTGCGCATTTATTATCAAGGTTGGGAGAAGAGGGATTTGGGGGATTTTGTGCCTCATGTGGGAAGTATCTTGGGCAGCAAAATGTCTTCGGTTCGACTGTTTCTTCCATACATTCAGTCAATATGCAGGACAGAGTTGAGAACAGGATTAGAGAAGCTATAAAACAGAAATTTGCTTCCCATCTTAATTCAGAATTAATTAATTCCCACCTCTAATCATGAGCATGGCCATTGCTGCTACCATTAAGAGAAAAAATAAAGCTAGTGCATATGCAGAAGTCATATGCATATGCATATGAAGTCACAAAGAGTCGGAAGCGACCGAACGAATAAACAATATGCAGAAGTTCAAGCAAAAAGTGAGCACCAAGTGAAAAGAAATATGGCACACATATAGTGTTCATTATTTTAGGAAGTGCCCTTTTCCACCCATGAGTACTCCATGGTTGTTTTCTTCCTTAGGTCCTTCATAAAGACAGTAATTTAGAAGTCAAATAAAATATATAGAAAGTATCCTTGGTAATTGAATTGAGGTAGCACTCACTCAAAACTGGACTATTTCTAGCATCAGGTGATATTACAATTCTTTGGATACCTCCCCAGAATGAGCTAGAAATACATCCATGTGATTATCCTATTTGGAAATGTCAATTGCATTGCATGTGGGTCAAAGGCGACTAAACTCTGGAGATGAAGATAGGGTGGCTAGAAGCATTGTTCTCCTAAATCAGGGCTTTCCAAAGTTTTTCCCGCAGCGACACACCAACCGGCGTTGGTGTGTCGCCGCAGGAAAACCCGGAAGTGCGGCAGCGCGCAAAAACCCGGAAGCGCTGCTGCTGTTTTCGGGTTTTGTGCGCTGCAGTTGGTGTGTCGCCGCAGGAAAACCCGGAAGCGCTGATGATGATCAGCGCTTCCGGGTTGTGTGGCGACACACCAGACTGTGTGTGGCGACACACTTTTGTGTTGCAACACACAGTTTGGAAAGCTCTGTCCTAAATTGTTAAAATGTTATTTTACATATAAGAAAACACTCAATATCTTCATCAACTAGTGCAGAAGAACAATTTGCATCCACACACCTCTGCTTTCATACTTGGAAGTCATCAATGTGGATTAGAAAACATGGGGAATAAATCCATCCTCTTCTATCAGGGAGATGGGTGGGAAAAAATATCCTTTATCCTAAACTGTGAGTGTGGGTGAAAAGAAAGTGGAAGGAAGGAAGTGAAAGAACAAATAATCTTCCATAAGTAATTTTGATTATATGCCTTCGGAAAAGTACAAGTAAACAATTTGACTTTGATTATCAATATCTGATGATATTTAGCAGTTGAATTTTTCCTCAAATCATCAGATTGGCAAGCAAACTTGAGATTGATATCTTGGGACATTTTCTCCTAAATGGATCAGTACAACTAGAGATATGTCAGTATACCATAGGAAGATGGGACTCCCAGGTCGGAAGATGGTCAACGGACTCAACCTTGGGGGAGCTGGGGGTGGCAATGGCCAACAGGAAGCTCTGGTGTGGGCTGGTCCATGAAGTCACGAAGAGTCGGAAGCGACTGAACGAATAAACAACCACCCACAATTTACACATGCGCCCACAAACACATACACATAAAATATTCTATTCTAGATTGGAGAGAAATTTTACGTTTTATTTATAGTGGCGGTATTGATGTCATAAGGGGCGTGGTGGCTCAGCGGGTAAGACGCCAGGCTTGTCAATCGGAAGATCGCAAGTTTGGAGGTTCGAATCCCTAGCCCTGCGTGCGGAGTGAGCTCCCACACTCGCTCCAGCTCTTGCCAACCTAGCAATTCGAAAGCACGCAAATGCAAGTAGATGAATAGGTACCACTTCGGTGGGATGGTAACAGTGTTCCGCATGCGTCATGCCAGCCATATGACCGCGGAAGCGTCTTCTGACAACGCTGGCTCTTCGGCTAACAAACGGAGATGAGCACCGGCCCCTAGAGTCGGACACGACTGCACGACTGTGCGGGGGGAACCTTTACCTTTTATTGATGTCATTCTTACGAATTGCAAACATATTGAGTGGCCTTTAGCTATGAGCAGTGAGGTTTGCCTACCCCTGCATTTTAAAGGGAAGATTGTGCATACAAATGGCCTTGGGGAAGGCTGATGACTTACGCTTGCAGAAAAATATTGGGGACCAGGGTCGGCCCTGACTCTACCCAACCCCAAACATTTTCAGCATTTCCCTGTTTTTAAGCACAGGGCTCCATCTAAGTTACTATTAAGATGGAGGATTTTTTCTTTTTGTAGCGGGTTCTTTCAAAAGAAACTCCTTCAAAAGAAAGGGGAAAAAAGGAGGCGAGGAAGACAAATGTGAATGTCAACAATGTAAAGGATCTAAGATATTTTTTCCCTCCAGGAGGAGAAAGGAGAAGAACAGACTGAAGACAAAAAGAAAAAAAGAAAAAGAAAGAAACGTGTTTGTTTCGTGCATTGACACTAATTTCCAAGCCCGCCTCCCACAGTACTGTAGAGAGAGAGGCGAGGGAGGCTGGAAGAGCGAGAGCGAGAGAGGAGCGGTTGGCTTCGGAGCCACGGGCTGGTAGAAGAGGCTGCTCCTGAAAGAGAGGGAGGTGGGCCGCCGCTCCGAATCCATCTGGAGGATCGAGAGGCCCAGGGCGAAGCCAAGCCGAGGTGCTTGAGGCTTAAGGAGAGGAAAGCTCCGTCCCAGCGAGACCCGCAAGCTGGGCTGGGGTGTTTTGCTGGAGGCGCGGAAACTTTTATCCTGCCAGGCGAGGGTCATTTGGGATCGGTTTCGTCTCGGGGAAAGATTTCCACGTGCCCGGACTGCCTCCTGCGGACTGGAGACAGGTGAGAGACTGTTGGGCTGGTGTGCCCCGCTTTCCTTCTTATTGGTGATAAAACCTCTGGAAGTTGATAACAGCACCCCAGAAGGCGCTTTGCAGTGTCGAGACGCGCGCGCGCACACACACACAGACAGACAGTTGCCGTCCTGTAGCAAAGTGATGGGGGGGGGGGGTTGGGGAAGAGAGCGCGTTGGGGGTGTATGGGGGGTGTATGACGTTTGTTAAGACTGTTAATGCGATCTAAATGTCCGCGTTTACAGCTTTCTCCAGACTGGTTCCTTCCGAATCTGTTGGATTACAGCTCCCACTGTCCCCAGCCAACATTGCCAAAGGGCTGGGGTGAATGGGAATTGTACTCCAAGGGGCTTGATTGGGGAAGTGGCAGTGGAAGATGTATAAAATGAAGCCCTACGCGCACCCATTGCAATGTATATCTCGAAGTGTCCACTAAAACAAATCTGGCTGAAAAAGGAAATGTATATGTGGGTGGGGGGTGGGGGTGGGTCTACTCTATAAAACCAATGCAAATATTTAAGCAGAAAGAGGATCTAGCAGACTGAAACTGACTTGCACTGCAGCAGTGCCAGCCTCAGGAGATTCGGTGGTTTAAGGTTGATCACTGATTCTTAGTGGAGTTCAACCTTGCAAATTTCCGCAAGATACTGGTGTCTATGGAATATGGGTGTGTGAATTTGTACTTTTGTTTGGGTACCTGGGACAATAATGTTCTGCCTCCTGGGAGAGTAACTTAGGTGATCAGACAACACATTATCAAGCCAGGATACATACAAATCTTCTCCCCATGCATACAAATCCAGCGAGAAGGTCTCTAAATAACCAGTTTCAAAAATAATAAGGCGAGTGGAAACTACTTTATTTCACTAATGATCCGATTGAAAAAGCAGCCACCGTGAGCCTTTAAGACCATCTTGACATTCTGAGCAAGCAACTCAACTAGTGATTTGTTTGTTTTTCTTTCATAGCCTTCCCCCCCACCCCGCACCCGCTCCATTTTAATGGAGGCCAAGCAGTAAAAGTGTTTAATTAATGCATTTAGGATTGGGGCCCCTCTTGTAAAGCAGCATGATCAAAGGCTAATATTAGAAGTGCACTATGTTTAGGGTTACCTTGACATGAAGGCAAGTGAAGGAGATGACAGAAACAGTTTGTGGATATGCCCAAACTAAAGATTGTGCAGAATAAAAGCTTTGTATAACTGCAATGTTTATTGTATATATTTTGTATGTGTATTTAATTCAGTGTTTCTCAACCTTGGCAACTTTAAGCTGTATGGACTTCAACTCCCAGAATTCCCCATGCTGGCTGGGGAATTCTGGGAGTTGAAGTTCATACAGTTTAAAGTTGCCAAGGTTGAGAAACACTGATTTAATCATTACTCTTTCGCTTAAAAAAAAAAACATATCACGTGCACGTTAGGCAAGGATTGATTTATTTGATGGCCTTCTTCTGAGGTGTGTGTATTTTAATTGCATTAAATTTTTAGTCAAATGGAGAACAGATTGATAGAATTAAGAGGGAGGATAATGTGAGAAATCATGTCAAGCTGCTGCTGCTACTGAGTTTCCAAGCATTTGACAGACTGAACATTCTTCCTTCCATGTCTTTAGCTCCTCCCATCCACCTGTCTGCTCCTTCTGAAATGTTTGAATTGTCATATTTCTCTTTTTCAGTTACTGTATTTGAGCAGGGTGGATGCAGCCTGAGTGTGGGAAAGACACATTGTAAAACATGCAGACGGCATATGCTCCTGATTTCCATTAATTCAACATAATTTTTGCATGCACACAATAGTAAATTTCTTTTCCATGCTTGTCCAGGTTTCCTAAGCTCATACAAAGGGTTTTCTGTGTGTAGGCATGAAGAATGCATGGAAGTTAATTTAATTACTAATTCATTAAATTATTCAAGTTACAGAACTTGACCAGGAACCTGAAGATATTAGGGCTCAAATCCATAAACAGTGGATACTTGGTCCAATCACCAAATGGGAGAGATCGGCAAATGTCCTCAATTAGTTCTTGAAATGGTGCTAATCAAAGATTTAGCAACAGGATGGAGGGGAAACATGGCAGCTCTTGCCTGCATTTTTACATCCAGCAACTCTGATGCAACTGGCAGGCGATACACTTTTCTTCTTTTTTTAAAATGAGACATAAGGCCTCCTGAAAACAACAGATCCAAGAATCTTTCTCTGATGCTTTCTCACCTGCTTTCATACTCCTTTTAACAAAAAAGATAGAAAAAGATTGACATTAATAGAAAACCTGGCAGTTCCATTAATAGATAGCTGATATGAGACACAGTCATAAAGAAAACTTTGTTTGGTGCTAGGTACACTGGGCAGAAAAGAGTCAGAAATAGTTTACCAGTGTGAAACTTTAACTTCAGCAAATCTGCCAAGGTC
This sequence comes from Charina bottae, assembly GCA_023362775.1. Classification (NCBI taxonomy): domain Eukaryota; kingdom Metazoa; phylum Chordata; class Lepidosauria; order Squamata; family Charinaidae; genus Charina; species Charina bottae. The sequence continues at coordinate 109,204,197 of JALMGJ010000004.1, forward strand.
AGCTAGACTTAAGGTCGTCCTTCTCCAGCCTGGCACTCTCAGGATGTGTTGGGAACTTAATTCCCAAAACTTCAGTCAAAGGAGCTTTGTGAAGCAGGAATTAGAATTACAGAGTCACAGAATCAGGAAATTCTGCAAGAGTTGAAGTCTCTGGAGAGCTAGGATTGGAGAAGTCTTCCTTAAGTCATCCCTTGATCAAGTCTTGTACAAGTTATGCAAAATTAAGCTGTTTGGGGACCGTGATAAGTCATGCATCCAGTTTATATAGGTTTTCAAAATACTGGACTGTGCAATTTAGCGTTACTTAAGCCCAGCTTCTTGTCACTGTGCCACAGCCATGAACGTCAGAGACTTGCCACCTTCCTTGTATTATGCATTGACCCATGTTGTATTACTCATTCGTTTTACCTGATCCTGAAAGAACTAGTTGCCAACAGCTTTCTTACTTGTTTTGGGACTTAAATTTTTTTAAAATTAAGTTTGCCCCCTAAATTCATTCAGATTTTCATGTTGTATAGAAAATGATCATTCACCAACCGCTGGGGGGGGAGGGGGGCATAAAGGGGGTACTATATTTTTTGCACTTTGATTTTCTATTATAGAACCCTCTTCCAGCAGGGAGCTTAGGGTTCCATATCTACGTTTGTGAAACAAAGACAAAATGAATCCTTTGCATTCACTAAGTGAGAGGTAAATTAGGGTTTCTTCCCTGCTTTATCAGTAAAAGCAGCAGCACAGTTTAGCTTAATGGGAGAAAGGAGTACATTTAAACAACCAAATGTTTTATTTGAAAATAAGTACCTAGATCTGTAATTATGCATATCTGTGCAAACCATCTATATACATTCCTAACTGCCCCTTGAGTATAATCTTTAATAAAAATAGGAAGCAAGAAGAGAGAGTGCTGTTTCTTGCTACCCTAATTACCCACCATTCTCTGTATGGTCATTCGGGGCCTACTTTTGTTGGTTAAAACATTTATTTCGTGCCATTCCATTAGGGATTGTCAAAGTAGCTGACCATATAACATTTTACAATATTTTTCAAAAGGACACTTAAAGAAAAAAACATTCATTTTAAGAACCTCTCCAGGTGCTACCTGGTCCATTCTTGGTTTTTCTATCTGAAATGTAATGATGGGCAACAGAGGTATTTTGGCATATTGTTGAACATTAACTTTCATTAGCTCAAGGCAGTTTGGTTGATGATGAGGAATCATGGGAGTTTTACTCCAACATCTGGAGAGCGATGAGTTTCTGATTCCTGGTTTAAATTGTTGGATGAGTGGGATTAATGTTGGGGATTGCCTTTTCTGTATACATATAGAAACATTTCACATTATTTTTGCATTTGTTTTATAACTCTCAAGAGATTCATAGTTGTCCAGCTAATTAATCAATTGATCCTCAGTCCTAAAGGGCTAGAAGTCTGGTAAATCTGTTGCTTGCATCTGACATCAATATAGGAGCAAGCCCAGTTCTTGGATGGACTTGGCAGTTTCTACTTGTACATACAGATATCATGGACAGTACTAGACACATACTGTAAAATAACTACTTATTATTTGCAGGTTTCTTTTCTTCTCCCTGGGTGCTAGAAATGAGTGTGTGTGTGCGCGCGCGCCTTTGAGTCAGTGTTGATTTCTGGCAACTGCCTGGACTATCCCCTGCAGTTTTCTTGGCAAGATTTTGAAAGTGGTTTGCCATTGCATTCTTCCTAGGGCTGAGAGAGACTGGGCCAAGGTCACCTAGGTGGTTTCTGTGCCTAAGGCGGGACTAGAACTCATGGTCTTGGGATTCCTTGTATGTGTAAGACTGTATATATAATATATGGGCTAGGTTATGTATATGGCTTTGCTGGGTTTGCATGAAAAAATGAACCAGGTCATTTAAAACAGGGGTCCCCAACCCCCGGGCCGTGGACTGGTACCAGTCCGTGGCCTGTTAGGAACCGGACCGCCATGCCGGTCTCTGAACCCCACCCCCCCGGTCCGCATGACTGGCTCCTGCCTGCAAACTCCGCTCCCTGGTCCGCACGATTGGCTTCCCCCTGCAAAACCCCCCCCCCCCCCGGGCCGTGGAAAAATTGTCTTCCACAAAAACTGATCCCTCGTGCCAAAAAGGTTGGGTACCCCTGATTTAAAATACTAATGCTTGTATTTGCACTTGCTAACTTTGTTGTATTTCTAACTTTGGTTAGATTTGGTTTGTGTTTTGGAGGGCTTTGTAAGCCCAGCTTGTAATTAGTTTTTATGCTTCAGTCTATTGCTTGAACTCAAAAAATGGATTAATCCAGTAACCATGTTATACAAACTCAGCCTTTGTGTATATATGGCTTTTGTATATGTGTATGAGAAGTTTAGTCTTTTTGTATTATTATTTTGCCCACATACTTCATAAATTATTTTAATCTGGCAATCAATAGAGTGGAAATGGATGGGGATTCTCATAAGTCTGTGCGTTTACCTGTCAAATTATCAAAAGTAATCACATTCATTGCATTCGGTGAGTGTATGCTTGTCTGCCCCCAGTCACTTTTCTTTAAGGTGACAATGCTGCCATTTGCAGTGTGGCCTCAGGTGTGCCACTAAAAAGCTGATGCAGCTGGCAACCTGTGCAGAGATAGTTTTCCTTAATAGAGGCCATTGGTGATTCCCATGCAATGAAATGAAATGGTCTGCGGCCCACTATCTATCTGCAGAGGGAAAGGTTGTGAAAGTTGGGTTACAAAACTCTGGCAACCATCACAGCAAAGAGATACAGAAAACTCTGAGCCTTGCTGCCCACCAGAGGCTGCCCAGACCTATGCAACCCTATCTGAAGGGCCACTCCAGGAGCACAAGAGCTGATAGAGTATTTAACATTATCCTTATGTCCAGTCTCAATGGATAAAGAACTCTGAAATGTGGAAAGTAGTTAAAGCTTCAGTTTTTTAATGAAATGAATGCGTGTAAGACTAAAAAATGGGCTGGAAAAAATTGCATACAAGCTCTTTGTTTTGTAAGACAAAACATCCACTGCTAAGCAGAGACCTTTAAAATCACTACAAGGAGCAAGAAATACACAGCTTGAGCCATTGAAATGTTATTAAAAGGCAGCAGAGTCCAATTTAATTCTCAGCAAAATACCTGACACAGCTGGGCAGCAAAATTTCAGTGGAGTCAAGCATGTGTATATATATATATACACACATACACACACACATTCATACACTTACATATTGTATTGTCTGCTGATTCAGACATTATGTGTAATGTGACAGGTTCATTACTTCTGTAAGAACAGATATTTACTGCAGTCCTATGCTAATGGTAGAAAAGGATTGGCATACATTTTCATATGGATAATTATGAACAGCTTCTATATGCAGAGTACAAAAGAGTTTCTTATTTTATTTATTTTTATTTTATTTATTTTTTATCCCGCCTTTATTATTATTTTTATAAATAACTCAAGGCGGTGAACATACTTAATACTCCTTCCTCCTCCTATTTTCCCCACAACAACAACCCTGTGAGGCGAGTTGGGCTGAGAGAGAGTGACTGGCCCAAGGTCACCCAGCCAGCTTTCATGCCCAAGGCGGGACTAGAACTCTCAATCTCCTGGTTTGCCATTGGCTCCTTCCTAGGGCTGAGAGAATGTGATTGGCTCAGGGTCACCCAGCCGGCTTTCATGCCTAAGGCGGGACTAGAACTCTCAGTCTCCTGGTTCCTAGCCCATTGCCTTAACCACTAGACTAAACTGGCTCTCTTATAACAGTTGAATTACATAAAAAGATCCTCTGTAGCATTTAAAGGTACATCATCAGTACTAGCACTTGATTTGAATGTGCAATATAACATGCTTTTTTTTAAAGATGAGAAAAAGTTTATATCAATGTTAAATACTGCTGGAAGAGCAGGTGGCAGTCGTGGCCAGGAGGGCCTTTGCACAGCTTCGGATTGTGCACCAGTTACGCCCTTTCCTGGACCGAGATGCCCTCCGAACAGTCACTCATGCCCTCGTCGTCTCCCATATAGACTATTGTAATGCGCTCTACATGGGGCTACCCTTGAGGAGTATCCGGAAGCTTCAGCTGGTCCAGAATGCGGCTGCGCAGACAATTATTGGGGCCAGAAGATCGGCCCATGTGACACCGTTGTTACGCGAGCTGCATTGGGTACCGGTTTGCTTCCGGGTACAATTCAAGGTGTTGGTTATCACCTTTAAAGCCCTACATGGCATAGGACCAGGTTACCTGAGGGACCATCTCATCCCCAGAACATCGACCCGTCCCACCCGTTCAGCCAGAGAGGGCTTGCTGCGGACCCCATCGATTAAAGAGTTCCACCTAGCGGAGTCCAGGAAGCGGGCCTTCTCTGCAGTTGCGCCCGCCCTTTGGAATATCTTACCCCCGGAGCTAAGGCTGATGTCCTCGCTCCCAGCCTTCCAGAAAGGCTTAAAGACCTGGTTCTGCCATCTTGCCTGGGAGGGAAACGCCAACAGTTCCTCTTGGGGATGGCTGGCCCCTTGAAGCCTCCCAGTGTCTTATTTTAACATTCTTTCCTTGGAATTCGTATTTTCTATTGATGTAATTTTATATATTTTTAACTCTATTTTATTGTGCACCGCCCAGGGTCCCCGTCGGGGGAGATGGGCGGTAATATAAATCTAATAAAATAAATAAAATAAATAAATAAATACGATTTCTAAAAATGTTAATTAACATAAGGTTGCTTAAACTGTACAATTAATGTTAAGTATGCCACTGATAAACTGTTGTAAAATTCATTGAATTCATATGAGAAAGGTTTTGATTTTTGAGCTTAATGCCTAATACTAAAGTCTCCAGTGTGTTGTTATTTCTTGTTATTTATAAATGATAAAAGAGAGAGAGGAAAAAAAGGAGTTGCTTAGAAAAAGTAGATAGGTATTTAATTTCTAACTCCCCCCTTCTTTATACTCCCGTTGGGGGAGATGGGCGGTGATAAATTTGAATAATAAATAAATAAATAAATAAATAAATAAATAAATAAATAAATAAATACATACATACATACATACATACATACATACATACATACATACATACATACTCTAAGCAATTTACAGTGTTAACCAAATTCAAGCCAGAATAGTTTCCATTTATGCAATACATCAGGCAAGAAGGCAAATACAACCACTTACAGTGGGGTTTTTAAGGGGTTCAAAATGCATTGTTTATTCAGGAAGTCAGACTCACTATGACCAGTGGCACTGATCTTGCATTTTCTCTCTCTACAGGTTATGACTGAGTAGAAACATTTTGCTTTAATATCCCGATATTTTCTTTATATATGCATTTTACATCTTGGTTGTGAGCTGCTTTCTCAGTTGTTAATTTTTCAAACTGTTTAAATGTACATATTTTCAGTGTGAATAATATAGTACTGCTTTGGATTTTACATAAGGAATGTGAATGTAATTTTCCATATATATATTTGCATGCTACTTGCTGAAAGTTGTTCTTACTGATATTTTTTTAAAAAAGAGCCTAGGTAAGATGCTTTTAAATTATAGCTGCAAAGCTGAATTAACAGCACAAGCTTATCCATATTTAAGCAGGAGTAAGTCCCACTGTAGAGCCAGTTTGGTGTAGCGGTTAAGGCACCAGGCTAGCAACTGGGACACTGGGACTTCTAGTCCCGCCTTAGACACAAAGCCAGCTGGGTGACCTTGGGCCAGTCACTCTCTCTCAGCCCTAGGAAGCAGGCAATGGCAAACCACTTCTGAAAAACCTTGCCAGGAAAACTGCAGGGGCTTGTCGTGGCAGTCTCCGAGAATCAGACATGATTGAAGGGATTTTTTTTTTAAAAAAGTCCCACTTTATCCAGGTGGGACTTGCTACCAGGAAAATGTGCATTGGACTACTGCTGAAAAGACTGGACACCACATGAACTAAAACAGCTTTGGTTAGAAAATGGCTGTACTTCTAAATCCTAAATTTGTTTGCATTCAAAATATACAGAATATTGTCACTGCATATTGTTCCACAACATAACTACAGCTGAAATCTACTTTTTGAAAAGTGTTTGGTTTAGCCAGAGCTTTACTAATAGTCTCCTTCATGCTTAAAAAGACTGCCTATCATCCAGTGACATGCCAGTTATAAGTACGTGTGAGTGCTAATGAAATGCAGATTGGAACAGATGGTGTGTGCAGTACAGCAAGTGCCATGTTATCTGCCTGCAGTTGTTCCTGCTGGTGAGCAATGCCAAATTATGATGGAAAAAGCAATCATAATTTCAAGGAACGATATGCCTTGCTAAAAGTTCTGCTTTAAGGAAGAAACAAGCTGATCATTATAATTATAACACTAATTTCTTAGAATTGCTTGTATAATTCACATTTTCTGCAATTCTGCATGAATGGAATTTTGCATATGTTACCTGGTGCAGAATTTGAGTAACTTTTCACGTTGTATTCCCTTCTCCTAACAGTCTATTTTAAGCCTAAAATAATGTAGGCTTATACACTGCCCTGTATGAAGCATTTATTGATAAGCAATTCTTACCACAAATGTGGGCAAGAGATGGACGGTTCTCTCATCAAATATATCATAGGGCAACAACATTTTAAATGTATATATAATGAAGTGACATCACTGAAGTGACTGTAGCAAGGTTATCATCCACATGAGGTGGAAAACACATGCAGACAAAGTCATGATTTATAAAAAAAAAAATGGACCTGGATTGTCTTGTCTCAAAACATTGTAAAATTCCATGCTCTTAGAATTATCAAGAGATGGAAGTGGAATACAAGATACATTGTGCTTTATTTGATTGCTTACATCTCTAGGATTTAATTCTTTGCCTACATCGGTAAGAGATCATTCTTTATCATTTCACACAACATCATTTCTTGCTCAGTGTCTTGCTTGGATTGCCAGACAATGCCAAGTATTCTACCACCATATCAACAGTATCCCAAATGGATACATAAATAAATAAGAAACTGAAGAATATAAGCTAAGTTTTTGGCTGCCCCCAATCATATTCCTAAATCTTGGAGAGGATGGGCCTCTGCAAGATATCGTAGTCTTTCATCCAGCCGAATAGGTCACAACTTTCTGGTGACCTCATGAAACAGTAAACAGAGAAGGCATGCCAACTTCTTGCAAGCAAAGACAAAACTCTTTTGAGTTGAGCTTGACTCCTGATGACTACATGAGCAGATCCATGTATTTTCTGGGCAATCGTGGCTTGCTCTTGACTTCTTCCAGGATGTTTTTTTGACTTCAGTCTAGCCTACAGCCTTGGGATTTTCTAGCAGTTTCCCATTCAAGAATAAACTAGGTCTCCTCCTACATATTTTGTTTTATTTTGTTGAAATCAGCCAGAGTTAGCTAGCTCTTCCTCTAGGTGTCATGGAATAGTTGTTTGAAATCTTGTCCACTGTCCACTAATGATGTTGATTATAGATACATATCTCTGATCCATAGTTGGTGTTCACATACGAAACATACTACTACTAATAATAAACAGGTCTGTTACATTAGCGGTCCCCAACCTTTCTGGCACCAAGGACCGGTTGTGGAAGACTTTTTCCATGGACCGGGGGGGGGGGGTTTGCAGGCAGGAGCCAATTGCGTGTACCAGGGGCAGGGTTTGCAGGAGGGAGCCCCGCGGCCCACTTCCTAACAGGCTGCGGCCCACTAGTGGGCCATGGCCCACAGATTGGGGACCCCTGTGTTACATAATATATGACTTGATTCTCAGTTTCAGTAGCAATTGAGTAATAGGGAATCTGCAAGCTGATCTCCCAACTTTGATAGAAAACATGATTAGCCTTCCTTCCTAAGATGATATGGGTTAGTGAAAAGAGTATTTCAGTTTTTATTGTCTACCAGTACCATGACATAAGATAGCAATGCTTACCAAGTAAATCATTATTCGGCTATTAGTTTAATTAGTTCCTGAGGACCGAGGTGGGGTGGGGAGGGATGGTTACCAGTGAGAAACCAAATACCATGGAGTGTTTGTATTTTCCACTGAACTGCACGCTAACTTCCAATGCAATTGTGACTACTTATAGAATTAGAATTTATATAATTTTTTAAATGCATATTCAAAATGGCTATATAGTTCTAAGCTTCTAGGCAGAATTTATATTAGATAGCATTATGCATTAAACAAGCACATTTTTTCAAATGTTCTCTGCTGCAATGGCTTTGCAAGAAGATTCTAGGTCCTAATAGTGTGTACAGAATGCAAATAAAGACTGTTTTACCCTTTAGAATACTTAGCAGCTTCTGTAACATAAACTGAAATTTTGCAAATCTATGTATCCATATCTATATCTGCATACACACACATACATACACACACAAATATGGATTGTTTTCAATTAATACTTAGCAGAAGGTGAAATGTCCCACTGTACTTTTGTCAGAACGTTTTTATTTTGGGGGACAAAATGTTAGTTCAGGAAGGTACCGTGAAAGTAGATATTGAGGCTACAGCTCTGTTTGTGCTTCGCTGGAAATAAGTCTCTTTGAATTTAGTAAGATTTGAATAGACATGCAAGGGATTGTGCTGCAGACATTTGATTGTTTTTGTTCAGTTTCAAAGCTAATTTGGAGATAGACTGATCATTGACAGCATACATTATAGAACTGGTTTATTTTTACTGAAATAATTACATGGTTAGCCCAAGCTATGGTCATATTCCCCAGAATATGGTTTCCCCCTTTGCAGTTCTGATGCAGCTGCCCAGTGGGATCTTTATATGGTTACCCTCAAATCCCCCTCCTCTGATGCAAGGATATCCAGTGTGGTGCCCATGGGTACCACTTTTTTTTTTTTGCCCATCAGGCTTTTTGCCCCACCAGACTTTATTTGTAAGATTCTTGATTCTTTTAATTAAAACAAAATTAAAATCATAAACCAACATACTAAAGAACAAAGTATCAGCTTCCAACACCATCTTTAGTTACAGGAGTGTGATCTGGGCACCCCATAAGCCCCCAAGGAATTCTACGTCTGAAGCCTAGTTCTTTGTAGGGAAGTGTGTTACCTGCCCAGGAAAACAACAACAACAACTAGGCAGCTGAGATGATAAAGAAAATCCGGGAAAGCAGGATAGAAAACCTAGTAAGAAGCAGCTTTACATCTTTTCTTTCTTTAAAAACTAAAAAGTAAAATAATTCATTATACCATAACTTTCATGGAATGTAACAGTCCACACATCTTCACACTGTATTTTTTAGTTTTTAAGGAACCACAAGATTGTTGTTTTTGTTACTACCAACTAACACAACTCTCCCTTTGGAAACTGTTGATTAAATGTTGTTTTAAATAAGTGTTATAGCAACTGCTTTGTGTGGTTCCCCTAAACAAAAATAAATATAAAGGCAACTGAGTGATTTTCCTCTTTTTTATTTCATGCAGTGGCAGTTTTTTCTAATTAAAAAAAAAGGACAAACTATTTTTGTTCCTTTGAAATTCTTTGCGAATTTCCCAATTTGGGCCAACTCCTAAAAAGAATTCTGTAAAACATTTAGCAAGTACGTCTGAAAAGAATCTTTTTGCAGAATGTTCTCAGAAGTTATACTATCTAAATAATCTGAAGATTGGCTTCCCAGGGCCATAGAACAGATAGGCAGCCTTGTGATTTAAATAAATTTAAAAAAGGCCCCAGAATAATAGATAATCTCTTGTGGTGTAAGTGGTCCTATCCAACAGTCCTATCTGCTGCTCTGTTTATCAAAAGGGAAAGGAAAGAAAAGGAGGAAAGCCTACATTTCAGCAGGTGGTGGTTGTTACATGCACAGATTAAAAAATATTTATTATTACAAGTCATTTTCTTAATTAAAGAAATCCTAATATATGAAAGGAGTAGAAGACTTCATAGTTCAGGTTGTTGTTGTCTGATGAAAACCCTTGAGTTAGCATTTTGTAGGCATGCTTAAATATTTCCACAGCATCCCAGGCGTGTTTATCTTTCATCAATCTTGGCAATTAAGTCCCACTGCAGTTTAGATGGGATGACAATAAAGGATGTTATTTAGTCAAAATAGCAACAAGATGAACATTATCAAAAGCTTCAGGAGGAGCTTTTAGAAACTACCCCCCTCCACAAAAAAACTTAACAAACCAGACATTGAGAGAGGAAGATTGTCTATCTATAAACACACACACACACACACATTCACACACACACTCACTGGAGGCTACTGATGCCAGGCTCAAAGGACAGATAAAAGTCACAAAGGATGGTCTTTTCACTTGTTGCCTCTCATTATCCAGTTCTTTCAGTTTATCACCCACAATATTAATCAGAAGCCAAAGAAGCAGATAAATTATTCTCACCATCAAACAAAAGTAATTTGACAGCAAGAAAGTGCTGAAGAAAACAAAGCAACTTTAAAATTGTTTTAAAAGCATCTTAAAACATAACAGCTCTGAAATCTTAAATATAAATTGGTAATGATTCCATAATTACTTTTAGGCTGAATTCAATCATTCTAGCAAAAGCTCTGCCCCTTCCCCCAAGTGTCTGTCCCTTCCCTCACCAAAGTCTCATTCCTTGGTTTTCATAGAGAATTGCTGGCTTATTTTTAGAGGAGTTACTGCTCAGTGGAGCAAGACGCTCTCTGAGAGGGAGATCAAGAGAGGGAGATCAAGAGCATTGGCAACAACAGAGTTTGAAGAGGTTGGTAGAAGGTGGAAAGAGCTGGAATAGAGGCTCCTGGTCTCTTTTCTACCTCGATGAACCATTAGACATCCTATGAAAAGTACTGATAAATGTTTGCTGAAGTGCAGTGAGAATTGGCAGGGTTTAGAAGGTGGGTGGGAGGCTGCATGAGGAGTTTGATTGGCTGAGTCCTGTCATGAAAGGCTCAGTCTGCTGTGGAATGGACCAGGAGATTTCGAGGCATGCTAATGTCCCAAAGGGGCGTGGTGGCTCAGCGGGTAAGACGCCAGGCTTGTCGATCGGAAGATCGCAAGTTCGGAGGTTCGAATCCCTAGTCCCGCATGACGGAGTGAGCTCCTGCACTAGCCCCAGCTCTTGCCAACCTAGCAATTTGAAAGCATGCAAATGCAAGTAGATTAATAGGTGCCACTTTGGTGGGTAGGTAACAGCATTCCGCGTGTGTCATGCCAGCCACATGACCGTGGAAGTGTCTTCGGAGAACATTGGCTCTTCGGCTAACAAATGGAGATGAGCATCGGCCCCTAGAGTCGGACATGACTGCAAATGTGCGGGGGGGAACCTTTACCTTTACTAATGTCCCATTGGGGCAGCTGCATCACAACTGCATTCAAGGAAGGATCCCAAGGTGTTATGGGAGGTATTGATAAGGAAAGGCCAGCCTGAGGATACTATAGATTGCTGGCCTCCCAAGTATGTGGGTGGATTGTAGGTAGTCTTGAGAAGAGGTGGTGGATTGGTAAATGAGCTGGGGGGTGAATTCCACATGGATGGAGAGGGTGAGCCAAACCCAGTAGGGATTGGTCAAGAGAGATACGTTGGGGAGAGTGCAGGCAATAATTTGATGCTGTCCCTATTTCTGACTCTGAAAGGGTCCTGGTGGCCAGATCACTAATGACCTTAGCCTCAGGCTGCTAATAGTAAATACCACATCTGCCTGTAATAAGATCTTGTTCATCCATGACTTGATACTAAATGAATAGAGAGGCTTAGTGTATATTACTGAAACCAGCTTGGGTGAGAGAGATGATGTTCCCTTTTCAGAAATCTGCCCCTCCAGGTTTCAAGTCCTACAGCAATTTTGATGCCAGAGCCAGGGGTGGGGGTGTTGATCTATAAAGACATCTTCCCTGTAATTGGCAAGGGGCTCTGCTGCTAAGATTCCAGGGTATGAGTGCTTGAGTGTTAAATTGGGCAACAGAGACAAACTTGTTTACCAGGTGTTCTGTTGCCTGATGGGAATCCCTTGCTTAGGTTCCTGGATTTGATCTCAGGCCCAGATCCCCTCACCCTTTGGTGTGGGTGACTTCAACCCCCATGCCTGGGGCAGGGGACTGGGGGGCTGGCACAGCCCTGAATTCAAGGCTTCCATGATGAACATGGACGACCAAATAATCTGGGACCCAATGCACACAGGGAGTCATACTTTGGACCGTGTGTTTGTCCCAGTAGTTGTTATGTGATCTGGATATTAAGAGCATCTCTTTTAGCCCTTTGCTAAGATCATTTCCTTGTCCAAATGAAACTGACAGTTACCTGGGATCTCTATAGAGCAAACAGATTAAAATTATCTGCCCCACATGTCCACTTGTAATTCCTTATTGGTTAAATATTATATCTATGGTGAACCAGGTTCTTGAAATGCCATTAAAGTTTAAAGATGTTAATGTTTTGCTCAACTATATTTTTAAAAAATCTAGAATCTTTCAATGTTATACTGATATTTTAAAATGGTACTCTGTAAGCCACTATGAATCTGGTGGCATACAGATCCAACAAATACATACATACTGTACATACATATATAGATACTGTACATAGCCAGCCAGCCACAGGGTAAAAAACATTAACCTTTCAGGTTGTTTCAGTCCATCATCCTTTTCTGATAAACCTCTAAAGCACTGGTCCCCAACTTTGGTGACATCTAGATGTCTGGACCAACCACAATGGCTATTGCTGAGATGTTTGGGACTTGGTCCATACAACGGAAAGTTGTTAAGGTTGGGAAATTACTGCTCTCCACCTCTACATCTATTGCTTTTTAAATTACAATGTTGTGTAGAAACATCAAACTCTGTTACCTTTCTTTGTAGGGAAACAGCTCCAGTTCTTTGATAGCTTTCTTTGTTAGATTTGTTTTGTTTGCTAATTTATACCTAGAAGGTCAAGGTGACATACAAAGTACCCCTCCATTTTTCCCACAACAAAAACCATATTAGCTTGGGCTGAGAGAATTGTGGTCCAAAGGGATCTAGTGAGCTTCTATGGCTGAGGGGGGACTTGAGCTTCAGTGTCCCAGATCTTAGAACAATACTTTATCTACTTCGTCTTGCTGATGTGCACAACACCAACTCATGACCTCTGCACAACGGAAGGAGTGAGAGGTATAGTGTAGGCTTCTTAATCTGGTGCCCTCAGCTGATTTGCATTATAGCTTTCATCATTACCTGGATGATATAGGGTTTATAATCCAAAATTTGGAGGAACTAGGTTAGGGAAGCAAAGGGATTCATGTGAACTGACAAAAACAGAAATCAAATATAAACTCATCTTTAGAAGTTTTTGAATGGATTTAGACCAGTGTTTTTCAACCTCGACAACTTTAAGATGTGTGGACTTAAATTCCCAGAATTTCCTAGCCAGAAATGCTGGGAATTATGGGAGTTGAAGTCCACACATCTTAAAGTTGCCAAGGTTGACAAACACTGATTTAGTCATTTCATTATTTCACCTAATATCTCAGAGCGTTTTTATGAGGTTACAATAAAACAATCCTATTGGTCACCATGAAGTGCTTATATGCATGGCCTTAAATGTGATTAAAATAAGTTATCATCATTGCAAATTTATAACCATGTTATTTGTAGGATACACTTTTGTTTTAGTGGAGAGTGAACTGTATCAGATGATTGTATTTACCAAAAGAGTGCATCTAGTGCTTTTTCATAAGTAAACAGACCTGTTAAAAAGAAAGTTGGACAAAGAGGTATGATAGCAAATTAAAGTAAATTAAAGGGTGATAGAATAGGCTAATCTGGCAAGCACTCCTTTCCATCTGCAGGAAGTTAGGCTTATGGGGATACTATTTTAAAGAAAAACTGGGAGGTAGGTAGAAGTTTGTATAAACAAAGGATTCTTTCAGTTAAATAGAAAGGCTTACCAAATATTTTTGGTATAAGATTAGAGTAACTATTAGTTTCCATTTTGGGTCTCATAGGAAGCAAATTGTTTTAATCAGCCCTCTTTCTTTTTGGAGTGATAGATGTTAATATAAATCAGTTTACTGTTAAATTTTAAGGTTTAATAGATTATTGACTTTCACATCATCAAGTAAAACAGAATTTGAATGATGGTACTTGCCAAAACCAAATATCTAATCTGTATGATAATTAGTACAAGTAGTAGTAGTAGTAGTAGGTAGAATTAAATACTTATTAGATTATTATTATTAAGCATGCATTATCGCTGTTTTGGGGCAATCAAAAGAATAAACAGAAATCCAAGATGCTTTTCTCAGCATGTACAAAAAAAGCTTTACCTGCTGAATTCTTCCTGTTATTCTAACTGTTCACCTTACCCCACCGAAAAAAGTTGATAGTATTGATTGTGAGTTCTAGGGAACACATAAATTTATTGTGAGACATAATGAAAACAATTTGTCAGTGTGCTATTGAGCCATGTTAGTACAACTGGGCTATTTGTTGCTTGATTAACATAAGTAAAAAGTAAAGGTAAAGGTTCCCCCCACACATTTGTGCAGTTGTGTCCGACTCTAGGGGCCAGTGCTCACCTCCGTTTGTTAGCCGAAGAGCCAGCGTTGTCCGAAGACGCTTCCATAACATAACATAAGTACTTAACATAAGTACTGTAGGACAAGTTGGATTACCAATTCTCATTTAATAAAAGAAAAGTTGGAGGCTTTGCATTAGAAACCAGTGCAAATGAGCAACTAAATAGGTCCCAAGTGCCTCTTCTCCTCCTGTATATCGAAATTTAAATATCAATACTGTATAGGGATTCTCTGGATTGCATCCTGAGAGGCCTCAAAACAATTTTTTCTCTAACATGCAAAATCTTGTCATTTCTGGAAAATATATGTTGCTGCATTTATTTATTTATTTATTTATTTATTTCCACCTTTATTGTTTTTTTAATAAATAACTCAAGGCAGGGAACATACCTAATACTCCTTCCTCCTCCTATTTTCCCCACAACAGCAACCCTGTGAGGTGAGTTGGGCTGAGAGAGAGTGACTGGCCCAAGGTCACCCAGCTGGCTTTCATGCCTAAGATACTGTTTAAATGTGATTTCTTTGCAAAGCACATATTTAATTTTTTTTTCTTCCTAGCGTTTTTCCACTTTTTCTGTTGATCTGTTGGTTGTGACAGGAATTAACTGACCAGCTTGTTGCCCAAGCCTGACGTTGGAGGCTGAGAGAAAGTGACTGGTCCTAAGTCACCCGGCTGGTTTTCATGCCTAAAGCGGGACTAGAACTCCCAGTCTCCTGGTTTCTATCCTGGAGCCTTAACCGCTAGACCAAACTGGCAAAGCACAGATTTAATAGGACATTAAAATATTGATTCATAGTATAATACAACATTGTGAACAGAGGCTGTGAATGCACTTGTCAAATTACAGTACGCCTAGTTGAAAATGTTGATTTGACAACCCAGACTAAAAATTTAATTTTAAAAAAAATCTAATCTCTTTAATTACAAAGAGCTGCATTTTCTTGGCTTGATACTGTTGAGATTCTCAAGTCATCTAGTATAATAGTCCATTTTTTACTCTCTTTGCTATATTTTGTTCTTTCTGTGGGAAAATCAGGAAGGCTTTCAGTATATTCTGTGAAAAGATTAGTTTCCTCAAACCCACTAAGAATTTCTCACTATATGAGAATAAAAGCCTTTTATATAGGACTCATCTCTGCTGTGAAGTTACCCAAATTGGTCAAGAGTCACAGTGTGCCAAGCATTGCTTTCATTCAGCTCTTGTTCTTGTGTTGAGCGTGCAAGAGAGCCATGTTAAGTTAAGAATTCTTGTCTGAGGCTGATTTGAAAAGATGGCATGTGCACTTACTGTGTTAAAAATGAAAGAATCAGGTGGTCTCTTCTACCTGAAAACAGTTTTTACAGGTAATTCAACTTTAAGGCCCCAACAAGAATTATGTTTCTTTTGTTTATAAATTACTAGAAGTTTCCTTCTATCTCCAGTCCACATATAGAACCATAGAAAAATTGAGTGGCAGAACAGTTTACTTCAATACTGCTAAGGGGACAGTGATGTCTTATCACACTTGAGGACAGCAAACTAGCTTAGTATGTTCAATGTAGTTGAGTAGATTGTGTGATACACTCAGGTGTGGAAGAAGGGAATGGCTGGGGGCTGCTTCTCTAATTTAATCTGCTCCCAAGATCCTTGCTTCATTCTGTCTAATGGCCAGATTAGCCCTGTATATTGTAAGTATTGCCTTTTTTTCCATTAACAATGTAAAGGAAAATTACAACAGTCTGCAACGGTGTTCATACATTGTAATAAGCCATAATATGATTTGTTTGGTTTTGGCATAGCATTTTGTATGAGCCCAGCCCGCTTGTGTTTTATAAATCATTGTTTTATGGCTTATTACATGGATATGCATTTTTTTTTCACACTGAGCTCTGCAAGTGAATCTTGTGAAGAATGTGTGAGAGCCATGTACGAGTAAGACGAATGAAAAGTAGATGTGGTCAGAACAGAAAGTAAATGAAAAACACACAGACACATTTTTCATAACCTGTATTTGCAGGTTGTTCTTGTTTGTTCATGACACAGTGTGATGTATGAATTCAGCAAACTGAGGTTTATTCAACAAACTGGAATTTTTTAAAAATGGGTTTGAACCAAACCATTGTGTGTGTAGGCATGCATAAACACGAATCACAGAAAGCAATGCCATGTCCAGCATCTGCCAATCTTTTTGAAAGGAGTGAAGAATCTCAGCTCTACCGAAGGAAAAAACATCATGGCACATTGGGTCAGCATACAGTATGTTCCAGCTTCTTTGGAAAAATTAAATTAACTTTAGCATCTTCAGTCATAATAATAAATAAAAAGTTACTTACAATTTCAAGGTCCTGCCAACAACCACGAAAATCAGTCGTTATGCTCTGAAGCTAAATCCCACAGATTGTATATCCTTATGATAATTTGTCAGCACATTCCTGTTGGGAGCCTCCGGCTTAAACACTTTCTCTGTTGGGTAGATTACTTGCAATCCAAAACACCACCCATCTATAGATAGGCAAATAGATTCTAATTATGTGATTAATAGATACTGAAGAAGCTTGAGGCTCCATTCTGACTCTTCTCTCTTAGATAACCTGTCTGACATGTCTGGAAGTACAACTTCCAGAATTCCCAGCTAGTTTGGAATAATGTACCACCTGGAAGAAAGAGGCTGAATGCGTATATTTACTTAGCCCTCTTCCTGATGAGAGCTTAGCAACCCTAATCAACCTTTTTGTTTCTGAGTGCTGCACCAAACATTTTTGGAAGGGAAGCTCAGAGCTGAAACAGAAGAGCAAACAAAATGGCTGGGTGGTGGTTGTGGGTTTTCCGGGCTGTGTGGCCGTGTTCTGGCTTTCTGAGTGATTCTAGTCTTCGGGTTTGTCGGAACGTTTCCTCCCCGTAGAGGCGTACAATGTACAGTCGAAGGCTTTCACGGGCGGAATCCGATGGTTGTTGTGGGTTTTCCAGGCTCTGTGGCCGTGTTCTGGCTGGGACTGATACATTTTTCCCTCAGGGGTTTCTTTTGCTTTTAAATGATATTAAGCATATTTTAGGAGTTATGGAACTGTTTCTAATGCATTTATTGCCTGCAATGGTGGAAAAATACCTATTTTTGGCAGTGGTGGTGGTGGGATACTCTTTGGATTCCCATCAATTGCCTACCTCTGCTCTAGCCAAAGAAATCACTTCTGAGGACACAGAGACAACTATCTTCTTCCTCTTGTTCTACACCCCAATCAGTGGAGGATAAGATTCCAATTAATTCTGAAACCAGTTACAAAACTGGCATAGGCATTCCCGCAACAGAATACCGTCCAGATATCAAGACATGAAGCAGAGAGCTCCATTTCCCTGCTCCCTCGGATGCCACAGTGAAAGGGCGCTCTCTGCAACAGAACACTATCTGCAGTTGGTGAAATAGCCAAGGCCGACCTCCAGAGATGAAGATGAGATATAAAATGCCTGTTTTATTTCAGAGAACTTACAGGTACTGCGAAGAAGAACTCCAGACTGACAAACACCCATTAGAAAACCCAACTCAACTGCAAGTGAGACTGCAAGGGCACAGTATCCCACACAGGTAAGCAAGAGGATCTCCCGGGGGTGGATGGGGAGTGGGGAAGAAGCCCATTCCTTAAAATATGATTTCTAAACTTAGAAGACTCCCTTGGTCATAGAGGTAAGTCACACATGCCCAAACCAAAAATGAATGAACTACATTAGAACTTAGAACAATGCGTGAGCCAGGGTAATGTATCTCCTATTTGCTTTATCCTAGTGTGTGAGAAGCTTCTGCATTCATTAACATTCACACCTCACTTCTTACTCAATAATTTACACATGTGTCAGGGAAATGGGTGAAGAAACAATGCTGAGCCGAAATTCAACTCTAGTTCTTTATTGCTTCTACCTCATACAGAATCTTGCTAGACTAAAGGTTCTTTTACCGAGCTAAGGGGAAAAATACCCTTGGGAACTCAGTGAGGTGCCAGCTTGCTCCTTTTCCTCGCCCCCCCCACACACACTCTCCAAGCTGTGTGATCTCTTATCAGCCTGGAATGCGCTCCCAGCTCCCAGCTCCATAACAAGATGGGTCCGATGTAATATGGGAAACATGGCACTGTCCAGATGGGAGGGAATTCAGAGAAAATATGTCCCTGCTTTAAGAGTTGCAGAGAGATGCTCCATTTGTGTTCTTGCACACTTCAAGTCACCATTTTGGAACTGAATCCAAAGCACTGCACAGCCCTAATAGAAACAGTAGTTGGAAATATCAAGCATTCTGTTCTTCTAACTGGAAGACCCAATACTCATGAAGTCTTTTTTTTTTCAGGATTAGAGCCAGGCCCCAAAAAAGAATAGTCACTAGAAACAGAATATCACTCCATAGTTTCACACCAGAAGGGTGAGTATTGCTTCAATTATTGTATTTTCTTCTGGGCAAATGTACCAATATTAATCTCAGGGGAAGCCAGCAATAATAAAAAGGGGCTGGGACAGGAGTGGAGTATTCTTCTTGAACATACATTTCCCAACCCAAATGAACATCACCATGTTTGTTACAATTACTACTCATTAATTATTACTACCCCCATGTCTGTCTTGTCTCTCCACAGGTAACCAGATAACCATTGAACACTCACAGGGGAAAGGATGTTCCCTACCACCCTCATAACACAAAGCCTACAAGAGCAGCAACTTAGGTGACACCATAGCTGGGGCTGCTATCTCTTTCCTGCTTGGGTTCCCGTGCCTCTCAGAAATACATGGCCAATGAAAGTGGTGCAGGTGCCGTTCTACCCTGTGTGGCTATGCATCTGCTGCTTTGTAGTCTGCTATACCACACCTATAGGGGCGTGGTGGCTCAGCGGGTAAGACGCCAGGCTTGTCGATCGGAAGATCACAAGTTCGGAGGTTCGAATCCCTAGCCCTTCATGCGGAGTGAGCTCCCTCACTCGCTCCAGCTCTTGCCAACCTAGCAATTCGAAAGCATGCAAATGCAAGTAGATTAATAGGTACCACTTCGGTGGGCAGGTAACAGCGTTCCGCGCGCATCATGCGGCCACATGACTGCAGAAGCGTCTTCGGACAACGCTGGCTCTTCGGCTAACAAACGGAGATGAGCACTGGCCCCTAGAGTCAGACACGACTGCACAAATGTGCGGGGGGGACCTTTACCTTTACCTATACCACTTACAGAGGCAAAGGAATCTTGCAGCTCTGTCCAGTTGCTGTAATGCTATCAATACTCACTTCAGTGTTGAAACTGTTCAATAAAATATGTGACTCTGTCTACATGCTTCAGTATGTTTCTGTTTTGCTGTTGGCTAGTAGATGTTTTCATCATGGGACCGTCATAGTGGGAGTGTGACAGAATTCTCTATCACCATATCTCACCTAAGTAACATAAGATTCAAATACTTTCCATTTCATTACTCTTTTACATAAAACCACTCGAAAATCTCACTGTTATTCTCTTTTGTGAGTTTTCTATTATAGCGTGGAGTTTTCCTTATTATGTGACTTACCCTTTGGCTTATATGATGTTTGTTTGCTTACTGTGTTCATTGGTATGAAAAGTATTATGTGGAATTCTTGTTATGTAGCAAGATTTGCACGCTTCGGGGAAGTCTATAAGATATTATATGGAGCATCTATTCCACTGGACTATATTATTGTGGTGAAAATAATCTAATTCTGGTTGTTTCCTTTTCAAAAATACTGTTTTAAAAAGCCTGCATGAGACATGTCAGGGAATTTGGATCCCCGTCAAAGCAGGCAGTGAGTCAACCCTTCAGGGTAGACAAGGTTAGGAAACAGGAGCCATTAGGAAAGTACTTTCATGCAGTTGGGGTATTAAGATCTTGAAGGCCTGTCAAAGCCCCCCCCCTACTTCAGAGCCCCTAGCCCAATCAAGGTGGAGCTGTTTTGAGTTTCTTTCTTACAATTTCTACCTTCCCAGGACTGAGATACCTTTTTTGTAATGGTTTTACATTCTGTCACACCATGGAACTTAAGCCTGCTTCCCACATCTCACCACCTTCACAAGTTCACAGCAGGCTATGATTGACCCTCTCTGGGACCATGCATATCCATTACATGTAGATGGACTCTTTTAAGAAATACATCTTTAATTAGTCACTGGGACATCAGAGGGGGTTTAATTAGAGTTACATTTCAAGTCATTTCAAAGCATTGTACAAGAGATGTCAATTGCTGAAACGTTACTGACTTTGAGAATGAGCATGGGGAAAACAGTGGTTTACTAACAGTATTCTGGGAAATCCTTGGCTTCCTTAGAACTTAGGAGAAATTCCTTATGGAGTAGTCATGGTGGACAATCTTCCCTGAAAGATACGTGGGCTCTGATATGTTGGCTTGCAAGGTGGTCAGTCTCTTGATTAGAGTTCCTAACTTGCATAGAATAATGTGACCATGCTTGGAATAAAATTGGGCTTTGGTGGTGCTTGTAGTGAACTGGCTAAAGTAAGCCAAAACAAACTACTACTGTCCTTACTGCTAGCAGAGAATGTTTGTTTGCTTGTTTGTTTATAATTTAGATAGATAAGGCCTCCCAACTCAACACTGATTGTGTTGTATGTGGCACAGATGCAACTGAGGTTATAGCCTAGTCTACACCTTTTCTTAGCATTATGTGAAAATCGTATCATTGACCATAATCATATGATTAATAAATAGTAAAATGTATGAATTGACAAATGAAATGAATGAAAGAAAAATAGATACATATACATATATTACATATATGTATGTGGAAGTAAGAGAAATAGGAAGGATGTAACAGATCTGAGTAAAGATAGTCCTCTCTATGCTCCAGTAGTGATAATGGAAGAACCAGATGAATCTTTTCTTATCTCGGCAGCCATCTATCTACAAAAGCCGACATCGACGCTGAAATTCAGCATCGCCTGAGCTCTGCGAGTGTAGCTTTCTCCCGAATGAAGCGTAGAGTGTTTGAGGATCGGGACATTCGCAGGGAGACCAAAATGCTTGTTTACAAAGCCATTGTACTACCAACCCTTCTGTACGCCTGTGAAACATGGACCCTCTAAAAACGCCACCTCCAACTTCTTGAAAGATTCCATCAACGCTGCCTCCGAAAAATTCTGCAATTAGGGAAGATAGGCGGACTAATGTTAGCGTATTAGAAGAAGCGAAAACCACCAGCATTGAAACAATGATCATCCAACATCAACTTCGCTGGACCGGCCATGTTGTTCGAATGCCTGACCATCGTCTTCCAAAGCAGCTACTTTACTCCCAACTTAAGAATGGAAAACAGAATATTGGTGGACAGCAAAAGAGATTCAAAGACACTCTTAAAGCTAATTTTAAAAAATGTAATATCAGCATTGAGAACTGGGAAGCCCTAACTCATGAACGTTTCAATTGGAGGTCATTCTTTATTAAAGGCGCTATGGACTTTGAAGAAGCACGAGTACAGGGCGAAAGAGAGAAAAGAGCTAAAAGGAAGGCACGTCAAGCAAACCCTCATCATGACCGTCTCCCACCCAGAAACCTATGCCCTTATTGTGGGAGGTTGTGCGGATCCAGAATTGGCCTTTACAGCCACTTACGGATCCACTGTTAAAATTTTACCCTTGGAAGACAATCTTACTCGGCTACGAGTGATCGCCAATGAATGATGAATGATTGACCAAAGCCATAACGGGTGGTGCTAGTCAGTATCTCTGGGCCTATCTGACCAAGGCATAAAGAATATTGTGATTCAAAAAGCATAAGTAATAAATAGTAAAATGTATGAATTGACAAATGAAATGAATGAAAGAAAAATAGATACATATACATATATTACATATATGTATGTGGAAGTAAGAGAAATAGGAAGGATGTAACAGATCTGAGTAAAGATAGTCCTCTCTATGCTCCAGTAGTGATAATGGAACAACCAGATGAATCTTAGGAACACTTGTGCAGCATTCTAAATGAATATGATCCAGGGAAAGCATAATTCAATTAGGTGACATGAATGGATAGGTGGGAATGAAACAACAGAATATTGAAAAAGTGATTGAGCCATTTGGAACCCCACAAATGAATGGGAATAATGATTGGTGAGCGTCTACAAACAGAAACGTATGTTTGTTTCAAACATATGGTTTAAAGCATAGGTTTTTTTCATATGTACCCCTGGCAGAAGAATGAATATAAATCTAAAAGTATTATTGATTTCATTGTTTATGATTAAACACTGAGATAATTAATGAAGGATACTGGCTGATGAGACATTTTGAATGTGGAACAAACCTATATTTGGTAGTATCAAAAGTCAGTCTTTGAATAAAATAGAAATGGAAGAAAAGAAATGAAATGAAAGTAGAATGATGTGGGAATGCTTAGCACAGGGCTTTCCAAAGTTTTCCCACGGCAACACACCAACCACCGTTGGTGTGTCGCCGCGGGAAAACCCAGAAGTGCTGCCGTTCCGGCAGCACGCAAAAACCCGGAAGCACTGCTGCCGCTTTCAGATTTTTGCGCGCCGCCGTTGGTTGGTGTGTCGCCGCGGGAAAACCCAGAAGCGCTGATGATGATGAGCGCTTCCAGGTTGTGTGGCGACACACCAGACTGTGTGTGGCGACACACTTTTGTGTCGTGACACACAGTTTGGAAAGCTCTGGCTTAGCAAATGATTCAGTAGTGAACAGGGAGTAAGACAAGTACATGCAATGTCCTCTTGGTTTTTTAATCTATTTATTGATTATAAGTAATACATATGGTTATGGTAGAGGTGTGCTGGTTGTGGATGTGAAAGTACCTGTATGCAGATGATGTGTGTTAGCTGACAATCTGATTTTCAGCTTACATTGGATAAATTATATGATGCAACAAGGAACACAGAACTGAAAATTAATGTTTCAAAGACCAAGGTAATTACCATGGAAAATACCATGGAAAATAGAATGAATGACTTCACATTAGACATAAATAGTTAAAAACTAGAGAAAGTAGATGAATTTGTGTTTCTTTGTAGAATGTTTACGAAAAATGAGGAAATGGATGGAGAAATTACAAAATGTGCAAATGCTAGTAGAAAGGTAATTGGTAGTACATGGTCTCTTGTGGGGAATGAATGTTTGTCAAAAGAAGCAAAAATGGCTATATATAAGTTTATGTTCGGTCCACTTCTTTATATGGAAGTGAGAGTTGTGTATATCAGAAGAAATATTAGTTGAATGAGGTGGGAATGGTGTAATTAAGAAAGTATGCAGTAAAACAACCAGAGTTGTGGGTGGTGAATGAATATGGACTAAATACCAAAACGAGTGACCAATATAAAGGAAGTACGTTGAGGTGGTTTAACCATGTAGAGAAAATGAATGAGGACTGAATTGCAAAACAATATATGATGGAGGAATGACTGGACTGAGAGGAAGGAGAAGACCAAGAAAGTCTTGGTTGGATGGAATTTATATAATCCTCAAAAAAAAGTGGGAAGTTTAAAGAACAAAGGGCAATGTATGAAGCAATGTATGGACATGATGTCCCAGAGTCACTGAAAGTCAGGTGGCATATACATTTAATAAGATGATGATGATGATGATGATGATGATGATGATGATGATGATGATGGAAATAGGAGGAGGAAGGAGTATTAGGTATGTTAGCCGCCTTGAGTTATTTATAAAAATAATAAAGGCGGGATAGAAAATAAATAAATAAATTTAAAAAGATAGAAAGGTGTGGAGAAGTGTAGTAAATGTTTGTTTGCATGTATAAATGTAATCTGAAATGTCTTTAGATATTACAACAATCCAACTTCTTTATCAGGTTGTTGGACTAACCCTCCAATATCTCTTAGCCAGCATACCATTGGAATCATAGGAGCTGTAGTTCAACAAATCTGTAAAGCAGTGGTTTGGGGAAAGCTGTATTAATTAATTGACTGATTGATGAGACTTAAGTATATGGTTGCCCATCTTATGAATTCTGGGTGGCTCACAGTAACAGTGATAAGAAAAAAAAACAATAAAAACCAACATCTAAAGAAACAACTCCTGGTGCCCTAAATCAGCACTTGCCAATACATACAAAATCACAATCACTGGGCCCCAGACTCAGCCTATCCCAACACCTGGGGGAAAGCCAGATTTTTAAGGCCTTCCAGAAGGTTAGAAGGGACAAAGATAAATACTGCTGTTTCTCCGCATTTCCACTGCAAATAAAAAAACACTAATTTTTCCAACTAGGAAAAATGCATAAACTCCTGAAGTAGGGGGGTTTTCCACTAGGAAGATTTAGGAATTTGTAAATTATAGTTTGGCATGAATGTGAACATATTTCCATACAGACATGCATACAACTGTTTAACATGTGGTACAGAACAGGCAATTTAAAACATTTATCACTTCCTCATTATTTTTGCATCATTGCAAAATGTGAAGTGGCTCAGAGGGGCATATGACTAGCAGGAGGAATAAAAGATACAACACAAGCTTAAAACTACCACTCATAAAGTGACATCTTTCACTTTGATATATTCATTTGTTCCTCATTATGTCAAGGATAAATTGATGCAATAAAGGACAATGTTACCTCTAAATCTCATCTAGTCACTTTGAGACTCAAAATGTACAGCAAAGTACTTTATTTTGGTGAGAAACAATGTACAGTACAAACTGTTGCCACCTCATCCAGATAGATATTTACACATGAAAACCTCAAGTACTTTGAGGGAAAATATTTAGCTTTTTTCAGAAATGTATTTGGTTTTGACTTAGCATGTAGTGAAGACCTACCCATTGTGATTGTATGAATGATTTTTGTTATGCTTTGAATGATGCATGGAAGGCTGTAAGTTTGTGGTATGTGACAGTTCTGAATAGGAAATAGTTTTTTTGTTTATTGGTTGGTGTGTTGTACTGACTCAGGTATAAAACAGATTTTAAACTAAAACAAATGCTTAGTCCATTTAAATCAAAAGGGATGGATTGTGTATTGTTCTTCACTCTCTTTCCATCTGAAATATGACACTGTAGAACCTGAATATTCTTTTCATTTAACAGGAAACCTATTAGCTATAATTGCTTTAGAAACCTAGATAATCCAGTTAAATTAAAATTTGAAGAAACGTGACCACTGCTGGGTTTTTTTTTTTACATGCATGGTTTAACTTCTGAGTTTTAAAAACATCAAGTTAGAAATCAGGTGGGGGTGGCTGAGATTTTGAGTTACAGGGTCTTTCATTGGAAACAGGAAGTTTTTCTTTATGTTTGGGCACAATGACCCATTTATAATAAATAAGAAATAAAGAAGCATCTCATCATACCAGGCTGCCTGGATAATGCCTCTTGGGGATGGGAAGAAAACACAATCATAGCATCAGAGACAGGCTGAATGAGGATATAAATAGCTTTCTTCCAGACTGAAAGGCTGGATCCATCATTGAGCTGCATACAGCTGCAGTGGTGTAGGTGGCTGGGTGGGTGGGTGAGAGCTGTTCCTATGGAGGATAATGGTAACCTGGTACGCAGAGGTCTTGTTTCTCAGATTGCGTCATCCTCAAAGGCTTTTGTCTCTCGGCCTAAATGACAACACTGTGCCAAGAGAAGGGCTAGAAGCTCTGGGCAACTGGGAAGAAGGATGACTAATAAAACTAAGATCTGTATTCCTTTTTTTAGGGGTTACACTTTGGGACACATGTCACTCCGATCAACATCGTGGATGTTATCAACTGGGATACTTCAGTATCCATAGAGAAGGGTTATTATGAAGTTATTTTTACAATTCTCAAATTAAAAAAAAAGAAAGAAACCTTAATGCAACATCTTTTTGCCCAATGCATGTGCTTACCCATGAGTTTCATTTACAAAATCTGAAACTGAATGGATGCCTAGTAACCCTCAATGAGTTTGGATTTTTCGGTTTAATTCAACAGTAAAATAATTGGAATAATTCTGTTTAATTCAGCTTTGTAAATTATTGTGTTGTGTGTAACAACAGAACACAATGGTTGTAGGCTTTCTTTTCCTTCAGTGCAACCTCTATGTGACACAGTCCATGTCAGATTTTTCTTTAGTTTATCTTTGTTATCTTTATATGTTAACTGCATAATTGAATTGGCCTTTATATATATAGAATTGGCCTTTATAGCCACTTACTGATCCCCCGTTAAAATTTTACCTTTGGAAGACAATCTTACTCGGCTACGAGTGATCGCCAATGATGATGTTAACTGCAATTCTAGCATTCATCTTTAAACTAGGATTTTGTGCTCAGGTCTGGGGCTCCGGGTGTGTCATGGAAGTCATTTCCTGGTTGTGCTGAGGGCTTTTTTTATGATTCTCTGTGTTTTATTTCTTGTTTTATTCAGTATTTTTATATATTTTATTTGTTTTAATGTTGTGAGCCACCGAGAGTCATGTACTGAGATGGGTGGCTATATAAATCGATTTAAATAAAATAAATAAATGTACAAAGCACATTTACTTCAATAAATTATAGTTAAAATTAACTAGTTTAAACATAACACTGAGATGTTGTCAACTGAAAATGAAAGAGAAAATAGCCAGAGGAGAGACTATGCATGAATCCAATGTTTGTACATGTAAAATGCAGCTTACTATTACACCCCAAATCTGCCTTCATTAACTTTATTTGACGGGTTTGCGGGATTCTCACTAGAGTACAGATTATGGTTAAGGGCCAGAAGCTGTCATTGTTTTAAACAAATACATTTGTGCTTATGAAAATCCAATTAAAAGGCAGCTTGGGGAAGATTTCATGCTGGAGATGTGAACATTTCACAAAGGAGGCACAGTGACATAATTTATTCTTCCTAGGATAACCTGAGTTTCATCTCCACTTTTGAGGCTATTCAAATTGTGTTGAATAAGGCAACTAAATTACAGGATGCCCTACCCAAGGAAAGTTAGCAAGCTTCACCCTGTAAAAATACCTCCATTATGTCCCCTCATTCCAACCACAAGCTCATGCTATGGAAACCACATCAAGCTGTTGATTTTGATCGCAGGCTAGGTAGCTTCCGCGCAAGTAACTGTACTAGTGAGGAAGACATAAATCTGTTTTGTGGCAGACCAAATCCAAAAGAATTTGGTCAGCTGAGGCTGTTTTTATTCTGTCTTCCTTAGAGACATATATGCGTATGCACTATTAACTATTTCTTGTTTCAAGATGAGCCTGGATATTCTCAGCATTCCAGGTTTTTCCTCTGAGTGAGAATGTTTGGGCCCAAATCTGTTTCTCTGCAAACTGCTAGAGCATGAATATTGTATCAAATAGTTACCTTCACCCAGAGGAACTACTTCATTTGAAAATCAGTATAGGCATGCTATGCTATATTATGCTATATTATATTATGTTATAAACTTAGATTCTGCTTTCTACTCCCTGACATCCAAACAGAAGACTAGTTCTGAACTTTAAGAAAGTTCAAGTGAAACTGCCCAGAGGAAAAACAAAGGTGGAGATGATAAAGTAAATGCAAAAGATCATAAGAGGGCAGAATAGAATTTATTTGTCACTTCTTGCTCAATTCAGAAGAATATGAAGATCTAGAGTTATTTTAGCAAATTCTAGCAAAGCAAGTACGGTACAGTATATTTCTTCTGTGCTATAGACAGTGCAATATGTCAGTCCAGCCTGAGAGAGTTTCCTTAAGTCGAGTTATGAATAATAACAATGGATGGGTTAACATTGCACACTATGCCATAAACAATGATTCATAACCATATTGGCTGCATTGATTAACATACTGAGACAAACCCAAAGAAACCATATCATAGGCATCCATTCCTAATCACCATGGCCAAAATGATGAAAATTGTGTTGTGATGTCACATCACAAGCTCTTCACTTATGTACCTCCATCATGAGATATGCAAATCGATAAGGACAAAGTTTGCATTACAAGAAATGTTTTGTAGCCTCGCCCCCCCCCCCCAGCAGACACCTATGTACATTATATAGCTTTTTTTTTTCCAATCCGTTCAGTTGTGTCCGATTCTCGGAGACTGCCTGGACAAGTCCCTGCAGTTTTCTTGGCAAGTTTTTTTCAGAAGTGGTTTGCTATTGCCTGCTTTCTAGGGCTGAGGGAGAGTGACTGGCCCAAGGTCACCCAACTGGCTTCATGCCTAAGGCGGGACTAGAACTCACAGTCTCCTGGTTTCTATCCTGATGTCTTAACCACTACACCAGACCGGCCCAGCCACAGTATAGCATTTTGATAAGTTAGTGACTCATAGCAACCATTTGTAAAATGGGAATAATAACTATTCCTTTAACTATAATAACTGCAAAAATAAATTACAAATGCTGTAGACATGATAAATGGTGTTAGGAAACTCACAGAAACCACAATATCCACCAAATGTTTTTTTTCTTTAAAAATAAGTCCACTTTTTGGTTTAACTAGCTTCCTGTAACATTTGGATAATTATCTCATACACTTTGTTGAGGTCTGTCGTCCACCTCGCCCTTCCTGATAGGCACATTCAATCTTATTTATATCAGACAAAATTCTAAAATCTACTTTTTGGTTGTTTTGTGACAAATGCCAACAATCATCATCAACATCAATTACTAATAGCTCTTTTGTCCTTCATCAGTCTAAAATTTGTTCTCTAAAACCTTTATATTCATTACTATCTAATCTTTACTTGATTTTCCCATAGTTTATTGTTAGCAGAGGCATTGACTGAATTAGGTATTTTATCATTCAACAGGAGGGAAAATTAAACCCTTTAACTTGTAAAATAATAGAGAAGTGCAGCTTTGTAGAGCTACTTATATGAAATTTTATTTATTTATTATTTTTACCACCGCCCATCTCTTGCTCAGCTGCTTGTGCATCCTTTGTTTATTCTCTATGCCAGTGTTTCTCAACTTTGGCAACTTTAAGATGCCATGCATGCTAGCTGGGGAATTCTGGGAGTTGAAGTCCACACATCTTAAAGTTATCGAGATTGAGAAACACTGCTCTGTGTTAAAGGCTGGCTTCTCTATCATGCTAAGCCATAACATGGTTGGACTGGTTTAGTATATTTCTGGAAGCCTGTCACTGTGAACATGAAATCATGATTTAGGCTGTGACATGTAAGAACTTAACCGGTTGTGCCAAAGTAGCCACTGAGTTGGAAGTTTACATTTGTATCTGTATTTGTATTTTGTATTTGCATTCTTGGCTGTGTATGTCAAACTGAAACCTCTTTTTAGTTCCTATGATTCTGGAAGCTTGATTGTACGAACCATTAATACGCTAAAGCAGCTTTCCTCGACCTGATGAACTGCTTGGTGAGGATTATGGAAATTGCAGTCCAGCAGAACTGGAGGGCACCGGGATGAGGAAAGGTGCGTCACGCTGCGGTCTTCGCTAAACTGCTGGTCGCCAGCGATTTGCAACGAGGCATCGCTGCCCTGCCCAGCCCAGCATTTAGGAATGGGCGTTTTAAAATAAGGTTTCGCCGATGGCCCCCGTTAAAAACGGCGGCTGGCTCGGCTCCTTCCCATCGGCCGGCCCGGCTGTTCTCGGTTCTTCGGATGACTTCTCCAGCAGCCTCCCTTTGTCTCCGGCGGGGTCGCAAGGAGGGCGGGAAGAGGGGGGGGGAATCGACGCCTCGCCTGTTGGCCCCCATAAGAGATCTCCCTGCTAAGTGAGAAGCGAGGTGATCTTATCCCGGCTTCCCCCCACCGGCCGCTTCCGGAAGTCCCGGTCAACTTTGGTCGCCTTTTGCAGATCCAGAGACGAGACTTTGAGAGAGAATGGCGGGGTAAAGGGGACGCGATGAGAAAGGGAGAACTATACGGCAGCCCTCTAGTAGTACTAGCCAAGTCCCTGTCCTCATGACCGGCTTGGCCCCTGCAAGCGCTTCGCACGCCTTCCACCCTCCTCTACGCTCCAGCGTGCCTGTAGGGCTTCCCCACCCCTCTGTTCCGGTTGCTGCCATAGTGATGCGTGGAAGCAGATTAGCCTCCAACACCCAGGGGAGGGGGAAAGCGCCGCCGCCAGAGAGGGAGGCGTGAGAAGTCTGCTGTCGCTTCTCCCCTTCCTCCTGCGCCCGTGTGGAAGCATCTAGGGGACCCGCTCCCGGCGATCGTTTCTTCCCAGCCCGACTCGGAGTTGGTGCTACAGCGCATGCAGACGTTCGGTCCCCCTTTCCCAGGTAACCGGTGCCACCCCGGGTGGCTGGGAGGGAGGACTCGTGACGAGGCTTCCCCGCTTCCTTTGTCGCCTGAGGGCACGGTGGTTGCTGCTGAATTACGTTTGCACTTTCTTTTGCACTTCGTGTTTCTTCCTTTCTTTACGTCCTGGGAGCCCGGCAGGTGCCTGGTTCACAAGTTGTGGAAAAGTTAAAAGCAACGAGAAAGTTGGGAAGATAAAGAGAGAGAGGGGTAAGGAGGGAGACGTCGTCCTTGGCGGGCCAGTGAGAAAATGATTCACTGAAATAACAACTTTGGGTGGCCATTGTTCCCCTGCAACGTTACTTTTCACAATGTTGTCAAGCCTTGTCCTTCCAATAGTAATATATTGTTATTTTAGAGGTAGGTGTGTAAACGAGATTGCCTTCCATTATAATGCCTCGTTCTGTGCAGTAACTTTCTTCACCCTGGTGCCCTAGATACTACATAACCCCAGCCATCCTCTGACAAAAAATGAGATAATCCAGTATACCCAGAAGATACCCAAATGGGGAAAAAATCTTTCTACCCTATCCTTTTTTCTTAACCTTGCCTTTTATTGTTTTGGTCTTGTATGTGTCCACTCAGAAGTTCAGAAATAAACAGTAGTTCAGTGGGATTATTTCATAAATTTAGGCTCTAAAAGCAGTTGCCATGTTTACTCTCCTCCCTTTTTAAACTTTAAAACTATCTTTTAAAATTTTGAAATACAATCAAAGGAATGCTGATGGAGTATTTGAATCTGAAGCTCCTAAAAGTATCTAAAATACTAAAAAGTATTTTTTTATCTGAAAAGTAGTTCCATTTAAAGCAGCCCCTTGTAAATATTTAGATTTAAGCCTGCCTTGGTGTGAGTAAGAAATGTCTATTGCAGTATAGTGAGTGATGCTGTAAAGATTTGAATAGGGTAGCAGGGGAAAACAGAATTAAAAGGGGGGTGTTGAATGTCTCTTGGAAACACACTAAGCTCTTGTTTGCTGCTGTGTAATGTCAATTTTAAAAGAAGAAAAATAGAGTATGTAAGGGAAAAAGTAAAAGCCGGCTGGGTGACCTCACAGGGTTGTCGTTGTGGGGAAAATAGGAGGAGGAAGGAGTATTAGGTATGTTCGCCGCCTTGAGTTATTTATAAAAATAATAAAGGCGGGATAGAAATTAATTAAAGAAATAAATAAACAAACAAACTTGTTGAAGATGAAGTTGATTGAAACAAAATTTCCAAGGGTTTTTATGGAGTATATGTAAAAGATTGCTTATGCAACATGTCTATGAAGGTTCTCAGTCATCCAGGTGGAATTGTCTGTAGCCTGAATCATGTCAACTGGATTTCTATTTTCTCAGTGGAAACGTTTCGCTCCTTATCCAAGGAGCATTTCCACTGAGAAAATAGAAATCCAGTTGACATGATTCAAGCTACAGCTTATGCAACATATTTTTCTCTTTAACCAGAAATTAAAACAAGATTGAAGAACTTAATGGTTGTTTGAATTAACAATATTCCATGTGGAATGTTAATATATTGCTTATTTATGTGGATAGGTGCTAGATTTCTCTCTCTCTCTCCCCCCCCCCTTTCTCTTTAATACTGATTAAATTCTGGATGTTCAATGCATTGACTCCATTTGTTATTTTGATTGTAGGAATTTATAGCTTTCACAAGTTGCAAGGCTGGCTTAAAAGTGAAGGCTTAAAGGTGAATATAGTAGCTTCTGGTCCTGCAAACTTCTCCTCAACATCTTTGGTTGCTAAGAGGGCTTTACTTCATGTTTATAAATTAACTCAGGAAGTGTTTACAGAGATGGCTTCCACTGAGCATTAGCAGATCCAGCATAGGTGATTAGTGCTCGAAAGACCTTGATACAGAGCTGCCTGATTCCTATTTTGGTTCAGATTTCACTAACAAAAAAGTGTGTGTTCTGTCAGGGAATTCTAAAGAGCAGGATAAAGGGGCAGGATTGAATCATGAGACTGATAAAAAACGTAATCAGGAAATATCATTTTGAATGAGTTTAAATCTCCAGGAGCAGATGAAGTGCATCCTAGGTTAATGGAGGAACTAGCAGATGGGCTGGTGAAACTCTAAAGGAGTATCATCTTTAAGAAATCCTGGAGAACTGGTGAATATCAGATGACTGGAGAAGGATAAACGTCACTCTCTTCAAAAGGTGTAAAACAAAGATTCAGGAAACTATAGATTAGTGAATCTGACCTGGATTCCTGGGAAGGTTCTAGAACAGATCATAAAGAGATGCATTTGTAGCCACTTCAAAAATCATGTGGTAATTATCAGAAATTACATATTGTCAATAACTAATCTTGGGAGACTAACTTTGTGACATTTTTTATCTGTTAATTTCCATAATAAAGTGTGGGAATGCTATGGACATAATGTATCTTGACTTTAGCAAACATAGCCATGACATGCTGATTAGGAAACTGGGCAGGTTGGATGGCATGATAATTAAGTGGATATATAAGTGTCTTGAAAATCTTACTCAGAAAGTGCTTATTAATGGTTTTTCACCAGTTTGGAAACAGCTATCAAGTGGGGTTCAATAGAGATCACTCCTGGGCCTATACTCTTCAGTATTTTCTGTAATGACTTAGATGAAGAGATTGAGGAAATGCTTATCAAATGTTCAGATGACATAACCCTACAAGGGAGAGTTAATACAGGAAAGTTGAAATTCAAAACGATCTTGAAAGGTTGGAGAAATTGGCTCAGAGAGAAGAATGCAACATTTTTCATTTAGGAAACAAAAATAAAATCTACAGGTGTAGGATGGTTGATACCTGGTGTGGTAATGGTATGATATTTGTAAAGTTTTTGGAATAACAGTTGATCACGAACTGAGCCAGCATTGCCAAAAAGGCAAATCAGCATTTGGACTGCATCAGCAGAAGTATTTCCAAAGCACAAGAAATAATTGTTCCACTTTATTCTGCCTTGGTGAGACCTGACATCCTCTGCTATGTCGAGTTCCATATTATGTCTCATTTTAAGAACAATTCAGAGAAATTGGAACCGGGCAATGAAAATAATTAGGGGTCTAGAAACTAAGTTCTGTCAAGAGAGGTTCAAGAAGCCGGGTATGTTTAGCCTTCAGAAAATATGATTGAAGGGAATATGATACCTTCTTCAAATACCTGAAAGGTTGCACACAGAAGGTCAAGACCTATTCTCTCTCATTCCAGAATGTAGGACATAGAATAATGGATTTAAGTTGCAGGAAGGCAGATTCTGACTGAATATTAAAGCAGTTTGACGGTGGAACTATTTATTCAGAGAGGTAATTTCCCCGTTTCCCCTTCATGAGATGTGTTCATGCAGAGGCTAGACAGCCATCTGCTGGGGTGCTTTCATTTAGATGTCTGCACGGAGTGTGGGATTCAACTCAATGGCTTAGATGACCCTTTCCACTTCTATGATTCTCTTCTTCTAGGCGGAGTTCATAGTTGTGTTAAGCCATTATGGCTTGGTTTTTGGTTAACATGAGACAGGAATCGACCACAATGGTTTGTAAACCACAGTTTATAGCTTAATATGTGTGAATTTAGTCAGTCGTGAGTTATTAAAATGGCCAGATTTCAGCAGTGTGATTTCAGGTAGCTTTCCAGGATTGTGGGGAGGAGATTCAGGGTAGGTATGGGACCAGTTTGCTCCCCAAAAGCCTCCCACTCATATCTCTTTTTTTTTTTTAAATATTTTATTGGGTTTTGAATATACATAGTTAAAAGTTGGAAACGGAAAGAGAAACAGAAATACAAATCAAAGAAAGAAGAAAAAAAGGTGTAGTAAAGCAAAGAAAAAAAAGAAAAAAGATGAAACATAGAAAGTAGTCAGCTTCCGATTAATCTCTGGTCACAATACTTTACAAAATTTGTCATACATGCTAGGTCTATACATGACATTAAAAAAACATTTCTTGTCTAATATATCAGTTTATATATGATTTAATCTTCAAATCCTCATATAGACTTTGCCCCTCCAGTATTTTCCAAATAGTCCATTATTAGTTTCTACTCTTACCTCCCACTCATATCTCCAGTCTTAAAGTTTTTTAAGTCTTATATTTTTACTGTTGTTTTTATTGTATTTTAATGGTGTTATTGTGGCTGTGAACCGCCCAGAGTCCCTCCTTGAGGGGGAGATGGGCGGTCATAGAAATTTAATAATAATAATAATAATAATAATAATAATAATAATAATAAAGTGCCCATCCCAACTCACCCAAAATTAATTGAAAATTACATTGCTGGAAGACTGCGTTGTAGCTCCCAGCTATTTACAAGAGGTCCAAACTATGATTTGCTTAGTATGATGTGTCAGTCAGTAATGTATCCAATCCAATGGAAGCTTCAACTAGATCCTGATAAAATGATGTGGTTGGTGGATTGAATTTCTTTGGCTGAAAGGATTAATGTTAGAAATAACTGCCTAATACCAGTATCTAAGCAGAGTAAGTAACATCTGGTAATTTTCATTTAATTAATAACAAGATACATGTGGTATCATTTTAAAGACTTTCCCGGCTACACTAGGGAGCCTTACAAACCTTTTTATACAGAGAATCTCTCTTTTCTGAGTAGAAAAAAATCCTAAATGCTGACTTTGTTTTCTTGGTGCAGGCAGTACAGACTACTGGAGAGCTGAATTCACAGAAAATATGTACGAACAAGGAGCATGAAAAATGTACAATTGAACAAAGGCTTCATCATGGAGAAGATGAAGATGAGGATGGCATGAGCTATGACTCCCTATGTTCCTGTACAAAAACTGAAAACATGACAACTTGGCAGAATGGCTCTGGAAATGCTACCTCTGTTATCTGTATAGTGATGGATAATAAAGAATCAGGGAACAATACTACCTCATTATGTCATAATGGGGGATGCAGCACAAATAACAAAAATGGAAATAACAATCAGGATGATAAAGCCAATCCTTCCAAAATAATGCGTTTTTTCCCCACTCCTCGGAAAAGATCCAGCTCCAACGTAGAACGGCCTCGTTCAGTTATAGTTATGGGGAACTCATCAGCATGGAATACTTTGTCTTCCCTTAGAAAAATGGGATCTTTCAAGAAGTTAAAATCATCAGTTCTCCAAGGAATTCCAGCCAAGGATGATCCAGGTAACTTAAATGATAACCTGACAGAGAACAAAATCAGAAAGTGCATTCCAGACAATATGACGGTGAGAGTTCAGACAAACAGGTATTCTTATTCAGGGACCCTCCATGACTTGCACAGCACAACAGATAACACAGTGGTTTCTGACCATTCTGATGGAGAAGAAATGGACAATTCCTTCCTCAGGAGCACTTGTCGATCACGCAGCATCAGGCGTGCTTATGGAACTGGCCGTATAAATTTATTAGATAGCGATAAAACTCAGGATCCTCAGAGCAATACCAAAATGGTATCCCCTGTCATGCAAGAACCCCAGCTTTGTGAAATTGTAGGGAAAGATTCAGAATGCCCCAAGGGAATCTACAGGAGGAGTAAGAGCAGCGATAACCTGAATTTTCTGAAAAAGAGCTCATTCAAAAGGAAGTCGACCTCAAACCTTGCCGACCTCAAAGCTGTAAACGAAAAGCATACGCCACTAAGAACCATGAGTGTGTCTTCAACTGACTCAGACAAAACCAACAGGAACTTGGAGCGGAAATCAAAGCGATGGAAGAGCCCAATTAGAGCGAAGGATTTTGACAGAGTTTTGAAACTTGTCAGTAATGTAACTGATGGTGGTTTGAAGAAGGACTGTCCTAAGAGTGACATTTCTTCCCCTGGTGAACAGAACCAGAAGACCAGGCCGAACAGCAGGCTCCATGAGGACTATTCCCACAGGGTGTCCAGCAGCACCGAGAATGATAGGTGGAAGTGTCTACCACCCCGGCGTAACCCAGTCTCAGCTGTTTCCAGGTACAGCATCCAGAGCTCTGAGGATGACTACGCTGGATCACCGCCTGCATTAAATCTTGATGCTACTGGCCATAGGATGTCATCCTGTGATCTTGACTTGGTTTGTTCACCACCTCCACTTCAGAACCCTGGGACGATTCCTGATGAAGTGTTCTATGAAGATTTTGATGGGTCAAAAAATTCCAACCCATTTACATACAGCACTGAGCACCCCATCGGTCCTGCTAGACCCACCGTTCCCAAGCCTCAGACTCCTCCTGCTGAAAGCATCAAGTGCAACATGGATGTCCATTGTCCCGACCGGTACAGTACCCTGTCGCTCAGCTCAGTGGAAAGTGAGGGAAGAGGGGAGGGGCCGTCTGCCAAGCTGGGGAAGAGTCCTGTTTGCCTCCAGGATTCTGTGCAAGCTGTATACTGTGACGATACAAATGAAGACAGTGGCATCAGCAGCCATTCTCAGCTGAGTCTCAACTTAGCTGTGAGTGCTGATGAAAAGAAGGAAGAGGTAAGAAGGAAAGTGAGCACTGTATCTTTAAAACAATCCGTAATGCCCCATATAATGTACAGTTGTTCTGTGGCTTAGCAATCTTGTGCCTATTTTATCTTTCTTACAGTGCTTTCCTTTGAGTGTATTTATGCAGAAGTAAATCCCCATGCAAAAGCAAAAAGCGAAAGAATGCGAAAGAATGCAAATGCAAGTAGATTAATAGGTACCACTTTGGTGGGAAGGTAACAGCGTTCCACACGTGTCATGCCGGCCACATGACTGTGGAAGCGTCTTCGGACAACGCTGGCTCTACGGCTAACAAACGGAGATGAGCACCGGCCCCTAGAGTCGGACACGACTGTGCGGGGGAACCTTTACCTTTTAAATCCCCATGGAAAGAACTTCAAAAAATGTTGAAGGTAGCACCAATTTGTTTTGCCTGCCTATGCACAATAATAACAACAGCTCTAGTAGAGAGGCTGCTTATGTATCTTTTCAAGGACAACTTTATTGCATTTCACAAGGTTAGAAGCTTGGGGCAGGATCAAGACCAAGCAGGTCTAGTGAAGAGAGCTGGAATCTTGACAGTAACCACTTAGTGCAAACTACATGTCTGTGTTGATGGTAGTAAACTGGTAAGTGACCTTGCAGCCAGCCCTAAGCTTGTAAAGCTTATACATGCACAATGCGTATGTGTATATCAGTATTGCATATACTGCATATACTGTGTTTAAATGGCAATATATGTTAGCAACTTGTTTAAATATATATTGGTTAGAAGTAAGGATATTTTCTATCATCAATTTATAAAGTGTCATCTGAGATGTAATGTGACTCCAATAATTATGATTTTTGTGGATTGATTCTTTTTCTTCTTACATTTTGCTCATTTCCCTTTCAGCAGCCCTAATCTATATAGCATCAAATAACTCACAATCATTACTATGTTTAACATTTTGTATTAGTAAGAAAAGTGCTGTGGTCACTGTTTTTGAGGCCGCATCCTAAGAACAGAAGCAGTGCCCTGTTAGATCGGACCCCTGGCCCATCTAGTCCAGCAGTCTGTTCTCTCAGTGGCCAACCAACTGCACAAGGAAGCCCCCTGGTCTTCCAGCAGATGGCCTTCAGAAGCAGTCATACTGCCATCAAGGCTGATAGCCATGGATCCTCATGACTTCCATGAATTGATCCAACCCTCTTTTTGAAGCCAGCCAAGCTACATCTCATGGTAGTAAATTCCAAAGTTGAATTACATGTTGTACAAAAAATACTTTCTTGCTCAATGTCCTTGAAATTAATTCTTCCAGGATTCAATTTCATTGGGTGACATCTAGGTTGAGTATTTGGGGAAGGAGAAAATAGCTTCTCCTTGTCCACTCTATCCACACCATGCATAATTTTGTACTCCTCAATGGTGTGTCCTCCATTTTGCCTCCTTTCTAGACTTCTTGTTGTTTAGTCGTTTAGTCATGTCCGACTCTTCGTGACCTCATGGACCATAGCACGCCAGGCCTTCCTGTCCTCCACTGACTCCCGGAGTTTACTCAAATTCATGTTCATCTTTCTAGACTAAAAAGCCCCAAATGTTGCAACCTTTCCTCATAGGGAAGCTGCTCCACCCCCTTGATCATCTTAGTTGCCCTTCTCTGAACCTTAATCATGTCATTACAGATTTTAATATCCAGACTTGTATGTATCGATTTGAGCATTCATTTTGATTTTTTAAAATGCAGATTTCTGTTCCTTGTGACTTTAGAGAATAGCTTGAATTTTGCCTAATTAATGTTCAGAGCCAGTGTTTCTCCGGCCTTTACTGGAAAATACTTAAGTATCCTGTCAGTAGCATCTTGCTCTTGTCCACCAATAACCATCTACAAGCTCTTTCTCTGCCCAGTTCCTTCTTGCCTTTTCAGTGCTCCTGTAAAGTTTGAACATTGAAGCCTGAGAGAATAACTATGCTAAATACGAGAAGTGTGTGGAAGAACAGGAAAAGGAAACTGGGTTAACAATTTGTGGCTTTTAACTTAACTCCTCTTTTTTTATTTTGCTTCCTGTTTCTTAACTACCATTCTTAACTTGCAACATATGCTGACAGTTATAATATTGCAGAAAGCTTTTAAAAGCTTCCATATAAATTGAGGCAGGCAGGCAGGCAGGCAGGCAGGCAGGCAGGCAGGCAGGCAGGCAGGCAGGCAGGCAGGCAGGCAGCTAGCTTGCTTGCTTGCTTGCTTGCTTGCTTGCTTTCTTTCTTTCTTTCTTTCTTTCTTTCTTTCTTTCTTTCTTTCTTTCTTTCTTTCTTTCTTTCTTTCTTTCTTTCTTTCTTCCTTCCTTCCTTCCTTCCTTCCTTCCTTTCTTTCTTTCTTTCTTTCTTTCTTTCCATGATTATAATACAACCATAGATTTCATAAACTTCTCTATTGAACTTAACAGCTCCATCAGTAAAGTGTACCAGAAATGCTGCTATCAAAAGATAACTCAGTTTTTTGTATTATAAAAGTACTAGTTCATCAACCCCAAGAAAGGATATGATTGATCTCAGGATACTTCTGTCTGCAATGTACTTACGATTTGTTTTAGCAATTTGCATATCATCAAGAATTATATAAATCATTTTCTTCCACCTGTTTGTGGCTGATTCATTGAATCTGTGCTGTGCCATATTGTAGATTTCATTCTAACCTGGTTATTTTAGAGCAGTTAGCTATAACTGTACAAAGACACTGTAGGTTTATTCTAAAATGGTTTATGTTGTTGATGCATGAAAGATTATCTGTCTTTGGCTTGTCACATCTGAATTATTTATTTAGTCGATTTTTAAGTCTGTACCCTCACCAGTGACTCTGAACTGATAAACCAAAGGAAGTAACGCAGACTTTGTTTCTGTACTTGGTGTCCCATTGTATGAAAGACAAGACCACAGAATAATATTGGATGTTAAATCATAACTTTTCATATTGCACCTGTTTGTATACATTCATCTCTGAATCCCACACATGTTCTTCCATGGAATAAATGTCAGCAGATGAATCAGAGATGCATAAATCAAATGGAATTAATGGAATTTTGTTTGACATAGCAAAATGGTAGAATATGCACTTTGCATTAGAAGGTCCCAGGATAGAACACATGCTTTATATTGCAGACAGATATAATTTCCAACATCTTTAGGTAAAAGGATGCGACGTATGGGGTTTGGGAAAATCTCTCTCCAGTGTTCAGCCACTAAATCAACAATAGAACAATAGTATAACGTTTTTGAGGTTGTAGTCTTTGTGTTTATCTTAATACTATTGTTACTGATTTAATGGAGAAGCCATAGGAGTGAATCTTTCTCCACAAGGACTAAAAACAATTAAATGAAAGCTGAAACATTTTGTGTTCCCAGTTCTGAAGCGAACTTCAAATGGCAATCTGTGTCAGCTCCTACAAAAGCAGAGCACTTAATGTGCTGGTGTTGATGTAGCAAGATCAGAATGTTCATAATCACTGAACCTGTGAATCCATGTTTTTCATGAAGCAGATGGAAAATTAAAGTACTCAATTTGTTTTATTAGTTACCATCTTTTCAGGGGGAAAATGTGTGCGGCTGCTGTTTCAGGGATCAATCCATTTGTATTCTCAACATGCCCCCTAGTGGTGTTCCAGGAAGCTTGACAGATTCAAGTTTCGGAAATTTACAATGCTGAGTTCTGACATTTAAACTTTTTAATTATCCAGAAAAGCCCCTTAAATATAGCATATGGCTCCATTACTGTTGTTAGGAGTTCAATGTTCCTGTAGATCTGATGCAGAATTTTGAGATTCCCGTTAGGTTTATAGAGCATTTTAATATGATGCAACTGGAGTACCTACTAAGTTTTTTATTTTTTGTTTTTAAATTGCCAGGTATGCTCTACTAGTTGTGCAGTTTTGGAAATACAATAAGGCAAAGGGTGAAATTTGGCTTAATGAAAAGTAGCTTTTTAGCTCCAGTTCTTGCCTCTACATGTAAGGTCGTCGGGGTTGGGATCTATATCAGTTCAGTATGTGTGCATTTGATTAGAGCTACTAGATCTAGGCTGCCAAACTCCAGGCAATCATGAGATTGCAGCAGAGAGATACACAAAATTCTAACTCTGTTGCCATCTAGTGGCTGGCTGGACTTTTGCGGATGAGATCTGATAGCTTCCGTCCTGATGATGCTGTATCATGGCTGGCTCCTTCTTCGTTTGTTTTTAGACAAGTTACTGATTTTTTTTCCAGGCATGGCTTTTAAGTGACTTTAAATATTTTAACACTACTTTTCAGAAAAAAGATTCTTTTTCCACCAAACTTTTTGCCATGTATGTATGATCCTTTAAGTTTTCAAAGTGTAATTGCTCTGAAGGCTCATTCTAGGGCAAAAGGCAACTCAGAAATTCTTATAAAAATAAATGCATATTCATGATAATACACAATGATAATATTATGTGTCAGTTATCTTCCCTATCTGAGAAACTAGAGCTCAGGTTATAAGTGACTAAGTTATATCAAGTTTTTTCATTTCAGATAGTGTTAATGGAAATATAACCTTAAAAACCGCCCAGAGTCCCCTTTGTGGGGGGAGATGGGCGGTGATAGAAGTTGGAAAAATAAATAAATAAATAATATTTAACCCTATATCTGTATCGGAAATAGTCGGAAGTCGCCTTTTCTTTTTTCTCTTTCTATTCACATCTTTATAGTTTGTTCTTTTTTCTTTAGTTCTGTTTTCTATCTATTCTATAGTTTTTTTCTTTTTTGTATTTTAA
Organism: Charina bottae; assembly: GCA_023362775.1. Taxonomy (NCBI): domain Eukaryota; kingdom Metazoa; phylum Chordata; class Lepidosauria; order Squamata; family Charinaidae; genus Charina; species Charina bottae. Next base: position 109,245,994 of record JALMGJ010000004.1, read on the forward strand.
TTATATCTTGAAAATAAAAAAAAATCTGCAAAAAAAAAAGAAATATAACCTTAATTATCTCAATCATCCTTACCACAATTTGTAAGGTAAGCCAATATTACTACTGCATCATGCCAGCCTGTTTGTGGTTTGCCAAAGGTTGATGATGAATGACACAAGCAGTGTTACAGTATGCTGCAAGCCCCTCCCTATTTAGGGGCCATGCCACCTCATGACACACATTGAAAAGGGACAGGGCTTGTGTTGCAACGCTGCAGTGCTGCTTTTGTCACTCTGCTCCCCCCTTGCCCCCCTCCTCCAGATGCTGCTCTGATAACCCATGTTCATGGTTAATAAACTTCATAATGAAGTTTCATTTGTAGAAATATATAATCAAGCAATGATAGGCAAGATTCATTCAGGCGCTGCAATATGATTAAATGTGTTATTCAGCCGGTGACCTTTATAAGCTAAGCAATTGAGCAAATGCATTAATAATTATCCATGACCAGGATGCTGAAGCCAGCTTTGTCTCTGTCTCTCTCAGCTGCTGCAGAAGGACAGCAATAGGCTGAGTTCACAAGGTGTATTTGCATCATCTAGATTTCATACATTTTAAAATGTACATAATAAACCTAATTATCACTCACATTTTTTTTTTATTTTTTGTGCTTTTGAGTCAGCCTTGACTCTTGGTGACTATAATGTTTCATCTCAGAAATCTGAGCAACTGAGAGCCAGTTTGGTGTAGAGGTTAAGGTGCTGGCTTAGAAACTAGGAGACTGAGTTCTAGTCTTGCCTCAGGCATGAAGCCAGCTGGGTGGCTTTGGGCCAGTCATTCTCTCTCAGTCCAACCCACCTCACATAGTTGTTGTGGGAAAAAATAGAATATGAGAGAGGAGTATTAGGTATTTTGTTGCCTTGCCTTGAAGTATATGCATATGTTTGTTGTTTATTCGTTCAGTCACTTCCGACTCTTCGTGACTTCATGGACCAGCCCACGCCAGAGCTTCCTGTCGGCCATCGCCATCCCCAGCTCCCCCACGGTCGAGTCCATCACCTCCAGAATATCATTCATCCATCTTGCCCTTGGTCGGCCTCTCTTCCTTTTGCCTTCCACTTTCCCTAGCATCAGCTTCTTCTCCAGGGTATCTATTTGTCTATATACAAATTGACAAGTGACAGCAATATCAGGAAGAAGGAGTATGAGAAGCTGGAGAGGTACCAGGGCCTGAAGGAGAAACTAGGGAGGATGTGAAAAGTGAAGGCCAAAGTAGTCCCAGTGGTGGTAGGAGCACTCCGGGCTGTGACTCCCAAGCTGGGAGAGTGGCTCCAACAGATCCCAGGAGCAACGTCAGAGCTCTCTGTCCAGAAGAGTGCAGTGCTAGGAACAGCTAAGTTCTGCGCAGAACCCGCAGACTCCCAGGCCTCTGGTAGAGGACCCAAGGTTGAGGAAGACACATACCACCCATAGGGGTGAGAAGGGGATTTTTTTTTTAATTCTAATAATCATCATCTTTGACATATCATATGGTATGTTAAAGTTGTAGATTGTAGCAAGGAAGAAGCCAGGTTAACTTTCTAATTCCTCCTGAGTTCCTCTGTGCTCAGTGCATTGATGTTGGATTTTCTGTGGACCAATTCTGAAAACAGAGGCCACAATAGCATGTCTGCTCCTGAGAATGGTGTGCGTGACTCAGGACATGACTAGAATACTAGATGTCCTGAAACAGAGGTTCCTAGAGGTTTGGGGCTGCTCGTCCCCATAATTCCCAGCCATCATGCTGCAGAGTAATAGATTTGTAAATGCCAGATTGGAGAAGGCTGCCTTTAAGAAATGCCAGCAGTGAGAAATGGCTGTGCTACTTTCTTATCAGCATCTGTTCTGTATCTTGCTCTGCCTACTGAGTGTGCAGGATTGTAGTCCATTATTTAATGCTGCTCATAAAATATACTTGAAGAGCATATTTCTGCAGGAAGAAACATCAAAATCACACATTCAGGGGAAAAAATTCTTTCTTCTCTATTGGTCTTTTTTATATGAATGTCCTTAAGCTGAAATATACATACTTAAACAGGATTGTATATACAGAATTAACCTCCATTTTCCATTTTGGGGGTTAAGAAAAGCAGATTGGATTCTTCAAATTTATTATTTGGTTTCTAAAACATGTGGAAGTCCATCAGTTTTCTTCTCCCCGCCCCACCCCACCTTCCAGGAGGCTGTTGTATCTGAATGTATCTCTCAGTAACTGTGATTACCATGAACTTGTAAAACCATAACTCAACCTTGTGTTTTCCAACTGTGTTGCGATTTCAATTTTCACTAAGCACTCAAAATGTATTAACTATAATAATTATAGTATAATAATTATAGTGATTAGCACAAACCTCAGTCACAAAATTAACGTAAAAGAAATGGATTGCCTCACTTTTGGAATGGTCAGATAGTTGTGATAGTTTCCCCCAACATGCCCTCCTAAAGATATAATAAAACTACGATTGTTAGCTAGTTGCTTAAACTGGCTAGGAATTCTGCGAATTGGACTAGTTGGTGATTGTTATTAATGTCTAATGTGACTTCAATTTATACAAATATATTAAAAAGCAGTCGATCAAAAACTACATTTGCATACAGCTATTTCCCACTGATTTTAAGATAGGGGATCATATTCCCAAATATATTCTTCAAATATCTCAATTTATGCTGGTAGGAATAAAAGTAGCTTTGGCCAAATTAGTAAGATGAAGATTTACTTGTTTGCTAGCTGTCCTAGAAACATTTTCTTAGGAACAGACAACAAATGCCTGTTCTTGTTGCAAGTGCTTCAAGATATCTGGAATATGGGAGGCAAGGACATTGCTGCAACACAGATTACAAATCTTTCTATGAATTCTTTGTTTTCATCAGATGGAAATGAAACATTAAAGGCCTTAATTTGATAAATCTTTTCCAGTCTCAGGAGACTAGAGAAGTAGCCAGAGAAAAGGGGAAAAATCTATTTGGATTTTTAATGATAGCATTGTTCTTGTCTTTGATTCTCCCTTTTCCAGTTTGGATGTTAAGAACTTTGTATTCCTTGGCACAATCGTCAACCAAGAAAAAATGATGAAATGTGCATAGGAATTAGGTACAAGCTGAAACAAAAAGGAACTATGGAAGAGCTAACTTGAATGGTGGGACCCACTGAAATGACAGGAGATGCAGGAAGCCCTGTTCTTAAAGAAACAAGAGAAGCCAAATGCAGAGTAATGTTCATTACTCTGAGTCTTACTCAGTCTGGAAACTGTCTAAAAAAACATAGAGTTCACGGTAAGCCATGAAAAATAATGATGGATTTTCTCTTGGTTCCAAGACTTTAAAAAGATCATCTCCAAAGGCTATGGCAGCAAATAACATCTGAAGAGTATCTAGCTATAGTCACTTGAAGAAGATACGGGTTCTTTCCTGGAGGAGAACCTTGAAATGCTTTTAATTTGAGTTGAATTGAACCACTTCATATTAGCAAAACCAGCAGTTGAAAGAGATTTAAGTTTTGATACCTTGGAAACAACTTTCTGAAGTTGAACCTCAATGAATTGGGCTTCAAAAACTTGTCAAGGTAAAGACCAAATTACACTGGTTAATAAGTTTGCATTAAGATTTTCATATGGCTGTTGATTTGTATAAGGTGGTTGGTCTGTTGGTTACTGGAGACATAGAATCTTTAATTTTTTAACACAAAGTTGAGCTGTATTTAAATATAAGAATAGAATATATCTACAAATTTGTGTTGCCTTGATCAGCTATCAACTCAGTATTTACTTTAATTGTAACAGTTAACAAATTGTTTAGGTTATAGATTGGAAGTGAGACCATCTTATTTTGCTACTATCTGTGTGTAGTAGGTCCAGAGAAATTGAGGTAGGTAAGATACATAGGTATTTTTATCCTTTTATTTTGGGTGTGAAAAAAACCTTAACAGATGAAAAAGTGATCAGTTGCCAGTTTGATATAACCACAGGGTGTAATTCATTTAAGATCATGTATAATCACATATTAATTTGGGGTTCTATTTTTTAATTCTTCCTATCTTTTTTTCTCTTCTTGATTAAGAACATTCCAAAAAGATTTTACTTTCATGAGTATAAAGAGCAATGTGCACTGCTGATGCTTTATGCACAAAAGAGGAAATACAAACAATAATAAGTGACCTAGTATTGAAAGAAATGTTTCATTTTCCAGTTCTGGATACACATGTATGGCAAGAATTAGAACTCTGCACATACTCTGATTTCTTGCTTGATTTTCCTCTTATGGGCCAAAATTGGGAAAAGAGTAAAATTCAGAGCTCTTTGCCCTAATTCTAGGGTTGGCTTAATGCAAATTCTTGGAGCTTATAAAACTAGATGGCAGCAGACTTAATGTGGGCTTTATATCTTATTTAGTTGATTATGTTCTGATGGTAGCCCCCTTTCAGCCCCTCTCTGCCAGAGTTCTCTGACAGGGAATCAACAAAGCTAGGATATGCATCTAATAAATAAAATAAAATCACTTTTCTCTCCAACATGTTCCTGTTCAACTAGGCAAAAATTAGATCCCAACCCCTCCTTGATCAGGTAAAATAGCCTCTGTCCTGTTGAAACTGCAGGAAAATCTTCAGGAAAAGTAGAACAAGCAGCAAGTGAATGGGTGAAGGTAAAAGCAAAGTGGAGACTATTATCCCCTCACCCCCAGAGTGAAGCTGGGAATTTTCAGAAAGCCAAAAGGCAAATACAGGTAAATCTGAGCTAGAAAGGAAATTCTGGATCAAGGAATTACTACTTGGGTTGACATAGGTAAATGTCTAGTTAGCTAAGGTTATTTAGTATTTAAGTTTGCCTCATGGACTCTGATACCCGTTGTCTCTATGTGAGCTTGGCCTGTTTGAACAATTCGGGATCTTGGTGCAGCAGAATTCTTCATATTTCTTAGATTCATATCTTCTTGAGATCTGCCCAGGATCCAACACTCTTCCTGTAAACCTCTCTATTGCAGATCTTTTAGAGCAGCTATCTGAAATTTGAGCAGCTACATATTTTGCTCTCTTTTACCATGTATTGTTTTTGCATGTGATTATCTTAAGAGAAAAAATGAAGTTTTAATTTTCCTTTTCTTACTCTTAATAGAATTTACTTTGAATTATATATCATGCTTCTCATCCAGATCCCAAAGAGCTGATTTCCTTAACTATATGCTCTAAAGCTACAAAACTTTATTGATAATAATAATAATATTAATATTCCCATTATCCTGTTCCACCAAGTAAAGAATCTGTCAAGAAGACAGTTAATAACAACAGAACTACCAAGCAGTTATAGAGATAGTTTTGAAGAAAGTATGTGACAGCCATTATATAAACATCAGTTTCAATCAAAGAGAATATTTGTAGCTCTGGGTCGAACTGTGGAGTCCTTGGTGCTCTCTGAGCCTTTTTGTTTTCTTGCAGAGGTTTCATTGCCAGGCTAGGCAACATCTTCAGTGCGAAAAGGGAATGGGACTTGCTCTCTGTTTATATCCCATGGCTTGTCCTGCTTGTGTTGGTGGGGGTGTTGTTCTCTCCTTGGTAGTTCCTTGATTGGGCTGTTGTTTGCTGCTTGGTTGATTGACTGAGTTAATAGTTCCTTGATTAGGGTCTATTGTGCTGTTTGATTTTTCCTCTAGTGCTAATCCTGGTGTTAATCTTTGCATATCTGGGTGTTGATTTCTGGCAAGGAGGTGTTCTGGTCTTCTGGCTTTTCTATTGTCTCTTATGAATGCTATGTAAATGTAGTTTACCTCTATGTGTCTGTTGATGGCTGCTTTGTCTGAGTGCCAAGCTTCCAGGAATTCTCTAGCATTCTTGGATTTGGCTTGGTTTAAAATGCTCACAGTTTCCCAGTTGAAAGTATGGTTGAGTCTGTCCATGTGTTGTGAGATTAGGGAGTTTTCATCATGTCTTCTGAATGCTAGTTGGTGTTCTTGGATGCGTTCTGCTAGTCTTCTGCCAGTCTGTCCTACATAGTGGCTGCTACAGTCCTTACACTGTATGTTGTAGATAACTCCTGTTTTTTTCTTCTTGGGCTACTGGGTCTTTTGGGTTACTTACGATGTTCTGAAGGGTTTTGGTTGGTTTATGTGCTACGGTTATGCCATGTGGTTGTAACATCAACCACATCAGTTTATGTGGAAAGACAAAAGGGGTCAGAAAGAACCTCAAGATTCACCACATTCAAGAGGGAGGGAAAGAGAAAATCTGTGAGGCTCTCAAGATTCTGTTATTATTGCCTATATCAATAAAGTAGAATTCTAGTATTTCTTGTGGTGTCTGTTTCCCTGCCTGGCCTACCTCAAAGGGCTGAAAGAAAGTGGATCAGGCTATGTCCTTAGAGAGGAGGAGAGTTGAACCTCCCCATCTTTAAGCCTATGGGCTCAGCCCTGCCAGTAAATAAATAAATATTTATTCAATAGCAGGTTTGGTTGATACATGCAATATTATTTGGTGAATGCCATATCTGGCAATTATTTTCTGTGCATATAACTTTAATAATTATTAAATGATATATGACACAATGGCATACCCAGGTAAAATGGGTGGGCAGACTTGTTCCATGAACTGCCTATTGTCCATCCTGTTGGTTTTGTGCAGTTGTGTTACAGAATCTTGAGTGATGGTGGGGTCTCTGCCAATGCCTTGTAATGTTGCTGACAGAGTACATTTTTGAGGTAGGGAATCGATGTCAGCTCTGAGTCTTGCACAGTAATGCATTTTGGGCAACAAGGATGTGCAGTGTTTGAGTTGATGGATGGAAGGAGAGGAAAAACACTGGAGGACATTGGAAAGGAAATAGGGAAGGAAGCCAAAAACACATTTTTGTGGACAGGTACTGTCTGAATACAGGGGCGTGGTGGCTCAGCGGGTAAGACGCCAGGCTTGTTGATTGGAAGATCGCAAGTTCGGAGGTTTGAATCCCTAGCCCTGCGTGACGGAGTGAGCTCCCGCACTAGCCCCAACTCTTGCCAACCTAGCAATTCGAAAGCATGCAAATACAAGTAGATGAACAGGTACCACTTCGGTGGGAAGGTAACAGCGTTCCGCGCACGTCATGCGGCCACATGACCGTGGAAGCGTCTTCTGACAGTGCTGGCTCTTCGGCTAACAAACGGAGATGAGCACCGACCCCTAGAGTCGGACACGACTGCACAAATGTGCGGGGGGTACTTTTACCTTTTTTTTTTTTTTTACTGTCTGAATATGGTCAGGGTTCAGGCCTTTATGAGGATTGTGCCGGGTGTTGGGAACTTTCAAATATTGCTAGATTTCCCAACATAGCCAGTGGTGAGAGGTGCTGGAAATTGTAACTCAGCAAGATCTGGAGAGCCATCAATTTCATATTCCTGTCATATGCCCTGTAAATCTGCAAGTCTAATAGGAAGTATAAGAGGAGAAGGAGGGCAGATTAAGCTGTAGGGGATAAGAGGTAATGAAAATGCCCCATTCAGGGTCTTTTGGAGATTCTGAGAAACCTGGGAGCAGAATATTCATTTGTGTCCGCCCCTCTGTATTTCATCCAGTGCCAATTTATTTCTCCAGTTTTTTTCTCCATTGAATTAGTGGCCTAAGAAACAGGAATGTGTGGGTAATGCCAACATATTGAAATATTACTTATTGGAATTAACTGCCTTGAATGAGAAGGATTAAATAGTTTATCATAGAATGGGTGTAGCTTCTCCCTTTACACCTGGGGCCCAGAATAGTTGTTGTTGTTATATTTTTATCCTTCCTTTTTTATATATAACTCAAGGTGGCAAACATACCTAATACTCCTGCCTTCTGTTTTCCCCACAAAAACAACCCTGTGAGGTGGGTTGGGCTGAGAGAGAGCGACTGGCCCAAAGTCACCCAGCTGGCTTTCATGCCTAAGGGAGACCTAGAACTCACAGTCTTCTGGTTTGTAGGCCAGCACATTAACCACTACACCAAACGGGCTCTCATTGTGCTCATATTGCTCCTCTTCAGAGGCCCTAGGCATTTTCCACATGCTCAGAGGGAACCTCCTTAGATATATTGCAAGAGTCGTTTGTCTCCCCAGGGGAGTCATAATGTAAACAAAACTTTGGGTATATGCATATTTTTCTATAGTGTATTGGAATGGCGTTTCATTTCTCAACACAAGCTACATACAGTATATCCTGAGAAAGTAAAAATCACTCTGTTGAAGGAAAAAAGGGGCATGGACAATAATACAATGGGTAGTGAGAAAGTGGTGCTGATGGAAGAATACCATACACCCATTATGGCCAGGAAGGGCCCCTGGACTAGATATATGAAGGCCATAGGTTAAAGTATAGAAGGAAATTACCATAACTCTTGTTGTTGTTTATTCGTTCAGTCGCTTCCAACTCTTCCTCTAGTGAATGAGAAATGCTTCTACTAAAACTAGGAACCAAGCTACTAGGGTTGTAGAAAAATTGCACAGTAATTAAAATTGGCATTTAGAAATCTTGGTAAGTTTCCAAATATTAATTATTAATGCTAGTGTGGATAATACATGTAGGCTATCCAAATCTTCTATTTACTCAGGAATAGCCAGTGTCATTTATGGCTGTATGAAACCTATATCTACTTAGAGTCTATAATATATTGATTTAAATTCTGTCTTAGAACTTTGAACGTTTAGTGGAAATCAAAGCTCCCATTCAGTTACCTATGAGATTGCTCCATGAATGTTAAAATAAGAACTTGGTTTCAGGCTAGGGAGAAGTTTTCCAACTGACCGCAAATGTAACTCTCATATTCTCAGGTAGAAAAAGCTATAATGGTGTAGAAACTATAATTTTGTTTGTGAAATTAGTCTTGTTATTTTTATCTGGCAATACAAGGAATCATACAAATATATCTCTAATTTTGGAAAGCAGGGCTGCTTAATCACAGTCTGAAAGTGCACTGTGAAGCTAAGAAAGGTTGAGACAGCTGGTGCCTCCATTACCTGAGAATGCACTATATGTTATTGTCTGTGTGTGTGTACATGCACACATATACAATGGACTCTCCAAATATCTATATACTACTAAAACTCTCGTGTCTGTTTGCTTGTAACCTTTAACTGGGCAAAACGGTATGTCATAGGCCAACAATTTTTGAACCAAGGTACCTCAAATGGGCTACCTTACAGAACGTGTCCAAAGCCCAGGACTCCCATGGAATTGAAATTTGGCAAATTTTATAAAACATTTTATGACATAGAAATTATCATAAAACATTTTATGACATAATACAAAATGTCATAAAACATTTCCTGTTGTCAACTTCTGATGTTTGTCTGTACTATACAGTTCAATATGAATGACATGGGCTATTTTCAAGGCAGATACATCTCTGAATATCTCCCTGAATTTTTAAGAACTTTTCCAGTGAAGTCAGTACATTAGAAGCTCTGCCATTGTTGAAGGCATTGAGGAATCTGGTAAGGAAATATCTCTGAAACGATGACCCAACGGGTCACGGGTTGTCTAGTAGAATATATTAGTTTTAGATCTAACTCTTTTTGGAATAATAAACTGCTAGTAACTTAAATGAGATAAAAAAAATTTAAGCAACTTAATAAATAGATTTCATCAGGCTTCCGTATAGAGAATCCAGAACAGGCTGTTCTTTTACTGTAATTTGGGCAGAATACAGCTGGTTGTAATCTTTCCAATTGTTCGCCAAGTTTTATTGCTTACACTAGGGCAATAATGGATAGCACATGAAAAGAGGACATGTGACGTGCCCTTCCTTTAGTTTAAAGGTACAAGGTCATGGAAATGTACACTCTGCTCAGCTAGCTGTATTAGGAATCATGCTCATTTTTACTCAACTCATTTTAAAATGAAATGAAAATTACGGAAGGATGACTTTAACCAGCACTTTAATGTCCCAGTGTCTATGTGGGTCTCCAATGACTATGTCCAGTACTAAGGTATGTTCCTGGGAACCGCTTTCTTTCTGATTTGCTTGCCCTTCCCTTGTATATAATTTCAAGTGTTTAACTGGTGTGAACTAGTATAACAACTATTTTTAACTTCAGTGTTGTTATACTGATTTCAGTCAGATAACAGCTGGCATTTAGAAGACGAAATTTCTGGATGCTGTACGTTTGGTAAAATGAATTGCAGAGTTTGCAGAGTTGGGAGGGTGGGGGTGCAACATTGAAGAGTTATGTTTAAGTTGTTAATGCTACATAACAAGGGTATATAACCAAGGAAGGGATTAATCTTTTGAACACAGGGGAGTTGATGTCATGACTGCAATCTTGTGCACGTATATTCAGGAGTAAGCCTGAATAAAGGGGGATGAATGTCCAATTAAATATACATCAGATGGCCTAAGAGGGTCTATTGCTAAGTTAGTTTGCCTGAGGTAAGCCCTATGCAGGGAAATGTTTCTAAATAAGCAGAAGGAAGTTTGGACAGTTCAGAGTGCAGGCTGCATAAGTATTTGGAGGTAAGACTGCTCAAGACATCTTTTTCCCCCCCAGTAATGGTGCTTAGATTACAGCCTTTGGTGATACTTTGCTTATCTTTATCCATAACGATGTCATATCTTTAGGCCTTGAAAATACAGTATGTGTACTAACTAGATGTTATGTTTAATAATAAGATGCATTGTGTCATTAAATGCTAGCAGAGGGTGACATAGGTGAGTGGGTGGAGAATTCAGATGATTACCAAAATGTGGTATTTTCTAATTGGAACCTTTATAGTTTTTAGAGCAGTCTGCTGCAGTCCGAATCCTTCCAAGTGACTTAAACTGCAATTCCCAGGCATGCTAGCTGGTGAATCATGAGAGTTGTGGCCCCGCTATACTTTCAGACTGGAAAAGTCTGGTGTAGGTGCAATACTTTGGGCCACTGATAGGGTCCCTCCTTTCTTAGTCCAAATGTTCCTCAAAGACCTTTTCCTTCTTTCAGTCACTTATAAGTTATTAGGCAAAAATCAGATCTATGGATCAGTTGGCAGCATAGTAGTGTCCTGTTCTCCTCTCGTATCTTCATTATGATGACAACTTGCTGCCTGTTTTAAGTAAGGAGCAGCTATAATTACGCAGGTAGTCACTTTGCCCCATCCTTAATGACATTTGTTACCCTAATGACAATTGGTCGTTGGAAAGTATCACCAAGCTGTTGAAGAGACTCTTCTATTGTTTTGCTGTAAGCCAGCTTTCTCCAGCCAGGTGCCTTCTAGACTATGTTAGTCCTCTGTTCCCATGATCTCCCAGACGGCATGGGCCTATGCTGGCTGGAGGATTATGTACTGTAGATTTTGTTCAACGGAAGGCGTGCTTCTTTAACAATAGATATTATTAGAATCTTCTTGAGTTAATTATTTCTCTTTAGTCCCTACCAGATAAGGTTACAAAATCATCTGCCAATATGAAGATAATTTCTGGTTTCACAAATTGCACTGAGACACAATGTGTGTGGGGGATAGGGGTGGTCTGTTTGTTTTCTATTAGGAGAAAGGCTGGACAAAGACCGTAATAAAGATATTTGAATTTGAATTCTATTAAGAGTATTATGTAAACCCAGGGGTTACACTTAATAAGCCATGGTTTATGAACCAGCCCGCTATGGCTTGCTCAGCCAACATGGATAAAAGAAAATGAGGTATTATGATGAATAAACCCAATATCTTCAGCAAATTAATTGGAAAAATAGCTAAGAAAATGAATTTAGCAATATGTATGTGTCTTCTCATAAGTAAATCCTTCTGTGTTTAATGGAACTCACTACCTAGTAAGTAGGTTGCAGAGTGAAGCATAAGGTTCACTTTTGATAACAGTAGTGCAAAAGGAGAGCAAGATAGCAAGTCATTAATGTATCTTGGCTTTTTTCCAAAGTAATTTCAAACCATCATAACCATATATTTAGTATCATGCAATGCCCCATAGCTTCCCTATTATTCAATATTAATGTCCCTCAGTTAACAGCAAACTTTCTTTACCTCCATGTTGATCTTGATAAAGACAGAACAAAAGTCAGTTATTTGAGGTAGAATGAAAATAGTATATCAGCCATTGTAAATATTTTATTTGTCAAATTTCTTTACCACCCCAACTCGTACTATGACAAATATTAACAATTTGTAGCATAAATATTAAACAACCCAATCTTCAGCCATGTTGTTTTCAAATAAATCCTATAGAAATCAGTGGCATTAATTGCTAAATACTATTTTATGACTTATTTCTAATTTTAACATTACAGTATTTATATTTAAGAAACAAGAAAATTCCTTCAGAGTGCTCTTAGTTTATCATGGCTTTGGTGTATACTTATATAAAACTATGGGGCTTTTTTGTAACGTCTTAGCTGATGAAGAATTCTGGACAACTTGAAAACTTGCATGATTTTTGTACCACTTTTGTTAACCCTAGTAAAGACATTGGACATAATACCATTCTGTAATGTTTACAGGTAGTCCTCGCTTAACGACCATCCATTTAACAATGGTTCAGAGATACGACGGGGCTAAAAAAAGTTATTTACGACCCATCCTCAAGATTATAACCGTTGCACCACCCCATGGTCACGTGATCACAATTTGGGCACTTGGCAACCAGCTCACATTTATGACTGGTTGCAGCGTCCTGAGGTCACGTGATCGCAATTTGCAAAGCCAGCTTCCAACAAGCCAAATCAATAGGGAACCATTGATTCGCTTAACAACCTCATGATTTGCTTAACGACCGCAGTAAAAATGTCGTAAAATTGGGTCCGGTCACGTGATGCCTCACTTAATGACCACATCGCTTAGGGACCGAAATTCTGGTCTCAATTGCAGTCGTTAAGTGAGGACTACCTGTATACATTTCAAAAAGTAATTTAAATTAAGAATCACAAGATAGTTTTCCTAAATGTTATTGTTTCTGAAAGTATGATATGCGAATGAGCCAATGCATATTATATATGTATTATGCCATAATGCCTGCCTTTTTCGTAAAGACCAGATTATTGAAATATACCAATGTCATAAGATCTTGCTCAAGATACTTCTGTATCAGCCTTTCCCTATCTGCCCCCCCTGCCCCGGTGTGTTGGAAGTACTATATAACCATTGGGTTCTGCGACAAGACATGTCATGATGTCATTGCACAAATGACTAAATTATGTAATTTACGTAAGTACATTTTAATATTTGATGGAAGTCTATAAGCCATGTCTGATGCACATGCCGTCATTTTTCCCTTCTACCCAAGACACTCTTGAGACTGCAACTCTTATAATTGCCAATCAGCCTGGTCTTTATAAGAGTTGTAGTCATAACACACTGGAAGTCACAGATCAGAAAACATACTTTATATTTTGGCCACATGCTGCTAGAGACTATTGGATAAATATGTTCTTTTTTAAAAAAAATGCACATATTTTGGTAAAATTGCCCAATAAGAGAAAAATGTCTGTGAATTGGCCATTGGCTTTTTTCTGTTACTAATGTTTTACCACAGGCTACCACATTTCCTATCAAGTATGGTTGACTGTATATGTATAATGAAATAAAGTGTAGAAATTGCATGGTATTTAAACCCTATTTAGAACAGCTTAAATCCTTATATGATTTTAAAGTATTTTTGGCTTATTTGACTTGTTCACCTTTGAAAAAAGGTTGTTACTGAAGATCATTGGAAGAAGTTTCCATTCCAAGATGAAGAAAGAACAGATGCTCAGAAAGTCCCAACCAGAAGATGGGGTTCTGGAAAAAGATCTCGGCCTCTCTCAGATTATGGCCAGCTGGCAGTTAGAAGTTTTTCCATTCCAGAAGATTCTGTTGCTATGGATTCCCAGAAAACGGACTCTTTGGAGAATGACAGTGTGACCAAGCCGCCTCCTGTTAAATCTGGAACTTGTGCAGTAGCCAACCAAAAAGCAAACAGAAGACGACCCATCTCTGTCATTGGTGCAGTCAGTTACTATGAGAATAATCAAACAGAAGAAATAACAGCTCTCCTTGCACAAGTAAGAAATAAAATTCACTCACTGAAAAACTCAATCAAAAGATCACCCTTCTTTTCTTCCCTGTAACCTTCAAGTTAGAACATAGCGGACACTCCTATTCCTTCTTTCTGCTTCTTCCAAATCATCACCACATATTTATTCTTCTAAAAGCATGATATCAGATTAATTAACACTAGTGTATTGATAATTCTTGCTCTGTAATTGTATACTGTACTAACTTTTTCTTTCCCTGATGTTGATGCTTCTGTTTGAGGTTTTAAGATATTTCTCTCTTGCTGTGCACCTCTTGGCTCTGTAATAAAACAGCACTGATAATGATGCATTATAAGAAAATGAACATGGCTGTTTCAGAGTATGGGGGACATTTATGAACAGTAATTGAAGCATTTGCACAACAAATTTAATAAAATGGACAGAGATTTACAAGAGACCCTCCATGACTGATAATATAAGGTTGAGTCTGGCCTAGATGGTTAGAATATGATCTATCATCATAACTATAAAGGATTAAAAGCATAACAAATCTTTGCTATTATTTCAATGGCATCTTAATGTTTAATTATTGCAAATCAAAGGTCTTGTTATTACCTGCATAATATGGTCATCTAAATGAGTAGATATATATTCCACTATTAAGCAAGATTTTTTTTCTATCCCGCCTTTATTATTTTTATAAATAACTCAAGGTGGCGAACATACCTAATACTCCTTCCTCCTCCTATTTTCCCCACAACAGCAACCCTGTGAGGTGAGTTGGGCTGAGAGAGAGTGAATGGCCCAAGGTCACCCAGCCGGCTTTCATGCCTAAGGCGGGACTAGAACTATCAGTCTCCTGGTTTGCCACTGGCTCTTTCCTAGGGCTGAGAGAATGTTATTGGCTCAGGGTCACCCAGCCGGCTTTCATGCCTAAGGCGGGACTAGAACTCTCAGTCTCCTGGTTTCTAGCCCGTTGCCTCAACCACTAGACCAAACTGGCTCACATTGCTTTGTGATCTTACCCATGGCTACTGTTTTGTTTTTCATTATCCAGCTTTTCATTTCAAAAGAAAGACCAAAGCAGGCAACCAACATTATCATAACATCTTTTTGAAAAAGTCACTGTAATACGATGTATCATGCAGTTTGTGGGAATGAAGTTAGTTTGTTGGAGTTCATTCATCAAAAGTTGGCCTTTTGATTATGATAGTAATAAAGTTACTATTACTTACCATTTACAAGTAATAAATAAATACAAATATGAAGGGCCTATTGACTTTTTTTAAAAAAAATGAAGATACAAAGTAAGTTAGAATATTGAAAGCTATTCTTTATGGTCTTATAATTCCAAGAAGGGTTTTACTTAACTGTATTGATTTTGGCCATGCTTGGGTGACATGGAGCATGGTATAAACAACAGTTTATCTGCAAATGTGCTCAAGAGCTCGTAACCTCACATGGCATAACTATAAGATACCCATATGTGGTTTGTTTATAGGTTGTTGTGCTATCTCAATGAGGCACTATGGCATATATGGAGAGAAAAAGACAGAAAGGTAGCAACACTCTTAGTTCTTGCAGGTATAATAAGCCATCGCAGGCAGGTGATTTGCAGCTATGCTACTCATGAGGAAGAGCACCCAGGCATGTTCACAATTAAAACATAGTTGGCTATAGCGAGTTGTCCAAATGTAGCCTTTGACTCAGTTTAATGAAACACAAGCTGTAAAGAAATGAATTTGAACAATATGGACTTCATTTTTATTTTCAAACATTCTGCAGTTTTTTTTTTAAAAAAGGAGTACCTTTACATTTTTAGACATATACCCCAACCTTAATGTTTCTCTTGATGGCACTTTTTGCAGCTGTAACCAAAACAGGAAAAAGGAAAAAGTTTTTCATAGGAAGATAACAGCCATTTCATTCACCCTGAATTTAAATTGTGAATGGATGTATACATTATTTGTGATATGAAGTCTGTAAACATGTACACTTTTAGTCATGTGAGTGGTGCATGTGGATTAGAATGGTGGGGTTCATATAAATAAAAGCATACTTTGCAATAAGTCTCACTGAATTCAGGAGCTTGAATAGGTCTAGCTGTATTGTCTAGCATAGGCTTCTGGCAGAGATACTTTATTTAGATATTTTCTCTGTTCTTACCTTTTAATATTTGCAAAGACAGTTTTTTTTAAAAAAAAATCCACAGATAAATATGGAAGTTTTGCAAGAAACCTTGAATTATTTACTTTAATATTAACTTCCTTTATAGGCAGCATTTTGTGTTAATAATGTAACAGTCACTGTTTATTCAGTAGTTAGAAAAATGCTAGGCTATTATCTTTAAACTTCTCATTGTGGAAATATCACAAATGTTGTTTCATTATTTTGTTACTTTTCTTAGCTTTCCATCAAGATGGACAGTTTTCCTATACATTTTTCCTATATATATTTTCACCCTTCTGCCCCCCAGCATACTGAGTTCTCGTAGGCAGTCTAGTTCTACCAGTTTGCTGTTGTGTTGCATACTTGCTGAATGTAAGCTTGAAGTAAATACAGTCTTCCTACCAGTGTTAATAAAAGGAAGAGGGGTAAATATTTAAGGAAGAAATATATTATTTACTTTGAAAGGGGGGAAGCTGAATTGCTTGTAAACAAATGTCTGAAAAACAGTGTAAACTCCTTGTGCTTGTATAGGACCCACAAGAAAAATAGGACTCCTAGAAGGTTTTATAACTGAACTGTCTAGTTTAACTAGAATAGATGAAGCATTGTAAAGATGAAGGATTAAAAGAGATTTTGAAGGTTTTTGTAAAGATCTTATTATTTTAAGAAAAAGAGAAAGGTAATCAGTTGTACGCAAGGAGTGAGGGAAGATGTACAAAAATACAATATCTATTTATATTTCATAATCAGCTTTTAAAGAATCACCCTAGAGTGTAAGTTAGTAGAATGCCAGAAAGCAAAATCCCTTGTTAGTACTTCTTTCATTTGCTTGACAATTTAATTTAGAAGAAGGAAGCGTTTCAGTTTCAATGAATACTAAAGCCCCCCCAGACAAAAGAGCTGCTTGAAAGGCTGTGAAAACCTGACAAAGAGGTTGTCAGAGCTTTAGAATTTAATGTGAAAAGTGCTCGCTTCCTCTTTATTAAGAGCAAATTAGTTAAAAAGATCTAATAAAAAAAATGGAAGGGAACAGTATTTCATTTTCATGGAAGGAGAGGCTTAGAGTTAAACATTTGTAAGAAATACATTAATTAAAAATTGCTTTTAAAAAATATCTATTGTGTTTGATTTGCGAACAGGACCGGAAAAATAATATAATGAATATAGATAATGAAAATCAAATGCTCTATCCCTGACGCATGGTTTCAGCCAAATCATAAACCGGGGCATCCGTGGGGAAGGACCAAAAGGTCAAGATGGTGACTGTGGCCGCGTGATCAAAGCCCCGTGGATGAGTAGGGGCAAGGCTTCAATTGTGTGGTTGCAACTGCCATCTTGACTTCTTTGACCCTCCCTGCAGAACCCCTTGCCATAAAGCAAGCCGTGTGGGTTGCTTCTTTGGTTTCCCCTATGTTTCATGGTATGGCAGCCCAGAAAAAGGACCCTTTCAGGAATGGCGTTTGATTTGGAAATCTTTAGATTAATTTCCCTGATATTACTTTAGTGACTCTTGGGAGCTTATCAGAAGCTATGTTGCTGTATTTACCTGAGCCCTTCCTGGAAATTAAATTATGAATTTAATAATACTGAGAGTTAACATGTTTCTGGTTCGGTATGTTTGTAGATTTTGACTGGAAATGAAAACTACCCTGCTGATTATGGGGACTGTAGACTTAGAGTAACTAGTATCTCCTTAGTAGCTTGAGTTTTTTAGTTTGTATTTCATTTAACTTAGCTTTGCTATATTTGCTATATACTCCACTTTTAGGAGTCTTGATGTATCTTTAAGTGAACTCATTCTCTCCCCCTCAAAAAATATTGTGTACACCTCATATATGTTAATCCTCCAGTGTTTAAACCATAGCTTTCCAAAGTGTGTGTTGTGACACGCTACTGTGTCGCCTGCGGTGTCCTAGTGTGTCGCGCAAAAACCCGGAAGCGCTGATGGGGGGAACCGGAAGAAGCAGCGCCCCCACCAATCAGCGCCACCGCGGCGCTGATTGGTGGGGGTGCCACTTCTTCCAGTTTCCCCCATCAGCGCTTCCGGGTTTTTTGCACGACACACCAGGACACCGCAGGCTGCGCCGCCGCCACTGTTGGTGTGTGTTGCCAACGTGAAAAGTTTGGAAAGCTCTGGTTTAAACTATACAAGTGTCACTAATTTCAACTAGAAAAGAAAAATGGCTGTCCCAATTCTCCCACTAAATTTAGTGAACATTTAATTTGGTTCTTCTTTAGAATATGGAATATTTATTACTTGAATGTATTATAGCTGCCAAACTCTAATGTATAGAATGTGTGTGTGTGGGTGTGAATATAAATCTAACATCTTAAAATGCTAAATAGAAAATTATAGGTGGGTCATGCAAAAAAATGGGAAGTTCTTTTGCTTTAGCTCAGTGCTTCAGCAAACCATAACATCCTATGTTTTATTTCACATTATTCCTCTTTCCTATGCTTCCACATAGTCCCAAGAAGTCAGGTAGCATGTATTGCTGGATTTAGTTTTTTCTCTAAATTGTTTCCCCCCCAAAATATATTCTGAACATCTGCGAGCCTTGGGCTTTCCCCAAACCCTCTGATATTTTCCATGTCTGCATGAATGACACCCTTGTATGTAAGTAGTTATGTTCGCCTCACAGTAGAAATAGAGAGCAAAGGGACAGTATGTTGCAGCAAAACATGTTTGTTCAATATTTCAGTTAGCCTGAAAGGTCTTTTTTCAGGATTTTCTAATCTATTACCTCTCTTCCCCATTTTTTTCATTTCTTGTTCAACTGTCACTGAAAATTACTATTATAATTAATTAATTAATTAATTAATTAAATTGGTAAGGCCACCTAATCACAAATAACTCAAGGTGGCATACAAAGAGAATTAAAAACACATAATGACAGTGAAATGAATGGAACAAAAGTACCCAACAACCATGCTGGGAAATAGAACACCTTAAACATCTAGGTATATTCCAGCAGGTTCACAAATTGCCCCAGCTGGAAGAAACAAGTTTTTAAAGCTGTGCTAAAGGACAGCAGGGTCTGGGCCATAGGAACGTTAGAGGAAATGCTATTCCAGAAGGTAGGAATGGTGACAGAGAAGCACGCCTCCCATGGACAAGGGGACCCAGAGCATGCCAACCCTGCCCTCAGTAGCCATTGAGCAGACTTGATATTTCCAGGGCTGTTTTTAAATTCCTTGCTATTTCCCCCCTTTAACTTTTCATGGGATATTCTGCAGACTTTATCTCTTTTGGATTTGGGCATGGATGTTGCTGTTTTGACTATGTCAAGAATAGCCTTTGGAGAATTCATTCGTGGTATAATAAATTATCAGTCTTGAACACAACATGGAACCCTAATGCTGATTTGCAGTAAAAGGGCCCTTTTTGCTTGTTTCAACAACATAATTTCCAAATAAATATTCTTTCCTGCATAGCTGAAGTAAAATATTTCTTTTTTGCCTTTTTAGCCTGTGGCGCGGCCTCCGGTACCAGCACATCAAGTTCCTCCCTACAAAGCTGTCTCAGCCAGATTCCGCCCCTTCACCTTTTCTCAAAGCACGCCCATTGGTCTGGATAAAGTTGGCTGTAAGCGTCAAATGAGAGCATCAAATGGTGAGTTTCATTTGGCATGAAAGAAGTAAATAAGCCTGAGAATATTCAAAAGTTCTATTGGTGTCAACACCCACACTTTGGAACGCACTTCTGCAGAAATTCCTCTTAGTAATAACTGTCTTCTTCAAACAGATCTTCAGTTTGGGTTTGTTTTTTTTTTACTGTACCGTCAGAATCACAGTTTTAGAAGTTTGTGCTATCTTAATGTTTGTAGGTTTGCTCATCATTATTTACAATGCTCCTTTGATTATGTCGATTGTAGCTACACTTGCAAGGCTCTGTGTTCTTTTACCAAGAAAAAATTATTTTAAAAATAGAATTGAGTCACCTATGCTCCAGGTATAGTATTTTAGACTGGAGATTTAAATTCATTTTACTAGATGCCACCAGATTTTCTTAAACTATGGACTATTGTTAAGGGAATTGTAAGTTGAAAGATAAGGGAAGTACCAGGTTACGAACCCAGTGTGTGTGTATGTTGCATGTGCTATATGTGCATGTAGGGACATCTCTGTGTTCATCTCTGTGTGCATATGTATACATACACATGTATAAGCTACAGTGTGTGTATTAGGATAATGTTACTGTTCAAAATAGAAAAGATTGCTAGAATACTGCTTTGGCAACTTCCTTGCTACAATTATGTTACATTTCAATGGGCGTGCAAAATTAGTGTGGTTTAGTCTGGTCTTCCCAACCTACCAGTTTCCTTATTACATTATCTTTTTTCCTGCTGGGAATAAGCAATCAGCACAATAATTTGATTTAGAACAATAACAGCGTACAAGTCATTTTACGCACTTTTGTATTCCTGGTTTCTTGTTATTCTTCTTGTTTTCAGCTGCTAGTTGATGGATTGTGGGCTGCTCACATGTGCACACACATATACATGTATTCCCACGCCTGCATGTATATATACAGACACTTTATATACATATTACCTTGTTTCTGGGAGAAGAGATAGCAAGTTCACCCTCTTTCCATGTGCAATATTTCTGAAGACTGCAAAGGGCTAATTGGTAGAGGATTTCTTTAGTGGGAACAAGAAGCTATAGCACTAATGCTGTGAAGCTTCTGGCAGCAGCTCACTAGTCAATTCTTTGTGGACTCTGGGGGACATTTAGGTAGCCTGTCAACCAGCTTTTTTGTAGGCCTCAGGAAGGTGCTTAGTGCTTCAACCAGCCTGGTCATCAAGAGAGCGATTTCCTGCTGGGGAAAATGCTTCTCTTGTGTAGGAGAGCTTTATCAGTAGTCTTGGTAGTTAAAGCGAGTGAGTCTCCCACGCTTCATCTCACTTGCCATCTATCTTTCTTTCTTTCTTTCTTTCTTTCTTTCTTTCTTTCTTTCTCTCACCCACTCACTCACTCACTCACTCACTTTCCCGCCTTTATTATTTTTATAAATAACTCAAGGCGGCGAACATACCAAATACTCCTTCCTCCTCCTATTTTCCCCAGAACAACAACTCTGTGAGGTGAGTTGGGCTGAGAGAGACTGCCCGGCCCAAGGTCACCCAGCCGGCTTTCATGCCTAAGGCGGGACTAGAACTCACAGACTCCTGGTTTGCCATTGCCTGCTTCCTAGGTCTGAGAGTGAGTGACTGGCCCAAGGTCACCCAGCCGGCTTTCATGCCTAAGGCGGGACTAGAACTCACAGACTCCTGGTTTGCCATTGGCTCCTTCCTACGGCTGAGAGAGAGTGACTGGCCCAAGGTCACCCAGCAGGCTTTGTGCCTAAGACAGGACTAGAACTCACAGACTCCTGGTTTGCCATTGCCTGCTTCCTAGGTCTGAGAGTGAGTGACTGGCCCAAGGTCACCCAGCCGGCTTTCATGCCTAAGGCGGGACTAGAACTCACAGACTCCTGGTTTGCCATTGGCTCCTTCCTAGGGCTGAGAGAGAGTGACTGGCCCAAGGTCACCCAGCCGGCTTTCATGCCTAAGGCGGGACTAGAACTCACAGACTCCTGGTTTGCCATTGGCTCCTTCCTAGGGCTGAGAGAGAGTGACTGGCCCAAGGTCACCCAGCAGGCTTTGTGCCTAAGACAGGACTAGAACTCACAGACTCCTGGTTTCTAGCCAGTTGCCTTAACCACTAGACCAAACTGGCTGTATTGTAACATATTTATTTATTTTATTTATTTATTAAATTTCTATTACTGCCCATCTCCCCCCAAAGGGGAACTCTGGGCGGTTTCTTTGATTGTTGTGAACCGCTCAGAATTGTTGAAAGTTGGGTGGCATACAAGTTTAAATAATAATAATAATAATAATAATAATAATAATAATAATAATAATAATAATAATAATAATAATACAGATTCTGGGGGAAAACAACAACAACCACCACCTTAGGAGGGTTGCATGCTTGGTGCTCTGTTTCCTAGAGACATTTTTCACCTGTTACTTGATATGGGTGTGATATACAAGAAATCCTACAGCTTCTGGCTTACTTCTGCATGCTTTAATGAATCACTTAGGTCAAGCCAGGAATCTAAAGATGGAATTTGTTGTGTGTTAGAGTCTCATTGTAGCTCAACAGGGCTATTCTGAGTTCTGCTGATGTGGACCAATAGAAGGCGGTTTCCATCACAACTGGGCTGTTTCTTCCAAAAGATGGCAAAAGGCCGACGTCTGCAGGTGCCAAGTGTAGAAATTACCACGCGTAGAAATTACCACGCAACGCCTGACTGTTCATTTCCCATTTGAGCCAGCCAGGTCCAGGAAACCACATGATTTCTATGGGTATTTCAAAACTACAGTGTTGCCTCAAAGATCTTTTGAGCAAGAGAACAATGTAAGCCGTGGGCGAGCTGTGGTACACAGGGGTGGGGTGTCTCACTTAAAAGACCAAGATAACTAAGCAGCACTGAGGGTTTTTTTTTCCTTTTCGAAAGCTCTGAACTTGGCAAATCCTCCAACTACAGTCCAATTGCATTAAATTGCTTTTTTGATAAAAGAGTAGAATCTTCCTTTGTTGCTGCTTTTAAAAAGGAATTCCAAATACAGGAAGATACAGGGGCTACCGCTTAATGCAGTGTTTCTCAACCTCAGCAACTTTAAGATATGTGGACTTCAACTCCCAGAATTCCCCAGCCAGCATGCTGGCTGGGGAATTCTGGGAGTTGAAGTCCACATATCTTAAAGTTGCTGAGGTTGAGAAACACTGGCTTAATGTGTCAGATCAGCATAGTGCAGTTGCCGAAGAGATAAACTCTGACCTTGTGTTTGTAACTAGCGTTGCTGTTGCTGGGAATTGTTCCATGCTCAAGAACAGCTCTTCATAGATTATTTCAAGTTCCATGTAATGAAAGCTGGCCAGTCCCTTGCTTTCCTCAGCTATGGGAAAGCTCAGCTGCATGGATACGTACTGTTAATTTCTGTATACTCCCCCAGATTTTTCATCTATCTTTGCCCTTCTGATTTAAGCGACATTGTTGCTAAGAAATAAGTCAACAGGATACAAACCTAGTTTCTGTGGTTAAGGTTTGCACAGCTATAGCATTTGCAGAGTTTGAGTGGTGGCTTTGTAAGTTTTGGGCCACTTCTGGCTGCATCCAAGAAAACTGGGTGCCTACTTTCAGAAGGTGAGCAAAACACTTGTGGTTGTTTGTTTTAGCTAAGCTGTATTCTCTCTCCTACCATTTCCTCTCCAATCACTGTAACAGGTAGCAATGGATTTTGGAAGTGCTTAAGAGAAAAGTTTATCACTGCCACCTGAAGAATACTGTGTGATGTCTGTAAATCCCAAGTGCCTGTAGAAGGAAATAAACAACAAAAAAGTAGATAAGGCCTTAATTGTAGGACCAGGCTTTGCAATGCAGTCCTTAGGAATGCTTTTCTAGGATCTGTACTAATATATACGTTTTGAAAACATTCTTCAAACCCTTAAATTTCATTCGTGCTTATGACATTCCAGCGCCGCTTTTATGCACTCATGCTTTAAATTGTATTTTGGTTTTTCTAGCTTTAGAATTTAAAGAGTATAATTCAAAAATTTACCTTCTCTGTGAGGCACACTGGAATCACGTATTTGTTGTTCATTCATTCAGTCGCTTCCGACTCTTTGTGACTTCATGGACCAGCCCACGCCAGAGCTTCCTGTCGGCCGTCACCATCCCCAGCTCCCCCATGGTTGAGTCCGTCACCTCCAGAATATCATCCATCCATCTTGCCCTTAGTCGGCCCCTCTTCCTTTTGCCTTCCACTTTCCCTAGCATCAGCTTCTTCTCCAGGGTATCCTGTCTTCTCATTATATGGCCAAAGTACTTCAGTTTTGCCTTTAATATCATTCCCTCAAGTGAGCAGTCTGGCTTTATTTCCTGGAGTATGGACTGGTTTGATCTTCTTGCAGTCCAAGGCACTCTCAGAATTTTCCTCCAACACCACAGTTCAAAAGCATCTATCTTCCTTCGCTCAGCCTTCCTTATGGTCCAGCTCTCACAGTCATAGGTTACTACAGGGAATACCATTGCTTTAACTATGCGGACCTTTGTTGTCAGTGTGATGTCTCTGCTCTTAACTATCTTATCAAGATTTGCCATTGCTCTCCTCCCAAGAAGTAGACGTCTTCTGATTTCCTGGCTGCAGTCAGCATCTGCAGTAATCTTTGCACCTAGAAATACAAAGTCTGTCACTGCCTCCACTTTTTCTCCCTCTATTTGCCAGTTATCAATCAAGCTGGTTGCCATAATCTTGTTTTTTTTTTGAGGTTTAACTGCAACCCAGCTTTTGCACTTTCTTCTTTCACCTTCGTCATAAGGCTCCTCAACTCCTCCTCGCTTTCAGCCATCAAAGTGGTATCATCTGCATATCTAAGATTGTTAATGTTTCTTCCAGCGATTTTAACTCCAGCCTTGGATTCCTCAAGCCCAGCACGTCGCATGATGTGTTCTGCGTACAGGTTGAATAGGTAGGGTGAGAGTATACAGCCCTGCCATACTCCTTTCCCAATCTTAAACCAGTCCGTTGTTCCGTGCTCTGTTCTTACCGTTGCTACTTGGTCGTTATACAGATTCCTCAGGAGGCAGACAAGATGACTTGGTTTCCCCATACCACCAAGAACTTGCCACAATTTGTTATGAGCCACACAGTCAAAGGCTTTAGAATAGTCAATAAAACAAAAATAGATGTTTTTCTGAAACTCCCTGGTTTTCTCCATTATCCAGCGGATATTGGCAATTTGGTCTCTAGTTCCTCTGCCTTTTCTAAACCCAGCTTGTACATCTGGCAATTCTCGCTCCATGAATTGCTGGAGTCTACCTTGCAAGATCTTGAGCATTACCTTACTGGCATGTGAAATAAGTGCCACTGTTCGATAGTTTGAACATTCTTTAGTGTTTCCCTTTTTTGGTATGGGGATATAAGTTGATTTTTTCCAATCTGATGGCCATTCTTGTGTTTTCCAAATTTGCTGGCATATGGCATGCATCACCTTGACAGCATCATCTTGCAAGATTTTAAACAGTTCAGCTGGGATACCGTCGTCTCCTGCTGCCTTGTTATTAGCAATGCTTCTTAAGGCCCATTCAACCTCACTCTTCAGGATGTCTGGCTCTAACTCACTGACCACACCGTCAAAGCTATCTCCAATATTATTATCCTTCCTATACAGATCGTCCGTATATTCTTGCCACCTTTTCTTGATCTCTTCTGCTTCTGTTAGGTCCTTACCATCTTTGTTTTTGATCATACCCATTTTTGCCTGGAATTTACCTCCAATGTTTCTAATTTTCTGGAAGAGGTCTCTTGTCCCTCCTATTCTATTGTCTTCTTCCACTTCCGCACATTGCTTGTTTAAAAATAATTCCTTATCTCTTCTGGCTAACCTCTGGAATTTTGCATTGAATTGGGCATATCTCCCCCTATCACTGTTGCCTTTTGCTTTCCTTCTTTCTTGGGCTACTTCCAGTGTCTCAGCAGACAGCCATCTTGCCTTCTTGGTTTTCTTTTTCTTTGGGACGTTAATATATCTATATGTTAGATTGAGTTTTTAAAAATTAAATTCTTACACTATTCTATTGAAGATTACCCAGATAATATGCTACTCATCCACCAAAAACAAGATCCCTGTTGTTTTAAGGTAACTTATTTGTTAGAATTCATTTTTCACTGGAATGATATATCTTCCTCCTTCAGTGGTAGAGCTGATTCTCTGTCTTTTTAAAAAAGTATGTTTGTGCAGTTGTACAACTACTAAAGCTGATGGCTTAAGACATCTTTCTTGCTGCTCCACAACGATATTCAATTGTTCACAGGCTGGGTAGACGTCGTAGTTGTGGAGTGGCATTCTCCTTCATTAGCAGTGCCAGGCCCTAGCAATTG
Organism: Charina bottae; assembly: GCA_023362775.1. NCBI lineage: Eukaryota > Metazoa > Chordata > Lepidosauria > Squamata > Charinaidae > Charina > Charina bottae. The sequence continues at coordinate 109,272,045 of JALMGJ010000004.1, forward strand.
CCGCTGTAGCTGCTGAATCTTGTGGTCCAGAGAAGGCATCTTACAAAGCTAATTTCCAGAGATGGCAGACCAAGATTCTAAGGGCAGATTCCGCTGTGTAATCAGGACCAGACAGAAGGCAAAAGCTCCAGAAAAGGCAGGTTGGGAAGAGCTGAAGGCCAAAGGCTAAAGTACATTTGAAGCTGAGATCTAAGGCTGCAGATATGATCTGCGAAGGCCAGAAGCCGATACAAATCAGGCAGTTGTGACTATTTGAAACAGCAGATTGGAAAAGGGGACAGGAGAATAAATTTTCACAGTGATATAATACACTTCTATCTTGCTTTTTAGACTATAAAGATTTTCAAAGTGTACAGTTGGTGGAAAAAAAACTTGCCTGTAGGCTTATACAATTCAGAAATCATGTCACAAAAGGAAAACAGGATAGCAAAGGAAGAAGAAAATGGCAGGTTCTTCGCGTTAAATAGCAGTTTATGTGGATTGAATTCAGGGAGAGGAGAAGCTAATGCAGCTGATTTTTCAGCAGGCACAGGGATTCTCTCTGCTGCTGGTAACTGACAAAAATTGCTGGTTCCCAATGGCAGCTTGATGGAATTAGTCTTTTGGCAAGACTAAAGAGAAGTTGTGTGGCTGAGGAACCAGCTCTTTTATACCCGTTGCTTAAAATAGGTTTGAACTGTGAGTCAGCTGAGGAATCTTTGTGCAACTAATCCTGCTGCTGTAGAAGCTCTCTTGGCCCATGGAATTTAACTACCAAACTAATAAGCTGGTGGTCCAGTACAGCTGCTGAAATCTTGGTTTGAAGAGCTGAAATGTGCAATTTTGCATTCTCCAATAATGCAACATTTGCACATTTTGCATCAAGTGAATTATTATTATTATTATTATTATTATTATTATTATTATTATTATTTTGTAAATGCTGTGGAGACAAATGTAGCTCTTCAACATTTGGGGAAGGGAGGATGAAGGTTTTTGTTTTATTTTAAAAAAGGATACATCTGAATGCCCAGTGAAAATCTCAAGGAGGAGGAGGAGGAGGATCACCATCCGCATTGACAAAATCACCACCAGTCAATTGCAAAAGGCAGCTTTACTTGGAACAGCTTACATCCTGCGATGATACCTTTAATATTATTAAAGACAGCCAGTTTGGTCTAGTGGTTAAGGTGCTGGGCTAGAAACCAGGAGTCTGTGAGTTCTAGTCCCGCCTTAGGCATGAAAGCTGGTGGGTGACCCTGAGCCAATCACATTCTCTCAGCCCTAGGAAGGAGCCAGTGGCAAACCAGGAGACTGAGAGTTCTAGTCCCGCCTTAGGCATGAAAGCCGGCTGGGTGACCTTGGGTCAGTCACTCTCTCTCAGCCCTAGGAAGGAGCCAGTGGCAAACCAGGAGACAGAGAGTTCTAGTCCCGCCTTAGGCATGAAAGCCGGCTGGGTGACCTTGGGCCAGTCACTCTCTCTCAGCCCTAGGAAGGAGCCAATGGCAAACCAGGAGACTGAGAGTTCTAGTCCCGCCTTAGGCATGAAAGCCGGCTGGGTGACCTTGGGCCAGTCACTCTCTCTCAGCCCTAGGAAGGAGCCAATGGCAAACCAGGAGACTGAGAGTTCTAGTCCCGCCTTAGGCATGAAAGCCGGCTGGGTGACCTTGGGCCAGTCACTCTCTCTCAGCCCAACTCACCTCACGGGATTGTTGTTGTGGGGAAAATAGGAGGAGGAAGGAGTATTAGGTATGTTCGCCCCCTTGAGTTATTTATAAAAATAATAAAGGTGGGATAAAAAATAAAAATAAAAATAAACATCTGCCTATCCCAGGTCCTTGGGAAGAACTTGATAGGTGGACAGAAATGCCAAATCCAGTCTAAACATCTGGCTGACCGTGCAATCAGCCATAATACTGTAATAAAAAAATCTGTGCTGGTTGCAATAAGGAAAGAATTGGCTAGGCTTCCATTATGTGGATGAATGCTGCATGTGCACAATTGTCTGTATATCTTCTTTTTTTCTTTCGTAACTTCCTCCCTAAAGATTCCCCATGATGTCACTGAAGGCACTAAACTCACAGCTCCACATTCAGAGAGTGAGCTGTCATTTTAAAGTAGAGTTTGGCTGAAATGCAGCAACCGAAGCTCAAAGCAATGAATAAGCTATTTCAGCGTTTCCAATAGCTTGCAGCTTCCGTGATCTTTGATGAATGTTATTTACGGATTAAAAAGGATTCATAAACCAGGGGCATGGTGAATGATCTCTTCCTGGATAGCAGGATGGTAGCCAGAGGGGATATAACCCGGTTTTGGAGCCTGGAAAGCCTTCAGATAAGTATGTTGATGTAGGAGTTCTCCATTTATTCTTTGTGGCTTTTGGGCTTGCTTTAAACATGGGTCTAGATTTGGGTATAAAACTTCATGGTTTAACTGGAAAGCCTAGTACAGTAGTGGGACTAAAAAATATGAAAATGTCTTCACTGTTGCTTTTAGTTTTGACATTCAATTAGAGAGAGAAAAATTGCCCATTCAAGTCCGCATATTTACTTTAGGCAGTAAACAATAGAGTAATAGTGACAGTGAACAAGAAGTAATAAACTAGCTATACAGAATCAAAGCTGATTTCAGCTCCAACTTACGTTATCTTCTTCATGGGTATCTGCTTTAAAACTTACTCTTGCTATAAAAATAGACAATTAAATCTTCTAAATGCAGGCAGAAACCAATATTGGATCTTAATGAAAATGGATTTCAAATATGTATTGCATTTCTGTAACTTCATCAATTTTTATCTCTGTTCCTCCTGTTTTTAGGAATATTTCCTCTGTTGTGATTGTGATTAATGGAATAATTTATTCTAATTACTCTTCCCTTTTTTATTTATTCTAAATAAAAGAAGTTAAAGAACTGAGATCAGGGGTTAGTCTAACATTTTTAGGAGGACAGACCTAGTCTACTTCAAAATATCCATAAGTTAAATATTTCAGTAGGTTTTGTACAGCTTTAAAAATTAAGTCTCCTGAAATGCAGATCCTGGAAAAGATTTGAACTTGTAGCAGCTAAAGTAAAAAGGATATAATTTGGTGGGTCACTATTTATCATGCACTATTTCTGGGAGAACTTTTTGGCATGCCTGAAGTAAGATATTAAATTTTTGGGGAGAACAGAGGAATCACCCTGTGCTGAAAGAATAGTAATGTAGGCGCCTTTTTCCCTAGCTCATGGGGCCACCACTGGAAAGGTTCTCTTTTACAACCACTCTCCAAACTTTGAAATGAGGGTCACTCAGAGGATGACTTAAAGTCACTCTGTCTAATGGGAAGCCGGTGGCTCTTTACCTACCCTGAACTATAATTCTCAGATCTCCCAGCCAACATAGCCAATAGGGAAGGATGTTAGAAGTTGTAGTTCAGCACCATCTTGAGGGCCACAGGCTTTCCACCCTTCTGTAAGGCATGAGTAGGCAGACATTTCGGGAAAAGATGTAACACTGCTATCTACTGTATATAATTAATTGATTAAGATATTTACACCTTGCTGTTCATTGGTTCTCAGATTTTGTTTCAAAAATGGGACAATGGGGCCTACTCTCAGTTGATCTATACATTATGGGAAAATATGTAATCAACTGCACTGATAGAATCCTGGACCACATACTGTAACAACATTCTTCTATGTAATAGGACAAAACCTTAAGTTGGGAATGAGGATATGCTTAGTTAATGGGGGGGTTGGATTTCAAAAATGAGATTTCTTCCATTTTTCCTAATTATGCATTGTCAGGTCTTTACAGTCCTTCAGAAGCCTGATAAGGAAGCTCAGTAAGCTTATGTATTATTATGTATCATCCAAGGGGAGAACAGAATGGTGGTTACCTCAAACAGAATGAAGAGGTACCGTTCAAAGTTTTACCAACTCATGTCTTATATTCATAATTAGGGCTTTGTAGTTTTGGGCATTTAAAGTCAAGTTGTTGACTTGTTATGGACCTGGGAGCTGAGAGCTGAGAGCACATTCCAGCCCGGTAAGAGATCACACAGCTTGGAGAGCGTGGGGGGGCTGAGGAAAAGGAGCAGACTAGCACCACCCTAAATTCCCAAGGGTATTTTCCCCCTTAGCTCAGTAAAGGAACCTTTAGTCTAGCAAGATTCTGTATAAGGTAGAAACAGTAAAGAACTAGAGTTGATTTCGGCTCAGCGTTGTTTCTTCGCCCATTTCCCGGACATCAATCTTGCTAAACTAAAGGTCCCTTTACTGAGCTAAGAGGGAAAATACCCCTGGGAATTTAGGGTGGTGCTAGTCTGCTCCTTTTCCTCGCCCCCCCCCCCCACACACACTCTCCAAGCTGTGTGATCTCTTATCAGCCTGGAATGCGCTCCCAGCTCCATAACACCAGTGCACATAGGAGCAGGCATATAGTCCCTGACTGCAAATTCTTAAAACTAAATGCATTTTTTCCCAGGATTGTGATGCGCTTGCAGAGGCAGGTGCATGATCCCAGGAAAAGATGCAGCTGCAAATGGGTGTTATACGTGCTCAGAAGTACCTTTTTGTTTTTGAACCCATGTCACTGCCCAGCCCTACCCGTAAAGAATTCATTCTCAGAGTGTTGATATTATAGCCAAGAAAATGGTATCAACAAACTTGGGAAGAAAAGGAAAAAAGGGGTAGGGGAACATTCTAAAATAGCTTGAAAAGATTTGAGCATGCTTGACAGACATGGAAAGACAACTGACTGCTAGGGAGGAAAGTCTGGGTAGGCAGCACGGAATAGAATATCCTGAATGAAGACCTGGCTGGCTGGAATACTGAATAATGTGTTCCCCACCGTCCTTATATTTCACTTCCCATTTGTTTTTCAGGATACTATAGGGAGCTACTAAGGGGGCGCGATGGCTCAGCGGTTAAGACGCCAGGCTTGTCGATCAGAAGGTCGCAAGTTCGGCAGTTCGAGACCCTAGCCCCGCGTGACGGAGTGAGCGCCCGCACTCGCCCCAGCTCTTGCCAACCTAGCAATTCGAAAGCATGCAAATGCAAGTAGATGAATAGGTACCACTTCGGTGGGAAGGTAACAGCGTTCCGTGCGCGTCATGTCAGCCACATGACCGCGGAAGCGTCTTCGGACAACGCTGGCTCTTCGGCTAACAAACGGAGATGAGCACCGGCCCCTAGAGTCGGACACGACTGTGTAGGGAACCTTTACCTTTATAGGTACCTACTATACATTCAATTCTTTTCCTTGCCTTAACTGTGTCTTTCGGTTGTTTTTTTCTATTGTAGTAGGTTGGTTGTTTTTTTTACTGTCCATGCAAGTGAGAAATAAAAAATCAGAATGCTGTGCCATTTTAAGAAATTAGTTTTTTAAAACAAATGATGCAATGGACAGTGGGTTTGACAATACCTAATCTCTCAGAATTTCCCTTTCCCGCCAGGTGCTGCAGATGGTGGCGCTGAATCTCCAGCTTTAGTCGATGATAATGGCAGTGAGGAGGATTACAGCTATGAGGAACTCTGCCATGCCAACCCTAGGTACTTGCAGCCTGGAGGCGAGCAGCTAGCTGTCAATGAGGTAAATTTAATAAATAAATGATTGATTGATTGATTGATTGATTGATCTTCTTAGTCAACTAGATTAGGTTTTCATTTCCACAGAATGACCATTAGAGCATGGGTGTCCAACCTTTTGGCTTCCCTGGCCCACACTGAGTGAAGAGGAATTGTCTTGGGCCACACATAAAATATATTTCATTTATTTATTTATTAAATTTTTATCACCGCCCATCTCTCTCCTCAGGAGGGACTCTGGGCAGTTTACAATAAAATGATTTCTTAAAACAATAACCATAAAATACAAGAACAGTATATAAAATATAAATACAGCTATTAAATAGTTATAAAATAAGAGTAAAATCCAAGTGGTAGAAAGATCTAATACAGTCCATGTGTGTGAGGAGCATTCTAAGGCACTAGCCATCCCCAGGAGTAACTATTCCCTTCCCGGCCCCAAGCAAGGTGGCAGAGCCAAGTTTTCAGGTTCCTCTGGAAGGTCAGGAGAGATGGGGCTAACCTCACCTCTGGGGGCAGGATGTTCCAAAGGGCGGGGGCTACTGCAGAGAAGGCCTGCCTCCTGGACCCCGTCAAATGAAATTCTCTTGCAGACGGGGTCCGCAACATGCCCTCTCTGCACGATCGGGTGGGACGGGTTGATGTATTGGGGACAAGGCGGTCCCTCTAACCTGGCCCCATGCCATGTAGGGCTTTAAAGGTGATGACCAACACCTTGAATTGGACCTGGAAGCAAACTGGTACCCAATGCAGCTCACACAACAAGGGTGTTATGTGTGCTGATCTAGGGGCACCAACAATAGCTTGCGCAGCCGAATTCTGGACCAGCTGTAGCTTCCAGATACTCTTCAAGGATAGCCCCATGTAGAACACGTTGCAATAATCTATATGGGAGATAACAAGGGCATGAGTGACTGTTCAAAGGGCCTCCCGATCCAGGAACGGGCGTAACTGGCGCACAACACGAAGTTTTCAAGCAGGAGTCATGAGTCCAGGAGGACCCCCAGATTCCGCACTGGGTCTGTCTGGGGCAGTGCAACCCCATCCAGAACTAAAGATGATAATGTCCCAGATATGGAACAGCCATTAACCCACAGCCACTCCATCTTACCAGGGTTCAGCTGAAGCCTATTGTCCCCCATCCAGGCCCCTACAGCCCCCAGGCACCGAGAGAGGGCAGTCACAGTATCACTTACCTCACCTGGGACGTGATGGGATGTATGCTGGCTTAAAGGGAAAAACCAAGGCTTGTGAATAAACAGACAAGAATGCAGCTTTTTAGGGCCAACAGTGTTTACTGGTAGCATAAGGCAATAAATGCAGATATAGTACATTATTGCAAAAAGGTAAAACAAAAACAACAAACTTAGAAGCAGAGATACGTGTATTGATCCCAGGGCCAAAGCTCACGCCACGGCCTAATGACAAAGGCAGGCATGACTGCTCTGCTCAGCCCTTAGAAGCAGGATACGCACACAAACATGACTAACAAGACCAGACAAACGTCTAGCAGTCAAGAAGCATAGAACACCATTTTGCATGGGGAGATATTCAGTTCTTTCAGCATTCTGATAGGCTGACGGTTAGGTATGACGCACACCAGGCCCAAAGGCACACAGCATTGGGTGACAGTGGCTTGCATCCAAGCAGGCAAGTGAGTCCCCCCCTCCTTGTCTGGGGGGGCCTGGGCAAGGCTTCCCACAGAAGGATATCAGGAGACATTTGTTCTCATGGGAAGATCCAGAACCTAGACGTAAACAATACACACGTGACTATTGTTATCTGGCACCTGCACTTCACGTCACCATGAGAACGCTTTGCTTTGTACAGAGATAATTTGCCAAAACACTTTTGCATTGTAGAGAAACCCAATTTCCAATTACATATAGTATAGGAAATCTGACAGGACGGAGATGTATAATTGAGTATCATCAGCATATTGATGATACCTCATCCCATGATGACAGATGATCTCACCCAGTGGTTTCATGTAGATGTTGAAAAGGAGTGGAGAGAGAACCGAACCCTGTGGCACCTCACAGAGGAGGGGTCGAGGCCACTGTCTCGAGTCGGGTCCCAAATAATCTGGGATAGGCCCATGGCTGCCATGGTAGTCATGAACTCCCTAACTATATAATATAATTAATGTATATAAGTAATAAAACTTCATTTATTTTTTTATATTTTTTATTATAAAATTTTAAAAAAGAGGGCAACATAAAACTAGTGGGATATTTGACCTTGTTTTTGTGAAATTAATGCATCAATGTCTGGTTCGATGAAAGTGGTTGCAATTCTCAATGAGTTCTCAAGGTGCTTGTCAGAAATTTTAATTCTAATTTTACTCTTCGTGTGCTTCATCCTTGAAAATAGTTGCTCACAAATGTACGTTCTGCCAAAAAGCGGTGTCATGAATAAGGCGTGATTGTGAAGTGAGGGATATTTTTCTCTGGGAAGATAGGTCTTATAAAAGTCCAGTAGAGAGACATGATCAAATTTTTCTTTGAGTTGAATGTCTGATTGCAACTCTATGCATTCCATTTGAAAATTCGGAGGTAATGTAGTTATGTCGACTGAAAATGGAGTCGAAAATATACCAAAATATTGATGATTTTTCCGGAAATCTTGAAACCTGTTCTCAAATTCCTGTATCAAACCGAATAGCAAGGCTGCATATTTCTCGCTGTTCACAGGACTGTGTTTAGCCAACATATTAAAATGTATAAAATTATTTTCCATAACTTGAGCTTGCCATACTTTAAGTTCCATTTCAAACGCTGTTAATGGTTTGAAACATTGCAGTGATAAGTTGGTTTTCATCTTGAAGACACATGTGACTCATTTAAATGAGCGGTCAAATCCACCAAAAATGCTAAATCTATGAGCCATTTTTCATCTTCAAGTTCTGGCACAAATTTTCTTTTTGATTCCATAAATTACTTGATTTCATTTCGCAAATCATAAAATCTTTTCAGCATTTTACCCTGACTTAGCCACCTTACTTCAGAAAAGTAAATGCTGTCCCCATAATCAGCATCCATACTTTTAAGGAACTCCTGGAATTGGCAATGATTCAATCCCTTGGCCCTTATGAAATTCACTGCTTTGATGACAATTTGCATGACATTATCCATTTTTAAAGCTTTCGCGCATAAATTTTCTTGATGTAGAATGCAGTGATACTTCATCAAACGTGACTTGCCAGCAGCACTTGCGTCGTCTTCTATCTATTTTGTAAGTCCCTCACTTTTACCAACCATCGCCGGGCCCGGCACCATCAGTAGATATACCACATATGTTGATGTTAAATATATTTAAAGAAAATTGCTTTAATGTCATTTTTACTGCTTCATACAAATCAAGAGATTTAGTTGTGTCTTTTAATGGCACCAAAGAAGCCATTTCTTCAGTGACATTATATTCATTATCAATACCTCTAATAAAAATGGCAAGTTGAGCCGTATCTGTAGCATCAGTACTTACATCCATCGCCAAAGCATAAAATTTGAAATTAGCAGCTTTACTCTTCAAACCTCTTTCGATAGATTTTCCTGTTTCTTCAATTTGCCTGGCTATAGTCTGGTGAGACAAACTGATTTTAGAAAAATAGCTTTTCTTATCAGGACAAATTATATCTGCCACAGTTTCCATACATTGCTTAATAAACTCACCATCGGTAAATGGTTTTGAATTTTTTGCAATTAGATTTGCTACCAAATAACTAGCTTTTATAATAGAGTCCTTTTGAGTTGTACTTTTTTAAAAAAAAATTGTTGAGACAACAGACTTTTTTTCAGTTCCACTAATGTGTCTTTACGACAAATTCCTTGATACGCTTCGAATTTGGCAGCATGTTTTTCCGTAGAATGCCTTTTCAAATTGTAGCATTTGAAAACTGACACATTTTCCTTACAAATTAAGCATAGTGCCTTAGTAATTGTCTCGACAAAAAAGTACTTATCTGTCCATTTTTCATTGAATACTCTTCCTTCATCCGCAATTTTTCTTTTTTTCTTTTTTCTTTTGGGTTCTGTTTTCTGTTGAAACGACATTGAAGCCATGCTGGAATAAATTTATTTAGAATATTTTTTTTTAAGAAATAGCACAACAAGCCCATCGTAAATTGTTAGGTAGGTAACAAAGGTACCTAGGTAACAAAGCAAAGTTTAATAATCAAATAAGAAAACTTACATGTCTACTTAATAATAATAACAATAAACGCCTGTCGTCACAGAACATGTGTAGGTAGGTTGAAATATTATATATAACGGCAAGTTGCCACAAGCTGACGTGTGTAGCGGGCGGCAGCAGCGTTAGCACTGCACTGCCCTCTCCCTTACACAGCGTTCCGTTGTTTCTACCTACGTAGTCCGTGCTCGAAGCACTGCGCGATCGAGTCACGAAACAAATTGCAAAATAATGTTAAAAGTTTATGATTTTTTGGGGCCGCATTACTAGTTGTTCAGGGCCGCATGCTGCCCATGGGCTGCAGGTTGGACACGCCTGCATTAGAGCTTTGTGTCCGAAATCTGCACTTCGTTTATTCTATTTACTGAAAATTTCCAGCTTTGGAATTTCCAGACATTGCAACAGAAGATATGTAAAAAGTTCCACATTTTTGTCACTGCAGTGACTACTTATGCTTACACTTTGTACTTAGCAAGATCTTTTTCTTTTAACAAAATGTTTTTATTGCAGCTGATATGTGATGGGAACGTGGTCTGTGCAGAGGCTCTCTGGGATCATGTGACCATGGATGATCAGGAACTAGCCTTCAAAGCTGGAGAAGTCATCCAAGTCCTTGAAGCTTCCAACAAAGATTGGTGGTGGGGAAGAAATGAAGACAAGGAAGCCTGGTTTCCAGCCAGCTTTGTCAGGGTGAGTGAAGCAAGATCTCTCTACCTTTCAAGCACTTGTTCAGCCTTGGAGACCTGGTTAAATTCTGCACTGCTTCCTTTCGCAACAAGGCATCTAGACTGCAGTGATTCATTGGATTATTTTTCATTTTTAGTACTTGAGCTTCATTTAACCCCATCTATTAAAATCATCATTGTCCTGCTCTTGTGTTTCCTTCTGTTTGCTTAGAAAGACTATTCCTGTGTACAGAATTTCTTGAGTTGAGCTCAACTCTTGGTGACTACATGGACATCTCCATGTAATTTTATGACAATAATGCAGATGTGTTTGCCATTTCCTTCCTCTGAAGTGTTTTTTCAGCTTCCCAATCTAGTATATACACCTGAATTTGTTTGTTTGTTTGTTTGTTTGTTTCAAAAGACTTATATAGCTGCTTATATTGTAGCAACAACTCTGGGCAGTGCACAAAACAGTAAAAACATCCATAGCCCCCACATTGTAAAATAAAACTCTATAAAAACATTGCACCCCAAGGCAGCACTCTCCCATACATCTACACACCACCATCTTGCTGGGCTTTACCCTTGTTCTACCCCAATGCTTGCAGGAAGAGCCAGCTCTTCAAGGCCTTCCAGAAGGCAAGGAGGATAGGGGCCTGCCAGAACCTGGGGGAAGGGTGTTCCACAGGGCAGGCAGCTACAGAGAAGGCATGCTTCCTAGGTCCCACTAGATGACAACATTTAAGGGAAGGGACCTGGAGTGCACCTGTCCTATCTGACCTAGAGGCAGTCCTGCAAGTAGCCTGGTCCCATGCCATTTAGGGCTTTAAAGGTGATAACCAGCACTTCGAATTGCACCCAGAAAGAAACTGGAAGCTAGTGCAGCTCGCACAGCAGTGGTGTAATATGGGGAAAATGTGGAGCATCCAGAACTGCGTGCGCTGCCACATTCTGGACCAGTTACAGCCTCCAGGCACTGGGCCAGCACTGGGATAGCATCACTTAGCCAGGGGTGGAGATGTATTATTAGGTATCATCAGCATAGGCAGAGACTAAAGTCAGCTTTGTCTTTTCATTCCCAAATATTATTTTCCTTGTTTGCAGGCCTTTAATCTTCCAAGTTGCTGAATTTGAGGATATTATTTTTTCTTCTGCTTGTAGCATAAATAAGTAATGATTTCAAAAAGCATATTGTAAAGGCTAAATAAAGGTTTTCTTCTGTTGACAATAAGCTGCTATTAATTGAAACTACTCTTGAGATCACTTGTATCTTACTTGTTACTATGCAGCTTCTCCATACTGGTTTTAAGCAGGCAATAACTAAAACAACAGGTGGGCAACCTGTGACTCTGGACCACAGGGAACTCCCACTCTGTTTTACAGCCATGGAACCCTCTGAAATCATTCCATGGAAATATGAAATACTCAGTTTTCAATGGGACATTTTCATTCATTTATTTATTTTGCAAATAAACAGAAATAGATGCTTTAACATCTATAATCAGACATGTATCTCTGTCTGTAACTCCCAGTGGTCATGGCCAAATGCCCCACTAAATTGGAATTATGGCGTCATCATCCAATAAATTTAAAAAGCAACGCTTTTCTTTTTTCATGTATTTGTTTCTTAGATTTAAAGTGCGCCCATCTCTAAAAAGACACTGGACAACTTACAAAGTTAGAATACATCATATAAAAAGGAAAAAACGACCAATTTGGAATGATTGCTATAAGATGAGTGACCTGTGCTTTGAAAGGGGTTTAAAAATAGTAAAGGAAGGATTTTAAGAATAACAAGATAAATATTAACCTTTTGTCGTATAATAAGGGAGCTAGAGACAAGTCAGTCTTGAGGACCGAGGACTTACTTCTGAAGTTAAATCACAATGACTTTCAGTATAGTTTCCTGTAAGAATATGGAGAATTGGGTACTTCCTTATGCTAGATTTTTTTTTGCTCATTTTAGCTTGCTATTACATATTCTATATAGTTAGATTGCCTAATAACTCAAATTCTGGGCAACATACAAATAAAATTAAATTCATAAAATATAGGACAGAAAAATAGTGGGGAAAACTGTATAATAACACCAAGATAAAATAAGCAATAAGAATAGAGGCAACATAAAATCACAATAAAGCTTGCAGCAAAACTAAGTGCAGATATCTAAAAACAATAAAGTGATTATTAATTCCTTAGAAAATAAAAAGATATTTCTTCACTTGGCACTAAAAGGACTATAGCATGGATACCAGGTGGGATTCTCTTAGGAGGGCATTCAGAAACAGGGTAGCACAACTGAAAAGGTCATATAGTCTCCACCATGTTATTTGACATGGTTATCTGTAGGGAAACTTTGACTAAGATTGTAGAATTCTGGTAATGGATGGAGATAATCCTAGGTATAGCTAGGCAAGGTACTTTAAAAGTTTTAAGTACCTTGCCCTGTTACTACTGACATCATGTTTCCAGAATGGTGTTGGTTATAGGTATACTTTTTCAACTCAATTGTTTTACCTCCTTTATCTTTTTATTCCAGCTACGAGTCAATCAAGAAGAACTTGCAGAATACTGTGGTGGCCTCCAAGATGAAGAACCAAATGTAGATCCTGAAAAGCATCGCCAAAAAATAGCAGAAAACAAGGATCAGATGAGAACTAATGTAATTCAGGAAATAATGAATACAGAGAGGATTTATATCAAACATCTCAAGGACATCTGTGAGGTAAGCTATAAAATTATAATGTAAGAATGGAGGAGAAAAGAAATCCAACCTTTGTCTCGGAGAGTCTGTGAGCCATCCAAAACAGTGATGTGGCCCTTAATGAACAGCACCATCACTAAACTCTGAAGACCTCTTTGGACTGTTCCTTTCTTTTCCTGTGATGAGATTTAAGCTGATTCACATATCCATGTTGCCCCAGTGTAAGTATGGGCTACTAACCATACTGTACTTCTATCCTTTTCTTGCCCCCCAGCCTACTGGGAAGGCAACCTTCACCTGTCTTTTCCTGCTACCTATCAAATTAGTGTTTGTGAAATTGTAATGGCTCAAGTGACAGAAATAACGATAAAACTATGGTGTTTTATTTATTTATTTATTTATTTCTTGGTCACTGGTGGAGACATTGGACAGGAAGGTATCAAGCCCAAGGGTGAGTCAACTGCTTGGGTTTATACAAAAGGTCTGTCAATAGAAACCACATGGCACAGGGCCTTTCCTGGCATGGATGGGAGGGATAATGAAGGAAGAGAAGCCCCAGATGGGTAATATGGCGCACACAGTCCAGACAGAACACCAGGCCATTACTATGGACAAAGTAGAGGAAAGGATTTCATTTCCAGCAGGTCTGTACATAGGAGTCAAGCAACATAAAGCTGAATTGTGGAGAAAACACAGGAGAACAGGAGAACGTGACAGGAAAAGGCAAAATGGGCAAAGAGAAGGAAGGAACTAATAAGTCAGAGTCATAATAACAAATCTTTATAATAAAATTCAAAGAAATCCTTTTGTGCTTTTCACAATAAAGGTTGCTTGTGATCATGATTTCTATTTAATCATTTTGTTTGGTCTGAACTGGCCCTGTGTCTGTCAACTGCTCCTCCGATCCCTGTCCTCAAGTGAAAGGGACACTGACCTTTTGTAAATGTTTCCCCAACCTTGTTTTAAAAAGATACAGGAAGGCACTTGCTGCTACTCGTAGAGCATTGCATTTCTTTGAGCAGAAAACCAAGTTGTGAGCCTATTCAAGTACTGCGCTAGGTTTTCTTGCCATGGAAATACGCTACAGTTGTCTGGGAGCAAGCTGGAATGTGTTGTCCAGATGTTCTGCCAGAATAATTGTTACTTCCTTAAAGTAAATTAATTCTGCAATGCTGTGGAATGCAGTCCCTGTATCTTGACTTTGAGACACGTAAAATAATTGTTCCTTATGAATTCTAAGGAAGTATGGCAGGAGACAAGTGAGGAAATGTTATGTTTGGACTTCTTTTAGTGTAAAATGGTAGAACACGTATCTTCAGTTTTGTTTACCATGATCAATATTAAGACCCCTGTGGTTGGATTTCTAGGGATACATTCGGCAATGTCGCAAACATACAGGAATGTTCACTGTGGCCCAGCTAAGCACCATATTTGGAAATATTGAAGACATTTACAAATTCCAAAGAAAATTTTTGAAAGATCTAGAGAAGCAGTACAACAAAGAAGAGCCCCACTTAAGTGAAATAGGATCCTGCTTTCTTCAGCATGTAAGTTGGTTAAATGCCCTCGTTTGATTAAAAAGTGCAGTGCAAGAGAAAGAGAGTTTGGTGAGCTGGGGAAACTATGGTGAGATAACACTGCAGGATTAATATCAGCATGATTCAATAAAGGCTATAGGCAATTTTTCAGTAATGTTTTCAGAAGGGGCCAAGGCCAGAGTGAGCAGGCTGATTATGCAAAAGGGGCCAGGACTTGGCAATCTATATTATATATATTTTAGAGCTTAAACCAGTTTTTGGGTGTTCTTCATCTCAAAATGTTAGAGAACTATGCCATAGATTTTCAGCAGCCTTAACCAGGGAGGGCTTTGTGGGCTGCAGAAAGGGGAGAGGGGACAGTTGCCTACTTTTTAAAGAATCTCCTCAGTTTTACCTTCATCTTTGCATACAGTCACTGGAATGTTCTAACACCATGACTCAAAACTTGGTAGAATGTATTTATTTTCATATAAAACCTCTTTAAAAGAAGTTGTGATTGATGAATAGGAAACAAATGACCTGATCTGCAGAGGTTTCCAGTTTCCTGCCTCAGGTGGGAAAACTAAATCATGTGAAGCCATGTCTGTAGCTTGAATCATGTCGACTGGATTTCTATTTTCTCAGTGGAAACGTTTCGCTCCTTATCCAAGAAGCTTCTTCAGTCCTTGGATAAGGAGCGAAACGTTTCCACTGAGAAAATAGAAATCCAGTTGACATGATTCAAGCTACAGACTGTTCCACCTGGATGACTGAGAACCTTCATCGACATGTGAAGCCATGGTATATGCAGATTCACTCAGGACCAATTTCAATAAATGCATTGCCATTTCTTGGGGTGGCTGTGACTGCAGAAATCACTGCTTGAAACAGCTCTAGAAAGCATACGGATGGGTCCAGATTTTATGTACTAGCAAGTCTTGACTTTAGCAGCCAAAAGACATATAGGCTGTATTGCAGAGCTTTCCAAACTGTGTGTCGCGACACAAAAGTGTGTCGCCACACACAGCGTGGTGTGTCGCCACACCACCCGGAAGCGGCGGCGCGCGCGTGCACGGCGGCCGCCATGCACGTGCGCACTGCCGCACACACCCCGCGCCGCCGCACGCCCCTCCCGCGCCGCCGCCATGCGCGCGCCGCCGCACGCCCCCCGCGCCGCCGCATGCCCCCCCGCGCCGCCGCCGTGCGCGCCGCCGCACGCCCCACCGCGCCGCCGCCGTGCGTGCGCGTGTCGCCGCTGCTGCCGCCGCCACCAGGTGTGTCGCCAGCGGCGGCACTTTGGAAAGCCCTGCTGTATTGTATTTTTTGTTCTGCAAATACTTGGGTGTTTGCCTAAAATGTGATTCTGCAGGGATTCATTCATTCTGGGTCCTGCATGCCTGACAGACTGCCATGCTCAATGGTTCGTTTTTTGTCACCTATCTGAGAAACAATTATATTGTCTCTGTGCCTTTGCAGGAAATCCAGGTGTGACTTACATCTCTGTCCTGTCCCTTTCTTCACTTTGAAACAGCTGCAGAATTGTGGAAGCAATTTCTACAGCTTGCAGTCCATCTGTGTCTTTAGTTTCCTCCTTCCAGCTGTGAGGTATTTTAAAATTGGTATTTCCTATTTTTGTTTTTGCTTCTTTTAGCAAGAAGGCTTTGCCATCTATTCTGAGTATTGTAACAATCATCCTGGAGCCTGCCTTGAGCTCTCCAACCTAATGAAACACAGCAAGTACCGCCATTTTTTTGAAGCTTGTCGCCTCCTTCAGCAAATGATTGACATTGCCATTGATGGTTTCCTCCTCACACCTGTTCAGAAAATCTGTAAATATCCCCTGCAGCTTGCTGAATTATTGAAGTACACCACTCAGGATCATAGGTAAGGCCAAGTGTTGTGGTTTTTCTGTGGGGAAATTCCACATTCAGGTTGCCTTCTGTCCACTCACCAAGGATATCTGCAGGATATGGTCAATAAAGTCAAGAGAGCAGCCATGATGGTGCAATCAAAGTTCCACTTGTTTTTCGTGTGCATCGCAAACACACACAAAAAAGAAAGAGCTTCAATTGCACCATTGTGGCTTCTATCTCGACTTTTTTCGCCAACACCTCTGCCTTTCACTTTGTTTCCAGAAGCACAGACTTAGGTTTGTATGTCCTCTTCATATACAACACTTAGTGACAGTGAAAGGAAACAGCTTTTAAACCATCTTGAGAAGTAGGTAAAATGGTTAAACTGGGTTGAAATGTAAATTATGTATTTTAGCTGAGAGCATTCACTTAAATTGGGGCAGAGCAGAGCATCTGTAGCCTCTAAGGTGCCCATGATAGCCCTAGACACAATACATGGAACCCCAAAATTAAATTTTAAAAGTTAAAATGGAAATGGTCGAACCTTGTAAAATTTTTGAACAAGAATGGCAAAATCCTGTTAGATTTCCATGTTTCTGCAAGAGACCTGTTGAGATTTTGGCATTTTTGTGCAATGTATCAGGGGTGCGATTGCCAAAACTTGATGATCCCATGAAGTTTTAAGCAATTTTATTTCTTTGTGTAGAGGAGATCCTCAACCTCTTGAAACATTGTCAACCTAGCCTTGCACTTCCCTTCATGACACTTTCCAGATATACTAGAGTTACTACTATCTAATTCGCAGCCAGTATGGTCAACTTCTGTGACAGAGTTGAGGAGCTGAGGGCCTTCTGGATATAGTTTTTGAAGTCTTTGCAGCTCCCAGCCAGCACAGCCAATGGGGTGGAATGCTGGGAGTTGTAACTACTTACTAAGGTAGGGAAGACTGATTTAGAAGATGAACCAATCATTCTTACTCTGTTTTCCACACCTCACTGAACTCTTTTTAATTCACACAAACTAAATGGAAATTACTAGTGTGAGGGAAAGTGAACTGTTGTATGATAAATTATGATTCAGAGCTTTAATGCTTTGTTGATTACATAATATGTCTGATACAAGTTCCGCTATTCTGAATGGACTGAAGTGCATTCAGAATTTTTGAGTAATCAAATAAAGAGGAACTTGCTTTATACGAGATTTCTCACCCTAGAGCTCTCAAGATATGCTGGATGACAGCTCCCATCACACAGCCATGAATTTCAAATTACATGCATATGAATCCCTCTTGTAATCCTATATCCTTGCAACATTATAAATCACCCACTTCCTACAGAGCGTACCCTACATTGCAGCCTAGGGAAAATGGGAAATGTAATCTAACACAAACTAACTTCCTAGATTTCTTTGGGCCACTCAATACCTCTCAACATATTCTATCTCACTTATTCTTATCTAATATGGGGATAAAGTGGGTAACTATGCCAGGAGAGAATTCAGAGGCAGAGGTCAGTCCTAGATATACCCTAGTACTAGCTCTGTGATTATTTTAATTGGAACCATCTGCTCTATTGCCTAGGGAGCTGTTGCCAGAGCTACAGAGGTCTGTAACCTTTTCAGGCACTGAGCCTTCTTGCATAATGTTGTGCAACGTCCTGGCCCCTGCCATTCATTTTAATCGCTAGTGAGAGTTCAGCACTCTTTTCTAGGAGTCACAGAAGAATTTACGAGATTTCAGCATTCCCATACAAGCTCATGAAATCTGATTTGAAAATGGTGAAATCTTGTGAGCTTAATAATCATGTGAGATTTTGAATATTACATTTTTATTTAATGTATTGGTCTTTCAGTGCTTTCTAGGGGGCTGTGAGTGCTCTGGCTTTTATTGATGCAGTTTTGCTGACCTCTGACTTGCTGTCAGCTCTCTAAAATGAATGACAGAAAATTGCAACTGTGCACTGTGTGAAGTATTCACAAGTAGCAGTTGAGATGCTCAGTTTATGGTCTTTCCAGTTAATTGCATTTTGAAGCATAACTGAAAAGTGCATTTGTTGAAATCATACAGCCCTTTTACATGACTTTTATCATGCCAGAAGTAACATAGGTGGATATTACCTTTGAAATATTCTCCAATATCAGAATCTTTCTGCAACTAATAACTTCTAATATGAGCAAGCCCACTCAGAGAGCTGGAATAGCTCTGCTTGTTTGAATCACTCTTGTGATGCATTTTATTATTGTTTCCAGTTGACTATGCTATGTATTGAATAACACAGAGCAGCAAAGGGGGTCATTAGGCACATCTTTGCTAAATCTAAAGGTGGCTTCAAAAATTGCTCCATAGGCAGTCTCTTTTTTTCAGCAAGGCTACAAGCTCTAATTCCTGTTGTAAAAGTGCTCAAACGATGAGGCAATTAAGCATGTGAATTCATAAAAAAAATCAGTTAATATGCAACCTGGACAGGAAGTTGCAGCAATTATGTCACATACCCTTCTGAGACAGAAATCCCTTTCAACACCAGCTGCCCAGCCAGACTGTTAGGAGTGTGGGAGATACTTGTTGTCTGATTCCTTCCTTTCCAACTTTCTTCTTTGGGACTAATGCAGGGCCGCCTTGGAAATTCTGAAAAGACTTGCATAGCTTTGTAGAGAAAAGGCTCCAGCCTTCCTTTCATCTGAGCTGTCCCATTTTCACTCTGCATACACAAAGGGATTGCTGTTTGAGCAATTTATTTATTTATTTAAATTTATATAACCGCCCATCTCCCCCAACGGGGAACTCTGGGCGTTTTACAATAAAATAGATTAAAACAGGATAAAACATCAATGTACAATATATAAAATTAATAAATAATTATAAATCCAGATGGAGATGGAATTAAACGAAGGACAATAAATTAAGGAATTAACCACCCCCATGAGGAACTATCCCTTCCTCCTTCCCATGCCAGGCGGCAGAACCAGGTCTTCAGCTCTTTCCTAAAGGTCGGGAGGGAGGAGATCTGCCTCAACTCTGGGGGCAAGATGTTCCACAGTGTGGGCGCTACCACAGAGAAGGCCCGCCTCCTAGACCCCATCCGATGACATTCTTTAATTGATGGGGTTCGTAGCAGGCCCTCTCTGAATGACCTGGTGGGGCGGGTCGATAAAATGGGGATAAGACGGTCCTTCAGGTATTCTGGCCCCATGCCATGTAGGGCTTTAAAGGTAATAACCAACACCTTGAATTGTACCCGGAAGCAGACCGGCACCCAATGCAGCTCGCGGAGCAGAGGTGTTATGTGTGCAGATTTTGGTGCACCCAAAATTGCTCGCGCGGCCGCATTCTGCACTAGCTGAAGCTTCCCTTTAGTCTTCAAGGGTAGCCCCATGTAGAGCGCATTGCAATAATCTACATGGGAGATGACGAGAGCATGAGTGACTGTTCGGAGGGCGTCGCGATCCAGGAATGGGCGCAACTGGCGCACCAACCGAAGTTGTGCGAAAGCCCTCCTAGCCACGACTGCCACCTGCTCTTTGAGCAGGAGTCGTGAGTCTAGAAGGACCCCCAAGTTGCGCACCGGTTCCGAATGGGGCAGTGCTACCCCATCAAGAACCAAAGATGATAATTTCCCAGAAGACGCTAGGCCATCAATCCACAGCCACTCGGTCTTGCTAGGGTTCAATTGTAGCCTGTTGTTCCCCATCCAGGCCCTCACAGCCCCCAGGCACTGGGACAGGGTTGTCACTGCATCACTTACTTCACCAGGGATGGAGATATACAATTGAGTATCATCCGCATACTGATGATACCTCATCCCATGGTGTCGGATGACCTCGCCCAGCGGTTTCATGTAGATGTTAAATAGGAGAGGAGAGAGAACTGAACCCTGCGGCACCCCACACAAGAGGGGCCGAGGGTCAGATCTCTCCTCTCCTATTACCACCGACTGGGATCGGCCTCGGAGGAAGGAGGTGAACCAGCGCAAAACTACGCCGCCCACCCCCAACTCCCTAAGTCGCCCCAACAGGATACCATGGTCGATGGTATCGAATGCCGCTGAGAGATCCAAGAGAGCAAGGATGGATGCACTACCACCATCCCGCTCCCGCCAGAGATCATCCGTAAGCGCAACCAATGCAGTCTCCGTCCCATATCCCGGCCTGAAACCTGACTGAAAAGGGTCTAGATAATCCGCTTCATCCAGGGTCCTTTGAAGTTGCAACGCCACCACTTTCTCAACCACCTTTCCAATTGTCTCTGCTCAGTGGAAAGATCCCATATTGGTACTTGTAGAAATGGACTGTACTGCCACTGTCCCCCATTGCCCACAAATCTCTATGTGAATGTATGCATGTGTGTCAGAGAGAATGCTAAAAAGACATTCGATTGTCCCAGTGTTTCTCAACCTTAGCAACTTTAAGATGTCTGGATTTCAACTCCCAGAATTCCCCAGCCAGAATAGGAAATGGGACAGAACACCCCCAATGCCACAACCCCTTTTTGGTCTTCTTGCTTCATCCTGCACCTGGGACCTTTCACGCAGACTAGTTCTGGAAATGGGTTTAGCACTCTTTCCGAAAAGTGATAAACTGGTGTTCAGAAACAACCTAACTCCTACACCAGTGTTTCTCAACCTTGGCAACTTCAAGGTGTGTGGACGTCAACTCCCAGAATTCCCCAGCCAGCCTTACTGCTCAGGGTCATTTGTTGATTAGAGTGGCATATAAACCTAGTAAGTAAATAAAATGTATCCTCTGCAGGGATTGACCAATGCCTTTCTTTCTTTGGCAGCGACTATAACGATATAAAGGCAGCATATGAAGCCATGAAAAATGTAGCTTGCCTCATCAACGAACGCAAACGAAGGCTAGAAAGTATAGACAAGATTGCTCGCTGGCAAGTCTCCATTGTCAACTGGGAGGTGAGGGGACATTGCCAGGCATTTTTCAAGCGTGAAGACACAGGTTTCTCCCAACTGTTTCATTGGGTGTTTTCTTATTTTGTGCTGCTTCCCTTCTGAAAAGGTGGTTGTTGATCTCCATCATGGTGATGGTGATTTACTTGAAGTAATTTATTAATTTATTTCACTTTTATTTTTCACAATGATTCATCAAAGGGCTGATGGCCTAAAAACTCAAAAAGCTGAACCAAACTCTTTCTGCCTATCCCCAAAAGGCAGCAAATCTGCAGGACAAGGGAACCATTCCAAATCAAGGAGCAATGATTGAGCTCCATTATTTACATATTTGAGGATTTTACAGTGTTTCCCTTAGCAGCCAGGTGATCACTTAGTTTTATACTTGAAATTGAGAAGAAGTGAAGTTGGACTCACTGTGAGTTGGAATCACTGTAGGTGTTTCCCCTTCCTGCACACCTGTTACTGTTTCTTCAGTCTCTAACATTTTTAGGATATAACCTTTACAGAGGAGAGGCATTTTTACTCGAATGGGCTCTCCTGGTTTAAGGTTGTTTTTATAAAACTGCAGTAATCTCATTGGACAGGGATTGGCAACTTTTTGGAGTACCATTTTTTAAAAAGTCTCAATTTTTGTGAAGCTTTGGCAATCATGGTCCATGATCTGGGAGGCTGGAGCACTATTTAAGAGTGTAATGAACACTGGAAATCCTAGGTACCTTTCTGATAACCCTTGGATTCAGGGAGATAATTTAATTTGGTTTAACTCTTAACACAATTATGTATATTTAAGTTCAGAATTCAGTAAGCATGTTAAACAGCCTGCTTCATTCTGTTTTGGAGAGGTCAGCAACCATTTGGGACCTGTGCACATATTGCTATTACTAAAACAGGGTCATAAGCACAATCACAAAATTGAAACAGAGAGTAAGAGAGACAAAGACAAAGACAAAGTTTTTCAGTAGGAAAGCATTTCTCCCTTATTCAAGAGTCAGGAAGAGTTCTGGCAGCATCTTTTCAGTCTAACAAATTTTATTAAAAGGCATAAAGTGTGTGTGTGTGTGTGTGTGTGTGTGTGTGTGTGTTTAAATAAAATTTTAAAAGAATAAAAACAACACAAATTTTGAAAGAGAAAAGTAAGGAAAGTAAAATGAAGTAATAAGGAAGTGGGAAAAAGTGCAGAGAAAGAAATAGAAAAGAAAAGAAAAGAAAAGAAAAGGCTTCCGGTCTTCTTAACAGCAGTTACAAGTACATTTATATTTTACCCTCTCTCTCTCAGGTTAAAACGCATACGTTTTTGGTGAGTAAGCTTATGCCTTTTAATAAAAAGTATTTGTCTGAAAAGGTGCTACCAAACTCTTGATTTTTGCCTAACCTAAACTACACAGCTCTCCTCTTACAATATCCCTTATTTAAGTGACTTAAGATAGTAGCTCCAGACAGCTGAGTAACAGGAAAAAAGCTTAGTTCCCACCAAACATCCTATTGCCACAAGGATCTTTGGCAGGGATAGATGTCTCTTTCTGTCTGTTTTTCACCAGGAAGTTATCTTCCAATATTTATGTGCACAACAGACCATTCCACTGGCTTAAATGGAGGGGAGGACCTACAGCAGTGTTTCTCAACCTTGGAAACTTTAAGACGTGTGGACGTCAACTCCCAGAATTCCCCAACCAGCATGGCTGGCTGGGGAATTCTGGGAGTTGACATCCACACGTCTTAAAGTTGCCAAGGTTGAGAAACACTGATCTATAGGAAGGAGAAATAAACTTCCCACCAGGGATCTTGTAGCTCTTAATTCATTGATGGGGAGTGGTTGACATCTATTTCTAATATTTTTCCTTGGGAGGGTGGGGTGGGTGTCTTCCCCATTCCGGTAAGTGAAGATCTTGCTGTATTTACTGGCATCGGGATCAAAAAAGTGTGGCAAGCAGTTCAAGATTGGTGGCTACCGTATTGTAGACTAAGCCATACATTAAAGACTAACATAAGAATGAATTATTCACCCACCTAACTTCATTCATGGTAGCAATAAAAGAAAATAAAGTTGGGTATCTCCTTTTCAATTTTTTACAAATAGGGGCAAGACATCTTAGGCAAAAGCTCTGAATTAATCCACTCGGGAGAATTGACCAAAATCTCCAAGCAAGGCAAAAGCCAGCAAAGAACTTTCTTTCTTTTCGACCATCAGCTTGTGTTCTGTAAGAAAGATTTATTGAGAAGGGACATGCTGTACTACAAAGGCCGGATGGACATGGATGAAGTAGAGGTGGTAGATGTTGAGGATGGCAGAGACAAAGACTTCAATATCTCTGTTAAAAATGCTTTCAAAATTGTAAATAGTGCTACAGAAGAAGTCCATCTATTTTGTGGGAAAAAGCCAGGAGATAAAAAAAAGTGGCTGGAGGCTTGTGCAAATGAGAGGAGACGGGTGCAAGAAGACAAAGAAATGGGTAAGTATTATCTTCTGCTAATTGAAAACATGAGAATGGAGGTTTGGAATCTTTTCCCGTTGCGCAATCTCTCCCACTGGCTGTGATACCCTTGATCCGTTGACTATTAAATCAGGGTTCCTGACACAAGCCCCTCAGGGATATGAAGGAATCTTTATTAAAGCCAGTGATTCATTGCACGATAAAGACTCGAGTTAATAAAGCTCCCGCAACCAACAGTTTAAGAATCTCCAAGTCCCCCCCCCCATTGGGATTCGCGGCTCGGTCGCCCTTCCCTTCGTCTCTGTTTTCAGGTCTTTCTGGGTCCGAATCAACTAATGCGGCAATATCGCCCTTTGATCTGTCCTGGGTGCTGAATTGCTTGGCACGATACTTTGATTAACATGTTTGCAGTTCTGTGAATACATCAAAACCCCATTGCCAGCATTCTCCCCTACTTTACACAACCCTGTGAGTTTAACAGGCTGGCGGGGTGTTCCTTCCTGGCACCATGGCAGGATGGCGTGGATGGCATCCTGACACTGGCCTTGTTGCCCACCTCCGCAAATCACCAAAACTATAGTGAGAATTTACATGATGTAGCCATCAGCGTTCTTGTGTAAGACCTCATGAGATTTTTGCAAAATAATGACTTTTTATTTAATTTGGGTATGAGGAGGTGCATTTGGGGTGTTGGCAAATGTAATGGGCTGGAAGGACCATGTTGCTGATTTCTTTATTAAGCCAAGATGAAATACTTTGTTTATTTCTGATGTGGTTTTGGTATCAGTGGATTCAAAACCACCCAGAGTCGTTGGGAAGTCAGGTTGTATATACATTTAATTTAAAATAATAATAACAACTTTTAAATATAGTGTTATGTACTATTTATGACTGAAAACAGCATCTCCAGGTTCTCAGGCATAATTCCTTGTGATCACCACTTATCTTCTTCATTTTGGTGGAGCTGTTCTGGACTGACAAATCTGCATTATTCTGAAGCAGACCGTTGGTCCATTTTCTCAGTATTCTCTACACCAGGGGTGGGGAACCTTTTTTCTGCCAAGGGCCATTTGGATATTTATAACCGGGGACCAGGGGGGTGGGGGGCAGGGTTTCTGGGATTTCCGCGGATCGGGGGCTGGAGTTTGCGGGCAGGGGCCAATCACAAGCACTGGGGGCGGGGTTTGCGGGTGGGAGCCCCACGGGCCTTAGGCGGGAACCCCCTGGGCCGTATACGGCCCACGGGCCTGACGTTGCCCATCCCTGCTCCACACCAAATGGCAATGGCTCGCTACTATTTTTCAGAAGTTATGACATCCTTGTGGAGATGTTGAGAATTGAAACAGCATTTCTGTGTGCAAAGTCTGTGCTCTGTTATTAAACTGTGACATGTGCTTTACAAGAGACATGTGGCTCCTCTTTTGAAATTAGATCCATTAGCTAATTGTTACTCAATGATGCTTTTTATTGAACTTTGCTTTAACAATGTATTACAGTCTGGTTCTTGAAACAGCATTGAAATCAGTATCATTTATCCTTCAAATATAGGAATGGAAATCTCAGAAAACCAAAAGAAGCAAGCAATGCAAAATGCACGGAAGTCAAGAGATGGGAAGATGAAAGGTGAATATTTAAAGCATCTTCCCCCATTGTGACCAAAGACTGGTTGATCCAAGATACTTTTCCCTTCACATGAAGAATGCTGTCTTCTTGCTCGGTATTAGGGGGGTGAGGAGGTGGCACATAGACCAGGCAATATAGATCCAAGGGACAGAAATTCCTATGCTTGACTAGCTGGATATTGGCAAGATATCACTGCTGGTTGTTAATCCACATATATCATTATCTTAATAAGTACATGACTCTGGATACATGGGGTACCTAGCAGGTGGAACAGGTGATTTATATGGTGCTGAACTATGACTCCCAGAACCCACTCACTGTGTTAGTTAATATGCTTAATTTTCTAGGTTTATACAATAATTTAACTATAAGCTAACCAATGTGCTCTGTTTGCATAACACTTTAAGCTCAGAAGAAATTAACGGTGGTTAAACAAGTTGTGTGAATGCATTTGCTTTGTCTTTAAAATACTTGGTTAAGCATGTGTGAAATCAGCCTCCTTGTGGGTCCTGTTCTCTGAATCAGCCAGGTTGTAGTTCCATGAAAACTAGTGTGTCACAGGCAATGGTGCCTCAAGAAAACACACTATTTGAGGTAGGAGAAGGACTGCCACTTGAGTAGAAAAGAGGATCTCCCAGTTTCCCCTCTTCTGTTGTTCCATTGTCCCATAAACTCTCTGACACCATTTTTCTCTGGCTGTTGTAATACTCCCATACTTAACGGTATCACTCTTGCTGGTTCTAGTGGGGTCCTCAGTGTGACACATTGCAAAATGGTCATTTCAGCAGCAAATTACTGTGGAGAATCAGGCAGCTTAGGCATAATGAATAAACTGTTGTGGACAGCAAAGTGGGTTGCCCCCAATTTACTATGTACCCTCTTTAATCCCTGGAATTTTGCCTAATGGTGCGAGTGGCCCTGGCCTCAGATTCCCATTCCCTGATGTATAGCAAAAAGTGTCATGTGAACTGCCCCTGAATTGTAATCTTTGGATATTGTTTTCCTTCTACAGGTGTCAGTTATAATGGATGCCCAATGCCACCACCACACCAAAGTTTACATCCTATCCATCAGCGTCACGTTACGGTGCCCACCAGTATTCCACAGCAGCAGGTGTTTGCCCTGGCAGAACCAAAGCGGAAACCATCACTTTTCTGGCACACTTTTAACAAACTGACACCATTTAAGAAATGAATTACCCAAGGCTCATGGACTGGACCTGGAAGGCCATCTGGAAAAGGGGAACAATTTGCCAGCAAATATTTTGTTGGTCCAGTTGGAAAACCAACTGGAGAGAAGAAATTGGGCTCTATTCCTGATTTTCTACCATAACCTTCACTGAACAACATGAAGTATACATGGGTTATTGAAGGAGGTAGTGAATGATCTGAATATGGTCCTGAATCAATAAACAGACTGATGGGAGAGCCGCCACTTGACCACAATAGCAAATTGCTGCTGTCTCAGAAAGTGGCATGTGCATATGTCACCCTTGTACCAAAGGAATGGTTAAAACCCCTTAAGTCATTTCGCCAAGCTTAATAATGAATGGATTGGCCAAATTTAGAAATAAGAAGGATAGCCTTTCCCCCTTTGTGCAGAATTTTGCAAAAAGTGGTCTCCTCCTCCCTATGGATCTTATATGATCAAGTTGTCGCTACTGAGAAAGCTGCTCAGTTCTTCCTATTTGTCTTTGTTTGCTGTGTTCTTCTGTTAAGTGGGAGTAAGACTTCCTCCAAGGCATATTCATGGCAAAAGGAAGAAAATGTGAACTTAGTGTCATAAATAGATGAACGTGCATTTTTATATGAAGAAAGGCCCCTGTGGACTGTGGGTAGAGTCTTACCAAAACCGGTACTTTGCTGCATGCATTATCTGCTCATCAAGAAACTGATTTCATTTCATTTTGTTATCTGTAGCTCTTGAGCCTATGAAAATTGCATCTTTGGTTTCCAGTGTGCCTGCTTGTACTGTATGAAAAATGGAAGTGTTTTTTATGTTAGGAGTGCCTTAAATGGCACCAATGTGACTATACAAAGATAAGAATATGAAAAAAAAGCAACCTGAGAGACTCTTCACTCAATCCCATAAATATACTCATTCCATCTGGTTTGTGGGATTTCTGACAAAAAGGACTTTAAACAATTTCCAACATGATCTTTTTATGTGGTTACTCTTATGTGCATCAGACAAGCAAGAAGAGGCTTAGCAATTATTTCTTTGTCATTATATTAAGGGTATCCAACTAGGACCATCTGGTGACATTAGAAATGAATTTTGATTAAACTTGGTAGAAACATGGCCTATTTATGGAATATTAAAATGATATGTCCTTGTTTTGATTTGGTTTGTTCTCTTCTGTGAAATGAAATTGGTTTTTTTTAACATGGGGTTGCCAAAAATATCCTCCCTGGAGAAAACTATCATAAATTAGAGTTTATGGCACGCCATTGCTGGAGTCATATATTGCTAATGCTTACAGTAAAACACTGGATCTTGAGAATAGGATGGGATATGTGGTTTGCAATTAGCATTAAGCCATAATGGGTGTATTCAGTTTAGCCTGTTGCATTAACCCAACCTCTGCAGTTTGTAAACCATGGCTCGTGGCTCAATCTATTGAGCATATCCAGCCAATTGTGATTTATTCAATAAACCACGGTTTACAAAACTACAGCTCAGAGCAATGTATGACCAGTTTCTGACAACAAAAACATTCAGGGATTTTTATGTTATTTTATTTTTGCTATGAAGGTTGGTTTCGGCGTATGTGTGTGCACTTTTCTTAAAAAAGCAGTATCAGCCTTTTCTAGATATGTTGGACTGCAATTTCTTAGCCAGCATGGCCCAAAAGAAAAGCTAAACTGTATGAAGGGCCATGGTTTCACCCAGATGAGGTGAAATGTAAAACAAGTATTTGAGTCCATTCCTGAGCATAGTTGCTAGGAAGTAAACCCTTTTGATTTCATCGGAACTTACTTCTGAGCAGACATGGCTAGGAGAGGTTGCCATCCAGCCAAAGTGCAGCACTTCTCAGTCTTCATTTCAACACACATCCTTCGGTATTAAAGACTGAACTTAGGGAGATTCAGCACTTCCAAAATTTGGCTGCATTGTGTCGTGGTATGTACAGTACATACATACATACACACATCAGTGTTGTTATTATTTTTAACAGTTGGCAGCTTCAGCAGTAAACAATAAAAACTGTCTCTGATATGACAAAAATGCTAACAGAAGGTGCATCTGATTAGCTCTGACTGATTTTATAGATATATTGAAGAATTGGTGCACCTTCTTTTTTCATACTGCTAGAAATGTCTTTCTTTACTAACAGGAATGTTTAAACACGAGCGGATAGCTTTTAATAACAGGCATGCTAGATATGTCTCTGTACATAGCATAGAAAATCCTGCAAAACAGTCCTCCTTCCCTCCAGATGTGCTGGATTTTGACTCTAATTCCAACATAGCATTGGCACTGGATTAGGGAAGCCGAAGTTTTAATTCACCTGGAGAGCACTGGGCTGGGAGAGGATGCTTTAAAATAGTTTTGATGCTCAACTGAATTGTTCATTGTGCTGTTCATACTTGCTTTTGATACTAGCCCTTTTTTCCCCAAAGATGTTACATTTTTAAAAAAAATTGCAATAGTGATTGCCATTTCACATGAAAACAGGTATCTTCTTAACTGCTTGTTTGGTTTGGACAGCCATGTTTTGCAAGAACAAGTAGTGGATGTGTGCACAAAGAGAAGTGGCCATGCAAGGACATTTGAACTTGTCTTGCATCATGCGTATTTTTAGTATGTGCCCCTAAAATTGTGTCTTAACAATTGGGACTTGTAACAAAACATTATAATGTATTTTAGATGGATGAGCAACCATTCTTGTTTGGGGCTCACACTGCGTTAAAAGGATTTTCTTGCAGCTGAGTGCTGCAGGGGATATGCCTAGGATGTGATGGTGTCATCAGAAGATATGGGAATTTTTAATCGTTTTGGCAGGTTCCAAATTGGGCAAGTTTTCTTAATATTAATAGATGCATTAAGTGTGTTGGAAGTTTAATATATCTATTTCCTTTTATTCCCCACCAAACATCAGAAGTCACAGCATTTTGCTTATGGTGGTTTGCAGCCACACTTCAGTGCTGTGATTTTGGGAGTATTTAGGGCAGTGTTTCTCAACCTTAGGGGCGTGGTGTCTCGGCGCGTAAGACACCACGCTCGTCAATTGAAAGATCGCAAGTTCGGAGGTTCGAATCCCTAGCCCCGCGTGACGGAGTGAGCTCCCGCACTAGCCCCAGCTTTTGCCAACCTAGCAATTTGAAAGCATGCAAATGCAAGTAGATTAATAGGTACCACTTCGGTGGGTAGGAAACAGCGTTCCGTGCGCGTCATGCGGCCACATGACCGTGGAAGCGTCTTCTGACAACGCTGGTTCTTTGGCTAACAAACTGAGATGAACACTGGCCCCTAGAGTCGGACACGACTGCACAAATGTGCGGGGGGAACCTTTACCTTTACCTTCTCGACCTTGGCAACTTTAAGATGGGTGGACTTCCAACTCCCAGAATTTCCCAGCCAGTAAGGCTGGCTGGGGGATTCTGGGAGTTGAAGTCCACCCATCTTAAAGTTGCCACGGTTGAGAAATACTGATCTAGGGGGTTATGAGGCATAGCTTGTCTACCTCTCATCATAATAAAATATCAAAATAGCTATGTTTTTCTTCAGGAAGACCTTCTACTCCCCTTCTCACTGTTTCCTATTTCTTCCCCAGATGACAGTCAACATTCAATAGCTATTAAACATAGGTTTGACCTGTTTAGATGGAGGGACTGCTGTGTTATACTGTATTTATAGGAAGAGGCCTCCATTTCTATTGGCACTCTTTCTTAGTTCAATACGAGAGGTAGTAATGGATATCCACTATTTTGCCTAGACAAAAGAGAAAGGGAGGGGTAGAACACCATCCTCTATTCTCTGCCTGATTGTGCCCAGTTTCTTTTTCAGTAAACACTGCAGATTTAGACGTTGAGATGAGCAGAACACTTTGAATTTGTTTGCAGATGCACTGACATTGTATGGTAGTCCCTTGGGTTCAAAGAAGACACGCTGTTGTGCATTTCATCTGTGGACACAGAGGTGGCTCTGCAGTCCCAGTCTGGAAGCGCAGAGTCTAGCACAGTGGGGGCACTGGAAGTCCATTGTTGTAGTAGCTGTGGGTGTGATTGTGTGCTGCTGCTCACGGTTTTCTATCAGTTTTTGGCGGCATCGGAAGCTTCATAGCACAGGGCTCGCCAGCGGGTTCTGTCAGCAGCCGCAGCTTCTAGTTCCCTTGGCCGAATGTCACAGTGGCGTAGGGTTTCTTTCACAGCATCTCTGTAGCGCTGTGGTCTTGAGGTCTCTTCCCAGTCTCCAGTTCAACATAGAGCAACTGGCGAGCATGCGGTGGTCGTCCATTCTGATGATGTGTCCCACCCACCGCATCTGGGCTCTGATAATCACTGAAAATTACATTCTTCAGAAAACCTTCAAAGATTACAAAGAGAGGGAAATCATACCGTTCATATTATGCAAGAATACTGCTGTGCTCCGCATTTTGCTTGGCAAACTGTTTTTGTTAATGGTCCTCTGAACTGGCTTTTTGCAGCCTAATTTTGCACTGTAGGAGGAAAAGCTTTTGCAGCTTAGAAGAGTATTTGAAGAGAGAGAACGTTCTTAGGCTTTTTCAATAATAACAATAATTTGGTTTGGAAGGCTCCAAAGACCTGATAGGGATGATCAGGGTTTAGATTATTACAAGAACGTTTGATAAGAACTCTTGTAAGCTATTTACCCTAACAAGTTAAGCTCCTAACATTTCCTGGGTGATGTTACGGTCATGTGCTGATTAAGATCTAAAAAGCTGCTTAAAAGGTTTGTCTTTGATCTTGTTTTCTACTTTTTTCCCCATTTCAAAACCCTGATTTCAGAAATGTACTACCAACTGAACACAGCTCTCATTTCAGAAATACAAAGCCAAAATGGACATGCAAAGTTAATTGATTGAACCTGACTCTGGTCTATATGGAAATTAAAATACATTTCAGAATGTTGTGTTTCCAGTTCCCTACAAACTTGGCTTGATCAAAATTTCAAATTTTAAATAGTATAGTTGACTTTAAATATGCGTACCAATTCCACATAAATTCAAAAAAGTGTATTGGTTGTTCAATTTGATTGTTGCTTGGTTTTAACTTCTTATATGCCAGCCAAAGTCATTGCTTTGAGGGGGTGACCATATAAATTGATATAAATAAATAAATCACAGAATTGAATATTGAGCTTCAATGTACCATGCATGGTTTTAAATTTCTCATATTAAATGTTGCACAAACTTGGATTCCCAGATATTATAGGATCAACTTCTATTATCCAGGACAATAGCCATGCTGGTTGGGTATGGACAATGGCTGGGGAGTCACTGTTATGATGATTGAAGGCTATTTTTGCTGCATGACTCTATTTTAATATGAGTCTCCTTGTGTGAATGAAATGAAAGACAGAAAAGAAAACCCTCTCTGCTTCTCTTGAGAAAAGCTAGTGCCAAACTCTGAATCCCTAGTTTATTAGTAATTTATATTTTAACAAGAAAGGTGAACAATATTTCAAGTTCAAAATATGTCTCAAGTTCAAATGGGTTGTTCTGATTTATGGAAGTGTCCCAAAGCTGTTCTGACCATTCTGGAAGTGTCTTGAGTTCAAAATGGGGCTGTTTCAAGTTCAAAAGACGGTCAGAATAGTCAAAACAGCATTGGAATATTTCCAAGATGGTTGGAACGGTTATTTCAAACTAAAAACAAAGTATTTCAAAGTCAAAATTGAAAATGTTGAGATCAAAACACTTAGTGCACCACTGCTTTCTTCAAATAAGTAAGTTAGCTAGAGATTAAGTTCTCATGAACTAAACTGAAAAGCTTGGCTAACAGTATGTATTGCCATTTTATTCCATCATAGACAGCTCTTAATTTAAGTGTTATGCAAAATAGACACCATTTGGGTTTCAGAAACCTGAATTTCTAACTTAAAATAAATCTAAAATAGAAGTTGTATTTTAATATTCAAAAAGTGAAGAACCTTAGTTGAAATTTTGTTGGAGGGCACATTTTTTTAAAATAGTATTTTAGATGCTAACTTGGAGCTCCAGCCAAAGGATCTTAGCCATAATAAAACAATATTTTTGTCAAGTGCTTTTTTCCTGTGTGTATGGAATTTGTTTATAACAGACACCTTTTGAAAAAAAATCAATAATTTAAAATTATTAGTATAGCTGTACAAGGTATTTTTTCAGCCTGTATATTTTATTTTGCAAGTGTTCTGTAACCTTTTTCTTCCATATATGCTTTCTACATCTTATATTTGTTTCAGCCAGAGGTCATGGCTTCATTTAAAAACAGGCTGTTGAAGCTGAAATCCAATGTATGTATATGATCCCATCAGCCTGCTATGTATTTGCTGTAATCTCTTTGGCCAGATTTATCTGCATTAATATGTTGTATTTTCCAGCAATGTATATAGAAATGTACATTCCTTTTATCTTCTTCTAACTTTATATTTTAATGTGCATAACATTTACCAGCTGTGTCTTATATAAATGTCACTGTACATTTTCATTTTTTTGTGATTTTCACAGTGCATGAAGTGAACTTTAAAAAATGGAGTTTATTGACAGCAAAAAGAAAGTGTTTTTATTTATTTGGCCTACTTCTATCTTTAAAGAACGTTAAGAATGTTCTAAGTTTTCATAGAAATGCATAGTGCATAAACATTAAGTGCCTTGTTTGCCATGTCCAATTTAAATGAACTAAGAGGCATACATTCTGCATTCTACATTCCTATCGCTACATTCACATGTTATATTGTCATAATTGCTTTTGCCTAAGCATGACATGTAAATCCACGCATTTGCTCTATAAACTGTGATCTATGACTTAATGTGTTTTGTGAATCCAGCCAACTGTGCTGTTTGATAAACCACAGTTAAACTCTGTGTGTGTGTGTGTGTGTGTGTGTGTGTGTATGTGTGTGTGTGTGTGTCATAGTGACTAAGGGAGAGGAACAGTTTGAGTTTTCACTAAAATTACTCCTTTGCCATCAGCCTAATCCTTAACACCAAGAAACAATTTCACAACTAATAATTTGCATGAGAGGCATTGCTTCCTGCTATCAGGTGTGGACCACTGAGCTATTTCTCTGACATAGGAGGAAAAAATAAGGGTTCATTCTCACATGCCTCTACTGTGATATGATGATGCCTCGTGAACCATTTTTAAATTACATGTCCTCAAGATATTGCCTTATTTCATCTCCAGCCCACAGGAGAGGCAACATAAAATTGTATGTAACTGTCCTGGCTTTAAAGTGGTGTTTTCCCTCTTCTTTTGGCCACAGGCACTACCTGTGACATTTTCTCAATTATGTAGTTGATTTAGAAAATTACAGACATGCCTCTTCTCTCTAGTCACTGAGCACTGCCCTCCATTGCGAGAGACTGGATGCCTCGCTTCCACAGAGGTATCAACCTTTGTAATGCCTGGCTGATGCTTTGGAAAAGACCAGTCAGGCACTATAGGATCTCTTTATACATACAGGTTTAGTGCTGTTTTGAAAATGCATTGCTCCTGTTTTTTAAACACAAGTTACAGCTCCTTCGAATAGCCCTAGACCAGTGTTTCTCAACCTTAGCAATTTTAAGATGTGTGGACTTCAGCTCCCAGAATTCCCCACACTGGCTGGGGAATTCTGGGAGTTGAAGTCCACACATCTTGAAGTTGCCAAGGTTGAGAATCACTGCCCTAGGCCAATATTCAGAAATAGCCTCCTAATTACTACAAAAGCGGTGTTATTATTTATGCCCCTATTAGCTTCTCTGCCAACCAATCTAATGTACGTGTCATTTGGTTCACTGTTGATAACAGCCTAGAAGAGCATTTTGTGTGAAACCATTCCCAAAGGCATTTGTTGATAATGAGCTTTCTGTCATACCTAAAATGAGCACAAGAGAGCAATATAGATTTTGAAGACTGCATTTTTTTACTGTTTCTATGTTCTGAATATGCTATCACTGCCTATTTATGAGACTGATTATGTATTAATGAGTCTCTCCCTTTTTGGAAAATGGTAATATATTACCCCAGTTAAAATTTTGGTGGAATAAAAGTGGCCAGCTTTGATCTCCTAATTTCTTTTGTCTCCAATTGCAAAGGAAGGACTTTTTGCTTACCTGTAAGTCTTCAGTCTCTTATTTCCTACTGACAAAGTGATCTGTTCAACTTCCCCCAATTTTCATTGTCAAACCATTTAATTCTCCAGAGATTTTTGAGGAACCCTACCATAACCAAAAAAACTCTAAAAGGGTTTGAATAATCCATTGAGGTGGTATTATAATTGCTAAGAATGTTTTGGATTAAATCAGACCCAAAAAATAGAGATCCAATGGTTGGGGGTTCCATGTTCACATGTTATCTTTTATTTCAAGATGTTTGGGGTAGGAAAGGAGGAATAGCTGTTACACCCTTAATGGATATAGTGTCATTATATACTGTGGTCATCAGGTAGCACTCGATTAAGTTCTATCTGAGAGAAATCAGAAGGTTAATATAGCAGTTCTGGTCTTTAAGGAGACAAGAGGAAAAAAATCATGTCTGGCTCTCTGATTGGAACAATCTCTTTCATAACATGAATTAAGCTCCCTTTATGCAGTACCAGATGCATTTACTGGCTACTCTGAATCAGAATTGTGATCCTGGGATGATGTTGTAAGGATAGGCTGGCCATATTTCCTTGAGAGAAAAACGGGACCCTAATCTACCCACGGCTCGCCAGACAAAGTGGGTGCGCGGGCGTGCATGTGGGCGTGCGCACACTTCACCGCGGGAACTTTCAAAAACGGGACAAAATGGATATTTTTCTTAAAACAATGGAACAGTCAGGAACTGTTTAAAAAACAGGACTGTCCCGTTCAAAACGGGACGTATGGTCAGCCTAAGTAAGGAAGTTGTTTTTGTCTTTACACCTTGTATGATCTTATTCTTTTGACCATTATCTCCTTTCTGTTTCGTAGTATAATAGAACAGCTCTCCACCTCAATGAAATATACATCCTTTTTCCAAAGGGGGCAAGGATCTGTTTCCCATGCAGAAACATACATACAACGAAACATACATACAGGGAAACAGATGTTCAAATTGGTACAACTGCATAAGCCAATATTGCTTTGAAGCCCCTGTTGTGTAGAAGGTGATACAACACTGTGCAGTTAATATCAGCCTTTGGTAGTTTGCTGATGATTAATATTTAAATGCTAAAATCATTCCACATCAACATCTTGGCATCTATCTCTGCATTAATCATTGAACATATCTGAAGACTGAATAACATCCTTTAGAACTTAGTAACCAACCAAATGATTATCCTGATTTCTCCTTCACATACAACCATTGCAGGAAGGTACAATATGTCTGAAAACATTATCCATCTGGGCAGTGGTAAATAAAGGTAAGCCTTGAATGCGAACTATTACTATAATTAGAATAATTGATTATGTAAGAATCAGCCTCCTTTAGAAAACCTATTATGCCTTGCACCCTGCCAGACCATTGATCCATATTATCTATGCTAGCTTTCCTCAAGCTGGTCTTATTGGTCATACTGGCTGGAAGATAATGGAAGTTGTAGTCCAAGACACTTGGTAGCTACCAAGTTGGGCATGGATGATGTACTAAAAGTATCTTTCCAGGTTTATGAATAGTGGTCTTCCCAACCCTAATACCTGAAGTTTATGACTCAAATTTAGCATTTACTTTGCAAAGTGTGCTAAATACTGATTTAAAAAAAAAAAATATTGATTCTTTCAATTGAAATTAGATAGGATGAAACTCTGGATTCTTTTGCTGGCTGTTGCAGTCAGCACAGAAGAAATGCCAAGACAGAACAGCTGTATTGAAAGATTTCCTGGAATTCCTGGGAACCCTGGACACAATGGCTTACCGGGACGAGATGGACGAGATGGAGCAAAGGGGGGAAAAGGAGACATAGGTATCGTATTGCTATATTGCAATGAAGTGTATGTTCAGCAATGTTTCTGAAGCATGCATAAAAGCATATCCTCAAGAATGAATGCTCAGCTCTTTGCCCGAAGCTGCAACAGTCAATCAGCAGCCTGATAGTTGACTCCTGAAGGTCATGCCAAATGGTTAATGAAAGTATTATAACAATGTGACCTACCGTTTAAATCAAGAGAAGGCTACATTTGTTTTCAAATGCTGAATGAGCTGAAGAATGCTCGGGGCTGACTGAAATGCAGAGCTCACCACCCTGTCCCAATAGCAGGATCATCCAGGTGTTAAACCAACAATGCTCGTCCAACAGATTAATAAATGTCATCCAAATTATAGTGTCACAAGGAGCGAACGCTTGTGGTGCACCATATGTAGTGTACTGAATATACACACTGGAGCTACAGTATTGCCATTCAAGGCATTGCCTCATCGACACAAGCAGGAGATGCCGAGGCAAGGAGTCACTGCCAGTCGCAAAGTTAAGCACATATACTGTACATGTTAAATACCAACACAAGGAGAAAGTGGTCTGATTCAGACAATGCGCTAAGCTATGGTTTGTTTAACTATGTTTTATTCAATTAACCATCATTACCTAAGTTCACATAACATGCTAAGCCATAACATTATTAATTAGATCCGTTAGATTTCTATCCTGCTTCTCCTCCAGGAACCTTCGACAGTGTATCT
The DNA here is from genome assembly GCA_023362775.1 of Charina bottae. Taxonomy (NCBI): domain Eukaryota; kingdom Metazoa; phylum Chordata; class Lepidosauria; order Squamata; family Charinaidae; genus Charina; species Charina bottae. The sequence goes on from JALMGJ010000004.1 coordinate 109,309,267, forward strand.
GGCACTCTTTCCTCTAATTATGCCACACAACAGCATCCTTTTGAGATAGGCTGGGTTGAGAATGACTGACTCAACGTCACCAGTAAATCTCCACTGATGGGTCTCCCAAGTCTTAGCCCAATACTTTAATCCTACATATCACACTGATACTCACCATACGGTGAAGAAAGTACAGTACTGTATCTTACTATGTACAGCACATTAAGCCAAAACCAAAACATCTCATGATGGCTTTGGCCAGACATGTAACACAGGGCAGTCAGTACTGTCTGTTTCTTCGATTTAATTTCTTTGTCATTTAATCACTGATGTCAGGCCCACTAGGTAGACCAGACAAAGAAATCAACTCCACAGGAATTCTAGAACTATGCTTTATTGAGATAGGCTCTAACAACAAAATCTTGCAAGTCTGATTGTGCTGTAGTTCTTCCTTAAACTCCAGTGAATTAGGGAGCTGTCTGTCTGAACTTCTGAATGTTATCTCATTTTTCTGGACTTAAAGAATGTTTCAGCCTTCTTTGCCTAGGAAACAGGTTTTGCTCATTTCTGTCAAGGTCATCTCCCTTACTCTCCATTAATTGCCACCTCTTTTGAGCATATAATATTGTATGAACTGAGGACCCAAAGTAAATAATCAAGGCTGAACTGCAGTATTTATTAAACTGCGCACTGGAGGGGTTCTCACCAAAATGGTGGGTGCCTCCCCTGCAGGCTGAAGGAATGCACTGATATTTATGCATTACAGGAAAAGGAAATGATGTAAGCATACATATTACTATGATGACGCAGGCATACAGACATATTCATAAGCAATAGATCTCAAGTTACTTTCTGCCCTATTTATCTACTCTGAAGAAAGCCATTGTCTTAGTGCAGGCCTTTCCAAAGTTTTCCCGCGGCGACACACCAACCGCCATTGGTGTGTTGCCGCGGGAAAACCCAGAAGTGCCGCCATTGCGGCAGCGCGCAAAAACCCAGAAGCGCTGCTGCCGCTTTCGGGTTTTTGCACGCCGCCGTTGGTGTGTCGCCGCGGGAAAACCCGGAAGCGCTGATGATGATCAGCACTTCCGGGTTGTGTGGCGACACACCAGACTGTGTGTGGCGACACACTTTTGTGTCGCCACACACAGTTTGGAAAGCTCTGTCTTAGTGGGAAGAAAGGAAGGAGCAAACTTCTTGAATATAGAGATTCATGGGTTGCTATGGGAATATCCTGATAAAAGTTAGCAAAAACTGCAGAAGCTGGTGTGAGATAGCTTCCAAGGTTGTTGCCACATTCCTTTATGTTTCAGTTTGGTTTAAACGGGACCATTCATCTGAACACTTATTTTTCTCACAGAACAAATGCTGTATTTTGCTACTATTAGGTGAGCCAGGAAATCCGGGAAAGCCAGGCCGAGATGGCGTCAATGGAAATAAGGGAGAATCAGGTAGGAAACAAAGCTGGTCTCACCCAAAATATGAGGATATGCTTATCTACTGGCAATGTTCTGTGATTAGGAGCTGACCATGATACATACAATACATGCAATAACCTGTACTTTGTTGCAGCAATACAAACAGGGTGGTTGTTGATCCAGGAGCTACATAATACTTTATTTTTATTTAAAATATTTATTATAACCTCATAGCCAAACTACACAAAATGCCATTTTAAAATCCAATCAAATGAGCAGCAATATCCCCAAAACCACTGACAATCATCCTGTCTGACACAAAGGCACATTTTATAAAAGGCCAGAAAAATGGGTTCCATCAGCCTTCCCCAGTCTGATGTCCTCCAGATATGGTAGATTTAGGCCCTCCAGCAGGGGCCAGGATGAGGAAAGCTGAGGCCCATCAGTTCCTTCTACTCACTCACTCCATAGGAAGGAGGTTCAATGCACCAGTTCTGGGAGTATCACTGCAGGTTGGAAGGCTTAGCATACAGTGCTGATCATGACTTTGGCCATTCTGCCAGACTACCTTTCATACCGAGAGCGTATTTGACCTCCTGTCAGCATTGTGATGTTCCGACTTAGTCTTGTACTCTTCTACTGGTAGAGTCTTCAGCACATAATGTCACCTTGGATGTCAAGTAGTCTTGTACTCTTCTACTGGTAGAGTCTTCAGCACATAATGTCACCTTGGATGTCATGGACCAAGAGGTTTTTTAGTACAGTTGTTCAGTGCTTTAGATTTAGTTCTAGAAAGGCACTTCTATGCACACAGGGGCAGGAACTTATCACCTGTCTCAAACTCTTTAAAGCAGGGGTCCCCAACCTGTGGGCCATGGCCTGTTAGGAACTGGGCCGCGGGGCTCCCGCCCACAAACCCCAGACCCCGGTGCTTGTGATTGGCTCCCGCCCGCAAACCCCACCCCCGGTGCACGTGATTGGCTCCCGCCTGCAAACCCCACCCCCACCAGTCCACGAGAATCCTGGAAACCCCGCCCCCCAGTCCATGGAAATCCCAGAAACCCCACCCCCCGGTCCGTGGAAAAATCATCTTTTGAAACCAGTCCCTGGCGCCAAAAAGGTTGGGGAGCCATGCTTTAAAGCAGTGTATTTTTTGGCCCAGGATTGCATGGCAGCTGCAGTGGGCTGCACAGCCCTCTTATGTTTCTGTTAAGCCATGACACTGCATTAAACACAGTCACTGTGAAAAAAGGTTAGATCATTTTCTGCCATCAGACCTTAGGTTGGGGTACAAAAACTAACTTGGTCAAGAGACTGGATTTGGTTTCTGACCAGCCCCAGCAGGCCTAATGGTGTCAAGGAGTTTTAGAAGGAAAAAAACACACATCCTGGACAAAGACCCCAATTCTCCAACCTTGATCATCCTGATGTGTTGGAACTACTACTGGCTGGGAATTGTATTCCCAACACACTTAGAAGGCATCCAGGAAGTCAGTTGTAGTTTGAGACTCTCTCATTTCATATACGTTTGCTTTGAGAACCCTACTCTCTTCTGCTTTTTCCTTCTTCTCCTTCTGAAAAATCAAAGGCAGTCTCATCTCATCTGCTCCTGGTTTTGTGTTAGCTAATACAGAAATAACAAATGTCTCTTCCTATTATCTTGGATTTCTGCTTTCATCCATCAGATGATATATACTCTCACAACTCTGTAAAAGATTAACTGCATTGTCTTTACTTTCCATTTAGGGGCTGATGGCAGAGTTGAAGAAAAAGGAAACAAAGGTGATAAAGGAGATCGAGGCTGGCCTGGGAAATTTGGGCCAAAAGGAATTCCTGGACCGGTTGGGGATAAAGGTCAACAGGGGGAGCTAGGACCACAGGGAAGGAAAGGGATAAAAGGGGACCTTGGGCCAATTGGCCCCAAAGGAGATAAAGGTGAGATTGGAATCCAAGGTGAAATAGGATTAAGGGGGCCCATGGGCCCAATGGGCCATGTGGGACCTAAAGGAGAGATAGGAGGCCCAGGACCGAAGGGCAGTAAAGGAATTCAGGGAGAAAGGGGTTGGAAGGGAGAACGGGGAGAAAAAGGAAGTTTTGGCAAGACCCCCGTTATTGCCAAAAGCGCTTTCAGTGTGGGCCTTACCGCTAAATTTCCTCCGCTCAATGTTCCCATCAAATTTGACAAAGTCTTATACAACAGCTTCAACCATTATAGCACAGCAACTGGAGTATTCACCTGCCAAATCTCAGGGGTCTATTATTTTACCTACCACATCACTGTTTTTTCAAGGAATGTGAGGGTAGCTCTAGTTAAAAATGAGCACAGGATGCTCCACACTGCGGACATGTACCAAGGGGCTGAAGATCAGGCATCCGGAGGAATCATCCTAGAACTTCAGAAAGGGGACCGGATATGGCTGCAGTCCTATGGAGGGGAGACTTATAATGGACTGTATGCAGATCCAGATGACGACACTGTCTTCAGTGGCTTCCTTCTATTTAGTACCTCAGAAGCAGCAGCATCTTTGCCATCCAGCATATAAGCTGCTTGCTTGCTTGCTTTCGAACATGTCACTTACATATGGCGCAGCTTAGTTTTCATGTGATGGTTCCAGCAAAGTTCATGAAGCCAAATCAAGACCTCTCAGTCAATTTCTTGCAGGATGATGCTGAACACCACTTGTGCATTACTTTGATTATATGGTTTTGCTATTTTTTCAGAAACTGTAGACCCACACCAAAATTAATACAAAATTCTAATATCTTATATAACTCTTTGAATCACAGGATAGAAAAAATTATATTTTCCTTGCTGTTTTATTATTGTTTTAATCAAGTAAACTAGTTTCAACTTCTTACAAAAGTATCTTTAGACTGATGAATAAAATCACACAATCCATTGTTATATATTTATGCCTAGACATGTTTGAATAAAGCAACATTTGTTTCCTTCAAGATAACAAATAATCTTGGGTTTATCTTTTTTCTCATTCCTACTGCCCTCAATCCTCAGTATAGACTTTAAAGCAAGTGATTCCTTGATCGCGTATTGCATTAAATCATGATTCTTTTTTAACCGTTCTTTCTTGAGTATATTAGAAAAAGCCAGGGTTGGTCTTGCAGAAAAGAAAAATAAGTATGCCTTGCCTGGAAAAAAATATGATTTATTTAATTTTTTAGCTGCTGTTGCCCTGCAGTTTGGATTGGTTCGGGATTTGAGAAGGGCACAAAACCAGACCAGAAATAAGGCAGGAAATTGCAAAGTAGGCATCATCTCCACTGGCTCATTATACTAACAACAAACCATACACTTGAATTCATTTATTGCCTTAGAACATATCATGGTTTATTTAGTGATCTATTCAGGAAACAAACAAACAAACATCCCAACTCGATGCACCCCAAGCATTTCTGAACACAGATCCAGGACAGGCATGAAAGAAGAAAACTGCTTATAATAGTGAGGAAAGGGAATGTGACCAAAATGGATGATCATGTTCTGTGTTTTTAAATTGTGCAATTTGCTTGCTTCTAGGCAGGCATACATGAACGTGACTGCCTGTTAACTCTGCACAACAGCCTCCCCCTGGACATCCAGATGGCCTTGACCCTGTTAGCCTTTTGCAAGACCTGTCTGTTTTAACAGGTGTTTGAGCCAGAAGGTTAGGCAAGCTTTGCTGCTGATGTGGTTTTTCATGATTGGGATATATTGTTTATCTGGGGTGTTGGGATTATTGGTTGTAGCTGTATTAATCCCTGTATGCTGCCCAGATTCACTGTTGGGAGATGGGCAGCCATATAAATCGTTTAATTCGGGTGGGCAACGTCCGGCCCGCGGTCCGTATAAGGCCCGTGAAAGTAATTGGTCTGGCCCGTGGCAGCAGGCGCGGCAGGAACGTGGTGGGCGTGGCGGCAGTGGGCACGGTGGGCATGGCGGCAGGTGCGGCGGCAGGTGTGGCGGCAGCGGGCATGGTGGGCGTGGCAGTGGTGGAGGCAGCAGTGGGCGCAGTGGTGGACATGGGGGCAGGTACGGTGGCGGGCGTGGTGGGCGTGGCGGCAGAGGGCGTGGCGGCAGAGGGCGTGGCAGCGGGCATGGCGGTGGACGTAGCGGGGGCAGGTGCGGCGGCAGGTGTGGTGGCACGGGCGCTGCAGCGGGTGTGGTGGGCACAGCGGCGGCAGGCACAACAGGCAGGGCGCGGGCGTGGTGGCCCCCCAGTGCACGCGATTGGCTCCTGCCCACAAACCCCGCCCCCTTCCACGCGATTGGCTCCCGCCTGCAAACCCCGCCCCTGGCCCTCGAGTGATGTTATAAATATCAAAATGGCCTTTGGCATAAAAAAGGTTCCCTACCCCTGATTTAAATGAATATAGCTGGCACTTCACACAATTTTTGGAAACAAAATATATAATTTAGCCTTCTCATGAAAGCTGCTAATGTTATTACTCTTTGACCTGGTCAAGAAGCTGAAAAAACTGGAATATGAAATATAAGCTTGCCTGAGCTGGGAAGACAGTTTTGTAGAACAGACAGGAAAGGCCTGCAATCAGAAATTGCTGGCTAGAGTTCCTATTTAGCAAGATCGAATTAATCATTAATCTTGACAATACTACCTAGCAATGATCATTGACTAACAGACACATTCAGGCTTGACGTTTGTTTTTCAGCTTGATCATTTAATATATTTACAGTACTTTAAAATGGCTGCCTGAAGGGACCTTAATCATCAGCATACAGTATATCAGGGCTTTCCAAACTTTTGCCGTTGGCAACACACCAACAGCCGGCCCACAAAAACCCGGAAGCAACGCGGCCAGTGCCCTGCAAAAACCGGAAGTGCCGGCGGGCGGTGCTTCCGGGTTGCCACCCATGGCGGCAGTGGCTGCCCCTTCGAAAGGGCAGGCTCCGGGGACCCCGAAAATGCCCTTGGTTCCGGCAGGGAGGCGAAAAGCCTCCCCGCACACGCACACTGCCAAGCTTTCCGCCGCTCAGCTGATCCGCGGGGAGAATTTCCACCCCAGCCACCATTAGCTGTGCCGGCAGCGTGCGCGCACACGGGGAGGCTTTTCGCCTCCCTGCCGGAACCGAGGGCATTTTCGGGGTCCCTGGAGCCTGCCCTTTCGAAGGGGCAGCCCCTGCCACCGCGCAGCAACCGGGAAGCACCGCCGGCGCTTCCGGGTTGTCATGCGACACACTTGGGGCCCCCAGGCGACACAGTATTGTGTCGCGACACACAGTTTGGAAAGCTCAGCAGTATATGAATAAAGATATCAACATGGAAACAGTGTGATCATGCAATGACATTGTGACAGCAGACTTAAGTACATAAATAAGCCATTTGCATGCTGACATCATGACCCATGTATTGTGATTTGTCCCATGCCTTCCCTAGAGAAGCCTGTGGCCATAGGTTGTCCACAGGAAGTACCCCAAACCTTGTTTTTTAATATAGGGTGACTTCGAAAAAGTTAAACAATTTAGGACTTGAGATTACCAGGAGCTGTAGATTGGAAAGGAAGTCAGGAAAAAATCTCCCAGAACATATTATGGAAAATCACATCTGTGTTGTGAAAGAAAACGATATAGACGTGCCCAGGCAGCAGCCAAAGTCTCATCTGACTTGGGAAAACTTTGTTTTCATCCGCAGGGGAAGAAGCGAACTATTATTAACAGCTGTCGCTGGTGTTAGGCAGTTGAGGATCAGGGTGTCTGCTGAAAATCACCCAGCCTTGCTGTAAGTAGCACACTCTCTGCTGCAGTCTGTATTTGCTACTACCGTCCAGAAGTAGTAGTCTACTATTCTTTCCACTCAAGGTCCTACAGCAGTATTTCCCAACCTTGGCAACGCTAAGGTGGGTGGACTTCAACTCCCAGAATTCCCCAGCCTGGCTGGGGAATTCTGGGAGTTGAAGTCCACCCATCTTAGCGTTGCCAATGTTAAGAAACGGTGTCCTACTGCCCTCGTATTCCTACTCAAGGCTCGTCCAGCCGCATCGCTCGGAGCAGTGACTTCCGCGTGACGCCACAGCCAATCAGAAGCGGCCCCGAAGCCTCCTCGCCGGCGCCCGTCCGTTTCCTTAATGGGAGCGCGAGGTTGAGCAAACCTGCCGGAGGGCGGGGAAAAGCCGGTCCCACCGAGGCTCCTCCTCACGGAACCCGGAACCGCTTGGCCGTTTCGGAGGCGGTGCGTTTCTCCGAGGCGAGCGGTCCCCTGGCTACCATGTGGGCTGGCTGGCACCGGGTGGCGCGCACCGCCGCGGGCGGCCTGAAGCAAGCAGGGCTGGGCCGGCTCGGCGGCGGCACGAAGAAGTGGGTCAGCACTAGCTGGTCCCCGGTGGGCGCCGCCTTCAATGCCCAACAACAGCGGCTGGCGGTGGGGCAGAAAACGGTGAGAGGCGGGCTTGGAGTGAGGTTCGCGCGGAATCGTCAGAACACCCTTGGCTTATTCTTTGCTTCTTTCATTGGGAGAGTCAGCGGATTTCTTCGGATGAGTTGGATTTCAGCCTCAGCCATGGCGAGGGTTTATGGAAGCTGGGGATACTGCGTTCAGAGAGCTGGAAGGGGTCTATGATGATGATGATGATGATGATGATGGAAGTTGGGGCTGCTGTATTGAGTTGGAAGGGGACAATTATTATTGAAGTTGGTGCTGTGAGTATTGTGTATTAAGCTGGAAAGGGGCATTTTTTTATTATTATGGAAGTTGGGGGTGCTGTGTTCAGAGAGCTGGAAGGAGGCAGTTGTTGTTATTTTGGTGCCTTCAAGTCAGTATTGACTCCTAGCGACTGCCTGGACTAGTCCCTGCAGTTTTCTTGGCAAGATTTCGAAAGTGGTTTGCCATTGCCTCCTTCCTGGGGCTGAGAGTGACTGGCCCAAGGTCACCCAGATGGCTTCATGTCTAAGGCAGGACTAGAACTCACAGTCTCCAGGTTTCTAGACTGGTACCTTAGCCACTACACCAAACAGGCTCTCTATTATTATTATTGTTGTTGTTGCTTAGCCACTACACCAAACAGGCTCTCTATTGTTGTTGTTGTTGTTGCTTAGCCACTACACCAAACAGGCTCTCTATTATTGTTGTTGTTGTTGTTGTTATTATTGTTATTATTATTATTATTCCTCCACCTTTTTATTTATAAAGACAGCGAATATACCTAATACTCCTGCCTCCTATTTTCCCCACCACAACAATCCTCTGAGGTGGGTTGGGCTGAGAGAGAGAGAGTGACTGGCCCAAAGTCACCCAGCTGGCTTTCATGCCTAAGGGAGACCTAGAACCCACAGTTTCCTGGTTTCTAGGCCAGCACCTTCACTACTACACCAAATGGACTCTCTGTAGGGCATACATTTTAAACTATTGGAAGCCCAACCTGCTTATGAGTGAAGAGTGAAAGCGCTCCTGACATGTCATCTCCCAAGATAATGGATTGCACTTAATTTATGAAGTTCTTCCTAAGATTCACTGGAATCTGCCTTTCTGAATCTTAAAACAGACAATCCCAATCTGGGTCCCTTCAGATTTGTGGACTTTAATTCTCAGCATCAGCTATGTTAGGGGATTCTGGGAATCAAAAATCACACATCTGGAGGGTGCCCAGGTTGCTCAAGGCTGCTAAAGACCATTTTGTGTGTCCTGGACACAGGCTATAATAAATAGGTTCTCAGCATTGGGGAAAGGTAAATTGAAATAATGCATGTTAATATACTATCACCCTTTATTTTTACAACTCTTTATGCAATATCGCTATCCAAGTGGGCAGCCACTGCTACAGTAGTGCTTAAAAGTTTATGAACCCTTTTGAAAGTTCAGTATTTCTGCATAAATATGACCGAAAATGTGATCTGTTCTTCACACAAATCCTAAAACTAGATAAAGAGAACCCAATTAAACAAATGAGCCAAAAACATTATACTTGTTCATTTATTTGTTGAGGAAAATGATCCTAAGCTACATATTTGTGTGTGGCAAATTACACTCACCCCACACATATCATCATCATTGGCGATTACTCGTAGCCGAGTAAGATTGTCTTCCAAAGGTAAAATTTTAACAGTGGATCCGTAAGTGGCTATAAAGGCCAATTCTGGATCCGCACAACCTCCCACAGTGAGGGCATAGGTTTCCGGGTGGGAGACGGTCATGATGAGGGTTTGCCTGACGTGCTTTCCTTTTAGCTCTTTTCTCCCTTCCGCCCTGTACTCGTGCTTCTTCAAAGTCCATAGCGCCATTAATAAAGGCTGACCACCAATTGAAACGCTCATGAGTTAGGGCTTCCCAGTTCTCAATACTGATATTACATTTTTTTAAATTAGCTTTGAGAGTGTCTTTGAATCTCTTTTGCTGTCCACCAATATTCCGTTTTCCATTCTTAAGTTGGGAGTAAAGTAGCTGCTTTGGAAGACGATGGTCAGGCATTCGAACAACATGGCCGGTCCAGCGAAGTTGATGTTGGATGATCATTGTTTCAATGCTGGTGGTTTTCGCTTCTTCTAATACGCTAACATTAGTCCGCCTATCTTCCCAAGTCATTTGCAGAATTTTTCAGAGGCAGCGTTGATGGAATCTTTCAAGAAGTTGGAGGTGGCGTTTGTAGAGGGTCCATGTTTCACAGGCGTACAGAAGGGTTGGTAGTACAATGGCTTTGTAAACAAGCATTTTGGTCTCCCTGCGAATGTCCCGATCCTCAAACACTCTACGCTTCATTCGGGAGAAAGTTACACTCGCAGAGCTCAGGCGATGCTGAATTTCAGCGTCGATGTCGGCTTTTGTAGATAGATGGCTGCCAAGATAAGAAAAGTGGTCGACATTTTCTAGTGACACACCTTTAAGCTGGATTGATGGCGCTGCGGAGGGATTGGTTCAAACTTGCTGGTAAAGCACTTTGGTTTTTTTAATGTTAATCGAGAGGCCGAGCTTTTCATATGCTTTTCATATGCTTCTGCAAAGATGTTTAGGATAGTTTGAAGATCTTCCTCGGAGTGTCCACAGACTACGTTATCATCAGCATATTGAAGTTCTATAACAGAAGTTGTAATTACCTTATTTTTTGCTTTCAGCCTATTAAGATTAAAAAGCTTTCCATCTGTTCGATATATAATTTCTACACCAGTAGGAAGTTTCTCTTCAACAAGGTGTATAATCATAGCGATGAAGATAGCGAATAAGGTTGGAGCAATAACACATCCCTGTTTAACGCTGGATTCCACTTTAAATGGATCACTTTGAGAGCCATGGTTATTCAGGATTGTTGCCATCATGTCGTCATGGAGTAGCCGCAAGATGTTCACAAATTTATCAGGGCATCCGATTTTCAGAAGGATGGTCCAGAGAACAGTACGATTTACAGTATCAAAAGCTTTAGTCAGATCAATAAATGCCATGTACAGAGGGCGGTTTTGCTCCTTGCATTTTTCTTGAAGCTGTCGTGCAGTGAAGATCATATCCACTGTTCCCCTGGAAGGGCGGAAGCCATTTTGCGTTTCAGGGAGGATGTCTTTTGATATAGATAGGAGACGGTTTGCGATGATCTTTGCCAGGATTTTGCCTGCTGTGGCTAGAAGGGAGATGCCTCGATAGTTTCCACAGTCTGTTCTATCACCCTTTTTAAAGAGAGTGATAATTATGGCATCCCTAAAGTCTGCTGGAATCTCCTCCCTCATCCAGCTTATGAAGTTGTTGTGTAAGTTCAGGCCCGCCTTCTTTAAAGACTTCAGCAGGAATCCCATCAGGTCCACTAGCTTTGTTATTTTTCATTTGTTTAGTGGCTTTACTGACTTCCTCCAAACTAGGGGGTACTGCAAGCTCATCTCTTATTTGTTTTTGCGGGATTTGCAAGAAGACTTCATCAGCCACAGTAGAGTGACGATTAAGGAGATTGTAGTGATGCTCTTTCCAGCACAGTGCAATAGACTCTTTGTCCTTTAGAAGTTTGGCACCATCTATTGAGCGTAAGGGATTTGTACCATGGTTTGTTGGTCCATAGATGGCCTTTATGACATTAAAAAAGCCCCATGCATCATGAGCATCTGCAAAATGTTGGGTTTCTTGGGCTTTTTTTATCCACCATATGTTCTTAAGTTCTCTAGTTCTTCTTTGGACTTCTGCCTTTGCACTGGCGTAGATTTTTTTCTTAACGGCACAGTTAATATCTTTTTGCCATATCCGGAAGGCTTTCCTTTTCTTGTCAATAATATGTTCAATCTCACTATCGTTCTCATCAAACCAGTCCTGATGTCTCTTAGTTTGGTATCCGATAGTTTGTTCACAGGCTGAAATAATAGAAGTCTTCAATTTAACCCAGTGTTCCTCAACATTTTCAGGGAGTTCCATAGGCAGATGTTCCTTGAGAGTTGATTGAAAGCAAGCTCGTTTAATAGAATCTTGAAGGGCCAGTGTATTCATTTTACGCCTTGGTTTTCTTTCTTGGAGCCTACAATGAGGGTCAATCTTTATGGCCATTGTGGATTGAATTAATCGATGGTCTGTCCAGCAGTCATCGGCGCTCGTCATGGCTCTGGTGAGAAGTACATCACGGCGATCTCTAGCACGGACAATTACATAATCTAAAAGATGCCAGTGCTTCGACCGTGGGTGCTTCCATGATGTTTTAAATTTATTTTTCTGGCGAAAGAGTGTGTTAGTAATGACAAGGTTATGCTCTGCACATTTAGTCAGAAGTAAGATTCCATTCGTGTTGCTGTTGTCAACTCCTTCTTTCCCAATGATCCCTGGCCACAAATCAAACTCTTGCATTGAAATCGCCCAGGAGGATAATTTTATCCTCCTTTGGTATCTCTGATAAGATGGTGTCCAGCTGGGTATAAAATTTTTCCTTGATATCCTCATCTGCATCTAGTGTTGGTGCGTAAGCACTTAGGATAGTTGCCTGTTGGTTTTTGGCGAGTTTTATTCGGAGAGTTGAGAGTCGTTCGTTAATCCCAGTGGGAACTTCTGACAAGAGCTTCACAAGGTCGTTTTTGATAGCAAAGCCTACCCCATGTATTCATCATTCTTGTTCAGGCAGTCCTTTCCAAAAGAAGGTATAACCTCCTTTTTCTTCCTTCAACTGTCCTCCTGCTCTTCGAGTTTCTTGGAGTGCTGCTATATCAATATTAAAACGTCTCAGCTCCCTTGCAATAATGGCAGTCCTACGTTCAGGTCGTTCACTATCCATATTGTCTTGCAGTGTCCGTATATTCTATGTTCCAAAATTCATGTGTTTTTTACGACCGCTAGATGGTGACCCCACTGGTTGCGGTAATCCAGTCAGGGAGAAAATGAGGCAGACTATGTTTAGGGCACCTTTTCTAGCCCCCTCCCCATATGGGGTGAGCAGAGTGGATCCTAAATAGGGCTGCTCAGTCGTGGATACAGCTGCCGAACTGCTCAACTGCCTCGATCCTTGAGTCAGGGCGAATGAATCCGTATCCACCGCCCATGTGCTGGTCCATGACTAGGAGCTTCCGGATTTCACAGTCCTGCCCCCATTGCCATTCGTCAATCGCCATGGGACTTTTGGTTGTTTTGGGTTTGGTGTGGTTGGAAGACGCCTGTGCGTGAATTTGTTTTATGTGTGGAGATCGGTGCACAACGATCAGCACACAACCTTCACAGAAAAAGGCTCTAATCCAATGGCATGGGTACCATGACGATTGGTGACCTTTTGTCTGCTGCAGCCTTCATCCGCCTTCGCAGCCGTTGTAACAATACACCTTGTTATCTTCCGCCTGTTCTGCCGTTGAGGATTTTCTTGGATCGTTCTTTGTCTGGTTCCTCCCCTTGGACCTTACCGCCATGGGTGACCCTACCAGGAGTACATGACTCCCGACGGCTTCGCTCACAGGGTTCATTGGGAACACACAAGCCCACTCACCACAACAAGGTGACGATCCAGCGAGTGAGCCCACACATATATCCATATAAGGACATGCCTGAAGAAGAATTTTTGGAAGAAGAGAGGAAAAAAAACTAATCATTTACTTCACTTCCTCCAGAGATCCTAATGCAGATCATTGGAATGTGTGGGACAAAACATTTCCCCCTTAGTTACTGTTCAGTCATTATTGCTGATTTTCTGCCCCTTGTCATTGATTGTCTACTGTCTCTTGTTCTCAACATCAACTTGGAGCTTAATGATTGGATACATGACACACTGAACTCTAAATTAACCCATCACATTTTAGACTGCTGAGTTCTGGGAGCGGAGCCCCAGTATGTGGTTAGTTTCATAGTATAGTACATGCACTCCTTGGTTAACTACTGCCCTGTTTAGCAACTCTTCGAACGTACGACAGCGCTGAAAAAGTAGCTTTGCAGCTGGCGTACATTTATGGTTGCAGCATCCCCAGTCACGTGATCGCCATTTGTGAGCTTCATAGCTGGCTTCCGACAAGCAAAGTCAATGGAGAAGCGGCAGTAAGTTGCAAGGCAGTGTCATATGATGTCACGCTTAGCGACCGCAGCAGGCCTGAGAGTGTAAGTCAGGCACGGTTGCATGATGTTTCACTTAACAACCATGTCGCTTAGCAATGAAGTTGCCAGTCCCAATTGCGGTCGTAAAGTGAGGACTATCAGTATGTTGTATGAGCACTGAAGATTGAGTTGAGTAAAATTTAAGTAAACTCTAAGTAAACATGGAACTACTTTAAATTTACAAGTCAGTGACCATTGAAGAATTTTGTTTTTTTGGAAAAATATTTCCTATCAAAGTGATTGGCAGTTTATGGAATATAAATCATATGAATATGATGGAATTTATGGAGTAAAGTCATATAAATCAAATTATAGTTTCCAAAGGTAGTTTAATTATTAAGAGCCAACTGAATTTTCTGAGTAAGCATCCAGATGTAATCTTAAAGATAATTTATAGATAAAGGAAGAGAATTAAGAATCTTTGAAAGGCACCAAGTTTTGAGAGAACTCAGGAAAATGTGTGAAGGAGTTACACAGTGTAATTATCCTTTTGGTTCATATTACTGTAAAGGTTATTTGCCTGGCAAAATTATGTTGTCATTAGGATTTTGGTTCACAGTATTCAATTTCTAAAATTGTAGGATAGAATATTTACATTTTAAAAAATTATTTATGTTGGTGATCTTATTTTCTGTGCTTTAGGGTCTGTTTGGTGTACCAGAACTTAGTAGTCCAGAAGGATTTCAAGAAGCTCAAAAAAACTCACTGCAAGAAGCAGAACGGCTGGTAGAAAAAGCATGCATTACACCTCCTGGGAAGGAGATTGTGATGGTTTTTGATCAGCTCTCGGATGCTTTGTGTAGAGTAGCAGATCTGGTAAGACATTTTTATATCTTTGAAATTGTGTTTTGTTAATTCATTGATATTGATATATTTCTAGATTAATTTGAATTCTGTAACTTTCTGACATGCAGCATGAATTATAGCTATATTATAAATTAGTGTACAAACCCATGCTGCTAAGGAAGGTTTCATTCATTCATTCTATATAATCAAACTACCTCAATTATTTCTTGCATAGTGGTCACACACATCTGTTTTCAGTCCAGTTTTGTTCAGCACCCATCTATTCTTTATCATCTTGATTTACCACACGCAGTCCTTAAGTACCCCATTCCCACTGTATTTAGTTTACTTTTATGTTTCTCCTGACATATCTAACTGTTGTTTCCATACAGTAGAGCAGTCAGCAGCATGCTCTTCTACACAGCCATTTTCATTTCTTTCATCAAACATTTGTTCTTTGTAGCACACTACTTACTGCTATCTTTTTATCAGCATTTACCAAGGGGACATAATATATCCTTCTCTTAATTCCTTTTTAGTGTTGAATCATTCTCTAAGCATTCCATATATTCTCATGCAAGCTTTACTTATATAACTCCTATTTTCTTTACTATAGACTTTCTCAGTGTACAAGTAATTTTCTTTCTCACATTCATACATTTCTGAATGATCTGCTGGATGAAAGCAAAAAACTGATCTGCACATCCCCTAACTAAAGCTGCATGGCAGTTCTCAAATTTGCCCTTCCAATAAAATAGAAACAATCTTCCCAGGCATACTTAAATTAACTTCCATGTAGTTTTTGCATTCATCTTGCTACTTTTCCCTTTATGCTAGGTAAGAATAATGGCATTCTTCCAGTCTTGAGGCACAAATGCACACATCACATTGCTATTCCATAAGCAGACCATATCTATATTCTAACATTTAACAACTAACATCCCTCTGATTACATCTTACCTTTTTTCAACATTCTCACAGCATTTATGACTTGTTTTTCATAAGTTTTTTCTTGGATACTAACATTTATATCATTTGTTTCAATTCTATTCTTCTTAAACAATGTTTATATTTTCAGCAAAATTGTTTTGCATATTCTGTGCCTCTTTTAATCTTAACCATTGCTTGCTCTTTTGATGACATTCTTTGCGTGTAACTTTTTCTTGCTGTTCACATTATACAATCACTTTATCCTATCCTCATTTTTAGTAATCCTTCGTAATCCATCTCTTATATGCATTGTTGTTCTTATCCCATGATTCCACCAAGAATCTTCTTTTAGTTCCAATTCCAAAGAAGGGCAATGCCAAAGAATGTTCAAACTACCGTACAATTGCGCTCATTTCACATGCTAGCAAGGTTATGCTCAAAATCCTACAAGCTAGGCTTCAGCAGTATGTGAACTGAGAACTACCAGAAGTGCAAGCTGGGTTTCGAAGAGGCAGAGGAACTAGAGATCAGATTGCCAACATTCGCTGGATCATGGAAAAAGCAAGAGAGTTCCAGAAAAACATCTACTTCTGCTTCATTGACTACGCTAAAGCCTTTGATTGTGTGGATCACAACAAACTGGCAAATTCTTAAAGAGATGGGAGTACCAGACCACCTTACCTGTCTCCTGAGAAACCTGTATGTGGGTCAAGAAGCAACAGCTAGAACCGGACATGGAACAACCGACTGGTTCAAAATTGGGAAAGGAGTACGACAAGGCTGTATATTATCACCCTGCTTATTTAACTTATATGCAGAGTACATCATGAGAAATGCCGGGCTGGGTGAATCACAAGCCGGAGTTAAGATTGCCGGGAGAAATATCAACAACCTCAGATATGCAGACGATACCACCCTAATGGCAGAAAGTGAAGAGGAACTAAAGAGCCTCTTGATGAGGGTGAAAGAGGAGAGTGCAAAAGCTGGCTTGAAACACAACATTAAAAAAAAATCAGATCATGGCATCTGGTCCCATCACTTCCTGGCAAATAGAAGGGGAAGAAAGGGGGGGGGCGTGTGGCGGCGCACGTGCGCACGGTGGCGGCGCGGGAGGGGCGTGTGGCGGCGCGGGGTGTGTGTGGCGGCGCGCGCGTGCATGGCGGCTGCCGCGCACGTGCGCGCCGCCGCTTCCGGGTGGTGTGGCGACACACCACGCTGTGTGTGGCGACACACTTTTGTGTCGCGACACACAGTTTGGAAAACTCTGATGTACTAGAAAGTAAGATGCAGCTATCACTACCTGGTGGATTCCTGTTTTTATATGCAGCCACAGCAAGCTAGATGACACCAATTCATATCTTCTGATATACATTTATAATTAAATCTACATCTTCACTTCTTTGCATGTAATGACAAACTCCACTCCATTAGATCATATTGTCTTCATCCAATCTGTTATGTAATTCCCCTTTCTCTTAATTTAACAAACACACAACACATCTCATTCATTTATTCATTCATGCTCTTTACCATTTATTTATTCCTCTTACATTCCAAGTTTCAGTCTTCCACATGACATGGTTTTCACTGGGTGGGCCCATAAATATTGTCCTCTACAACCCTCTTTAATTTTTTCCAGATTTTTTTTATTATACACATACATACTTTGGAATTTGCTGTTATCCATTGTCAAACAGCAGCTTGACAGTATTTAAGACCCTTTCCTGATCTTGTGGACAATCATCCTTGAAACTGTCATGCACAATGTATCTACAATTTTTTTTCTTCAACTATGTTACAGAAATGTTAAGGGAAGGAGTAATTTTAGTTTGTAGTTCTTTGAAAACCCATATATGTTTATGAAAATTTAAAATAATGTGCAATATTTATGCAATTAGCAAGATTTTGTGTTTTACTGCAAATGCTAAAGCAATATTTTCTCATCTTTTTGTGCTTTCATATTTTCCACTGCAACAGGCTGACTTTGTGAAAATAGCCCATCCTGATCTTGCTTTCAGAGATGCTGCTGAAGAAGCCTGCAGAAGTATTGGTACTATGGTAGAAAAGTATGCTTTATTCAGTATTTTAAAGTTTGTTTCAACCTTCCACAGCTATCTTCCAGATGTATGAACCTCTGCTCCCAACATTCCCAGCCAGCCTGGCTATTATTTGAGAATTCTGGGAATTGAAGTCTGTGCAGCTAGAAGGTGCACAAGAAAGCTGGCTTGTCTGGTTAATCAGTGCTGTAGTGATCAATAACTGTACAGCAGGAAATAGCACCTAATAACATTGGCTGAGTTAAAAAAAATGCTAAGCAAGGTCAAACCTACTTAAAACTTGGTTGGAAGTACAGCAGGAAATACTATTATACTGGGAAGTTAAAAAATATCCTGGGAGAAAAAAATAACAAAGTACTTCCATGGTTGTTGCTAAGAAAACTATATATATGTATGTATGTATGTATGTATGTATGTATGTATGTATGTATGTATGTATTCTATAAGCATTGAGGTTGACTTGAGGTAGAATGTACCTTTAGTCACCAATAGATAGAAAGGTATTCTTTCCCATGAATGTGAAGTCTAGTCTACTGGGAAAAAAATATTCTTATTTTTCGAAGTAACGAAAAGCCATGGAGAAATTATAAGTCTTTATAATGAATTATACGGGCTAACATATGTCTCTTGAAACTACGTTCAAGAGTTGAAAAAGAGTTGAGTGGCTATAAGTTCACTTGCCTAATTCATCAGTACCCATAATGATTTGTTCACACATAGTGATTGGCCACAGTACAATTTGTTTTTGTGATATATGAAATGATGCATTATGACTTAATGTCATATGTGAACCAGGCCTCTAAGTTGCATAAAACATAGTTCTACCTTACCATTACGTGTGCACTGGTTTACTGAAACCCAATCCGGGGCGGGGGAGGGGAGAATAAAGACTAAGGTGGTCTATATCTCTTGTATTCTGTGTTATGCCCCCCCCCCCAAAAAGCCATACTTTCTCCTGCCTAAAAAAAAAGATGAAAAAATCACAGAGAAAACCCAGGAGGGCAGTGAATAAAATACGGTAATTCCACATTAAAATCCAAGATTGGAATCACTCTAGGATTATATTTCCTGTTGCCATGTTTATCATTTTAAGAAGTTACCTATTTACCTTGGTGTATAGTAAAAAAAAAAGGATTTATGACGTAAATTGCTTTTGCTATCCACTTTCTGCTGGCTAAGTTTGTGATAACTTTTTCTGTGTCTCAAAAGAAACTGAATAGGTTTATAAAACATGACAGAAAATACAGAAACTAGTAATCCCTAAATGTGAATGTAATATTAATTATGTTTATTTTTTATATTTCTAGATTAAATACAGATGTAGGTTTATGTCAGAGTCTGAGAAAATTGTTAATTGATAAAGATGTTATGGATTCCCTTGATCCTGAAACAAGGTACATTTTAATTGTTACAGTAAATATTTTCTTGTAATACTCAAAGTGAATATGGAATACCATATTCGACTAGATCAGCATACATGTTACTGTGGAACATAATATTGTGAACTTGTTTTCAGACTGTATAATATTTATGAGTACATTATTTATTCCACACTTTGAATTGATAAGCATTTTTACAAATGAATGGAATCTGATATTTGCAAGTGTTATTATTTGCATTGATGATCTCTACTTCCAGACTTCTCCTTTGATAGCTGTCCCTTCTTTCAACTATATTATTTAATCTTTCAAAACATACTTCCACTTCTGACTACAAAGAAACCTTTGTGGAACTGCCTCTTGTACATCAGATTTGGCATTCTTGATTATTCCAGACCTCTTAAATTATTTTTGGGTTTGGTTTTGGTTTTGGCTTTGTTCTGTTTCTTTTTTTTTTTTTCTAGAGGCATGGCTTGACATTTTGTTTTCATGCTCCTTTTCCTGTATGTCTGCATGCTTCCTACCATAGTTGGATGGTAGATCTGTATTCAACGTAGTATAAAAAAATAGCCAGCAAGACAAGGAAATAATACACATATATGTGCATGTGTGCGTATGTACACAGGTCAGATAAAATAATGTGTTTTGTTTGATTTATGAACTATGGTTGCCTTTAGCTTTTGTCAGATCTAGATTCTTTCTAATTGTTTAAAAAGTGGCTTATGCTACAGGTTGTAACCAAATATTGTTATTAGGATATGACATGCAGCAATCTGAGTTTGAAGAGGAAAAGGTGATTCCAAGTGTTTGTGGGTGTGCTTGTCATACCTGTTGGCAACTTCTTAAAAAGCTGCATCTTTTCCTGGGGTCACCATGCAATCACAGGGAAAATTATTAATTCAAGGAGAAGCTGACAGGTGAAAGGTATATGCTTATGTGTGCTCTGAATAATTTCTTCTTTTTTGAATCCAAATCACTTCACTGCCCTATTAATTAGGTCATATAAAGAAGCATATCCCATTGTCTAAAAGGTGGATACTTGTGTATGATTACTTGTTTCCAGCATCATCTGTCAAATTAAAAAATAAATGTTATCATAGTTATCTGGCATCTGTTTGCAGTATTTTTCTAGTAACTATATAATTTTCCTGATAAAGTTGCATGCTAACTTAAAAACAAGCAGCATTCACTTGCTGTGATATATTTCTAAATATATAGTCATAAGAGCATGTGTCTTAATTTTAAATGAACTTCTATCAAATACAGTAAAATATCTTATACAACAAATTGTACACATCTTTGTCTTCCATATGATACTGTGAATAAAGAAACAAGTAGGCTGCAGTATGTACAGTACTTGCTTGCCTTTCTGTAAGCCTTGTTGAACTGAATAAGATGTGCTTCATAGACATTTTTGCACCTGCATTTCTTAAATTCAGTTCTCAGTATTTGTTCTGTAACATTTGGTTTGTATTATTATTTGACCTGAAATTATTTTCTGTCAATGGAATCTTATTCTTTTAGGCGAGTGGCAGAACTTTTCATGTTTGATTTTGAGATCAGTGGTATTCATTTGGATGAAGAACAGGTATTTATTATGTACAAAAATTAAATATTGCTTTTCATTAAATAAAATTAAAGTATGCAGTCATTTTGATGCCACATATTCTCTGATTAGGTGGCTTGTGATCATTAAAAAAGAGCCAATTAAAAACAAACATTATATAGTATAACCTCATACTGCCATCCACCCCAATTGGAACGCTCCTTACCAATCACCCTGCAGAATAAATTTTCAAACATCAATTGAGTGGGGACCATCCTGTCCTTGGGAGGCAAGCAGTTTCAGGGTGACAGGGTGGCTACTGGGAAGGCTGTCCTCCAGGCCCCTAACTCCCAACTTGAGGTGGGAATCCAAAGCACTCCTTTCCGGCTAACTTGTATTGGGCGGGCACATTCTGCCTGGAGTAGACAGTCCTGAAGATAATGAGGACCCAAGCCATAAGGGGCTCTATAGGTAATAACCATCACTTTGAATTGGGCCTCATGTTACTCTGACCAGGTTTCCGCTGGTCAGCAGGTGGGCAGTTGCATTGTTCACCAGCTGTAGCTTTTGGGTCATCTTTAAGGCAGCCCCATATGGAACAAATTGCTGTAGTCTAACTGGGAGATGACAAGGGTGAGTCACTGTCCTCAATGCTTTCTGGTTCGGGAAAGGTCACAACTGGTGGACCAGCCAAAGCTGGCCAAGGGCTTGCCTGACCATGGCTTTCACCTGCTGCTCTCAAATTTTGCACTCTTTATGTCTCTTTCAAATTATGTCTCTTTCAAAGGAAGTGCAGCCCTTTAAGGAGTTATATATGGAACACCCTTTCCAGTCCTAATCCACGCACTGGGCAAGATTTCCATTGCATCTCCTGCTCGGCCTGGGGTGGAGAATATAGAACAGGGTGTCGTCGTCATACTAACGATACCTCACCCCAGACCAATGGATGACTTCATGTAAATGCAAAAAAGAATCCAAGAGAGGACTGAGTCCTGGGGCACCCAGCACTAAAGCACTCCAAATCTTGCTCTCTTCCCCCCAACCTCAGTGAGACTGTTGTCTCAGGAAGGAGCAGAACCATGCCCTTTCAGGCTGCTCCTGACAAGCTGAACTAGAAACAGTTGAAAAGGGAGCAAGCCTTTTTAAGTGTTACCCCACTTCTTGGGAATAGAAGCCCCTCTGAGATCTGTATAGTCCCTACCCTGCTAGGTTTTAGAAACACCATTAAAATGTAGCTGCTTCAGTAAGCCTTAGGGCAGAAATATTGTGAACTGTTCCTTTTATAATTTGCGGGTTGGTTGAGATTGAGTTACTTTATTGATCTCTGGCATGGTAGTTGCACTGTAATATTGTACTGTTAGTATTATTTACATATTTTTATACCTTATTTACAAAATAAGGTATGTGAGCTGGTGAGACTTCGTGTTGATAGGAGTGGCAAAGGGCCCAATAAATAAATAGGCACTAAAGGATACAAGAACTTCTGATAAGTATATTTATTGTAGAATAAATAAGGAAGCCATTATAAAGAGTTCCAGTTGTGTATCAAATGCAAGCCCTATTTATAGTGAAATCAAGGTTCAAAGTCTTGTGTGCCTTTCTCCTGCCTCACACAGCAGAGTGGACTAGAACCCACTCTCTTTTAGATGGAAGGACAGTTTCCACTCCCTCTCGATTTAGTAAAGGACCGATCTGGTATCAGACTTGTGACTATGTGGCAACTTGCTGTCATAGCATCCTAACCCCAGTCCTTGTAGACGGTCCAAAATATAGCATGATCGATAGTATTAAATGTTGCTGAAAGATCTAAACAGGTGATGGTGATGGAGTCAAGCAACTCAGGAAGGAAACCTGTTGGGCAAAAGCAGGGACTGTACATTAGCAGTATTTCCAGGTTGTCCCTGACACCCAGTTTCACATCTAGCACTTCACATCCAGCCATATGTGGAAAAGCACACCTGATCACCATTAAATTGTTACAGAATATCATTGCCTCCCCTCCTCCCTACCTTTGATTCACAGTACATAATAAATATACTAAAATAGAAAAAAATAAAAAGTTCCATTATAAAGGAAAAATAGTTGCCTGAATTATCTAGAAACGTATTTCTGAATTAATTATATCCAATCGTACGGTCAATTAAACATTGTTACTAACATTTACACAATGCCATGATTGCTTATATAATGTGTTAATGGTTAAATCACCAATAATCTAAATATTATGGTATCAGTATTGTTTTCAGTGATTGCTGTAAACACTTTAATATATTAGCTCTTTGAAGAAATACCTATTTTATGGTTTTTTTTCTTATTTGCAGCGTAGGAATGCAGTAAATCTTAATGTCAAAATTTTGGATTTATGTAATGAATTTCTCATGGGATCTCATCTTCCAAACAAGATTGAGAAGCACGTGTTACCAGAACATATTTGGCATAGCTTTGCAGTTGAAGGCAATTTTGCCCAAATCAGTGGTCTCAATGCAGATAGTCCAGATGATCTGGTATGTGTGCATAACATGTATTATAGCCCAATATGGTTTGTATAATCGTTTATCAGTATATACAAGTCCCTTTACAGGTGGTCATCTTTAGTGTGCCATTTTATACAGAGCAAAATAAATCACCCAAGCAGTATAACCAGGAAGGCAGTATTTTATGTAATTTGAAGTGAGGCACATTCAGATTACATGTGGTAAGATGCAAATCTGTAAATTCTTTTTGAACTTATGTCTGCTGTAGTGTATAAAGTAGACAGGGTAGAAGGTTCAATTTTAATATTAGAAAAAACATATGGGCAAAAGTTGCTGCTAAACCTCCTCCTTCCCTTATTTCATTATATTGGGGGATTTGTGGAAGAATCAGTAGTAAGTGGAAGAAAAATTCCATTCTCAGTCACCAGAGATGAAGCCAACAGAAAACATTTAATCCCACCATTTCTAACTAGAAGACTTCTTCCTGTCTTGGGGAGGAAACCTGCTCTCTTCAGTGTTATACTCTACCTTCTGAGGGAAGCAGTGGCTTTCCATCAGCTTCATTTCAGAAGCTGAGGGAAAAAAAGGAGAAGAGAGGCAGTTCCTCTACCAAAACAAAAATGCCTCCTGGCTGTATTGTACCAGCTGTTCAATGCACTAGCAAGAAGCTGCAGCCAGGAGAGCCGTGTGGCTGAACTGGGAAAGCAGCCTGGAGTAGGAGAAAGGAACACCAGGGAAAGGGCCTGATTCAGCTTCCAGATGTGGTGGAATGTGGGAGTGGTGAGTGGCACTGCTGGCTTCAAGTCCAGCTACTTCAGGTCCAGTAGCAGTGATCCTCTGCCAGCCAGCTCCAGGAAAGAGTCTGGGAGGAGTAGCATGGCAGGACTCCCATGTCCCCAGACCCACCAGATTTCTTCTTACTATGCCAACAGGATGGAGTCTGGAAAGCTAGAGGATGCTGAATATGGAGGTATGTTGAAGGACAGGGGAGGCACCAGGTGGCCTAGTGACATCCAACATGGGACTCCAAGGGCTAGGGAGAAGTAATAAGCTTCATTTGGGTCTTGGTTTTCCATTCAAAGCGTATGAACCCAGCCACAGTATCCCTCCCATAGTGATGCTTTTGCAGAGCAGAATTATACGCAGTCTTTACTCACAAGGAGTTGGTTTCTTCCACTTCCAGAAGCCCAGTTCTGTTCATTCTCAACATCTGCCTATTCACAGGCAGAGAGAGGAGACAAAAGAGCAAGGTGAGGTCTACGATCTCACACTTAAGATTTCCAGCTTCAGATGCATGGAATATCCCCTGTTTCCACAGAGGAGCAAGCACAAGCCATGACTGAGATCTGTTCTTCAAGGGAATCACCCTGGGAAAAGGATTAGCCCCCAGGTAATACCCTCTGCATCTTCCCATCAGAGTCTACAGTAAGAGAGCCAGTTTGGTGTAGTGGTTAAGGCACCAGGCTAGAAACCGGGAAACCGTGAGTTCTAGTCCTGCTTTAGGCACAAAGCCAGCTGGGTGACCTTGGGCCAGTCACACACACTCAGCCTAGGTGTTCACTTTGGAAATAAGAGGTCGACTATCTTCTGTAATGTTGCGAGAACTTTGCCCTGTAGGCATGTGACTTCATCCCAGAACTGCCAGTAGCTCCTAAAAGAGAACATTGGTAAACTCTCCAGAACATCAGAAACTGTGGAGGACATACGGACTTCTTACAAATCATTGTAGCTTTGAAAATGGTAGAATAAAGAGCCTGTGGCTCAGAGGTTGGGCAATGGATCACCACTCAAAAGGCAACCTCACAGCGAAGTAGAATGGAAAAAGCTGTTCCTAGAGGTAGCTAGACCAGGAAGGAGAAAAGGGAGCAAGCAGAGCTTAAGGCATATGAACACAGCAGAATTTATATTGCAGAAGAGGTAATCTTTGCAGTGCTTTTTCTGGCTTTTTTGTGATGCTAAAGAAAAATTGAAATTGGAGAGCTATCCTGAACCTCAGGCCTTGGAATAGATTTTTCAGGCATTGAAGCTTTAGGATGCATGTGTTAAAGTCAACTATGGAAGCCATCCTGCTGGTTCTGTGAATTTGGTAGAGGCATAATTATACAACACAACCAGAATACTCCATCAGAAGTTCTTCAGGTTTGCAAACAGGAGCGGTCAGTTTCAGTTCAGAGCATTCCCTTTTAGCCTGGCATCAGCCATGACTGAAGGGAAGAGGGTTCCTCCATGGGACAGGAAGCTTTAACCCTATCTTCTAGGGAGAAAAGGTGGTGGTAACTCTTTCCTGTCAACTCCAGCTCTTTCCTGTTGGTTCTATCTTCTGTTGACCAGATAGGCACTTCATGATAAAGACAAAATTAATACAAAAAAAAAAGGGAGGGGAGACAAAGATGTATATATAAAAATATTGTCAGTTTGTGACATGGAATAATGTTGATCAGCCTTTCCATTCCATCAATAAAGAACCAGTTAATTATCAGAGAGGGAAAACAAATGGCCATTGCACCTTAAGACTGATACTGAGCTCCAGCAAATTGAGGGCTTAGTTGTAAACTGTTCATGTCCATTTTTTGGAGTTGCTTTATTATAAAAGTCTATTCACACATAATTATAGTTTAACTGTCAGTGTTTTAATAATTATGCTAGTTTATATCTGTTTATTCATTGCTGTTATTGTTGTTAATGCTAGGTACGTGAAGTCGCCTACAAAGTTTTTCTATACCCAAATGTTCAGCAGCTGCAGTGTTTAGATGAACTGCTTGCCAGTAGAAACTTTCTGGCCCAGTTAGTTGGCTATGATACGTTTGCTCATCGAGCTCTTCAGGGAACAATGGCCCAAACCCCAGGTAATGCATCTTTGCACTGAAGGAGAAGGAAGAGATAAGAACTAGGAAGCAGGGTGAGAGTAAATGCTAGCTATGCAGATTACTGCGGAGAATTAGTATCAACTTTTTGCTAGAAATATAATGATTATATTTTGTAATCTTCTAAAATAAAGAATAAAGTTTGCGGGGATTTTTTTTTAATGCCACCTCAGCACACTATGATGAACACTATAAATTAATTTGATCTTTACAGAGACAAATCCCGAGGAAACAAGTGTCAGTAAAATCATTAAATGGAAGCACTTTTATTCTTTTATACTTTGTTGATTATTATTTATTAATAGTTTTGCATTGACTATTAATAGACATTAAAATTGCTGTATTCAGTATATATACAGGTTCCAGTGATTAGTCTAGTTTAATACTGAAGTTTCTGCATTTTGGTTTAAGTACTAATACAGGTAGTCCATGTTTAGCAACCACAATTGGGACCGGCAACTCCTTCGCTAAGCAAAGTGGTCACTAAGTGGGAAATCATGTTCCTGCAACTGTGCTTTCCAGCTTGAAACTGACAAAACTAATCAGTTTCACACCTTTGGCTTTTGTTTGCCTCCTAACCACTCCCCTGCCTTTTGGGATGCTCATCCTAGCGCTGGGATAATTAACAAGAAGGGAATTAATGTTTGTATGTTACATTCATCTGAGAGAAAGAGATTACAAAAGAGTAAGCAGGCACCCAATGGGGAATATACATTGACAGGAATGTGGTGGCACCGGCAGCTGCAAGCATGCTATGCAAACAGCTGAGTGTATTCTCCATTCTGTGCCTGCTTACTCTCTTGTAATCCCTTCCTCTCCAATCTGTCCAGTCTGTGGGGTCAGGGGGGAGAAACAGGTCAGACACAGGAGAGATTGCCTACAGAAATTGCTTGTTTTTTCTCTCCTCCCCCCCTCGCAGAATGGGTAGTACACTGGGTTGTTTGTGTAGTATGCTTGCGACTGCCAGCGTATTGCTCTCAATGTATATTCCCCATTGTGTGCCTGCTTATTCTTTGTAATCCTTTCCTCTCCAATCTCTTTGCTCTGCAAGGGGGGGGGGAAAGAAAAACAACAGGTCAAGCACAGGATGTGTACTGACTGTAATGGCAATCACGTGACTGAGGGACACCACTGTTGTAACTTTGAACGGTTGCTGAACGAGGCAGTTGGTAAGCAAGGACTACCTGTAACGAGGTTTCCAAGAAAATAAAATTTTCATCTTGTATTCAGTGTTAAGCATCACTGCTTATTAAGTTGTGACCATTTTATTTCTCTACAAGGCTCAAAACAAACTTTCATAGGTAACTTCAGAGATTTGGATATATACACTAATATATTTTCAGTTTTAATATTGTTTATAGCAACTTTGATACTGAAATACTGATTACTAATAAATGTAGCCTTTTTAGTATGATTTTAATTCAGTTCTTAATTATAAGCATTTTAGTAAATATGTTTATTTTAGATAAAGTCTACAGTTGTGTTATTATTTCTTAAGCTTTCTTACATTTCTATTTTTTAGAGACAGTAATGCAGTTTCTTACAAAGCTTTCAGATAAGTTATTCAGTCGGTGAGTCTTTGTTTCATTTAATTTTATTAATTAGGAGAGCAAATTCTCCTTGTTTCAAGGCAAAAATCCTTTTATAATATAATAGGACTTTAAAATGTCTTTATAGGTTTCTTAATATTTTCTTTTTCAAATCTTGATTAAATATATTAAGCAGTTTTAAAAAGTGTTAAATATAAACACTTATACAGCCAGTTTGGTGTAGTGGCTAAGGCAGAGCTTTCCAAACTGTGTGTCGCGACACAAAAGTGTGTCGCCACACACAGTCTGGTGTGTCGCCACACAACCCGGAAGCACTGATCATCATCAGCGCTTCCGGGTTTTCCCACGACAACACACCAACAACGGCGCGCAAAAACCGAAAGCGGCAGCAGTGCTTCCGGGTTTTTGCGCGCTGCCGCAACGGCGGCACTTCTGGGTTTTCCCGCGGCGACACACCAACAGCGGTTGGTGTGTCGCCGCGGGAAAACTTTGGAAAGCCCTGGGTTAAGGCATCAGGCTAAAACCAGGAGACCGTGAGTTCTAGTCCCATCTTAGGCACAAAGCCAGCTGGGTGACCTTGGGCCACTCATGCTCTGTCAGCCCTAAGAAGGAGGCAATGGCAAACCACTTCCAAAATCGTAATTATTTTCTAGTAATGGGAAGAAGGAAAGATTCCCAATAATTTCTCAGTATTATGTGTTACTGGGAAAGACTTAAAAAAATAAAGAATATATGCATCTCTCTCTGATATGTTTTATTCAGTTTTTGCTTGAGTTATGTTTATCTTTATATGAATTAATTATTTAAATAATTGAAAGAAACGTTAATGATAAAATTGTTTTGTAGCACTCAAAAGGATTTTGAAATGATGGAAGGTATGAAAATGAAACTCTATCCTTTCAAATCAGTAAGTGATGCATTTTTTTCCTCTTGTAACTAATCTGAGTTGAACCTTAATTTGAAAAATTTCAATAATTTCAAGGATAAATTGATGTAATATAACCTTCCTCTTTTGTATTCATATCATTTCAACATTTGGTTTCAAGACTAATTTCTTTAAGGGAATAAAATGCTGAAAGACAGATACTGCTTTCAACATAGCAACATAAATAATAATAAAAACTTAAGATAGAAAATATAATATGGTATCTTAAATTAAACCTGTTCACAGTTGATACAAGCTTGAAAAGGATGAGATTAGACTTGAAAAATTGTACATATTTATAAAGTTAACTGGATCATTATCTTTTCTCCTGCCTTTGTTTCTCTTTTCATATTTTTAATACTGTAATATCAATCCTAATAATGAAATAGCATGTGCATTTGAAAAATAATATGGTTAAAGCTTTCAGTATCAAATGCAGTCCTATGTAAAGCATAATATAATATTCGTAATAAGTTAACCACCAGGTATGATACCTACTAAAATTCTCTGCTGGTGCTTCAAAATTTGGTTTCTTTCATTTTCAGACATTAATGCCTTGGGATCACCCATACCTTAGTGGTGTCTTACGTGCCGAGAGGTAAGCATTAGGCCCTTCTGTTGTATATAGGTGCTTTTTCATCTTCGTTTGCATTTTAGTATAACCTCTCTGGGTTTTCAGTTCTTACTAAGGGGCTTCTGTAGGTTTTGAGCGTGCTCTTCCAGTACATCTTTGCTCTTTTTTCTGTGACTACTGTTTGTTTCTCTTTGGATTTGCATCAGAACAAGGCTGTTCCAACTGCCTGCCCATCTGTCTGTCTGTCTATCATAGCAGCATTCATTCTAGCTAGTGTTAAGTTGCTTTCCTGTATGGAAGGGCGTGGCTAGAAGAGTGTCTAATACTCTCCTTTACGTTTGTGTTGATAGATTCTGGAGAAATAAATATTTAAACTTCTTTACTATTTGTTAAATTCCATTAATAACATAGATGTATCAGAATATAATCAATTTTAACAAGAAAACTGCATGGACTTGTCCATGTAGTTGCCAGGAGTCAAGATTGACTTGGAGAAAAATTGGAAGCTGCCAGCATATTCTCAGACATAACTCATTACTAGCATTTGTTTGCACTTTATAAAATGGCTTGAGACTTCAAATTAAATAGCAATCTTATCCTTAGTCTGTTTTTCCTAATAAAATGGTTCACTCCCTGATAACTCCTTTTTGAGTTCTTCCTGCCCATATAAGGTATTTTTCCATGACAATAGGTTAATTGGAACCTTGAGCCAAAGGGCAGAGAGATCTTCCAAAACTAGTTTAGTTTTCCTCAGAGTCAGTACAGAGGATCCTGTGATTGCAGTGAATGATTTTGGAAGGACAAGGAAACAGATAAATCTTATGATTGGGTACAGCAAAATCTTTCAATCTAGCTCTCTGAATAATAGCGTTTTCAGATATTTCAACACTAGGGGGAGTTCTTGCCTAAATATATCATAACTATTGTTTTTGCACAACTTTCTAAAATTTTATTTTGGATTAGCAGCCTTTTAGATTTGCTATCAGATAGTAGCAGTGTAATTTGCATTTTACTCAGAAATGTATTTTTATAATAATGCTCTGTGATACATAGTTGCTTTTACTCTATATATTAAAAGACCACCCTGCAGTACTATATTTTGGATTTAGTTTGGTCTAGGATGCTCACAGTATCCCAATTGAAACTGGTTGAGTGTCCATGTGTTGTGAGATTAAGGAGTTTTCATCATGTCTTCTGACTGTTAATTGGTGTTCAGGGATGCGCTCTGCTAGCAGTCTAGCAGTCAGAAGACACAATATCAGTCATTCTGAAGACTAGCAGTCTTCATGATCAGAAGACTAGCAGTCAGAAGACACAATGAAAACTCAATCTCACAACACATGGACAGACTCAACCATAGTTTCAACTGGGAAACTGAGCATCCTAGGCCAAGCTAAATCCAAAAACGGCTAGGGAATTCCTGGAGGCTTGGCATTCAGTCAAATCAGCCCTCAATAGACACATAGAGATAAACCACATTTACACACCATTCAGAAGAGAGAATAAAGAAGCTAAGAAGGAAACAAAAAGGCTAGAACACACCCTCACCAGCAGCCAACACCCAAATAAGCAGGGATTAACATCCAGACAAACTATCAAGCAGAAAACAATACCCTAATCAAGGAACTACCAATTAGAACACCACCACCGCCCCAACCCTGGCAGGGCAAGCTACTGTATAAAAACAGGGAGCAAACCACACTCCCTCACACTGATGATGTTACCTAGTTGGGTAATGAAACATCTGCAAGCAAACAACCAACTCAGAGAGCACCAAGGACTCCACAGTTCAACCCTGAGCTACATATACAGTCTCTTCTATTGGATTCTAGAGAGTAAGCCCCAATTTGATAGCATGGGACTAAATTTTAGGTAAACATGCTTGGGATTCTGCTATAAGGCTCCAATCCTCTAAATAGGTATTTGGCAATAAGTCCTACAGGACATATTAAGGCATAATTATGAATCAACATACATAGGTTTGGGCTGTGCATGGACTTGCTAATTTCCAGTCTTGGTTGGAAAATTGTGCTTCAGGGTACAATTCACCAGGTTTTGATAGACTATTTCTTACTAAGGCTATAATTGTATCTTTGGGAATAAGTCCCATGAAGCTCAGTGGGGTTTCCTGTATTTGCTTACTTAGAAGTCTCAAACATCAAATTAGATAGACTTGGTTGAATGGATTCTGCAGGACTGGTGATCAATTTTTGGTGGTCTGTTCTATTTTAACTGTTAAAATGCTCGCTAAGTATGTGTTTCTCTGAATTTTGAAAAATATATTCAGATTTTGTTTATAAATGAGGAAAAACGCACATACACACATACATACAGTACATATGGAGGCTATGTGGGAAAAATTGTAGGTAAGAGATCTTAGACACTGGTTATCGCTTACAAATTACTTAAGGCTTCAATCTGAAGAGAGAGAGCTAGTTCATGAAATGGATATATATATAGTATAGGTCTTGGACTGTGAAAAAACATGGTTCAGAATGTTTCTTAACCACAAAACCATGGGTGATTGTGAGTTAAACTCAATATCTTAGCCTAACATAAGGCCAAAATTGACTGTCTGTCTGATCAGGACTCTAGAGAAAGTCTGTTGAAGGACCACCCATCTTCAAGGGTGTGGACAAGATGACAGGGCCTCTCTGTGGTAACCATCTCTCAGTGGAACGCTCTTTACCTGAAAGTTTATTGCTTTATTGACAATATAGTATCTTCTGCCTTGTAAGCTGTTGTTAATGAATGCCACATGAAGTCTCAGCTCTATAATAGATACTTAGTAAACACAATAATTTTCATAATTATTAAGACTATCAAAAACCCATTCATTGAAGTTGATGGCAGTCATACACAATGTATTTTCCCCAAATGTACAGTCTAATTGAGAGTAATTTTATATGCCTGTCTTTTGTTTAGGCCGCTGAAATAGGCTGACCATACGTCCCGTTTTGAACGGGACAGTCCCGTTTTTTTAGTATTTTTCAACCGTCCCGTCGTTTTGATAAAAATCTCAATTTTGTCCCATTTTTTAAACCCGGTGGGAATGGCACGGAAGGAGGATCCGAGCCAGAGCTGCCTATTGGAGGCAGCCCGGAAGAGGAATCCCTCCCGCCTATCAGTGCACAGCAAAGGAGGGCGTAGAGGCGTAGAGGAGGGCGGACTGGGGGGCGGGGTTTGAAGGCGGGAGCCAATCACGCAGACCGTGGGGTGGGGTTTGCAGGCAGCCAATCGCATGGACCGGGGGGCAGGGACCCCTGTCTTTTTCATGAATACGGAATATTACATAAGACCCCGTCCCATTTTGCCATCCCAATGTCCCGTTTTTGTCTCAAGGAAATATGGTCAGCCTACGCTGAAAGGATACAGGCTTAGAAATAATTGTTCATCATGGCCCACTGAAACTATTGCTTTTTAGTAGCACAGTCTTTAATGTTCATGTGCTGTTCATGAAGAATAATGAACAAATTTTACTTATTTTATTTATTTATTTATTTATATTTCTAACTTATATCACCGCCCATCTCCCCCCATTCCCATACTTACTTCATTGGACCGGTCAACTTGATTTCTTGAAACATGTGAAAACGTTGTTAAGCGAAACTGAGATCCTTGGATCCTCTCCCCCTCAAAACCCTCCACTGGTCCTACAACTATGTGTGTTGGGCTTTCACACAATAAAAAGTTTTCCATTCAGTTGCTTATGTAATACGTTATTCTAATGTTAGTTCTGATGTAAACTGCAAAGTTTGCTCTAGAAAGCAATCACTTGATATATTATATTACATTATCATCAATAATTGCATCGCATCGCATCATATTAGGAAGCTGGAATGCTGTAGCAAGGCACCAATGTCACTTTGATTCTCAAAATGCTTCCAGGCTTCAGATGGATCTCAGAAGCTTGATGGATGGCTGTAGCCCATAGCTGTTTTGTAAGTGTGCCTGCCTGCCTGCCTGCCTGCCCAGAAAAAAAGATAAAGTTAAGGAGGGCATTAGAGAGAAGGTGGCAAAGAATACTCTGCTAAGTATTTTGTGAATAGTTAAGGCCTCCCAGAAAGCAAGACCACCCACATGTATTTGATTAGTTTAACTATACCTTTTGTTTGGTTCACAGGGATTTTATATTGTTTGTTCTTATGAACTGGTCCATTAGCGATCCAGAGTTACACAACTAATATGGGCCACCATATAAATGTTCTAAATTAATTAATTAATTTTTTAAAAGTTCTTAAAATTCTGAATCTGTTCACTAGGCCAGAATGGTTGGAGATGCCTGGTCTAATGGCAGTGAGGTTAGTCTCTTTCCAGTTCATTTGCTTACTGTGCTTGATAGGACTCATTATTGAGGTTTATTGAGTTTAGCAGCATTGCAGTGAAATAACAGGAAGTGAAAGATTTATGTTGTTGTTGTTGTTGTTTTTATTATTATTTAGATTTATATCCTGCCTTTTGTAACAGGATCTCAGGGCAGTGTACACAGTACTTCCTCCTCCCATTTTTCTGTACAACCGCCACCTGTGAGGCTGAAAGAGATTGACTGGCCCTAGGGCGCTTCCTTGACTAAGATTGGACCAGAATCCTAGTCTCCCTGCTCCTAATCCAATTCCATAACTACTACACCACACTGGCTCTCTGTTCTGATAATCAGTATAGAGACAGGAGCAAACAAGAAGTCAAGGAATGGCAAGTGAACAGTATATTTAGGGTAGATCAGGAAACATTTTGCTGAAACATTTACCAGTTTAGCTTACCTTTTTTTTTCTGGTACCATATGTGATCTGTAGAAATCTTTTGCCAGGAAATAAAATAAATGAAAATGTTCTTTAATGTAAGGGGAGAAAAAGTGAACAGATACACTTGTTTAATTAAGCCCCACAGGATTTAATGGACCCAAAAACCCATAAAACATGGTAACAAGAATGAGAATCTACTTTGAACTTCAGCCACATGAAGCTTATTTTTTATTGCTTCTATCTTGTATAGCCTCTTTTTTTGTTTTCTCTTTATCCAACAGTTTTGGTAGTAATACTCCATGCATTTGTTGGGACACTGTTTGGAATAGTCATATTAATAAACATGAAATTATTAAGAAAAGCATTACTCTAATTTTCTTGGAGCTATATAAAAACTAATACAGTTTTTATTAATAAAATTAATCAATAAAATTAAAGGAATAATTTATAATAAAATATATAAAATATAATACAGAATATAATATAATATAATATAATATAATATAATATAATATAATTAATATATAATATACTATATAAAATTATAATACAATATAAAATATAATAAAATAATTAATAAAATAATTAATAAAAACTAATACAGTTTTTATTTATAACTATATAAAAACTAATACAGTTTTTATTTATAACTATATAAAAACTAATACAGTTTTTATTTATAACTATATAAAAACTAATACAGTTTTTAAAATATAGTCAAAGCTATTATGGTGTAAATTGTTGGCAAAGAGAGTAATATCAAATTAATACGGTGAGGCGCGCAGTGTCAGATGGTTACACAAATGCAGGAGAAAAAAACTCCAATAGAAGAGAATATATGTAGCTCAAGGTTGAACTGTTGGGTTCTTGGTGCTCTCTGAGCTTATTTTCTTGCAGATTTTTTTTTCTGGCTAGGTAACATCAGCACTGTGAGAGAAAGTGTGATTTGTTGGGTGTTTATATGTAATAGGTTGCCCTGCCAGTCTTGGTGGGGTTGTGGCTTCCTCCTTGATGGTTCCTTGATTAGGATATTGTTTCTTCCCTGATTGATGCTGTTTCCTGCTTATCTGGGTGTTCGCTGGTGGAGGGAATTTGTTATAGGCTGTTTGTTTCCTTTGTTTCCCCCCCCCCCCCTTGGATTTTATGTAATTTATTATTATTATTATTCGATGTATTTTAGATACTGTTTTTGTATTTTTAAACTTTCAATTGTTGTAACCCGCCCAGAGTCCCTTGCAAGGGAGATGGGCGGGGAATAAATTGAAATAATAAATAAATAAATAAATAAATAAATAAAATATGTCTATGAAGGTTCTCAGTCATCCAGGTGGAATTGTCTGTAGCTTGAATCATGTCAACTGGATTTCTATTTTCTCAGTGGAAACGTTTTGCTCCTTATCCAAGGAGCTTCTTCAGTCTGAGCAAAGTTAGTAAGGGAATCCTAAATATGTTTCTAGGTAGCTGTGTGACCTTACACCTGGAGCTAGGTCATGGTTATATTGAGATGTTATTTTAAGTTCTTAAACTTCCTAGGCTTTTGATCGTTTCTCTTAAATGGGGTTTATGTGTCTATTGATGGCTGATATGTCTGAATGCCAAGCTTCCCTAGCATTTTTGGATTTTGCTTGATCTAAAATGTTATCAGATTCCCAGTTGAAACTGTGGTTGAATATGTCCAAGTGTTGTGAGATTAAGGAATTTTCTTCATGTTTTCTGACTGCCAGTTGGTGTTTGTGGATGCAGTCTGCCAGTCTTCTACCTGTCTGTCCTATATACTGCTTGTTGCAGTCTTTACATTGTTTGTTATATTGTCAACACTGGTAGTTTCCTACCATCAAGTCTTCTTACTTGGCATTGCACCATCAATGAGCCTCTGGAAACTAAAAATGTTGTAGGATCTACTTTTACTTTGGAATGCGCTTATTAGGATTTGTGTAAATATTCTGACCTGACATTATGCCTAAAACTAGATGTTATGTGAGTCCAATATCCATTGTTAAAATAGCTGTCCTCTCCTCACTTCGCACACCCAGTGGTAACCACTAGTGTGATGTCAATAGGCTGTTGACTTTCCTTGCTTCAGAAGGAATATCCATTGATGTGAGTCAAAGAAGCACGGAAAGCAGTGGGGATACAAAACATCTAAAATGTCTATGATTAATGCATATTTTGCATTTGGGACAGAAGCCCAGCAATTTTAATAAAATGAAATTCCAGTTTTGCTGGCAAACACATTGAGACATTGAATCGGTTTATATGTAGATGGCACATGGTGACGTATTTAAGTGGGACAGGGTTGTGGTTTTTTGTAACACATTTTCTTTTTGGATGTTTTAGGTATAATATTGAGCCAACCCTATATTGTCCCTTTTTCTCTCTTGGGGCATGTATGGAAGGACTGAACATTTTGTTCAGTAAGCTTTTAGGAATCTCTCTTTATGCTGAACAGCCAGAGAAGGGAGAAGTGTGGTGTGAGGATGTTCGTAAACTGGTAAGAGATTTAATTCCTAAAAGTCAGGAAGTTGGAAACAAAAGCAATAAAGATATACTATAACTAGTAACTAGGAATAATAATAGTAATCTTCCCCCAGTATTTATTTAAAGTTTGATTATACTACTTGAGTTGAATCCATGCTAAGTTAGTTATGCTTTAATCTCACTGAAATCCTATTTCTGCCTCCATTAAAAAAAAGGGTAAAGGTTCCCCCCGCACATTTGTGCAGTCGTGTCCAACTCTAGGGGCCGATGCTCATCTCCGTTTGTTAGCCAAAGAGCCAGCGTTGTCCAAAGACGCTTCCACGGTCATGTGGCTGCATGACGCGCGCGGAACGCTGTTACCTACTCACCGAAGTGGTACCTATTCATCTACTTGCATTTGCATGCTTTTGAATTGCTAGGTTGGCAAGAGCTGGAGCTAGTGCGGGAGCTCACTCCGCACGCAGGGCTAGGGATTCGAACCTCCGAACTTGCGATCTTCCGATCGACAAGCCTGGCATCTTACCCGGTGAGCCACCACGCCTCCATTATTAGATGGAAATCAAATGTGGAATGCAGTTAGGCAGTTTTTATATTTAGATTTTGGTATACAGTATGTAATTGTACATTCAACACATTGCAAATTGAAGAATTTTTCAACTTTCACATTTTATTTTTAGGCAGTTGTCCATGAACAAGAAGGATTATTGGGATATATTTACTGTGACTTCTTTCAAAGGCCAGAGAAGCCTCATCAGGTAACTCTCTAACATTAGTAACGACTTTGAATTTATCTTATCCCCGCCCTCCAAAAATTAATATGTGGTAAAATGTATTTGATTATACAAAGCAAACCAAGGATATGCCACTTAAATTAAAGGGCTCTTGCATTCTGTAAAAAGATCAGGGTTTAAAAAAATCCAAGGAATTATGTTGATTTTTTTTTTGTATTTTTGCAATGATAACATGTACTATAATAATAGAAAAATAATGCAACTGATTGAGAATCAGAATAGACTACCTTCCTTTTTCTATTTCTCCTGCTTTAGAAGAAGATACTTACAAATTCATTCTGTGCCACCTCAGACATTCAGAATTGCCAGTGTGACCAGTTCCTAAATTTCAGCCTGGAAAGATAATGACCTTCAGTGACCATTGTTTTGGAAACAACTTAATAAAACATTTCCCATAGCCTTCAGTGAGGGAATGGCAAAACCCATCACTTTTTTTGGAAGGACTGCTTTAATGTTTGGTTCTTCAGCAATATACTGTTGTACAATTAAAAGTCCTTTCTTCATTTTATTGCACACGGAATATTTTGGACCCTGGCCACTGGCTGTGTTCTTTTAGGGCATATTCAAGGAGATAGCCTAAGTTTTCCATATTCTGAAAGATCAATGGACCAAGAGTTCCTTTTTCCCTCTTGCTATATCAGAAACAAATATTGGCATTTGAAACCAAAACCCAATTTCAAATAACAGCATCCAGTAAGCCTTTTGTAGATGAAACAAACACCATAATGGAACTAAAACAAATTATTCTTCACATATTCATTCTACTTTGAATATTTTTAAGGATAGAAAAGTAGACATAACTCAAATAATTGCTAAGTGTATTCTGTTATACCAGAATTTTTTCCAGTCCATAGGTAGGAATCTATGTCTCTTCAGATGTAGCTGAACTATAACTTTCATAATTCTTCATCAGTGGCTGGTTTGGGCTGATGGGAATTGTAATTCAGCAATACCTGGGGGATGTTCTCACAACTGCACAAGGAAAGGTTTCCTTTGAAAATGAATGGTAGTCATTAAAGCTATATGTCTGTAGCTTGAATCATGTCAACTGGATTTCTATTTCCTCAGTGGAAACGTTTCGCTCCTTATCCAAGGAGCTTCCTTGGATAAGGAGCGAAACGTTTCCACTGAGAAAATAGAAATCCAGTTGACATGATTCAAGCTACAGACAATTCCACCTGGATGACTGAGAACCTTCATAGACATTAAAACTATATATGGTTTTCCAATATCATAATGAATATGTCTGGAAACTGTTTTCCATTTAAAGATGATTAGATTAGATTAGATATAACATTCTGTCTATATTGATTACATGTTGGGTTTTTTTATGACACTATAATCTCAGATATTTCTTGCTTGCTCTTGGCCATTTTGAAATACTGTGTTAAGCAATATACATACCAAGTCCCATTCTTAGATCTGATAGTACAGCCCTATACAAATGTATTGCTTTCTGGGTCTGGTAGGAATATGTTTAAAAGTATAAAATTAAGCTGCCTTACATTTTAAGATCTCTGACTGAGAGAAAGCTCATGGAAGGGAGCTTTCCTCGTTTTCTTGTTCCTGAAGCCCCCTGCACCTTCCCAAGTGGCACTTTAGTCAGGAAATTCTAATGTACTGTTGGAATGAAATGCTTAGTGGAGACGGGAATTTCCATAACACTTCAAAAGAGATGTTGTATCACAACATCTACAGAAAACCTGATCTCCCAAAGTCCAGAGAACCCGCCTACTAATTATGTAGAGATACAAGGGCTGACAGGTACGCATTAAATTTAATTCAAGTTTTCAGCTGAATTCAGGTATTTGATATTCAGTTGAAATTAAAAGTAAACTAGAAAAGAAATCTACAGAATACGCAAAAAGTTTAAGTTCTGCCAAAGGCCTTGTTTTGCTTAGCCAAGTCTATAAAACTTCATTCAACATCGGTTCTGATATATTACAAAAGTTTAAATTTTAAATAATTATATAATTATAAACAATTTGTGGTACTATTTTAAGATATTAATATGGCAAAATATTGAATATTCTTTTTTCTGATAGAGTGAGGTGGTGTGAGTGTGTGTGTTTTTAAATACAGGATTGTCACTTTACAATACGTGGAGGCAGACTGCAAGAAAATGGAGAATATCAACTTCCTGTTGTTGTCATTATGCTAAGTTTACCTCATTCCAGTAGCAGTTCACCAACATTGCTCACTCCTGGAATGATGGAGAATCTCTTCCATGAAATGGGGCATGCTATGCATTCTATGCTGGGAAGAACACGTTACCAACATATCACTGGTAAGCAATTAGTATTAAAAGCCAAGTAATTCATGAGGTGTACACTACATATTGGATCTTGCTGCAAATAAAGGATAATTTCCTTGTTTGATACTGGCTTCTACATTATTTAACATTATCTTCTGTACTAGATACAAACTGGTTCCTAGCAGTATAGTTATTTTAGTCTGAATAAGACACAGACTGGGTCTGCACAATCCTTTTTTAGTTACTCTGTGTATCATACCTTCTTATTAGGGGATATATAAGGGTGTTCATGAAACTGGAAATGTATTTTGATGTTGGAACAAAACAATTGCATCCACTGAACACTCTCAAAACTCTTTTAAAAATAGGTTTAGTAGCAGAAAGCAGTCAGAATGAGCTAACATGCCATCTTACCTATTAAGTAAGTCCAAGCAAGTTCATGATAGTCTCATGAACACAGACATTTGCCAATGCAAGATGTTTAGTTCCTTAGATGTTACCCTGGGGTTCTTTGAGACCTCCCGAAATGTGACACGCAAGCTCTTGGTGTGATCTTGGTTGACCACTCCTGGGGAAGGTAACAGTGGTATTGAATTGCCTCCATTTGTACACCATTTGCCTGACAGTAGACTGGAGGAGTCCAAACTCTTTGAAAATAATTTTGTAACCATGGAGTCCATGGTTTTGTAACCTCCCACAGAATTTTGTAACCTCCCACACTCACACTTGATTATCATCCCATTGATTGAAACATCTGACTCTAATTTTCCCTTCAAATGAACTGATCATCCTAGAGGTTCACATACTTTTACCACACACAAATATGTCGCTTTGGATCATTTTGCTCAATAAATCAATGAACAAGTATAGTTTTTGACTCATTTGTATAGTATAGTTTTTTACTCATAATTGGGTTCTCTTTATCTAGTTTTAGGACTTGTGTGGAGAACAGATCATGTTTTAGGTCATATTTATGCAGAAATATAGAAAATTCAAAAAGGTTCACAAACTTTTAAGCACCACTGTACTTATTTGTCACAAAGTAGACAGAAGCCTGTTCTTATCCACAGCTATTTTTAGGAGCATTTGCATATCTTACCATTTCCAGTTTGGTCTAGAGCCAGTTTGGTCTAGTGGTTAAGGCTCCAGGCTAGAAACCAGGAGACTGTGAGTTCTAGTCCCACCTTAGGCTTGAAAGCCGGCTGGGTGACCTTGGGCCAGTCACACACTCTCAGCCCAACTCACCTCACAGGGTGGTTGTTGTGGGGAAAATAGGAGGAGGAAGGAGTATGAGGTATGTTCCCCACCTTGAGTTATTTGTAAAACTAATAAAGGTGGGATAAAAAAATAAAATAAAAAAATTCTCTACCCATTTTCTCCTCTTTGGTAAATATTCAACCAAAGTATACAAATTCTTCTTTTTTCCCCTAATGTATGTATAACTCTATTTTCCCTGTCAAACACAAGTACCTTTGTCTTTGATATATTAATTTTCAGATCCATATTTATGGTTGCGTAAATCTTTCTAACACTTGCTACAAGTCTATGGAGTTCTCACCTAGCAGTGTGACATTTCCATCAAAAACAGTATGGATTGTTTAGCCTTTTTTAGAATTAACTGCTTTTTCTCTCTTTAGTTACATTCTTTGCAGCTATCTTTTTCTCTGTGTATACCTTATCCACATCTATCACCTCATTTTTGTTGCAGTTATTCCCTTATATGCATGTTTTCCTCATCCACCTTCACTTTCCTGCATGAATGTATCAATCAACTCCACAAGAACAGGCTATCTTTATTCAAATCTGTATCACCTTCTCCTTTCTCTTATTGTCACAGGCATACAATGTATGCATTTTTATTTCTTTTATTTCATTAATTAATTCATGCCTTATCTTGTACTTTCCTACACTTGATTCTCAGTTTTCCATGTGATATGGCTATCACCAGATGGGTTCATAGATACTGACCTTTGCCAGCCATCCTACCGTTAGTCAACCAAGACTTTCGCATGATACTTTTTAGTAAGATGGGTAAGGTTTAGACTAGATTACTAGCCATGATCATCTCTCTGCTAACAGTAAGGAACAGTACTGGTCAATTTGGGCACATTTTGGCCAATATGGCACACTTTCCGGTGCAAGCCAGCATCTCTAATCTACAGATTACATTACAAGGCCTGTATCACACTAACAAGAAATTACAGTACGCAGTGTACTAACACACACTCAGGATGTTTAGAATCACATCTATATTCCATAGCCACAGTGGTTCCCTTGGCCAAGATGGAAATAATATCTCAAAGTATAATTCTGTGTCTTTTGAGTCCCCCTCCCCCAAAAGCAATCCCCCCTTTCTTAGGAAGGTTTAGGGACCATTTTTGAAAAGTAACAGATACTGTA
Organism: Charina bottae; assembly: GCA_023362775.1. NCBI lineage: Eukaryota > Metazoa > Chordata > Lepidosauria > Squamata > Charinaidae > Charina > Charina bottae. The sequence continues at coordinate 109,350,884 of JALMGJ010000004.1, forward strand.
TTTGCTGCTCCAGAAACTGGCAGTCTGGAAAGGCTTGAAGCACATAGGCAATCATAATGGAGGAAAAGCTGGATTTGAGGAATGAAGTTTTTAATAGCAAGAAATTATTTCATCATCATATGTCTTGAAATAGTTGAAAAGAAGCAGCAAACCAAAAAACTGGTTCTTTAAATGATTGACATCTTAAACAATAAAGGAAACAATATGAATGATAGATATGTGATCTCATCAGACAGATGGGGATGATAATATTTGCAGACAGGATTAAATTCTCAGACATAGCTTGATATTTTATTTTAAGTAAGCATAGAGTTAAGGCAATTAGACATTTGGTGTTTAAAGTGAGACCAGATTTGCAGCAGCCTGGCTTAAGTTTATAAAAGGTGTGATCCACAGCTTCATAAGGTGCCTCACCCGGTTGTTCAAATATTTTGTTTTACTTTGTGATTTGCTGTAAAATATGTAGGAGTACTGTATAAATTTAGCTTTTCTGCTAATAAGTAGAATGACACTACAAAATGAAATATTTACATGGCAATGAGTTATTACAGCTTATCATAAGTGCAGATGGAAAGTTAAGAAAAGTTTTAAGGAAGTCAGAAAAAAATAATGTAAATGTTTTAGCTTCCTGCGTATTAATTTTCTATATCATCTTTTATAGGTACAAGGTGTTCTACTGACTTTGCCGAAGTTCCTTCTATCTTGATGGAGTACTTTGCAAATGATTACCGAGTGGTGAACCAATTTGCAAGACACTATAAAACGGGTCAGGTAGGAAAACATTTTTTTTCCTAAATCAGTCCAATTACATAATGTTAAGTAAAAAAATATTTTGTTCCCTTCACTTCTCCCCACCACCACTCCTACTAACCATTATACAAACAGAAGCGTAGTTGTTGTTCCTGTCTTTTAAAAACTCTTCCCCCAACAGACTTACAGAAATCAATACTATCTTACCTCTTTAATGTATTATAGGATTTTTCAAAGAATTAATAAGGTAGGGAACAGAGGATACGTTCAACTAGCCCCAGATGTGATGACGCAGCTAGCTCAAAGCCGAAAGGACGGCTAGCGGCCGACGGTGCTGGTGGTGAACGACGAATCCGATGTTCTAAAGATCAACACACCATAGGAACCTGGAATGTAAGATCTATGAGCCAGGGCAAATTGGATGTGGTTATTGGTGAGATGTCAAGATTAAATATAGACATTTTAGGTGTCAGTGAACTGAAATGGACTGGGATGGGCCACTTCACATCAGATGACCACCAGATCTACTACTGTGGACAAGAGGACCACAGAAGAAATGGAGTAGCCTTCATAATTAATAATAAAGTGGCTAAAGCAGTGCTTGGATACAATCCAAAAAACGATAGAATGATCTCAATTCGAATTCAGGGTAAGCCATTTAACATCACAGTGATCCAAATATATGCCCCAACCACAGATGCTGAAGAAGCAGAAGTAGATCAGTTCTATGAGGATCTGCAGCACCTACTAGATAATACACCAAAAAGAGATGTTATTTTCATTACAGGAGACTGGAATGCTAAGGTGGGTAGTCAGACGACACCTGGAATTACAGGCAAGCATGGTCTGGGAGAACAAAATGAAGCAGGACATAGGCTGATAGAATTTTGCCAAGACAACTCACTGTGCATAACAAACACTCTCTTCCAACAACCTAAAAGACGACTTTATACATGGACTTCACCAGATGGTCGACACCGAAATCAGATTGACTACATCCTTTGCAGCCAAAGGTGGCGGACATCTATACAGTCGGTAAAAACAAGACCTGGAGCTGACTGTAGTTCAGATCACGAACTTCTTATTGCAAAATTTAGAATCAGACTAAAGAGAATAGGGAAGACCCACAGATCAGTTAGATATGAGCTTACTAATATTCCTAAGGAATATGCAGTGGAGGTGAAGAATAGATTTAAGGGACTAGATTTAGTAGATAGGGTCCCAGAAGAACTATGGACAGAAGTTCGCAACATTGTTCAGGAGGCGGCAACAAAAAACGTCCCAAAGAAAAAGAAAACCAAGAAGGCAAGATGGCTGTCTGCTGAAACACTGGAAGTAGCCCAAGAAAGAAGGAAAGCAAAAGGCAACAGTGATAGGGGGAGATATGCCCAATTCAATGCAAAATTCCAGAGGTTAGCCAGAAGAGATAAGGAATTATTTTTAAACAAGCAATGTGCGGAAGTGGAAGAAGACAATAGAATAGGAAGGACAAGAGACCTCTTCCAGAAAATTAGAAACATCGGAGGTAAATTCCAGGCAAAAATGGGTATGATCAAAAACAAAGATGGTAAGGACCTAACAGAAGCAGAAGAGATCAAGAAAAGGTGGCAAGAATATACGGAAGATCTGTATAGGAAGGATAATAATATTGGAGATAGCTTTGACGGTGTGGTCAGTGAGTTAGAGCCAGACATCCTGAAGAGTGAGGTTGAATGGGCCTTAAGAAGCATTGCTAATAACAAGGCAGCAGGAGACGATGGTATCCCAGCTGAACTGTTTAAAATCTTGCAAGATGATGCTGTCAAGGTGATGCATGCCATATGCCAGCAAATTTGGAAAACACAAGAATGGCCGTCAGATTGGAAAAAATCAACTTATATCCCCATACCAAAAAAGGGAAGCACTAAAGAATGTTCAAACTATCGAACAGTGGCACTTATTTCACATGCCAGTAAGGTAATGCTCAAGATCTTGCAAGGTAGACTGCAGCAATTCATGGAGCGAGAATTGCCAGATGTACAAGCTGGGTTTAGAAAAGGCAGAGGAACTAGAGACCAAATTGCCAATATCCGCTGGATAATGGAGAAAGCCAGGGAATTTCAGAAAAACATCTATTTCTGTTTTATTGACTATTCTAAAGCCTTTGACTGTGTGGATCATAACAAATTGTGGCAAGTTCTTGGTGGTATGGGGATACCAAGTCATCTTGTCTGCCTCCTAAGGAATCTGTATAACGACCAAGTAGCAACGGTAAGAACAGAGCACGGAACTACGGACTGGTTTAAGATTGGGAAAGGAGTACGGCAGGGTTGTATACTCTCACCCTACCTATTCAACCTGTACGCAGAACACATCATGCGACATGCTGGGCTTGAGGAATCCAAGGCTGGAGTTAAAATCGCTGGAAGAAACATTAACAATCTCAGATATGCAGATGATACCACTTTGATGGCTGAAAGCGAGGAGGAGTTGAGGAGCCTTATGACAAAGGTGAAAGAAAAAAGTGCAAAAGCTGGGTTGCAGTTAAACCTCAAAAAAACCAAGATTATGGCAACCAGCTTGATTGATGACTGGCAAATAGAGGGAGAAAAAGTGGAGGCAGTGACACACTTTGTATTTCTAGGCTCAAAGATTACTGCAGATGCTGACTGCAGCCAGGAAATCAGAAGACGTCTACTTCTTGGGAGGAGAGCAATGACAAATCTCGATAAAATAGTTAAGAGCAGAGACATCACACTGACAACAAAGGTCCGCATAGTTAAAGCAATGGTATTCCCTGTAGTAACCTATGGCTGTGAGAGCTGGACCATAAGGAAGGCTGAGCGAAGGAAGATAGATGCTTTTGAACTGTGGTGTTGGAGGAAAATTCTGAGAGTGCCTTGGACTGCAAGAAGATCAAACCAGTCCATACTCCAGGAAATCAAGCCAGACTGCTCACTTGAGGGAATGATATTAAAGGCAAAACTGAAGTACTTTGGCCACATAATGAGAAGACAGGATACCCTGGAGAAGAAGCTGATGCTGGGAAAGGTGGAAGGCAAAAGGAAGAGGGGCCGACCAAGGGCAAGATGGATGGATGATATTCTGGAGGTGACAGACTCGACCATGGGGGAGCTGGGGATGGTGACGGCCGACAGGAAGCTCTGGCGTGGGCTGGTCCATGAAGTCACGAAGAGTCGGAAGCGACTGAACGAATAAACAACAACAACAAAAGGGATCCAATAGATAGTAGAGGCTGGTTCAGAATACTCAATATTTTATAGCACACTTTCCTTATTTATCAGGATCAGGCATACAGGTAGTCCTCGACTTATGACGGCAATTGGGACTTAGTGACAGCAATCCCTGCAGTCCTGGTTACCGTTGTTAACCAAATCCCACGGTTGTTAGGCGAGGCAACTGCCTGCTGGTTTTCCACAACCAAAATCAGTGAAGAAGCCGGCAGGAAGTTGCAAGTCCCAGGCTGGCAGGCAGGTAAGTGGCTGCTGCTGGGTGGGGGAGGGAGTGACGGGGTGCGCAAGAGGTGCGGTGAGGGTTGGGGTGTGTGTGAGAGGTGTAGCGAGGGTCAGAGGTGCTCAAGGCTGTGAGGGGGTGCGCAAAAGGTGCAAGGGTCGGAGTGGGTGTGCGAGAGGCGCAGGTCAGAGAGGGTGCGTGAGGGTTTGGGAAGGTGCGAGGGGGTGCGCAAATGGCCGGCACAGCACGAGCACAGAGGGGCTGGGGGAGGATGCACAGGTGGGGGGAGACTTACCCCAGCGACTTTTGACCTTCCCTGCCAGCTTTCCCATTGACTTTCTGGGGAAGCTGGCAGGGAAGGTTTCAAATGGTGATCACGAGATCACAGGGTGCTGCAAGCAGTTGTAAGTGCGAACCAGTTGCCAAGCTTCCAGATCACGATCACGTGACCGTGGGGGTCCTGGGACAGCTGGAACTCCAAGGACCGGTCGTAACCACCATTCGTTCAACGCCGTTGTAACTTCAAACGGTCGCTGAACAAATGGTCATAGGTTGAAGACTACCTGTATAAAATTCAGTTGAAAGTTAGATTGGAATGACTATTCTTCAGGATGTTTCAGTGGATCTGCTTGTATACACCCCTTTAAAGAAGCTGCATATTTTCCCAAGAATATGTTTGACAGTATATGTCAAGATGCTTCAGAGTCGGCATGGGCATACGGCCAGTGCCTCCATTACCTCCCAACACGTATTTTCCTGGGATTGCGGGGCTACAATGCAAATCCACAAAACGACACAGCTTCTCTAAGGAGGTACCAGCAGGTATGACATCAGTGTCCATACTCCTTAGAAACACCTTTTCTGCTTTGGATCAGAAATGATCTAAGTAGTCTGGAGTCCATGCAGTTTCCTTGGCAACATTTTTTGGAAGTGTTTTGCTTATACAGTAGAGCTTAATACAGTAAGTTAAAAAATATTCCAGAACTTAAACATTTAACATTAACTTCGCGTAGCTACTTCTGTTGCAAAGGGAATTGTAACTTTTTATCACTTTCTGGAATTATGAAATTGAATTAATAGGATAATTGTGAGTCTAAAAAAATGCATTCAGGAATTATTGTACAGAGTAACCCTAAACATATTGTCTTTGAAGTAGGTCCCATAGATTTCATTTAGTTTAACTCTTGAGGTACACATACTTCAGTTTTCAGCCTTAACATTTAGTACATGCCACCTCTTATATTTCAAATACCTTAACAGAATTTGTTTCTTTTTACTTCACAAATCTGGAGCCAAGCATTGCATAACCCATTTCTTACATATTCCAAGTCTGATCTGTGGTGGAAGTTGTTTGGCATAAATGCATTTGTGCACCAGGAAGCAACTGAGTCAACTTTAATTTTGCCTTGATGAATAGACAGGATGAACCATAATATAGGATTAGAATTCATTCCTGAAACTGCTATTTTGTTGTAATGATTTTAAATATGTGCTTCTTGTGTATATATTTTTAAACAAAATTATTTTAAAAAGAATGATTGTTTGAATGTTTTATCCCTTGTAAATTTAAATATAAATATGTGTAATCAGAGTCTGAGAGTAAACCTGTTGTTTGTTATGATAATGTGGCTTGCTTACAATCTATCTTGTTTTAGGAAAATCTTGTTTTCAATCTCTTAGAAGTAGAGCCAAAAACATGCTTGCTTTCTTCTTCATTAGTTATGCTCACTGAAAAGTGTTGCATTGATTTAGTGCTCCTAATTAAGTCAATTTTACAAAAAAATATGCAAAAAGCTTTTCATTAAAGATTCTTGGTTGTAGAACAAAAAAGTAGAATTAAGAAGTAACATTTCTTTAAACAAAAGAATTATGTGGAAACTCCCAGCAAATAGTTTTTTTAAAAAAAATAGCTTTTACTTCTCCATAAAAGTCTAGTCTATATATCTTCTTCTACATAAGACATGCCTTGCTGGATCAGACCAAGGAGATTCCTAGGCCAGCTTTCTTTTTTCCCTAGTGGCTTGCCACATTTCTCACTAAATTCTACAGGAGGAGGACCTTTCAAGTTATTCTGCCCAAAAGCGTTTCAGAAACATTATGAGTTTCTCTAATTTGTTTGAAATTATCTAATCATCTAAGACAGAGCTTTCCAAATTGTGCGTTGCGACACGTTAGTGTGTCGGCTGCAGTGTCTGGGTGTGTCGCGGCTGCTGCTGCCTCCGAGCCCTGCCAGGATTCCACGCTGGTCCTAGTGCCTGCCTTGTGCCCTGCTGTAAGAGTGTGTCGCAAAATGATGCATGTCTAAAAAGTGTGTCACGAACATGAAAAGTTTGGAAAGCTCTGATCTAAGATAATAGCTATCAATGCAATCCACACATCTTGTAAGGTTGCTGATAATTATATATAGTCTTTAGACTATTCATAATTTTATAACCTCAACTTATTATGTAGTCCTATATACTGCTTAGTATACTCAATTAATAACTACTGTACATCCCACTGAGTTCACCAATATGTGTATGCAACTGTTTATTTCCACTATCTTCTTTACCCTTTCCATGGTCTTTGCTTCAGCTAGTCTCTCATACCTCCCTAACAGTGAATGGTAGCATTTTGATACTTTTTTTTTACCTTTTCCATCTGTTTCCTTCTTTACCATCCATTTCCAACCAATCATTGTTCTACCCTTCCTCCTGAAGTTTCTGTATTTCCTAAATAGGCTCTTCTGGAGGAGGGCTACTCCTGTAAATTTCACTTTTAATGTGTGTTCTGTATATTCAAAAATCTTGACCATGTGATACATACGGAATCGAAATTATTCAACCCCCATTGCAAATCAGGTTTATTGCCAAAATGTACAGACTTTCAGCTGTTTGCAATGAACAAATCAAACAAAAGCAATTGAAATAGCTCAACACAATGAATGCTTCAAGTGGTTTCCCCAAATTCAACTGAAAATGCAACTTATAATGACTTCTCCAGTCTCAAAATTATTCAACCCCTTCATGGCAAACATCTTCAGTACTTAGTAGAGCAGCCTTTTGCTGTTATGACCTGCTGCAAACGAGATGCATAGCCAGACACCAGCTTCTGGCAGCGTTCCTGAGGAATCCTAGCCCATTCCTCATGAGCAGTGGCCTCCAGTTCAGTAATATTCTTGGGTTTGCGTGCTGCAACCGCCTTCTTCAAATCCCACCAGATTTCCTATGGAGTTCAAGTCAGGTGACTGTGATGGCCACTGTAGAATCTTCCAGGACTACTTCTGCCTTAGTGGAATTAAGTGAGGTATGCTTGGGATCATTGTCCTGCTGGAAGGTCCAATGACGCCCAAGCTTCAGCTTTCTTACAGACGGCATGACGTTTTCTCCTAGGATTTCCTGATACTTCAATGAATCCATCTTGCCTTCCACTCGCTGCAGGTTTCCAGTGCCAGAGGATGCAAAGCAGCCCCAGAGCATCACCGAGCCACCACCATGCTTAACTGTAGGCAGAGTGTTCTTTTCAGCGTATGCTTCATTCTTCCTCCTCCAGTCATACCGCTGATCCATCGGGCCAAAAAGTTCCAGTTTTGTTTCATCGCTCCACAGAACAGAATCCCAAAACTTCTGTGGCTTATTTATATGATTTTGAGCATATTGGAGCCGAGTTTTCTTGTGCTTTTGGGTCAGTAGTGGTGTACGTCTTGGAGTTCTGGCAGGGAAACCTGTGTTTAGTACGCGCCTTACTGTGCTCACTGAAACCTCGGTGCCTGTTGCCACCAAGTCTTGCCGCAGGTCTTTTGCAGTCACTTGAGGGTTTCTCTCAACCTGCCTTCTCAGAAATCTGGTTGCAGCCATTGACAGCTTCCTTTTTCTGCCCCGTCCAGATAGTGTAACCACTGTTCCTTTAACTTTGAACTTGCGAACTATGCTTCCAACGGTGTCTCTAGGAACATTCAGTGCCTTCGCTATCTTTTTGTATCCTGTTCCTTGTTTGTGAAGGGTGCTGATCTCTTCTCTTACCTTTTTGGACCATTCTTTTGACTTAGCCATATTTCTAATATGCAGTCAAACGTGACACTCAACAAACCCCTAGCCAGTCCAGGCATTTCATGTGTTCCAGCTCAAGCACACCTGGTGCAACTAATGAGGCCCTTGTTTTGCATACTGTACAGTATGTGTGCTGTTGTGATGGATTCTATTCAGGGGGTTGAATAATTTTGAGACTGGAGAAGTGATTTATCTTGGTCTGATTTGTTTACATCTCAAAAACCTGGCATTTTAACTGGTCTGTGTAGACTTTTTATATCCACTGTAAATGATTCCTTCCAATTCTGTTTTATGAAATAAATAAATTATAATTAGAGGTGCCTCATAGACAGTCTTTTTCCTCTGTATAGAGACCTTTTGTCAATCAAAGCTGTGCATACATATAATTTGCAACAATTGCATATTTACAGTTGGCCCCCAGCAATTTTGAAACGTGCATTTCAAAATAAGTTGTTCTCCTACAGTTTTCACATACAACAGGATGGACATAAATGTGGTTTTGCAATACGTATGTATAGAGGGAAAATATGTGTGATACATCTTTGCTCTGATAATTGCCATGGTGCTTCAACTGGGCTAGGAGTAATATTTCTCCCTTGCAAATATCCCGTAGACTGTGTGGCACAGAGGTACATAGTTTACTTGTGTTGCCCAGTCCCTGATAACAAAGAACTCCCTGCTATATGCTCCAGTGAACTGCAAACCTGGGTTTCCATTCAGAGAGTCTTTGTGGGATTGTGGTTTACCATAACATCAATTAGCAGGGTTCTGCTATTTTGTTCTGTTTTAAACAGGATGCCATTTGACAGCTCAGAAACTCACTTTTTTCTTGATGTGATTTGAAACAGCTAAAATATAAAACTGTGAAAAATGCAAGTTACATTGGAAAAGCCAATTTGGCTGCTGCTCTGCTAAGAATTAGAGCTCTATAAAATAAACCCATTTACTGCTGTGAAACATTTCCCAGTGTTTTTAGTTTGTTATTCAAGAAAATAATTCTCCAATGGGGAGATGTCAAATGTGCAAATGGGAAATCTGTTTTAAATGTTTTGGGCACCATAGTAAGACGTAAACAGGCAAAAGGACATTTAAAATGCAAGAAGAATGTGGTTGGATTATATCAAAAATCAACTCTTTCTTTCCATCCCTAAAGGCAGCAAACAAAAGCATCTCGTGTGGCTTGTCTCCCAGCATATTCATAGATCTCCTGCGTCTGTGTATGAAGGTTTCATTTAGTTATAAAGTCTGGTTGTTATTAATAGGCCTTAGTTGCATTAATGAACCATGTTTTAAGATCGTCTTATGCTAATTGCCATATTATAATTTTGGCTGGTGAATTCCATAATTCTCTTCGATTGATTCGATTGAGTTACGCATTCTGTAAAGAAGTATTTCTTTCTGTTCTGAATCTCTTGCCAGTCAGTTTCACTGGGTGACATTTAGTGCTTACTGTTAACATTTTTTTCTCTTCATACCATTCAGTTTAATTACTTTTCCTTTATAACAATCTATATTGAAGTCCTTGGTAAAACTTGGTAAAACACTGCAAACCGTTAATGAAATTCCTCCCCAAAACTCATTGCATTCACAGAATTGGCAGTTAAAATCTACTTAACTCTTTTCTTTTCTTTTGCTTTTGAAAAGTGTATTTTAAAAGAAGTTATGAAATGATGTATGCCATAGATTCAAAAGATCAATACTTTTTTTATGAAGTTTTCTGGGTGAAAACTCTGGGTTGATTTGTTTGATGATCCATTTGTTTATTTTCTTGGCTGTCCTCAGTATTCTCAGGAGTCTTCTCCAACAACAAAGTTCGAAAGCATCAATATTCTTCCTATCCTGCTTCTTCAAAGTCCAACTTTCGCTTCCATAGAATGTCACAGGGAATACCATGGATTGCATAATTCTGATCTTTGTAGGTATAGACACATCACAGCTTTTGAATACATTTTCCAAGGACTTCATGGCTGCTCCACCAAGTGCTAGTCTACAGCGTATTTCTTGACTGCTTGTTCCTTTACTGTTGATAGGTAAGGTAAAGGTACCCCCGCACATTTGTGCAGTCGTGTCCGACTCTAGGGGCCCATCTCCGTTTGTTAGCCAAAGAGCCAGCATTGTCCGAAGACGCTTCCACGGTCATGTGGCCGGCATGACGCGCGCGGAACGCTGTTACCTACCCACCGAAGTGGTACCTATTAATCTACTTGCATTTGCATGCTTTTGAATTGCTAGGTTGGCAAGAGCTGGAGCTAGTGCGGGAGCTCACTCCGCATGCAGGGCTAGGGATTCGAACCTCCGAACTTGTGATCTTCCGATCGACAAGCCTGGCATCTTGTTGATGGTTGATCCTAAAAGGCAAAAGCTATTCACCACTTCAATATCTTCATTGCCAATTTAAGGCTGGTTGTTTTACCTGTTGTCATTAGTTTGGTCTTCTTTATATTTAATCTTAGTCTCATTTTTTTTCACAGTGCTCCTTGACTTTTATTACTAGAGCTTGCAAATCCTTTGCATTTTTGGCTATCAGGGTAGTGTCATCAGCATAGCACATGTTATTGATGTTTCTTCCTCCAGTTTTAAAACCACGCTCATCTTCTTCCAATCCAGCTTCCCTTAATATATATTCAGCATATAAATTGAATAAATAATGGGAGAGTATGCAGTCTTGTTGCACTCCTTTGCCAACCTGGAGCCAATCTGTTTCACCATGTTCTGTCTGTACTGTGGCTTCCTGACCTGTATAAAAGTTTCTCATGAAGACAGTGAGATGTTCCGGGATTCCCATTTTTCTGAGCACATTCCACAGCTTGACATGATCAACACAATAAAAAAAAAATCTTAGGTTCACTAGGCCAAAGATGCCTAGTGAACCTCATTTTACAGGAAAACAAAAATACTTAGAGCCTCTTATAGCCCTTCTTGTATTGAGCATATTTATTATGTTGCAGTATGGGTTAGGATGTAGACTGTAACACAGGGCTTTCCAAAGTGCCGCCGCTGGCGACACACCCGGCGGCAGCGTGCGCGCACGGCGGCGGCACGGGGGGGGCGTGCGGTGGCACGCGCGCACAGCGGCGGCGCGGGGGGCATGCGGCGGCGCGCGAGCGCATGGTGGCAGCGTGGGAGGGGCGTGCGGCGGCGCGGGGGGCGTGCGGCGGTGCGCGCGTGCATGGCGGCCGCCGTGCACGCGCGCGCCACCGCTTCTGGGTGGTGTGGCGACACACCACGCTGTGTGTGGCGACACACTTTTGTGTCGCAACACACAGTTTGGAAAGCTCTGCTGTAACACAATGATGCATCATGGTATGTGTGCTTAATTTGGGTCTGTTCCCCACATCTACTGCCACATCCTCCTTGTTTAAGCAACACATACCACTGCATCATTATGGGCTGTAGTTCTGGAGCCCAGAGGAGTAAAAGACTAAGTGGTGAAGTAGTAATTATCAGCTACTTTCTTTTATTAGAAGAACCAAGAAGAAGAAAATATTGTGTCCATTTGCTTTGCTTTTATCTGTATGGTGCTAATTAGGACTGTGTGTGGTCTGACATTGAAGTCTGTGTTTCTTGAGTATGTTTATGTTCTTTACAGTTTGGAGGAGAGAGGAGAGCTATTTTTCTAGTTAAAAAGTCTGACCCTAATCAAAGGATCCATATCTGGGGGATAAGTCCCAGAATAGCTGCATTACTACTGTATGGAACAAATGTGTCGGTTAAATGGTGCTGTTGAAAATTACAGTGCTGCTTATTGAATGTTCCTAAATTTTCATAATTATATGACTGTTTTTTGGATGGGAAAATTATAATCTTGCCTGAGTAACTACTATGTGAAATAGCCTTAAAGTTTAGGAACTTTTCTTACCTATTTTTCACTTCCAGGGTGTCTTTAGTTAAATTTTTTCAGTGTTGAATAGCTTTTATGCAGCTGATTTGTTTTATTCACCAATATGGTTGCTATACACCAGAATAGACACTGTATCCTAATTTTTCTATGTATAATAATTGGTACAGACTTTAATATATTGTTGTGTGTGTGTGTGTGTGCACCTTCAAGTCAGTGTTGACTCCTGGAAACTGCCTAGACTAGTCCCTGCAGTTTTGTTGGCAACTGTGGAGTTGTTGGTGCTCTCTGAGCTTGGCTGTTTGTTTGCAGATGTTTCATTACCCAACTAGGTAACATCATCAGTGCTGGTGAGTGTGGGGTTTGCTGCCTGTGTATATACAGTAGCTTGCCCTGCCATTGTTGGCGGGGGTGTGGTTTTCTCCTTGGTAGTTCCCTGATTAGGGTATTGTTTTCTGCTTGATTGTTTGGTGTTAATCCCTGCTTCTCTGGGTGTTGGCTGCTGGAGGGGATGTATTCTAGTCTTTTTTGTTTCCTTCCTAGGTTTTTTATTGTCTTTTTTGAATGGTGTGTAAATGTAGTTTATGTGTCTATTGATGGCTGATTTGTCTGAATGCCAAGCCTCTAGGAATTCCCTAGCATTTTTTGATTTGGCTTAGTCTAAGATGCTAATAATTTCCCAGTTAAAACTGATGTTGAGTCTGTCCGTTTGTTGTGAGATTAAGGAGTGTTTGCCATGTCTTCTGCCAGCTAGTTGGTGTTTGTGGATGCGCTCTGCTATTCTTTTGCCTGTCTGCCCTACATTGTACAGTATGTTGTAGATGACCCCTGTTTTTTCTTCTTGGAATACTTTTTTGGTTTGCTTTCTTGGCAACATTTTGGAAGTGGTTTGCCATTGCCTCCTTCCTAGGGCTGAAAGAATTACCCAGCTGGCTTTGTGCCTAAGGTGGGACTAGAACTCAGTCTCCTGATTTCTAGCCTGGTGCCTTCACCACTACAACAGATTGGCTCTCTATATTGCTTTAGTATATAGTATATATTTCAAATGTAAAATTTGTGGAATGATCGAAGGGTTATCAATACGTGCAAGACATTTTAGAAGCTAAGAAAACTTTTCAGTTTATTAGGGCCTGGTCACATCTACAGTCTAGGCAGAATTATACAGGATAAGAAATAGGAGGCTGCCCCTGGAAAATGCAGTCCCCCGGTTGAGCTTTTAAGTTAAAAATGCTTGGTTAAGACAGTTCAAATCATTAAAAAAAGACTATAGATATTAAAAAATACATTACATCAATATTGTAAATTCTACAGTAAATTAAGGTGTGAACTCTAAAGCCCAATATTTTGATGTAGTATGATTCATTCCATGCCTAAGATTGTAATCCAAGAATGGTTTCCAGTTAAAATTAAAGTCTACATCAGATTTACTTTTTAAATGCAAAGTTATTCTAGACATCAAGACATACTTCCACCATTTAGTTAGCCATTCTTCCAAAGAAGGAATCATTTTTCCCCAATAAAAGGCATATGGAATATTTGCAGCCATTAACATGAACAATGCCAATTCAGTATATTTTGAAGAGATATATCGTTTAGTGAAATTTAATATCTCAGGTTGCAATGGGATTAAAACTTTAAGAATGTGTTCTTTGGTATCTTTTTTCCTCTTTCCTTTCTCTGTTCTCCAGTGGTTTTCGGGGGTAATAGAAGAGGCCATTTCCCATTATTAGAAGGGTGAATTACTTTTCTGCTCTGTCCAGTAGACAGACCAGACTTTTAGTCCTCTTCCTCTCTGTGACTAGAAGAGCCCATCCTTTGGTTTGATTCTGCCTAGCTCTTTGTAGTAGGCTGCAAGTGTGACATAACTTCATGACCTACCTTCCTTTATTTCTTCTGTTTCTACTTGTGTGTTTTGTTTTGTTTTTAATGTTGCTTCCATTCCTCTTACCAATGCATTACAATGGATCAGGGATATCCTTTGCACCTTCCCGCTCTTCTCACTAATTCCCAGGCTATTACATGGTCTGCCTGCACAGAGTACAGTTGATCCTTGTGGCCAAGGAAGCCCTGATATTCAGATTTGATTCATTTCTCAGTCAACATCCTAGCACTTTCCTTCACCTCTGGATTTCTTTTCCCACAGGAGTTTTTGCCACCTGAATCACAGTTGGTTGCAACTAATGTATGGAGGTTGAGCAGAGCAGAGCCAATTCTCTCAACTACGCTATGACTTTGAATCCATTCAGATCATTGTGACATCATGCTGATAGTCCACTTCTTAATGGATCTGTTTGGCTTTCTGCAAATAGGACTAACGGGAGTGTCACCAATACTGGCCTCCCCAACTTAGATTCTGGTCTTCAGTGGGACTGGATGGTAACACTCTCTTAGATGCCTCTTCTCCACTATATAAATAGACCTTGATGATAAATCCAATGCTCTCTTCACTTCCTAAAAAAGTGTAGGTAAAGGTAAAGGTTTTCCCCTGCACAGTCGTGTCCGACTCTAGGGGCTGGTGCTCATCTCCGTTTGTTAGCCGAAGAGCCAGCGCTGTGTGGAGACGCTTCCGCGGTTGTGTGGCCGGCATGACGCACGGAACGCTGTTACCATCCCACCGAAGTGGTACCTATTCATCTACTTGCATTTGCATGCTTTCGAGCTGCTAGGTTGGCAAGAGCTTGGGCGAGTGCGGGAGCTCACTCCGTCATGCGACGCTCGGGTCTCAAACCGCTAACCTTCTGATCAACAAGCCTGGCGTCTTAACCACTGAGCCATCGTGCCCCTGTTAAAAAAGTATATATTGTGTAAATTATTGTTACTTCCTCTCACTGGACTAAAAAAAGCTCTTGGCTATGTTTCCACTTGTGCTAATGCTTCTCTTTCAGAAGTTAGAGGGTAACAAGTTCAGGCCAAACCAAGCACCTCTTCACAATGATGATGAGAAAGGACAGTTAGAAGCCCAGGCTTTGTTCATTTTTATCTTGAGGATAACCTATAAACCTGCCTTACTAGCATTTATTTTTGTTAATCATATGTAAAAATTGTTTGAAACATTTCCCGTTTTTCTCCTATTTTTCTGTTAAAGCCACTGCCTAAAAACATGGTGTCAAGACTCTGTGAATCTAAAAAAGTATGTGCCGCTGCTGATATGCAACTTCAGGTATGTTAATTGGTTCAGGGTGAATTTAAATTTATTTTGAAGTTGTAACAAAACTTAGATTAGTCCACTAGTCTGAGTTGTAAGATGTAGTTGATTAATGCAAAGTCTGTGCTACATCTTAACAACACTGGAGTATTTAAAAAAATATTACTTTAAAATTGTCTATGATTCTAATGTAGTTAACCTTTTATTTAGCCTTTATTTAAAATTGCTAATCTATTACACCAATTAAGGTTGGAGTTGCACTGGCTTTCTATACCTTTCTTAATTCACTGCATAATAGATGGCACAATCAGAATAAAGTTCTTGGTTGCTTACGAGAAATTGCAGCAGACACTTTGATCAAATAATAAGGCTAATAGTATATGGCTTTACTGAAGTGTCCATTTATATAAAATCTCCCTCAGTTCAAATGAAACTTCAAAATAAGCTTATAGAGCAGAGCTTTCCAAACTGTGTGTCGCGACACAAAAGTGTGTCGCCACACACAGCGTGGTGTGTCGCCACATCACCCGGAAGCGGCGTGCGCGTGCACGGTGGCCGCAGCAGCGGCGCGGCTTCCGCGTTTTAGCGGAGGTTGCCGCCACCACCGCCGTGCACGCGCGCGCCGCTGCACAGACACCCCGCGCCGCCACCGTGCAGGCGTGCGCCGCCACACGCCCCCCCGCGCCGCCACTGTGCACCGCATGCGGCCCCCCCGCGCCGCCGCCGTGCACGTGCGGCCCCCCTGCGCCGCCGCCATGCGTGTGCCGCCGCTGCTGGTGTGTCGCCAGTGGAGGCACTTGGGAAAGCCCTGTTATAGAGCATTGAAGCTTAATTTGTCCCTTTATTAAAATGTCTTGGAACATAAAGATACAACATTAACATGCAAGGAAGAGTAAGCAGGGACCATTTACATTGTAGCAGTGGGATTTAAATGGTTTGTTAAGCTGCCTGTGTTCTTTTCCAAAACTAATAATTCAACAGGAGCAATATAGTCCCTTAGAAATGTTTATATTTTAGATGTAGAGGCTCACATAATGGTGTAAATTAGAACAAATTTATAGTAAATGAATTTATTTTGTCCAAACCATAATTTAAATGAGTGCATGTTTTTAAATTGAAATCTAATTTACTCCCTTTCTAACATCTAAAGTGACAATTGATTCCATTTAAGGTTAATTAATGTTATATAATCTTAATTTTTTTAATCCTCCATTTTTTCATTTTAAGGAGGGTTTGTTTTATTTGTCACAAAATACTGAATAAAGGTTTCATCAAATATTATCTTCTTTTATGAAAACACATTTGATGTGTATTCTCGCTGTGAAATGATGAAAATAGCCTTTAGGTTTCCTTTTGAGGAGATTAAACAATGAAAAATTACTCTTAGTAGCTCAATAGAAATCACCTGATAATAACCTCCTTTTTCACTTGTTCAGCTTAACTAAAGATAATGCTACTTGGTGAAAAAATGTGAAATGCATTGCTGAGAGGTGCATCTTGAAAGTGGGGAGAATGCATAATTTATTAGCTATCACTTGTAAATACTGGCCATAATCTACATTTTAGTCAATTTACCCCGTGTTAATGAAAACCACTCCATATAACTCATTAGCACTGCAACATTAACATTGCTCAAATAATCTGTTTGGAGGTCCATTATGTTTCAGTGACTATTCAGTTTGCTTCATGTAATTAGGTTGATGACAACATGAAATGATGAAATCCTGGATTTTATATTTATATTTATATTGCTATTTAAGAATACTTTTTTTATTGTATTTTAACCTGTATTTATTTTAGTTTTATTGTAAACCGCCCAGAGTCACTCCTGAGTGAGATGGGTGGTGATGAAATTTGAAGAATGAATGAATAAATAAATTATGTCTTATCTTTGTGAACAGCTTTAAAGAAGTATTAACTTTAAAAGGGGGACTTGTTCAAATTAGAGAGAACCTCTAACAGAGTTTAAAAGGTGGGAGCAAGCATCTATACAGGGATTTTTTTTCATATACATAGCAGGGCTCTGCTCAATTAAAGATCCCCTTGTTGCATAAATGCTGGCTTATAGGGAAAAATCAAGGCGCAGAGTAATCACACACAGAGTGGAGCTTTTCAAAGCGAAAATGGCTTTACTATAAATAAAAGCAAAGTTGTATATACAGTTACAGCATTGCAAAAAGGTACAGACAAAGCAGAGTACATCTTCTCCACTGACAAGACAGGAAAGGAGCTCACGCCATGGCAATCACTCACATAGCCAGGCATAGCTACAAACTTCCCAGTCAGGAGCAGAACACACATGAAGACATGGCTAAAAGACAGCAGAAGTCAAGAAGCAAGGAACCATGGTTCACAGCTGGGATATACACTTGTTCCAGCTTTCTGATTGGCTGACAGAACCAATGTCAGTGTCAATGGCTGACAGCTCATAGGCCATAGCACATACTACCTGTCAACGCAATGGGTGGCAGTGTTGCATGTGAGCAAGCATGTGATCTCCCCCTCCCTCTGCTCTCCAGAGCAGGGCTTCCCACGGATCAAGGAGGAATTGTTCCCATGAGAACATTTTAGGACTAGCCATAACATTGCATCACATGGTACCTTCTAGCTTCATATCTAAAGACGATATAAGCAAAGCCATTCAAAGCTATGGGAAGGCTTTGTTGTTATCTGGCCACCTGGCGTCACGTCATCATGAGAAACTTTTGCTTCGTACAGAAAACAATTTGCCAATTTCATACAAGAAATCTGACACCCCTCACTTGTCCTGAAGTCCCAATGAAGAAGCTGACTCCTGTACAAGTAGTCCTCGCTTAATGACCACAATTGGGACCCAAATTTCAGTTGCTAAGCAAAGCGGTCATTAAACGATTCCGACCCGATTTTACGACCTTTTTTGTGGCAGTTGTTAAGCAAACCACGTGGTTGTTAAGCAAATCATGGGGTTCCCGATTGATTTTGCTTGCCAGACGCCGGCAGGGAAGGTCAAAAATGGTGATCATGTGACCATGGGATGCTGTGACGGTCATAAACGCGAACCAGTTGCTAAGCGTCCAAATCATGACTGCGGGGACGCTGTGATGGTTCTAAGTGTGAGGACCGGTCTTAAGTTGGTTTTTCAGCACCATCCTAAGTCTGAACTGTCACTAAATTAATGGTCGTTAAGCGAGGACTGCCTGTACTTCTAGATATGCTGCCTTTAAAATAGACCATTCTGAAAGGAATTGACCCTTACTGTCTTGAGGACAAGAGTCATAATGGCATAGTCATAATCACTTTCTCTCTTTTGGCAAAAATAGCAGTTCTTTCAACATAAGCTTTCATTGGAAATTACAGGATGACTAAGAGTTATGCCTAGGTCATCCACCTCATCTTGCAAAAAAACAAGGACAATCTGAAACATATCTGTGGTTAAATGCTTGTCCCTTCCAAGCCGCTACAGGATATCAAGGCTTAGATAATTATACCTTTAAATTCTTCGCTGTTTCCACTTCATTTCTCTCCAAACCCACAGTTGGATTGGGGAAATGTAGAATACCAACTCCATGATAGAGGTGCTTAGCTTTTCTTTTTCATATCACAGAAATAATTTCTAGACTAGACTGATGGAAATCGCATTGTTTAATGATTTTTCATATTAAAATTCATCATACATATTTCTAGCTTTTTTCCTTTGTTTTTCATATGGGGATATTTTAAAAATATAGATGAATATTAATACTCTGTAAGTTAAAGAAAGTTTTGTTCTACCACCAAAAAATAAAAGGAAGAAACTTCTCAGGTAGATTTTATAGCCTCCCAGACTTTAGGAGGAGCAAAAAATAAGAGGGTGTCCAGCAAAAGCAGGTTGTGATGTTCTGCCCACCTTCACAGAGCATGGAGCTCATAATTGGTTATTCAGATTTATTTGAAATATCTGGGTGCAGTTGAATCAGTGTTAAGCTAAATATGTGTGACCTGCAGTTTAATCCTAATTTCAGAAATAATCCCCTAATTTATTTCATATATATATAAAATAACAAAAGTTTGATTAATCACCCAAACTTCTAGCAGGGTAAGATTTTGCAATCTAAGAGTGTATAGGTATGCAAATGAACACATATTTTATGAAAAAGTATAGTATCATTTGAAGATCAGATTTATAATCCCATAGAAGTAGATGGGATTCATTTTGAAAAGTGCTTTGTGTGTATGTACAAAACTTGAGAATATTGAATGCCTCGACAAAATAATCGTAAATGTATGTTGTTCAACATTATTTTTCTTAAAGAAGAACAAAGAAATGCATCTACTGTAGCCTCATTTTTTTTGAAGTTCTGCTGCAAGTCTGGTTAATCATTCTGAATAGCAAGACTGTGTGTGTGTGTGTATACATTCGTGTGTGTGTGTTGGATCTCTGCACTTGGATGTAGATATTTATCTATCTGTTTGTCTAGGTTTTTTATGCTGTTTTGGATCAAATTTACCATGGGAAACATCCTCTAGAAAAGTCAACCACAGACATTTTAAAGGAAACACAAGAGAAATTTTATGGATTGCCATATGTTCCTGACACTGTGAGTAGCATATCTCGTAAAATTAAGAAAAATGAAGTTTAGCAACTGTCATTTTCATATTAACAGTAGAAAGTTACTTTCTTTTAATGGCATATTCAACTCCCTATTAAGTATTTTGTAATGATTTCTTAATGAAATATGTTTTCATAAAATTCTCATAAATAGGATTTCAAGCAGAACTGCCTGCCTTTTCCCATTCTGTGGTTTTACTTTTAGTGCATTCCCATTAAGTAAATTCCTATTAAGGTTAATGGGAACCATTTGGGATGCTACAGACATTTCAGAGAGAGGGGATATATGATAAATGTCATTCTCTTTCATTTCCTTTTCTCCAGTTCTTTGTTTCCTGCGTTCTAACGTACACCTCACAGAATATCCAGAGACATATATTTTGACATGCACCAATGAAAGAAAGTTTGTGAAACTTTTAGAATTACATGTAATCCTGCAGTTCTTTAGTCACAGGTTCTGAGTTGTTAATGTTTTATAGAAAGCAAGGGGGTTATTTTAGAATCAAATATACACTGTGGTCAATTCAATTTACAGAAACGGGAATTCAAAAATTTGGATTTTCGAATCACTTTTGAAAATAACACCAAGTTTTGGAATGCTTGTAATTTACTGCTTTGGTTAAAGTGTGTTCACTTTCAACAGAGTCATCTTAAAATACACAGTAAAACCAACTTGAAGAGGCTGAGTGTAGGAAGAAGAGAATGAAGTGAGTGTGAGATAAGCCTTTGTGGAATGTTCTGTAAAAACTCTGTGCTGGTTGCTTTATAGGATTCATTAATATTAATATCAAAATATTGATGGCTTCTTTTCAAATAAAAGCTTTCATTTCTGCATTTAAACAGATACATTATAGATAATGCCCCCAATATAGAGAAATTTTATCTATCTATCTATCTATCTATCTATCTATCTCTATCTATCTATCTATCTATCTATCTATCTATCTATCTAATATTACCGCCCATCTTCCCCCAAAGGGGGAACTCTGGGCGGTTTATAATAAAACGAGTTAAAATACAAAACAAATCCTAATGGAAGTTAAATAAATATATAATATCATTATAATTATTAAAAGATATAAATAGAATAAAATGAAATGAAATCCAGATGGCTACAGTTCTTCCTCAAATCCTGAGCGCAAGGGCCATTCTCAATCCATTCTAGGGCGCTAGCCACCCCCAAGAATGACTACTTCCCCTCCCGTCCCAGGCTTGGTGGCAAAACCAGGTTTTCAGTTTTTTCCTGAAGTCCAGGAGTACGGGGGCCTATCTCACCTCTGGGGGAAGGATGTTCCAGAGGGCGGGCGCTACTGCAGAGAATATATAGTACTACAGTCCTATATATTCACTGTGAGTAATTCTCATTGAGTTCAGTGAGGCTTACTCCTGAATAAGACACACACAGATTTCATATAAACAGATCCAGATGTCTCCACTTTTGCCTGTCTTTTGTAAGGCACTGAAGACCTGGCTCTTCCCCCCAGCATTTGGCCAGGAAGTTATGTGAGCCTGTTTTATGTGGTTTGATTTGTTACGAATGTATGAGCTGCTTCAAGCATGACATGTTTTCATTGTTTTTGGTATTTGTTGATACCTTTTAAAGATTATTATTATTATTTATTATTTTAATTTATATGGCTGCCCATCTCAAGTTCATAACTCTGCGCAGTTAACATGGTTAAGAATATAGAAGTGTAGAAAGCAGAAAACAAAGCAACACAAAACAGCAGCCGGAGCAAAAACTGACCCGTCAATCACAATTAGCATTGCCAATGCATGGGCTCAGCCCCACCTCCTGACTCCCAGGCCTGCCCAGGGCCACATGGCAAGTGGGTAGCCTACTGAATTAATAAAATTCAAGTCCCATTGAGATCTAATGGACATACTGGTAACTGGTGTCATTAACTGCAGTGAAGATTCTCAAATCCCAACAACTGTTGTTCTGTCAGTCCTGTGCTCCAAAATGATTGGTGTATTTCTGCATTCAAGACCCATATGGTATCTTTCTAAAAACACCTAAGTGCTTAACTGCATGTGAAATTCCTTTCCTCTTCTCCAACATAAACTACTACGAAAATATTTATGTCTCTTGTCCTACTTGGTTTATTTATGAGTTGCTAATAAAAGCACAGAAGTGTTATAAATGGAAACCTTTAATCTCTTATTTGACTCACTTTTCAAAATGTCATGGGTCTTTTAAAATCTTCTTTTACAGCTCTATTCCTGAGTTCAATCTATTATTTTTATATATTATTTTAGGCTACAATTCCATACACCTGGGATTAAGTCTCACAGTGAGATTTATTTTTGAGTCATCTTAGGTTTGCATTATTAAAAGGCAATAATGTTAATAAGCAGAAAACTATGAAGTATGTCTAAATAATAGCACCAAGTATAAAATTACTTTAAATCAAAGTCTACAAATATGCAGCCACAGAACTTTGTTGACTATTATATGTCCTGAGGATAAATATTTCTTTCATTCTCATGTTGTTACATGTTCTTTTTGTTACTCTGCTTAATCTGATTTTGAAAACTAGATTTCAAAAGTCACAGTTAACACAAGGATTTGCTTTTTCACATAGGGAACAAACATAAAAAACATGTCAGGCTGCTGACTAATGCAGAAAGGACACTTAACTAGTTTCTAATGCCAGGGATTGCAAGCCTTTCATAAAATTAGAAAGAGGAACAAATTGCAATAGGCCATTTGGTTTTCTAGGTCATAAAATGCTAGTGTTTTATTCAACAATTAAAATGTGTTTCCTTCTTTGTCATGTATACAAGCAAAAGTGATATATTTGGAAACAATGACTGTATTTTGGGACCTGTGTAGCAGTTTATGTGTGACAACAGAAAGTTGAGGAGGTTTAGGGCCTCAGATATTAGTTTCTTCGTAACTCAAAAGCCAATTTTGCTCTACTTTCAAAGTCTTAATTGTTCTCTTTGAGTTGGAAAGAATTTTGAGCCTTTTACAATTTATTTATTTGTAATTTATCTTGCTTTTACAGCCTAGGCCTTGGTTCACTTCCCCAAAGCATGTATCTCTGGTGTGATTAATCACGTTCATTCCAGCTTTTGGTAGGATAGCATACATGAATTTCTTAGACTATGAAAAATGGTAGACTAGATATACCTTAATTTCGATCTATGAAAACTTTTTTCTAGGTTAAACTGATGGAAGATTATAGCATGTTTTTATATTAGAAGTTCCTGTATATGGCATACATTGTGGATATTATTTCGAAATGCAGATCTTTCTATAATCCAGACTCAAATCTCAATACAACACATTTTTGCTAATGCAGTATCACAAGCATAGGCTCTATTGGCTTTGAAGTGATATTGTATTGCTGTTTAAGTAGATAGGCAACTAACCTGGTGTTTACCATCATACAAATTTCTCAATTAAGAAATTAATTTCTTAATGAACTGTATGATGCATTTGCTATTTTGCTAGTAGACTAATAGCAAAATAGCAAATGCATCATACAGTTCATTACCCAAAATAAAACGTAACAGTTGGGAAATTCAAAAGTAAAATTTCAGCCCCAAGACACTAATCTGGTTATGTAGATAACAAAATCAACAGATTTTTGTTCTGCTTGACAAATTGATTCTATGGAATACGTTATTTTACCATCTTACATTTTTTATAGTTGTACTTTCATTAAAAAGATTTTGGGGAATCTTAAACTTCTATAGAGGTTCTAAGACACAGGATTTAAGTATAAATGATTTAAACTATTTTATTAACTATAAATCATATAAACTACTTCTATTGATGGCTGCACTAAAACAGTTTAGTGCAGCCATCAGTAGAAGTAGTTTATATGATTTTAGAATGCCTTTTTAGATCTGGGAAAGGTATAAAAGAGGGCAGTTCAAATGATCAAGTAGCTGTAACACCTGACCTATAAGAAAAGGCTAGAATGGTTGGAACTCTTTATTTTGGAAAAAGGGAACTGAGCAGGGACATGTTCAGGATGTTAGAACAGACAAAACAAATTACTGAATGGAGATCCAACTTGTCTGCTGTTGCCTTCAGCTTCAACCCCATTGCTGCCCCAATTTTATATCACTACATGAAACTCTTGAAGACAAGAGAGTGGTCTACTCTTGTATTCTTGGAAAGGCAAGGCAAGGCAAGGTAAGGTAAGGTAATTAGTCTGCCAGGTTGAGCTTCCTTGTCTGGTCAGTTTACTTGGGATGATGGCAAGGCTCAGCCAGTGTCCTACATAACTTGAGCAGTGTGCCCAGTGGCAAATATGCTATAGTTGCTCTCAAGCAAGAATGGTTTCCTCGAGGAGGAACATTTGAAAACCACTTCCTTGGAAGACCAAAATAATCCTCTCATCATCAGGCTCCTGGAGAGAGAAAAATCTGAAATAGTAGGAAAAGTATTCTTTCACCATTTTGTTAGTCCATTTGGGAAATAATTCAGAAGCAGGTAAAAAGTGGTTCTGTTCAAACAGTACATCAAACATTAAACCCTTAGGTGAAAAAATTGATTATAGACCAAAACTTTAGAAAACCCTGACATACTCTGTTGCTTAGTTTTAAATGTGCTGTGTGTTTTGGATTATGGGAAAGAGACTAGGTATAGGGTGGGGGGGAAGTATACATGCTGCTGCATTTTTGCTCTATATGTAGAATAATCTAAGTTGAAGCTGAACGTACTATCAGACACTGATTTAGGAGAGTTAGTTGGGGAGAAAAAAAACCCTGATTTTAATTTGAAAGCTAAACTATGCTTTTTGTTTAATGTCTTCCTTTTTATGTAGCCTGCAGCCTGCAAACAATTATAGAAAGAATAGTTGTTTGTTGGTAGAACATAAGGAACACTTTATTTCATAGGAACAAGGATACATTTTCCCAATAACTATTTGAGAGAAATGGTGGAGTTTTATCACAGAGTACACTCCTAGTTTATTTGGAAACAATGAGAGTAACCTCCAAATAATAGGATGATGCTGCATTCCATCTAAATAACAAGATTTTGGTTAACTATTTTACAAAAAGAAAACCTGATTAATTAGCCAGTACTAGTGCATAGGATAGGTGTGTATATGCACAAATATGCATACAGTTTAGTTCCATTATCAATCCCAATTTAAATTTATCATAGATTATAATGAATGAATGAATGAATGAATGAATGAATGAATGAATTATTTATTTACTTATTTACTTATTTATTTGATTTGTCACCGCCCATCTCCTCCCACCGGAGGGACTCTGGGCGGTTTACAACAGCATAGACAATAAAACAATAAATTACAGTATATAAATTGCAATATATAAAATACAATTAGAGCTAAAAATAAATATAAATAAGAAATGAAATCCAATGGCTGATGATCCAACTCAGTCCTTCTATACAGCGATCATTCTAGGGCACTAGCCATCCCCAAACATGCCTACTCCTCTCCTCGCCCCAAGCCAGGTGGCAGAGCCAGGTCTTCAAATTCCTCCAGAATTTGCTGTCAATATGCCGTCAATAGCCAATAGATTCTATTTTTAATAGAAATTAAATCCACCAGTAACTCCTACTAGTAATCTCTGAGGAATTCATCCAACTTCTGTTTTCATTAGCCAATTTAAAAACAACAACAATCTCTAGGGCCTTTTTGGAATTTTTAGGATGTCAGTTCCATTATTTCAATTTCAGATTCACTTTGAACAATCCAGTATACCTTTTTTCTACTAGAGCAGTGTTTCTCAACCTTGGCAACATTAAGATGTGTGGACCATTTAAACCGGAATTATTTTTATTAGGAATATGGGAAGAACAAATGGGAAAACAATTTGTAAGAATTATGCAATATATGGTTACTGCAGCACGACTGGTATATGCGCAAAATTGGAAAAACCAAATTTTACCTACGATACAAGATTGGATGTTAAAATTGATGGATATGGCAGAAAATGACAAATTGACATGCTTATTAAAAGAAAATTCAAATTGTTACTACCTTAAAGAATGGAAACCATTAATGGATTATTTGCAACATGCAGGTGGAACAAAGCTTATTTGGGGTTTTGAAGACTAATATATATATGGATTGATATATTAGACAGGAAATGTTTTTGTATGTTATATATAGAACTAGCATGTAAGAATTTTTTTTTTCTGAACTACTAAGACCAGAGATAAATCGGAAGTTGACTATATCTATGTCTTATCTTTTTTCTTTCTTTTTTTTTACTTTTCTATACACTTTTACTTCTTTCTTTGATTTGTATTTCTATTTCTTTTTCATTTTCACCCTTTTAACTATGTATATTTAAAAAACTAATAAAATTTTGAAAGAAAAAAAAAAGATGTGTGGACTTCAACTCCCAGAATTCTCCAGCCAGCAGAGAATTAATCCATTACAGACAAGTAATATTAGAATTAACATATGGACATATGATATAAATACATAAACAGGCCAAGAACAATTTATTTATATTTATTTATATATATTTATATAATTTTTTATTTTTATTATTATTATTTTTTTAAGGGGTGTGGTGGCTCAGTGGATAAGACGCCAGGCTTGTCGATCGGAAGATCGCAAGTTCGGAGGTTCGAATCCCTAGCCCTGCATGCGGAGTGAGCTCCCGCACTAGCTCCAGCTCTTGCCAACCTAGCAATTCGAAAGCATGCAAATGCAAGTAGATTAATAGGTACCACTTCGGTGGGTAGGTAACAGTGTTCCGCACGCGTCATGCGGCCACATGACCGTGGAAGCGCCTTCTGACAACGCTGGCTCTTTGGCTAACAAACAGAGATGAGCACCGGCCCCTAGAGTCGGACACGACTGCACAAATGTGCAGGGGGAACCTTTACCTTTATATATGTACATATGTATGTATGTATGTATGTATACACACATACATACATACACACACACACACACGCACAACACACACACACAGTATTTTGTAGAGGAATGGAAAGATTTCCTTGACAAAGGAAGGCAAGAATTGTTAGAACTGGTAAGAGAAAGTAAAGCACAATTCAGTCCTGGGAAAGGAGGGAGTCTTGATTTTGTTTGGTATAAGAGGAGGCAGAGGAAAACTCTGGCAAGCTTTCAAGATTCTATTTTTATATCCTACAATGGTAAAGTAGAATTCCCCTAATCTTTGAGGGGTGTCTTCCCTGACCTGACCTACTTTGAAGGGCTGACAATTTATCTCCGTGTCTGTATTTTGGTAAGTGGCAAGATGTTCTTTGAACGGTAGCATAGATCTGCCTCTACTGTAAGTTTTTGGTATTAGAAGCATTTCATTTGTCTATAAAGAAAATAAAACACAATGGCATCTGGAACATGTAAATTGATTTTTCTTTAAAAAAAAACCCCATAATTAGTTACCATTTTGTTTTAAGAGTGACTGTCACATGTGCATGTGTGTGAATTATAAATGGTTACCTTAGTTTCAGAGCAAACACCATTGAGAATTACAATTTTCCCCTTTTTTCTTTGTATCATGAACAGGCCTGGCAACTCCGATTCAGCCATCTTGTGGGTTATGGTGCTAAGTACTATTCCTATCTCATGTCTAGGGCTGTATCATCGATGGTATGGAAGCAGTGCTTTGCACAGGATCCGTTCAACAGGTATGAAGTGAAATGCAGACCACTGTGCACTTTTTTAAAAAAGAAGAAACCTAAGTGTTGATAACCTTCCAGATACCATCAAACTGTTCATTTCATCCGTACTGCTATTTTTTTTTCTTGTTACAATGTTTTTATCAAAGCCAGGCGTAAAGCATTTATTGTAAGTTGAGTTCAGATGGGGAACTAATGTGGCATTGGTTTATAGATGCACAAATGCATTACATTTGCTACCTGAATCTCTGGATATAGGAGAAATTCAAGAAGAAAAACACTTTGGAACCTCAGCTGGTGTATGCAGGCAGGATTCTTCAGCTGCTCAGATCTGCTGAGAAATGAGTTAGACTGAGAATCTCATTTGTGCTATTTTGAATGATGCAGATTTAACCATTGACAGTTTAATGGCTGTTGTGGGTCTTCCGGGCTGTGTGGCCGTGTTCTGGAAG
Organism: Charina bottae; assembly: GCA_023362775.1. NCBI lineage: Eukaryota > Metazoa > Chordata > Lepidosauria > Squamata > Charinaidae > Charina > Charina bottae. Next base: position 109,378,714 of record JALMGJ010000004.1, read on the forward strand.
TTGTGGTTCCTAACGTTTCGCCAGCATCTGTGGCCAGCATCTTCAGAGGGCAGGAGCACAGATAGAAGCAAAATCTGAGATTTTGCTTCTATCTGTGCTCCTGCCCTCTGAAGATGCTGGCCACAGATGCTGGCGAAACGTTAGGAACCACAACTTCCAGAACACGGCCACACAGCCCGGAAGACCCACAACAGCCATTGAACTCCGGCCGTGAAAGCCTTCGACAATACATTGACAGTTTATTTATTTAACAGTATTTGTTGATTACCCAGTCCATGGAGATTCTGGGAAGTTTACAAGAAGGAGAACAAAAGCAATAAATAAATCTACCTATAAAGGTCACCCAGAACCAAAGGAATAAAATTATCTTTGGTTTCTTATGGAATGGAGGGAGGGAAGGGGCCAAGCATAACTCAAGGAATGATGTGTTCTGAAGTACGGGACAACCACAGAGAAGACCTGTCATTGCACCTATGCCTAAGTTGGCCTTCTTGAAGTAGGGAACACAGGCTTAGTCAATTCTGGCAAGGTGGTGCCATATTGGACTTTATAATTTGCCAGCTTTGCTTTTCCCTCTCTTTTTCCTGCTGTAAATAGAGGTAGACTTTGTAATTATTTATTTTATTTATTTTCTATCCCACCTTTATTATTTTTATAAATAACTGAAAGCGGCGAACATACATAATACTCCTTCCTCCTCCTTTTCCCCACAACAACAACCCTGTGAGGTGAGTTGGGCTGAGAGAGAGGGACTGGCCCAAGGTCACCCAGCTGGCTTTCATGCCTAAGGCGGGACTAGAACTCTCAGTCTCCTGGTTTGCCACTGGCTCCTTCCTAGGGCTGAGAGAATGTGATTGGCTCAGGGTCACCCACCAGCTTTCATGCCTAAGGTGGGATTAGAAGTCACAGACTCCCGGTTTCTAGCCCATTGCCTTAACCACTAGACCAAACTGGCATTATGCAGTGTACAATGGGCAGGCAGTTGTGGACTACAATGGACAAGTAAAAGACATTGCCTTTACTTTTAGAAGTTAAAAGATTAAGGATTTGTGCCAGTCAGCAGCAATTCCCTCACTAATCATAGATATGGGAGAAAGGGTACCTGGTTTGATAATAGTCCCTGAGGAAAAAATCTTGGAATGATCAGTGACTGCATACTGAATACAAGTCAACAGTATGTCGTGGCTGCAAAGGAAGGCAAGATTTAAAATCTAAATAATTAGATATTTTGTTTCTTGATAGCTTAGTGAGGAACTTGGAGAGAGATGTGACATGAAGCTGAGCTGGTTGTGATTGCAGATACTTGGAATAATAATACCATCTCTTCCTTCAGAGCAATGGGTGAACGTTATCGCAAAGAAATGCTGGCACATGGTGGCGGCAAAGAACCGATGCTCATGGTTCAAGGTAATATAAATATTGTCACCCTTTTATTGCCTCCGACAAACTTTTCCTCAATATACTTTTAGGAAAAGACTCCTGCTTGTAATTCAACGTGATTTCCATTGTATCTTTTAAAAAACCTTTTATAAACATTGGCTTAAAAATGCACGTTATAGCCATCAGTCCTTGTTCTTTATAGACAATCTATCACTTTTAGAAACCACAGAATGGGATGCTTTCAGTTACTGTATTAAGGATAGCATATCTTCATCACTATACTGTAGTCTTCTAGCCTCATTCTCATTTTTTTTCTTATTTCCTCCAATTTTATGATAATCACCAGTAGTACCATCATTACTGTAACTGCTGGTTATTTCCCCCTTCCTTATCAGGGGCAGGCATACATGCCCATTACCACAGTGAAGCCAAGAAGAGGGATATAAATTCAGAAATAGAATAAAAAGTGGCTACAGTGGGGTACAGCTCTATACTTCTAGAGGAAAGGGATTGCTGGTGGGTATTTTGATACCCAGAATGTTACTCATTTAAGTGCAGGTTAGTTCAATGTTTACTTAAAAGGTCTATGTCACTTAGAAGATGTAATGGATATTTTAGCTTTGCAGTTAAGCAGCAGTAAATAGCAACTTAATCAAAGTAGTGGAACCAGCATAATTGCAGAATTTCCAAATGAGATATCAGCCTTTTATTGCAATGTTTGATGAGTGCACTTGCATATGGTTGAAGCTTGGGGACAGCCATTTCCAGGAAATGCGTGGTTAATGGCTGATGTTTTAATGTGGACTTCAGTGGAAGTGATCCCTAGAGATGCTGTAGGCTTGGGGTGAAGGACGGTAGATTTGGAAGGAATTAGTACATGCTTACAAAAATATAAATGGCAGCTCTCTTTTTAAATTCCAGTGCCACACACCATGATGTAGTTCAAAAAGGGAGTACTGTTGTTGCAGTCATTTCATCCTTGGGTCTCAAACAATGGGAATGTGAAGGATAGGTTCTCCCCCCCCCCCCCCCGCCCCAGGTCTTGGGTTTGATATAGTCTCACCCTTAGTTTGTATTTGATGGAGATACTCAGTTCTTTTCATGAGAAAAAGGATTTTGTCAACATGGCTCTCAGTTGCTATAAGCGTTCAAGCTTTGATCTCATTGTATCACTTTAGGTTTGAGAAAATGTGTAATGAAATAGTACTTTCGGGGTGGGTTTTTTTCTTAAAAAAAAGCCCTAGATGGTCAAAAAAGTGATAGACAAACTCTCCATTAAGTTTGGTTTGTTCAAGGGCTGGGGGTGGCATGGGAGACAGTACAAACATAAGTTGGTATTCAGTGACCTTTTCATTCCTATATTGGAAATTGCCTTGTAAACTTGAGAGTTGAGGTGGATTTGAGTCTGGGTGTTTGGTCTGAATTTAATAGCTCTTTTGGGTGGGACAGGAGGACATTTATCATTGTTCTTGTCCAAAGGCTTTTCCTCCAATTGACTTATCATTATTTCCTGAATGGAAAACGTAATGCGTATATTCAAATTTCCAAAATAATGTTTAAAGGTAAAAATATGTGGCTACATTTTATTTCATGGGGTTTATTTTTTTAATGTGCACTATATATCCTTTAAAACATCTTAAGAATGTTATAGGCTTTATTGTTATCATTAGCAAGGCATATATTTCACTTAATTAAAATTGTGCTTTACCAAAACCCTAGCAAGAACTCCTCTATTATAGACTTCAAGTTGCATTGAGATCTACACTCAATGTTTCTTTTTCCTTTTGGGGAGTTACTATTGTACATGCAAAAAATACATATTTGAGCTAGTTGACTCTTGTAGAAACATATTAAAGGCCTCAATGGAAGATTTCAGTTTGGCTAAAAGCATTCTGTAGTATTATTACTAGAAGAAGAAGAGAGGAGGAAAAATTTGTATTATTTTTCCTGCAAACCAAATAGCTGAGGCATACTGAGTGATTTACTAGGTATTGCTACTATAAATTGTGTACTAAAATTATATTTATGTTGGCAGTTCTAAAGGATTGATTCACTTCAGAGAGCAGCAGTGTTTTTAGAAAGTTTGTTTCTCTAATGTTAAACAATATCAGAGTTTTCGTAATGTAACTTTTAAAATGTTAATGACACAAGAAAGGCACACTCGTGTGTTAGACTGTGTCTTTTCCTTATATATAAAAGAGCAGATGTTCTGAATCATCACTGACTGTTTAAACTACAAAGACCGCTGCATCTTTACCCAGTGCTCTCTGATAGAAACGGACATGATCTCCACTTACATTAGAGAGGGAGAAGCAATTGGCACTTTAAATTACAGTTGGAAAGTATTATCTCTGGACGCAGCAAAATTTGAGAAAAATGCATCCTGTGTTCTACAAACTACCTACGTACGGTGTCTATGAAGGTTCTCAGTCATCCAGGTGGAATTGTCTGTAGCTTGAATCATGTCAACTGGATTTCTATTTTCTCAGTGGAAACGTTTCGCTCCTTATCCAAGGAGCTTCTTCAGTCTGAGCAAAGTTAGTAAGGGAATCCTTAAATATGAGGATTCCCTTACTAAGTTTGCTCAGACTGAAGAAGCTCCTTGGATAAGGAGCGAAACGTTTCCACTGAGAAAATAGAAATCCAGTTGACATGATTCAAGCTACCTACGTAGGGTGTTCAACCTTTTCTTAGTGTTGTGCTTTATGCATTAGTCATGGGTGTGTGCAGGGGGCCAGTGACAAAATGCATGCCTCAATGCAAATTATGCCCCTTATGTACAACGTTACAACACAAATATGAAAGAACAGAGATTGCATTATGATGTCACAACTCAATTCATCATTTTGGCATCATTGTGATTAGGACAGACCCCGGCAGCATTAGTGTGAAGTCTGTCTTGAATAAACTCTGCCCACATTTGGAGTGACTAAGAATGTTGCCACGCTAAGTAGCAGGTAGGCAAAGAAAAGAGACGCTAGAACATTCAGGTTGGCACTTCTGTTCTGAAGGTGTTTTGCTGATCCTGCTAGCCTGTTTTGTCTGGGGAAAAGCCCTCTTTTGTCCATGTGGGGCAGCCCTGCAAATGTTCTTTCTAAGTTGTTTTCTGTATCAAAACCTCATGCCAGGAGTGTCTGCATATAGAACAATTTCCCTGATGCAGACCTTTGCCCTCCCGACATATGAAGAGTGCTGGAACCATTGAAGAGAAATGTCATTGAGTGGCAGGGCCATTTTATATCTTACCTTTTTGGGGGAGGGAGGGGTGCAGGGGCAGGCATGTCTTCATACTAGTCTTGACTCCTGGCAACCACCTGGACTAGTCCCTACAGTTTTCTTGACAAGGTTTTCCAGAAGTGGTCTGCCATTGCCACCTTCCTAGGGCTGAGAGAGAGTGGCTGGCCCAAGGCCACCCAGCTGGCTTTGTGCCTAGGGTGGGACTAGAACTTGTGGCCTCCCATTTTCTAGACCAGGGTCTTTAACCACTACACCAAACTGGCTCTCTTCCCTCTTATTAGGACATAAATGTTTGAATAGGGCTTGAAAAAGAGAGGATTGAAAGAGTAGTAGTAGAAATTATACCCTCCAATTATTTAATAATGCCCCAATATGACTATATTAATTATATATTGATTGTAATATTAAAGATAAAATTACTTGTTTTATATCTATATGATCTTAATTATATTAATATACAATGAGATATTTCTGGGAAGTATTTCCAGTTTGTATCCTGGGTAAAAGGTAAAGGTAAAGGTTCCTCCCGCACATTTGTGCAGTCGTGTCCGACTCCAGGGGCCGGTGCTCATCTCCGTTTGTTAGCCGAAGAGCCAGCGTTGTCTGAAGACGCTTCCACGGTCATGTGGCTGCATGACGCGTGCAGAACGCTGTTACCTACCCAAGTTATAGTAGTAATAATATTATAATATTATTTATAATAATAATGTATATTAATTATATTAATATACAATGAGATATTTCTGGGAAGTACTTCCAGTTTGTATCCTGGGTACATACCTGCAAATGTACCTCCTAGTTAGGGTATGACACAATGAGGAATATATTGTATATCTGATAACTGATGTATCAAGGACCTAAGTAGTTTTGCTTGAGGTGGGAAATGGGGTAAAGTATTGCAAGTTATATATAAATGGCGAAAAGACTAGAGCAAATAGATGAACCTGTGTACTTTGGGGGAATGCTTACTAAAGATGAGAAAACAGATAAATTATGTGATGTGCAGATGCTGGTAGCAAGGAGGTGGGTGGTATATGGTCTGTTGCAAAGAATGAATGTTTGCCAGAAGTGACAATGGCTGTGTATAAGAATGTGCTTCTACCCACTTAGTTATATAGAAGAGTGGGATATGTCAAGAGAAACATAAACGTTGAATGCAGTGGGATGAAGTACACATGGTAAAACAAGAATGGATAGGTTAAGAATGAATGAGTGCTGAAGGAATGTGGATTGAAAACAAAAGTGAGTGATGAGCACAAAAGTCTATTGAGGTGGTTTGTTCACTTAGTGAATGTAAATGAGGATATATTTTTTTAAGCCCAGAAAAAGGCACAGCTCCTTTAAAGAGCTACCGGCAGGTCTCCACTTGCCCACCAGATTTATCAGGGAAGGCCTGCTCCAGGTCCCTTCCATGAAACAATGTCATCTCATTGGACACAGGAGTCATGCCTTCTCTGTGGTATTTCTTGCCCTGTGGAAGAGTATCCCTCTGGAAATATGTAATGCCACAACCTTGGTAGCCTTTCACAAGGTATTAAAGACCTGGCTGTTCCTCCAGACATTTGGGCCAGGTGGTTAAGCGAGCTCTTCTGGTTAATTTTGTTTTATTATAAATTGGAATTGCTGTTTGTTTTGTTGTTGTTTATTCGCTCAGTCGCTTCCAACTCTTCGTGACTTCATGGACCAGCCCACACCAGAGCTTCCTGTCGGCTGTTGCCACCCCCAGCTCCCCCAAGGTCGAGTCCGTCACCTCCAGAATATCATCCATCCATCTTGCCCTTGGTCGGCCCCTCATCCATTTATTTATTTGATTGATTGATTGATTGATTGATTGATTGATTGATTGATATTACCGCCCATCTTCTGCACAAGGAGAACTCTGGGCGGTTCACAACCAAACCAACATTAAAATACAAAACCGGTCCTAATACAAATACACAAAATATAAAATATCATTAAAATTCATAGACAATATAAATGGAATAATATGGAATAAAATCAAGATGGCTACAGTTCTCAAATTTTGCGCGTAAGGGCCGCTCTTCATCCGTGCAAGGGTGCTAGCCATCCCCAAGAATGACTACTTCCCCTCCCGTATTGCTTGGTGGCAATACCAGGTTTTCAGTTTTTTTCTGAAGTCCAGGAGTGAGGGGGCCTGTCTCACCCCTGGGGGAAGGATGTTCCAGGGGGTGGGAGCAACTGCGGAGAAGGCACGCTTCCGAGACCCTGCTAGGTGGAATTCTTTTACGGAAGGGATCCGTAACATGCCCTCTGCATGACCGGGTGGGACAGGTTGATGTAATAGGGACGAGACGGTCCCTCAGGTAGCCTGGCCCCATGCCATGTAGGGCTTTTGCCTTCCACTTTCCCTAGCATCAGCATCTTCTCCAGGGTATCCTGTCTTCTCATTATGTGGCCAAAGTACTTTAGTTTTGCCTTTAATATCATTCCCTCAAGTGAGCAGTCTGGCTTTATTTCCTGGAGTATGGACTGGTTTGATCTTCTTGCAGTCCAAGGCACTCTCAGAATTTTCCTCCAACACCACAGTTCAAAAGCATCTATCTTCCTTCACTCAGCCTTCCTTATGGTCCAGCTCTCGCAGCCATAGGTTACTACAGGGAATACCATTGCTTTAACTATGCAGACCTTTGTTGTCAGTGTGATGTCTCTGCTCTTAACTATTTTATCGAGATTTGTCATTGCTCTCCTCCCAAGAAGTAAACGTCTTCTGATTTCCTGGCTGCAGTCAGCGTCTGCAGTAATCTTTGCGCCTTGAAGCCCAGCTTCTAGCCCAGCACGTCGCATGATGTGTTCTGCATACAGGTTGAATAGGTAGGGTGAGAGTATACAACCCTGCCATACTCCTTTCCCAATCTTAAACCAGTCCGTTGTTCCGTGGTCTGTTCTTACCATTGCTACTTGGTCGTTATACAGATTCCTCAGGAGGCAGACAAGATGACTTGGTATCCCCATACCACCAAGAACCTGCCACAATTTGTTATGATCCACACAGTCAAAGGCTTTAGAATAGTCAATAAAACAAAAATAGATGTTTTTCTGAAACTCCCTGGCTTTCTCCATTATCCAGCGGATATTGGCAATTTGGTCTCTAGTTCCTCTGCCTTTTCTAAACCCAGCTTGTACATCTGGCAATTCTCGCTCCATGAATTGCTGGAGTCTACCTTGCAAGATCTTGGCATGTGAAATAAGTGCCACTGTTCGATAGTTTGAACATTCTTTAGTGTTTCCCTTTTTTGGTATGGGGATATAAGTTGTTTTTTTCCAATCTGATGGCCATTCTTGTGTTTTCCAAATTTGCTGGCATATGGCATGCATCACCTTGACAGCATTGCTGTTTGTAACTTCAGTAATTTATGATTTGGATTGTTTAAATTGTTGTTTTAAACTTAGTATGCTGCCCAGAGTTACTGCCATGACATGGGCGGCCATACAAATTGGATGGATGGATGGATGGATGGATGGATGGATGGATGGATGGATGGATGGATGACACCAAATCCAAAGTACCCTTTTGGATCTCAATACTGCATGCCTCTAGAAAATTGAATTGCAAGACAAACATATGGAGGAAGGGTGAATAGTTCAAGAGGAAGGAAAGACTTAACCTTTCCTTTGAAAATAGTAGATGTTATTCTTTATCGCTGCTTGGGGAATAAAGAGCTGATTGTTGATCATTTGGCATTTCCAAATAAATTATTTGATTCCATGTTTCAAGGCAGAGGTTCTTGACAGCTTTGTTAGCGCAATTAACTATGGTAGGGCTTACTTTCAGTTATGGCTACTTTTTATCAGCTGTTTAGAAGCAACATTCATTGTTCTGAGCATCTCCCTCTGCTATTTCTTAGGTATGCTGCAGAAACAACCATCAGTGGAAGATTTTGTGGATGCCCTTGTATCAGACATAGATCAAGACTTTGAAACATTCTTTATGGATTCCGAATAACAGAGAAGAAATTCTGAAGGTTTTTTTTAAAAACAATTATTAACAGTGTACATAGAAGTTCTGTCTGATTGGCATTTGTGAAAAATGATTGTATAAAATAAATGCTTTACCTGGAAAGTAAAGTGGGTTTTTTTCATTACAGAAAGAAAAGAATTTAAGCATGCTTTGTGCAACATTCACCTATTTGGAATTATTTTTATTTGAATATATGTATACTAAAATAATGGCTTCCCCCACATATGTTCCGAGAAAGGAGACATGTTATCTGTCCCTCAGTACAGACAAGCAGAAGGTTACATGCATACTTATATACATACCTATCATCTAATATGCCATGTGCAAAGGTTAAGTGGTAGTAAGCAAAAGAAATTAAGGGCAAGAGAAAAGAAAATGAAATGTACCTTAATCTAGTTTACGCAAACACTATTTATCATACCTCACCCTAGCTTTCCATCCATGATTCTACCGTGTCCATACACCACTTTGTATTTGCCTTTAGTTCTTTACATTTCTCACCTCTTTCTTTTTAAGAATTTCATCAACTCCATCCAGCCATGACTTCCTTGGTTTTCCCCTTCCTCTCAGTCCATTCACTCTTCCTTCATATATTTGTTTTATGGTCCAATCCTTGTTCGGCCTCTCTGTATGACTAAATCACCTGAACATGCTGCTTTATACTGGTCACCCACTTTTGTGTTCAATCCACATTTATTCTTGTCTTACCACATACACTTCTTTCTTGAGTATCCCATTCCTACTACATTCAACTTCCTGTTATGTTCCTCAACTCTCGCTGCCATGTAACAAAGGGGGCGGCTGATTCCTCATATGCAGCTTTCGACAAACACTGACTCCTCTCAACCTTTGCATGTCTCAACGTTCCCCATCCATTTTGCCTTTAGCAGAAGGATGAATCACTAACATGAAAGCATTCGTGATTCCCAGGTCACAGGAGGTCAGTGTCTTGAACGAGAATGAGATGCAATAAGATGAAAATACAGGATTTCATCTGCCAGTTTCATGAAGGAGTTGGAATATAGCATAACTACTGAATATTACTGATTACATAGCCTGGCGTGCTATGGTCCATGAGGTCACGAAGAGTCGGACACGACTAAATGACTGAACAACAACAACAACTGATTACAAAATAAGGTAAAAGAAGAACACATGCGAGGAAATTAGTATATATATTTTCTTCCAGGTGAAACTCTTGCTGCAGAATACATAAAAAACAAAAAGAATTGCATGTGCATCTAAATATACTTACACTATTTTCTTTGCAATTGAGTTAAATGCCCAAGATTCAAACTGATTATGTCTAAAGAACATAGTCAGGTTGCTGGGCTCAGAAAACATTCCTACTATTTGGAGTTCTCCTCTTTATCCCCTGAATTTGAGTCCTCTTCACTTCTCCACTCCACAGTATTTAGATCAGGTGAATCGGCATGAAAATGAAGAAAGCAAAGAGGAAATTAACACTGGGGGGGTGGGAAATGCACTTCTAAAGTATCAAGGAGTAGAGAGAGTGAATGAAAGCAGCATTAGATGTTTTGTTTGCCTTGTGAGTTGCAGGCCAGAAGGCGAATGCTGGCTCGATTACCAGGGCTGCAACTGGGGGGGGGGGGGGGGGGCAAGCAGGTCATGTGCCCTGGGCACCGTGCTGGGGGTGGGCACCAAAATGACAAAATAGTATTTGTAAACTGTTTCCTGGCATGATCGCCGATGGGCGCAGCATCAGCATGCAACGGTGGGGGACTGCCCCCGCTGACAGTGATTGGCTGCAGGGCAGCATGGAGACAGGCCGGCTGGCCCGCCCCCTGCACCGAGGAGGCCGAGGGGCTCTCACACGTGCTCGCCATTGGCCGAGGCTGCAGCCAATCTGCGTCCACTGAGCACCGCCCCCAGTCCTAGCCTGCCTGCGCAGGCACGCCCCGGCAGCCGAGCCAAGCGCTTCTGCAGAGGCACCTCTTCCCACCTGCCGCGCTTCATTCATCGGTGCTCGCCATGGAGGGAGGGAGGGACAGGGTGGTCCCGCCATTCCGATGCTCCAGCGGGGCCACCAGAGCAGCCCCTGAGCCACTGGGCTGTGCGGTGAGCCAGTGGGAGCACTCCTGGGGGGAAGGCGGCATTTCTCAGCCGCGCCGGGGCTGCCCCTGACACCCTCCCCTGCCCCGTCCGTGCCGGCCAGCAGGAGCCCTGGCACCCCTGGGGATCGGGAGGGTCCCCTTCCTCCCCCACATCCCACCGTGCTGCTGTTCCGCACGGGAGACAAGGGACTCGAACCTGTGGGGGGGGGGTGCAGAATCCATGTTTGCCCCAGGTGACACAGACCCTAGTTGCGGGCCTGTCGATCACTGCATACAACGGGAAGTAGCTGTATTTTTTCTCTGGAGCTTTCAGAGTTGCAAGCTCTTGTGAGTGCCTAAGGCACATAACTTTCTTCCTTAAAGCCTTTACTAAGCTTTACAAATATGTTTTCACAGCTTGTCACCTGGGGCTCCTTCCCATTTCCAGTAATGTACGCAGGGCACTCCTTTTTCAAGTGCATCAATGCAGTTCTTTGCCATCCGGGTTCGGTTGTTTCTTTCTTTAAGACAGAAGTTTCCATGCATGCTTAACATGCTTCCATCACCGTGTCAGGAAGTCGTGCAATTTACCTATCCCATTAACACAGTGTTTTTCAACCTCGGCAACTTTAAGATGTGTGGACTTCAACTCGCAGAATTCTGGGAGTTGAAGTCCACGCATCTTAAAGTTGCCGAGGTTGAGAAACACTGCATTAACATTTTGCACTTAATTTGGCTCTAACTCTAACTCTGGAAAACTGATAATTTTTGCCTTTCTCTAAGTAGAAGGTTTTTATGAAGAGCAAAATTCATTTTAAATTGATCGCTATAGATTTAAGATGCAATAAAAAGTGTTAAAATAATGACAAAAGCAATACCAGCCATTTTTTACCACACTTGGAAAAGATGGGCGATAAAAGCGGAAATCCTTCTTATTTTCTATTCTCTGTTGGGGGAGGGGCAGGGGGAGAATCAGCCTAGAAAGTAGGGTTTGTATGTGCTGAGATTTATACATATATTTATAATTTGCAACTTCTGGAATAAGTCTTCACACAAAGTTAAGAGCAGGTGTTAGGAGAATAGGCTTTCCCTCCTAATCTAAATTAACAGCGCCTGGATTTTATCATTCCTCCTATGGAAAGCTGGATTCTAGCCAAGGTTCAGATTGATTGGTTAAGTTAAATATTCCCTCAATTTGTTTGGTGCTTGCCTTAACAAAAGATAGTGCTTTCTTTATGTCTGCTAGTGTGTGTTTGTGTGTGTGTCCACACATATGTACACACATACATTCACACGCACAAATCTTTACTTGATGTATACTACACATTCCCATTACAGTCCTTGTTCTTAAAAAGAAAAACATACTTTTCCCATAAATATAAATTCTATTTATGCAGTGCTTCCCAGCATTGTTTTTAAAGGTTGGGGAAATAGGCATGACCCACATAAGGCAGAACTGGAGGCGTCAATTTTTATAATTACTTTAATTGATTGACTGATTGATTGATTATGTGCCATCAAGTCATTTTCAACTCCTAGCAACCATTGGATAGATTTTTTCCATGATGATCTGTCGCTAACTTGGTCTTTCAGGTCTTCTAATGGTGTGCTCATTGCCACTTTGAGTCCATCCACCTTGCTGCTGGTCATCCCCTTCTCTTTCCTTCCACCTTTCCCAGCATTGGAAACGTCTTGCTGTACCCTTCCTAATTATAAAAGACACACTGTTTCTTCTTTGTTTTTCATGTCCTGAGCAATAAACTCTATGATCTTCTGACTGGAAGTGCCTGATCTCTGTCCATCTCAATTCCCTGATGCCTAAGACGTCAATTTGTAGTTGTTTCATTTCAGCTTTCACTGTGTTAAGCTTTCCCATGTTCATGCTTCTTACGTTCCTACTGTAATTCGATCTTTGCAGCTTTGGATTATCTTTTCCCATGTGGCAACATCAACAACAAAGGCTTTAATCTAGCCACATCATAAATACCATCTGTACTCTGAAAGATCTTCAGCTCTTCCTCAACAACATGTTGAGTGCCATCTGACCTGAAGGACCCATCATCCAGCACTATATCGTCAATCATTTTATATTTTCTATCAACATGGTCTTCTGTAAAAATACAGGAGTGGTTTACCATTGCCTTCTCCCAAACAGTATCCATTGGTGCCTTTGCCATTGTCAGTAAAGTGGTCATCTGCCTCCAGCATGTTCCAGTATCGCTGCTCCCCAATATCGGGATGGCCTTGGGAGACCCTACTGGGAATATATACTCTTGGCCTGACGTTCTTCGCTCATCCCTCCCAGGAATACGCCCACACACACCTGCCACGATGAGGCAGCACAGCAGTACTTGCGGGGGGGGCATAACGACCTAGGTTCCTATAAATGGTGCCACTTGCTTCTTGTCTGCCTTGACGGTATATAGAGTCTGGGTATATAAGAACAATTAACTTCTAACTGATGGTTATGCGGGTCAGCCAGCATCTATCCAGGCTTTGTACTGAGCATTATTTTGGTTAAGTTTATACAACATGCTAAACCAGGATTTGATTAAGCATGCCTTGCTGAGCAAGACATAGTGACCTGGTTTGCTTGTTATGCTTAACAAAAAAACTACATGATGATTTAGCCAGGCTACTAATGGGCATAGTCTGAAAGGTACAACAGGTTTCTCTGTTCCCAAGATCTTTTCAAGAACTGAAGGCAGTCTTCTCCTTTATTAATTTCAGCATGTAAACAGAGCCAATTATACAATGCTAATTGGATCCTGGAAGAGATGAGAACTGGGCAGAATTAGACTATGACTGATTTGATTATCTCTTCTGTTACTTTAACAGAATGCATTTAACACATTTTTATACTGATCTTCATTCTGATTAGAATCTGAAAACTGAACAATCTATTCAATCACAACATACTGCCCTCTTTGAACATTTGCTTAATTTTGTCTCTGTTCTCAGAGCTTCTTGTGGGTAACACTGATACAGAAAGAATGTCTGACTGAAGAAATAACACCAATGAAATTATTTTGTTAATTTCATGAACAAAGCCCTCCATCCTGGTGGCAGGATTTCATAATATGGAACTTTTACAGAAGTGTGACACATAGTGACAGAGAGTTCAGAGCATTTTTGTAATAAATAAATAGGTCAACCGGATCTGGGCTGTGAAGAATTACTTCTTTGCTGCCATCTGGTGTTTATCCAGTTTCTTGCAGACCTGATATGGTCCCCCTATACTAAAAGTAAAAAACATGTGGATGGATATTGTGATTCATGCAATCATTCAAAACAGTTGCAGTTCTTTTAGTTTTGGAAAAGCTTTGATTTTTCTTTTTCCCCTCTTTTTTGCTTAGAGCTTTGAAGCTGCCCAACTGGTGGTGGTGGTTATTTTTAAACACTGGAACAAAGGCAAAGATCTTGCAAAAAATTTAAACAGCTGCTTAGCTTTAAGTCTTTGTGAATAGTCTTAAGAAAGAGCATAAATCAAGCATATGTTTGTGTGTTCACAGAATTAGGAGCAACAGGAGAGCAACTAGGCTTTGGTACTTGCAATAAAAGTCTGCTACATTTAACCCCTCCGTTCAGCTGAATCTCTAGTTTAAAAATAATTTTGGACTAGACACAGCCCCATTTGAAAAACAACCACACCATTTTGAGTGGTACTGAATCGTGAGGCAAGCACCGTGCTTTGCAACATTAATATGACAGATTTCCTTTGGGGAGAGAAAATACTCAGTTCCATGGAATAGAGGCTGAAATGTCAACATAAATTTTAACTGTCAGCCGCCCGGAGTCGTCGTCATGAGATGGGCAGCCATATAATTCAAAATAAGGAAATAATGAAGAAATCACTGTCAATTTTCCTTTTTTTTTGCCTTGCTCTCTCTTCAGCTGGAACTCTGAAATAAAGTTATGTGTGTGCTTTGATTGCTGGAAACATGGAAGAACCAAACAACAGCCTCTTTTGCCAAAGAAGAAAAAGGGTTATTTGGTTTAGGCTTAGTGTGTTGTGTGAACTCAGCCCCTGTCAATTACAAACCACAGTTTATGGCATGAACTCTGCACTCATAATTTGTGATGACCCTGGATGACAACTCTGAAGCCAATTTTTTTAATCTTAAAAAAAAGAATGCTGAAATACCACAAACTTACCAGATTTTACTATTCTCATATGAGATGTTGATATTCTTATGTGAGATTCTGTGAGGGGTCAAGAATGAGATTGCTGAAATTTTATGAGATTTGATGAACACATGAGGTTTTGGACACTTTTTTTAGTATGATTTAACTCACTGGGAACAGAACTGATTGTGTCATGACTGCAAGATCCCAGCCCTTATTTTTACAGAGATGCTCAAAAAGATAAGGGAATATCTGGCAAAATCTCCAGTTCTCAGATTATTTACTCCATTGTCATTAGTCTCTTTTCTTCTGCCTATTTTCAGTTGCTGTTTGCAATATTTCTGCTATTATTTATACTTTTTATTCCCTCCCTGGCTCACTACAAGGAGTCATCTTGATTGTGACATGAGTTAAACCCTTCCCAGAGGTAAAATAATAAAATAAATCCTAGTTCAAAAGTCTACTTTCTGAAAGAAAATACATATTTACATTCAAATCTGCTGGAGGGAAACTTCAAGTAATTTGTAAGATTGTAAGACTTTCCTCTTAATGCCCAATCCTTGAATACAATTAAAATTAAATAACTTTGTTTAGAAGTTTTAAAATACTGAGGGGGGGGGGAGCTGTCAGTCAGCAAAGATGTTAGCTGCTTAACCCTCTGCCTTTTAAATGATTAATTTATGCATTAAATCTAAATGGATCTGTATATTTCCAACAAGAAATGTTGGGATCTTAAAACGGGAGCTGAGAACTTGAACCTTTTTGAATGTCTTTGGATTTAAAATCCCACTAAGCAATGGCCAGGAGTCAAGGATGATGCTAGTCCAACATTATCTGGAATGGTCAAGATGTCTAACCAGTTTCTTGAAGTGTGACACAAATGATCTAAATTGACATAAATTACAATTATAAATTAAATTATGTCAATTTTCTGGACCACTTTGGAAATAATGGTCTGTTATTGGGGATGGTGTTTAAGGTCTCCTGAATGAGGTCCATAACATTGAGATTTTACTGTAATAAGTTGCCGTGCATTGCCTTCTTTTGTGCTTCATTTCAGTAGCAAACCAGAATAAAAGCAGGTAAACACAATAATTATAAATGTTTCTACTCCCACTGAGTCTTAGTCCCAGATAAATGGATATATGTCAGAGATCACCCGATCTCTGCCAAAAGGCAGGCAAACAAAGGAATCATCGGAAGACTGAAAGTGGTGCGAAACTGACATCGCTGGACTGACAGCCGAAGTAGACCGGCTCGCACCTACCCGATGATCGGGAATACACATCTTGGCGAACGTTGTCTGAGCACCCGGGCAGACACGACTACACGTGTCAGCAGCAAAGGACACTGAGGGAGGGAAAGGTTTAAATGTGCTTGCTGTTCTTTGTTCCTGCATTCCAGTCTTTGTTCGTGCTAACTTCTGTATACTGTAATAAACTCTTCTGCTTCTAAGAACTCATGCGTCTGTGAGTTACTTTAGCGCAGGGAGATTATAGATATCGGATGGAGTGCCTTACATAAAGACTGGAATGCGAAAAAAAAATTTTCTTTGGCTACCGGTCCTGAGAAGTACTTGGCGAAACCCCAACGACTTCAACAGTGAGGGCAGCACCCAAAATCTAAGACGTACAAATGAAGCAAGAGGCGGCAGGAGAGACCCATGCCTCCATGGCACGCGACCAGTCCCGGGAAGAAGCAGAAACGGCTGCGACAAGCGAACCCGCACCCAGCACAGCCCCAGCACAAACAAAGGTACGTGTGGGGGGCAAGAAGCTCAGGAAGACCAGAGGAATAGAGACATTCAAAACACCCCCCCACCCCACAACCCACGGAACCAGGGCAGCAGATTGGTCACTGGGAGTGGGCGAAGGGTTGGGGGAGAAAAGAGAGCAGAAAACCAAAATGCGTGTCACCCAAACGCAACGGATTGGGGCAGTAGAAGAAAAGTTGTCTCGCATGGACTGTAAGGTGGAAGAAATAAGCGAAAGATTAAATATGATTGTCACACTCCTGGAAGGGAGAGAGAGACAAAGCCCTAAGGCATACCCATCCTCACCTGAAGAAGGGAGCGGATCAGCAGAATCTGATGAGGACTTCGATGGGGAGGAGGAAGAGGAAGAGGGTCCCAACGCATATTACCAGCCACAAACAACCCCATCCAGACAGCAGCGGAGAACCTTGGGAGCTGCGAATGCGCTGATAGGGGTGAGTGAGTTGAAAATGAAGTTTGATGGAGACCCCAAAAAACTAGCATGTTTTATGACCCATGTGAAGGGATTTATGGAGGAATTTGAGGATAAATTTTACACAGAGGAGGCGAAGGTTAGATATGTCTCCTGCTTCCTGGAAGGAGAGGCGGCAAGTTGGCTCGTGAAATTGCATGATGTCAATGCAAGCACGCTTCGGGACTTTAATAAATTCATGCATGCTTTACGTAAACGCTTTGAAGACACATTGGCAAAAGTGTCGGCTAGAGTCCGCCTTCGGAACCTAGATCAGGGCAAAAGTACTGTAGCGGAATATGCCCTGGAGTTCAAAAGGATTCTTAGTGAATTACCGGAGTGGCCGGAAGAATTCCAGATTGAATACTTCCAGTATGGACTGAGACAAGACTTGCTCGAGCTAATGGTGGGGAGGGAAGAACCAAGAACTCGAGGGCTGGATCCAACTGGCAGGGAGAATTGAACAAAGTCAGACACAGCTGATGACCATTAAAAAGTTTAAACACTTGAGGAAAAAGCCTGAAACCACCATGTATCCCGCCCGAGCGGACTTCAAGCAGAAACAATGGGAAGAGGAGAGAAATCGGAGAATGAGAGCTGGCAGTTGCTTTCGATGCGGACAAATGGGACACCTCATCAGTAACTGCCCACAGAACGGGACGACGACTAGAGGGAAGTGGCAACCGAAGAAACCCCCAGAGAAGAAAGGAGAAAAAGAGACGGGGGATAAGTGCAAAGGCGCCGCGGCAGCTATGGCGAAATGGAGACACCCCACACATGTGGACGATGACAGCGACAGTGAGGAATCAGACTTTGAATTCCAGATGGCGGGAAACGAGAAAGGTCTGCTTTAAAGTGTGCCGCGGGGCAGGCCTTCACAAAAGGGCGCAACGAGAAGAATTGCCACAACCCTACAATGCACATTCAGGTACAACTAAAAGCTGTGGGGGGGAGGAGGAAGTACTCTGGGTTGGCAATGTTAGATTCGGGCTGCTCAAGAAGTTTGATGCACCCAGATGTGGCTGACTACTTGGGACTGAGACTTTTTGAACTAAAAACGCCTATTACCTTTTGCCAACTGGATGGCTCTGAGATGAAAGGGGGGCCAGTGGAGCTGTTTACGGAGGAAGTACAAATGACTTTGGGAAACAATGTAGAAACATTGAGGTTTATTGTAGCTCCCATTGCAACAAGACCCATTGTGTTAGGACTGAAATGGCTGAGAGCTACAAATCCTAGGGTGGATTGGGTCTCTGGGGAAATTGACTTCATGGACGGGACTCATGGGGGGACGTACAAGGAAAGGGGTGTGGATGACTGGGAAGTGGGGGCAGCTGAGATGGAATTTTGGGATGAGGATCGGGAACAAGGGGATGAAAGTAATCTGGATGCAATCCCGGAAAAATACCTCCCAGTAAGTGAAGTGTTTGGCAAGCAGGAATGTGACCAAGCACCCCCCCACCATAGACAGTCAGATGCAACGGTAGACCTCATCCCTGGGGCACCGTTCCCAAAACCCAAGATGTATGCCATGACCCAGAAAGAGTTACAGGAGCTCCGCAAGTTCATTGATAAAAATTTGGCGCGGGGCTTCATTGAACCAGCCAATTCCCCGTTAGCAGCCCCAGTGTTATTCAGAAAAACAAACAAACAGGTCACTGAGGTTGTGCACAGACTACCGAGGGCTCAGTGTAATTTCAGTCACTAACCAGTACCCCCTACCATTGTTGAAAGACATGTTAGCCCAACTGTCGAAAGGGAAGGTCTTCACGAAGTTGGATGTAAGGGAAGCGTATTACTGTGTACGCATGAGGGAGGGGGACGAGTGGAAAACCGCTTTCAATTGCCCACTAGGATCATTTCAATACTGGGTGCTCCCGTTTGGGATTGCGGGAGGACCGGGAATCTTCATGAGATTCATAAATGAAGTGTTGTATGAATTTTTGTACAAAGGGGTAATTGTATATTTAGATGACATACTGATTTTCTCGGAAAACCTAGAGGAGCACATGGAATTAGTCAAAAAGGTGCTAGAGAGGTTGTTGGAGGCAAAATTATATGTAAAACTGGAAAAATGTGAGTTTCACAAGGACAAGCTGGACTTTTTGGGGTACCGCATCTCGAATGAGGGCATTGAAATGGACCCCGAAAAGGTCAAAGCGGTTTTGGGGTGGCAACCCCCCCGAACGCGCAGGCAGCTACAAGCATTCTTGGGATTTGCGGGGTTCTATAGGCAGTTCATTCAGGATTTTGCGCAAATTGCGTTACCCCTAACCGATTTACTGAAAACGAAAGGCAAGGGGCAAAAAGCAAAAGCCCAGCCACCAAGCACGAAAATAGTGTGGACCCAAGAATGCCAAGAAGCTTTTGATAAGCTAAAGGCATTGTTCACGGAGGAGCCCATCCTCAAACACCCAGAGTCAGACAAACCATTCATAATTCACACGGACGCGTCACTCAATGCAGTTGGAGCCATTTTGCTACAGGTAGATGACAGTGAGAAATTGAGACCATGTGCCTATATTTCTCGGAAATTTAACCAAACGGAGAAACGATGGCATGTTTGGGAAAAAGAGGCGTTCGCCGTGAAACATGCTTTAAGCACATGGCGACACCTCTTGGAAGGGACAGCTGAGCCGTTTCAGGTGTGGACGGATCATAAAAATTTGGAAGCCCTCAAATCCCCGAGAAAGTTGAATCCCAAACATCTCAGGTGGGCAGAGTTCCTTAGTAGGTTCAACTTCACGTTGAAATATTTCCCTGGGGGGAAAAACCTCCTGGTGGACGCCTTATCGCGCCTGCCACAGCATGAAGGCAGGATGGAGGAGGTCTTTGAGTCACTGATCCCTTCCCAGCCAGGGGAGGAGCAGACGCAACCGGCACCAGTGGCTAGGGGAGAGGGGAATTTGGCTGTCACCTGCAGCAGCGCGAAACACAAGACTGAGAGTGATTCATTTGCAGGAGACCTGCGAGCGGCAACGGTAACTGACACTTGGTGGGCGGAGCACAAACACACACTAGAGGAGCGAGACGGAATGGGCTGGAAAGACAAGAAAGCATACGTCCCTGAGTCCTTAAGACAAAGGGTTTCGAGTATGCACCACGACCACAAAACGGCAGGGCATTTCGGATTCCTAAAGACGTTACATCTAGTCCAGGGAAAGTTCTGGTGGCCATCGTTGCGCACGGACGTTAAAGCTTATGTGCGAACATGTCCCACGTGCGCCACAGCAAAAAGGAAAATGGGCAAACCCACAGGGAAATTACAGGAGGTAGCTAGCCCAACACGACCATGGAAGCAAATTGCCATGGACTTTATAGTGGATTTGCCAGTGAGCAACAAGAACACGGCCATTTGGGTGGTCACAGACCTATTTTCTAAACAGGCACACTTCATTGCATGCAAGGGTATACCGAACGCTCAGAAACTAGCTAGACTTTTCATTCAACACATTTATAGGGCCCACGGAACGCCAGAACGCATAATCAGCGATCGCGGCAGCACTTTCACTTGTAAGTTCTGGCGGGCATTTTTGAAGTTAATTGGATCAGAACAGGGGCTTAGTAGTGCGTTCCATCCGTGCACAGACGGATCGAGTGAACGCCTTAATGCCACATTGGAGCAGTACCTTAGATGCTACATTAATTACCAACAAACTGATTGGGCAGAACTCTTGCCGTTCGCAGAGGTCGCTTACAACAACACGCTTCATCAAAGCACGGGGCTTTCACCATTCAAAGCGGCTACAGGGCAGGACTTTGTAACGATACCTGAATTGGCAATGACCCAGAGCACAGACTTAGAACAACCTCTGAGAGCAGATGAATGGGTAGAAAGAATCACCAGCAACTGGCCAATAATGGTAAAAACGCTGGAAGAAGCCAAGGCAAGTTACAAAAAACACGCAGACCGCAAACGTGAGAAGGAATGGGAATTGAGAGTAGGGGATAAAGTGTACTTCTCCACCAAAAACTTAAGGTCCACTCAACAGTCACGAAAACTAGCGCCCAAGTTCATAGGTCCATTCAAAATCATTGCAGTAATTAACCCAGTAACGGCCAAACTGCAATTGCCAAAGGCTCTGAGAAAGATACACCCCGTTTTTCACATTAGTTTGTTGAAACAATACCATGGTTCACAGCAGTGGCACCCGGAACCAGATGAACCCACACCAATATTAGTGGAGGGAGAACCACACTTTGAAATAGACAGGATCTTGGATTCGAGATGGCATAAGGGGCAGCTGCAATATCTAGTCAAATGGACCCATCTGCCGATTGGTGACAGGGAGTGGGTCAGTGCCAAACACACACGCACCCCCAAATTGGTCAAGAATTTCCATAGAGAGTTCCCAGACAAACCCCACTGAATGGAAACAGTCTGGCTTGTATAGTTAGTTAGTGGGGGGGGGGGAGTCTTGGGGAGGGAGCATGTCAGAGATCACCCGATCTCTGCCAAAAGGCAGGCAAACAAAGGAATCATTGGAAGACTGAAAGTGGTGCGAAACTGACATCGCCGGACTGACAGCCGAAGTAGACCGGCTCGCACCTACCCGATGATTGGGAATACACATCTTGGCGAACGTTGTCTGAGCACCCGGGCAGACATGACTACACGTGTCAGCAGCAAAGGACACTGGGGGAGGGAAAGGTTTAAATGTGCTTGCTGTTCTTTGTTCCTGCCTTCCAGTCTTTGTTCGTGCTAACTTCTGTATACTGTAATAAACTCTTCTGCTTCTAAGAACTCATGCGTCTGTGAGTTACTTTAGCGCAGGGAGATTATAGATATCGGATGGAGTGCCTTACAATATAGGGCTTAAACTTCTGAAATGCAAGATGTATCCTTAATTCAGATACCAATTGAAAATGGACTTCACAAATTTCTTTTGCTGATAAAACCAGTTAAAACTGCCAATTCTGATTATAATTAAAGCTGAAAAAATATAAGCCACTAGGATATCAACCCTGTAAAATATAATTGTGAGTAGCACTTATACAACCTCAATATAATTTACATAAAGGAAATGGAGCATTTCCATAACAAAATAAAATTGTATTCAACTATTGAGTTGCATGCAATGGGTCAGGCACTGCTGCTCAAATTATATGTTTCAATGAATCCTTAAGTAAACAGAAGCTAAGACAATGCTACATGGTACAGTTAAACGTAACACTTTTTGGCTGTTAAATGTAACTTTTTTTTGCAAATTTGTGTGCATGGCTACTATTTATGTGCAGTTGTTTACAGACTGCACATAAATAAGAAAAGTGTATATAACAGGTACAGAGGTTTGGGCATCCTTTCAATCAGTACTTCATGATCTGTATTTTGGCAGAAGTAACAGCCTCCCAACACTTCCAGTATCCATCTAAGGATATTTCTAATTCTTGCTTTTGAAATTTTTCCTACTCCTCCTTGCTGAACTGTTGTGGCTGAAAAATATTCTCAGGTCTCCTGGTATGCATGGCATGTTAGCAATTTCCCCACAGTTTTCAATAATATTCACTACTGTAGAACTGTAAAAGCCATTCCAAGAAATAAATGTTTCTGGGTTTTTTTTCTGCAAGTACTTCGTGGCTGATTTGGAGATGTGTTATGGGTTACTGCCTTGCCAAAATATCTGATTTCAGTTTCAATTTCTTCACTGACTGTAAGAATTTGTTTCCAGAATATGTTGATATTTAGTTGAATCCATTCTTCCTTCTACCAACACAATATTTCCTATGCCAACGACTGCCATACAACTCCAAAGCACAACAGAATTATCCCCATACTTAACTGTTGGCAGGGTGTTATTCTCTTTAAATGTTTCCATCCTTTTTTCTCAAATGGGTTTTTTTCAAATATATATGTGTGATTGTAGCCAAACAATTCAATTCAAGCACTTCGTTCCAAAGCATTTCAGGCTTTTCAAGGGTCCCTATAAATGGTGCCACTTGCTTCTTGTCTGCCTTGACGGTATACAGAGTCTGGGTATATAAGAACAATTCCTATTTACCCCTTTAAAAATCTCTGATCTGTAGCAGATTGGGCCAAAGAGAGGGACCATTTGATAATAATCAAGACATCTCAGCCTCTTGAGGCACACATTTTGCTCCTTAAATCCTCTGACCCCTATCCCCACGTGAAGAAAACTTTGGCCTCTCTGATTTTGGGGACGTAATGACAGTATCAGCCAGACTGGTTCTTTTTCTTTAAAAGAAAAGGAAACTACCCTTGCCTAGTCTGGGTGCAAGAAAATTGCCTATCCCTGCTCTAAACTCTTTTTTGCTAGAAAGCAGCTCATCACATCTGATTCTGCCATTAAATAAATAAATTAAGAATAATTTCATTTTAGTGCTAATTTTGGAGGAGCCTCTTTTAGGTGAAATCTTTGATGTGGCCACTTTTTTAACCTCTGTAACTAGTAATTTACATGCCACAGGAGAAACCAATTGCACCTTGAGACAGATGGATTATAGAGACAGAACACTAATGATACCTTTCCTGTTTTAACTGCACATGACTATCACTTACTGATAAATCCAGAGGGGTGGGGTGGGAAGCAAGCTTCAAAGGTATTTGTGACTACATTTGCCTTTTGCCCTTTTAGCCCGGCTGCCTTCTGGATCCTTTTGAATAAACTGAATGTAAATGAAGGGGAATGGGGTCCACTGAACTAGGTAAATAAAACACAGCTGTGTTTTGCAGACACACCCCTTCATCCTCTTGAGGCACGGTTAATGTTTTATAGTCTGTCTTATGATATGGCTCAGTCTGTGGCTGAGATGAATGAGTTGCCCCCTGAGCTGGAATCAGCTATTTCTGAGCTCCGGGTTGATGCAGATTTTAGGATCTCTCCTCTCTCAACACACGCATGCTGTTTTGTCTGTAAGCTGTTTTTTAGGAATGCCTATATTCCAATTGCTGTCGCTGTACTGGAACTTTTTTTTTCATAGGAAATCATGGGGAGTGAATTCATGGGGGAGAGACAGGGTTATTTCCACAGCCAACGCAGAGCATTTGATGTATAGCTTGCAGACACAAAGTAGCTGAAGGTATGACCATTCCTCCCACTTGAACTGCACAATATACATTTGATCTTTCTATTATTAAAAGACTTGGCAGCCAGTGATATTCCAAATAGTTTTCACAATGCAGTAGTTATATTACAATTCAGTCAGTCAGTCTGGAGGCTGCCAGACTCTGGGCAGCTAACAACAACAACAATTTATTAAACTTGTATGCTGACCAACTCTCAATGACTCTGGGCGGCTCATAACAATCAAAGAAATTACAATAAAATTAATAAAACTTAAAAGATAAAGATAAAAGATGGCAAGTGCGACAAAGCAAAGAGTCTCATTCTCCCTCACCAAAGGCCTGGGTGAAGAGCCAGGTCTTCACGGCTCTTCCACACAACAGCAGAATGGGAGCTATCTGGATCTTGGGGGGAACCTTTTTCTAGAGCAGGGGTGGGGAACCTTTTTTCTGCCAAAGGCCATTTGGATATTTATAACCGGGGACCGGGGGGTGGGGGGTGGGGTTTCTGGGATTTCCACGGACCGGGGGCCGGAGTTTGCGGGCGGGAGCCAATCACAAGCACTGGGGGGTGGGGTTTGTGGGTGGGAGCCAATTGCGTGGAAGGGGCGGGGTTTGCAGGCGGGAGCCCCACGGGCCTGACGTTGCCCACCCCTGTTCTAGAGGGAAGGTGCTGTGACAGAGAAGGCACGCTTCCGGGGTCCCGATAGATGACAGGGTTTAATCAAAGGAACCCAGAGTGCACCAACCCTGCAGGATCAAATTGGGCAGATGCTATGGGAGACAAACGGTCCCTCAAATAACCAGGCCCAATGCCATGTAGGGCTAACAACCAGCAGTTTTAAAAAGAAAAAGATCACAGGCATCCAGAAGACAGACTCTAAATATTGTACCAATACGTGGAAGAAATTGTAAATGTCAGAGAAAAGGAACTACATTTTCCAGTGACAACTACAGACTATTGGTTAAGATGCTATTCATATCCTCTAAATTAAGATGAAGAATCCCTGGCTTCCCACAATGAGTGAGTAACATTTATTGTACTGCAAAATACTGTAATTTTCACTAGTACATCCAGTGTGAAGGGGGGCCATCACCCTGGAGGGGCATGTCCGATCCTGATTAATGAGGAACATTTTATCTGAAGGAATATCTTAGTTCAAAGTGATGCCTTCAGCCAAGACACCAGGCCCTTTAGGGAGCTCTAGGAGATACAACATGAATAGCCAAAGTTCTCCTGCTGTCTTGCTCCAAATTAACCTTTGACTGTTCAAAATCCCATTCCCATCACATTTCTCAAGATGCCGTCATTTTCTTTGACCTTGTCAGTGAATTAATTACATATCTCACTAGTCTAGCAATACTTCACTAGAGTTTATGAGCTGAACTTAAATGAAAGGGAACAGGTTCTACAAACTCTATTTGATTATTACCTGTGAATGGAAAGGGAGATTAAGATATGTCAAAGACCAAGGGTTTAAGATTTGACATATACAATACAACATTTCAGGTGAGACGTTTGAACATACTTTTCTTCAAATATATTAAGTTTTGAAGTAGACAGGAAGGAAGAAAAAGAGACTTTGTGAAGGTGTTCCTGAACAACAGTTCCCACCACTTCTCGCCATTAGCCACATGGCAAATGCTGGTGAAAGTTGTCATTCAGCAACATCTAGAAGACCACAACCCCATTCTTGGACCAACATACACACTCTCTCATTCTCTCACTCACAATATACGTATATAAGCATGTAAAATGTGAATAGCGTATTATCCAGGCCTTTATCAAAGGAGCTCAAACAGCATACATGATCCTCTCAACACTTGTATTATTACACCAGCTCTTAATTGAGGTACACTGTGCTGAAAATTAATAAATGGGATTAGTGCATTGTGGAGAATCTTAATCTAAAATCTCAGGTGCTTCCTTCAGATTGTTAATGGTTGTTGCCTGGTGTTAGGACCTGTTGAGGGAATCTAAATATCAGGCTGAATTTCAACACAAAACAAGCTTGGATTTGACAGGATTTAGTCCTGGATATTCCAGGCCCTCTGTGCTATTTCAGGAAGGCCTACTGTATTTGGATATGTAAGAGGAAAGGAAGGTAGTATGTATTTTCAGCAGAGGTTTGATACGAACACTGACAGGAACCATTCTGAAACTGCTGGGAGGGGAACCTCCAAGCCTACATTCTAGTTTGTTATCGGGCAGATTAGAAATAATAATTACAGTATTATTATATATAGTAATAATAATATAATGTTGGGGAATTCCTTGGGAGTTGCGTTGGTCTGGCTTTCAGAAATCTGTATAAGGGAACTTTAAAAATCCATTGTGTCTTAATGTATCTGTTTTATTTTATTTTGCTTTGTATTTTTTGTCAATTTAAACTGTAAGCCACTTTAAGTCTTTGAACAGAAGGTGGCCAGAAGCCAGGTAAATAAATTCACATGAGGTAAATATGCTAAAGTACAGATTATACTGTATATACCAGTGTTTTTCAAACTTGGCAATTTTAAGGTGTGTGGACTTAATATACTATATAATGTATGTGTACACACAGAGAGAGAGATATACCACCTGGCCTATATACCCTACTAGCCTAATATATTTTTTAAAAACCTACTTCATTCCACATGGACTTGCATCTTAGCTCTCCACCAAATACCTTTCCTAGATTTACCCACCGTTAGCAATGAGCTAGATTAGCACAACATTCCCATTCACAGCACCATAGATCACATCACTGTTTCTATTACTGTACATGTCTGAGGAAACCTAATTATTTAAGTGGATTGCTGCTAGTTTTTTTTCTTTGTGCTGTTATAGTTGTATTCTGTAATTGTAATTCTTGTGTATTGTTCCATTTTGTTCCTTAATTTGCAATTATGTTTTGTCAGCACCAAAAGCACTGGATATCAAATATTATACAGAAGTAATACCGGCAACAGCTTTTTAAGCGGATCCTAAGCGAGAAGCAGCACCCTAAACATTACAAGCCTATGAATGCTGAGTGCACAATTATTGCCAAACTAGTTCTATTGATTAAATAAAGGGAGCATTAAAACACCTTGCCTGAGATTCTTTTTGAAAATAGAACAGCTGTTGATAAACTGGTCTTTTGAAGTAACGGCTTCTTCTCTCACCTGCTGATTGATGGTTGAAGGCTGCTCTAAGAATAACAGGTACAACTGCAATGAATCTAAGATCCTAATTCCCTCTTTCCTCTTGAGTTATCTGGAGAGCTTAACTTTGATACGACACCCAAATGTTGAGCTATTCACCTGAGAAGTCAAGTTCCGCATCCTGAGGCTTGTTGAAAAGGTATTATCCTGGTATTAAGCCTCATTACAAAGGTTTATTGGGATGTGTACTTTGTTTGTTCTTGATTGTGTCACTTAAATAATTGTAAAATGTTGAATGAAGCAACACAAAACCTGAGCTTGCTATTCCAGAAAACAGGAACTGCCGTGTTCAAGAAATGTCTTGGTAATGTCTCCAAATGTTGATACAGCGATACAGGCAATATTACAATGAAATGCAACTGTGTAACTATTGTTTGGATGCAGTCAGAAACAGCATTACCAATGGATGGGATTCCAACACATCTAAAGGATATTGGGGGTTTCATTTATCCCCCTCAGGACAACAGAGTATCGCCTCAGACAGCAAAACAAATTTAAAATTTAGAAGAATTTCAAACAGTGTATGATACAGCATGAGGAATCTGTTATTTAAACAAACAAGTGTAAAAATCCCAATAGGCACGCTTTCGTGTATGTGCAAAGCAGTTCTTTGGATTCTAGCTTTGGTTGCCCCATGTACGTATACAATAAATTGTGAAACAGGATCGACGATATGCTATTTGTTGTAGAAAAGCAATAATGTATCTCAAGTGTCCTTGCAATTCATGTGTGAAAGGCTGCGTATGGAGAAATACATGACTCCAGAAGCATGTGGAACACATTCATCTTGAGGAACAGGAAGAAATTATATGTTTGATATTTATACAATGTAACCAGTACGGTATAGCATGATCAGGAAAGCAAAATGAAAAAGGCAATCCCTTTTGTAACAGCTGTGTTACAAAAGTTTGGACTTCCTTGGAACTCCGTATTGGGGGGATGGGGGAGAAAGAGTGAGAGAGAGAATTGCTAGCCAGGCCTTCAAAGAATCAAAGTGGGTTTGAGGACATATTTAAAGGAAGGAAGAAGCAAGCAAGGCAGCTGTAGATGGGCATTTTGAGAAGCATTTTGAATTTTTCTGCAAGCAGGAGGTCAGGATGGCTCTGAATATACTGCTGATCCATCCAGATGTTTTGCTTTCTCTTGCAGCATGAAGCAGCCTTGACAGTCAACCATCAAGGGTCCCAGAGTTGAGAATAAGCAGCTGCTGTTAGTGATATGGCTTTATTATTAAAAATATCCAGCTGTTCTGACTGGCAAGTAGCCTCTCCCAATGCCAGTAAATTACAGCAAATGCCTCACCCGTAAAAAATGGGCAGAGAATCGATTGCACCATTGGGACCACCATCTTGACTTTTTTGACCATACCCTGCAGACACCCCTGTCAGTGTATTAACTTCGAAGAAGAGCCAAATCAGCAACCACTTAGAGCTCTTAGTGCCAATGAAAAGAACAGAAAGCAACATAGTTTGAAAGGGTTAGGGTTACGGTTAGGATGAATGGAAAATGGACTTCACACTTATTTTCTTGGTTTATGCTCAACACTGTCTCCCCCAAACTTTCCACATATGGCAGAATTGCTTTACTTATAGCAGCTTTTAGCCTGCTTTTCAGTAAAAGTAACAAAGGTAGGCTGTAATGAAACCAACCAACTGAACTGTCCTGGAAGTCTTCACAGTTAAAAGGTACGATTAAAACAGAATGTTAATACTATGAATAAATGCTCTAATATTGCCTAGATGGCTGGTTGATAGAGAGTGAGAGAAGAACATCCCTGCCTACTTTTGAATTTGGATGCAATGGTCACCTTTGGGTGGCTTCTAACTATTAGGAATGCAAATGGTATCTCCTCTCAAATTGAGGCAATTATCTATATTTAAATATATATATATATATATATATATATATATATATATATATATATATATATATATATATCTCCCCCCCCCCTCCCATCTAATTTAGGAATCCTTAATCATCCATAGTTCATTCGGTAGTTGGTATGCTCCATTTAGTTGCTTGCCCTGCCAGGAGCAAGGAGAAAACCACAGCCCCACCAACACTGGCAGGGCAAGCTCCACACTCACTAGTAGTGATCGTGTTACCAAGTCGGGTAATGAAACGTCTGCAAGCAAACCACCAAGCTCAGAGAGCACCAAGAACTCCACAGAACAGTGTTTCTCAACCTCAGCTACTTTAAGATGTGTGGACTTCAACTCCCAGAATTCCCATGCTGGCTCAGGAATTCTGGGAGTTGAAGTCCACCCATCTTTTAAAGTAGCCAAGGATGAAAAACACTGAGTTAAAGTATTTAAAGTAACTGTCTCATTTAAAATATTGCACAGCCGTAATTTCCAACCTGTGTAAGAGTTCCAAGTTTACTTCAAAACCTATGACAGGACAGAATTGTCAGACTAAAACTGGAGGGAAATCTTTACCATTTATCCTGTCAGGTGCCTCCTTGCCTCTTACCCACGCTGTTGCAGAACATATTCCCTAATCTCATCCTTTACTACTGCTGTGAAAAGCAGTAGGACCTCTGGCAATCTTTTTGCAAGCATTTCGTAGGTAGCAGGCATTGCAAAACATAATCAAAAGAGCTCTTATGTGCTGCAAAGCCCTGGACAGTTTTGCCAGCACTCCTGCTAAAACCAAGAAAGGATTAGAACCCTTTTAACACAGACCTGCATTGTGCTCCTTTGTTATGCAAGTATACCAGTCCCATTCTTTTGACAACAGCACACATTAGAGCCAATAAGGGTTTTGTTTCTGTCTGTCTTTTTATGAATTGGAATGTGCTTCAGGTTGTAATGTAATCCTCACCCCACAATGAAGCTCAGAAAAGGAGGAAGAGAGGAGTAATTTAATCTACTGGAGTGACTGCTTAAAGGGAAATTAAGGGCTTTAACCTTGCCATAAAATGACCCCAGCAAAGGAAAAATTGTAATTATGCCATTTCATAAACAAGCAAATAATGAGAAATGAGGCAACTTCACATTTTCAGGATAAAAAATATTCTGAAGTGATACAAACTTAATAGACAACTTCAGCATCTGGGATAGCTTTCATGAATATAATCTGATTTTTCTAAAATATAAAATGTATTTTCTGTATATTATCCTAGAAAATCATAATCCATAGGATGGTGCAATACTCTGGATTCGATCTTCAAATGACGCTTGAAGCACATGAGAGCAAGAATGGAACATTTGCCTGCAACCCTTTAAAGCAGCTGCATCTGCGTTCCACATGCGTCATGCCAGCCACATGACTGTGGAAGCGTCGTTGGACAACGCTGGCTCTTCGGCTAACAAATGGAGATGAGCACCGGCCCCTAGAGTCGGACACGACTGCACAAATGTGCGGGGGGAGCCTTTACCTTTATCTGCTCCTGGGATCGCAGGACTGCCCTCCATTGTTGATGCACGATTCCAGCTGTTTTAAGGAGTTGTAGACAGGTGCTATGTTCATGCTCCCACCTGCACTCAAGCACTTTTGGAGAGGGACAATCAAAATGCAGGTCATCAATGGACTACACACCAAAGAGAAATTTTTCAAGCTACAGTCATTTTCTTCAATGGCCCATTCACAATTCTTTAGGAAATAAACTTTCCTTACAATAAATAGCACTCCTTCAGGGAAAACTGATCACAATATCCAATTTTCTTACAAACATTTCTTCATGTACATTCTGTTACAGGAAAATAATACACATACAATATTCTTTTCACCCTGTGCTGACATGGCTCTCAAAAGAATATTATGTCAGCATTTCAATGGGTAGGATGCCATAACTGAGCAGTCTGTTTCTTTGACATAAACTATCCCAGATATATATGGAGAGTTGCCACTCTCGGTGATCTTAAAGCACATCAGGAAAGACACTGCATCAGATGTTATCTTCTAAACCAATTCATTAATGTAAGCAATAGTATGTTTATTAGATGTGTGTGATGCTTTTCTGTTTGGAAGAAGCACTTACAAAACAGAAAAACAGAAACAAGGAACAAAGAATAAATATAAAAAGAAGTATAAGAAGATTAAAAACAGGTAAATTAAAAGAAAGAAAAGCATTGCCCTTGGAGGGCCACTGAAAGAGATGTGTCTTGATTGCTCTTCTAAAATTTTCTATAAATTAGGATAGATGAGAATACCACATAATTCTCTAGGTTTGAAGCTACCTTCCTGTATAAGTCTATGAAGATATGATTGTAACTGTTCTTGGAAGTATCATTTGACTCCATGGATTAGCAAAAAGGGATAATTGTCAGTAGATTTGATATCCCTGTCCCTGCAGCATGGATCAGTTGGCACTGTCTTGTTTCTATTCCTTGTAGTATTGAGCCACTAAATACTATGGCTATTCTATCTTCTTGCTACTTTCCTCTGCTCTTCAAGTATCCACTCTACTATTCAGCATTCATTTTTCGCATCCCTGCCACCAAAGGACCAGAGCCCATTTTTTCTGTGGGCGCTTCTATCCATTCATTTTCACTTGTTTCTTAAAGTACTACCAGTATAAAGGCTTTTATTTCTTCTTGTTCCTTTCTCAGTCTCTCAAAGTTAGCTGAGTACCAACTCTCCGGTAAGATGGAAAAATATTTGGGACATTGCTTTACCTCCTGTAGTGGCAACGCGGAAGACCATTGTATTTCGAGGAGTTTAAGTGACATATTTTGATTTTTCTCCTTCACACGAAGCTTAGAGTTTGAGTTACACTAATGTTTAGCTGGCTTGTTTTTTATTTCTGTTTGAAATGTGGGGGAGAAGAGAAAACCCCAAGATTGTTTTTGTTAAGCACTAGCTGATCTGTATAGTTTCCCAGGCTCTTGGATTAAACAGGTGCTCCAGACCCTGGGAACTATCCAGTCAAGGTCAGATCCTGCAGTCTCTGTACTGTGGAAACAGGGTCACAAGGCTTTAGGGCCAGACTTCGATAAAAACCTTAGGATTGCCTTTTGAGTTTGGGAGCTTCTACACAGACCTGAGCACTGGGTGCTGTGGAAATTGAGCTGCCCTGGGGTATCTCTGCTGCCTTTATTAAGGGGCTCCTGACAGACTATGGGAGATTGGGTATCAACTTGCTTGATATGTAATGATTTTCCTTTCTTTATGCTATGCTTTTTATGCTTCTGTTTAATCTGCCTAAACTGTGTTTCTGTTTAAGTTTGTTTGCTTAAGTTTATAATAAAGCTTTGTTGTTGTTGTTGTTGTTGTTCAGGCGTTTAGTCATGTCCGACTCTTCGTGACCTCATGGGCCATATCACGCCAGGCCTTCCTGTCCTCCACTGTCTCCCAAAGTTTATTCAAATTCATGTTCATTACATCGGTGATGCTATCTAACCATCTCATCCTCTTTATTCACTGGTGTGCTTATTGTCTCTGGATCTAAAAGAACCAATTGTCTGAGCACCTGATCACTGCTTGGACACTTGGCAGAACACTCAGCCTTGCTGAATTCCTCTAGCACTCAGCAACTATTTAGGTAATGTCCTTTTTGCCCCATATGGCCGAGCACACACAGTTCTCTGGTTATTCCCATCTCTCTTTTTGTCCTGTTCAACTCAATTGCCAAACCATTGGAGGCACTCAGAATTACTTCTCATATTATCTTCACAAGAAGCTTCTAAGATAAAGCCTAAAAATTATGCTACTGTTCATGATTGCAGTTTTATGCCTTGATTGGAAGTGCTCTAAGGCTCATAGTCGAAGAAACAGGAGTTGCTCAGATATTTATCCAAAGTGAATATTCATCCATGTTTCATCTATAATCATAGGAATATTGATTAATTTAAGCAGCAGCAGAAAGTAACACAGCATCTGATATGTGGATTTTCTAAAAAGAATATACTCTTTTCAAATAATACCCTGAGGCATCCCATATTCATGTAAAAAGATGAATAGTCTGAGGCACACATATATTATTTGAATGACTATTTATTAACAAATAGAAAAATATATGAACATATACACAAGGCTGTAACTCACACTTTTGTATTTCTACATATAAAATATTAAGAAAAAACTATTGTTTGAAAGAACTTAGTCTACAATGTCAGTATATGTTTTTGACACCCCCCCTTCTCAGTCCTGCTATGCTTCCTTATTGTGGTGGTGGAGGGCATTCCTGAGAGGGATGAGCAAAGAACGCTGAGAAGGTGTGTCAAAAGTATATACTGGATCCCAACTGGGTCACCCAAGGCATGAAGGCAATCCCAGTTGCCCAGCTAAAGTAAGCAGGCACCTACTGTATATTGGGTAGCAAGGACATAGAAAGATACTGGTGGCGAATGATCACTTTAGTGATAATGGAAAAGGTATCGTTTCATACTGTATGGGAGAAGGCAATGGTAGGCTATTCCTGTATTTTACTAAGAAAATCACATAGACAGACCAGATAAAGCGATTGACAATATAGTGCTGAATGATGGACTTCTCAGGTCAGATCAAGAAGAGCTGGGGATTTTTTGGAGTACTAATGCTGTTTATGATGTCACTAGATTAAAACCTGCAGGATGTCTAGTTGCCATGTAGGAAAAGAAAATCTGAAGCCACAAAGACAGAATTACAGTGGGCATGTGGAATGTAAGAAGCATAAACATGGGAAAGCTCAATACAGTGAAAGATGAAATTAATCAACTACACATTGACATCTTAGGCATCAGTGAATTGGAATGGACTGGAATTGGATAGTTTCAGTCAAAATATCATCCTGTTTACCACTCAGGACATGAAAAACAAAGAAGGAACAATGTTGCTTTCATAGTCAGGAAGAATATAGCAAAGACAGTACTAAATAATGGTTAGAATCATCTAAAACAAATTAGAGTCCTACATGGAAAGGGAAAGGCCAGATGCTCAAGCTGGTTTTAGAAAAGGCTGAGGAGCAAGAGACATTATTGATAATTGATAAAGCCAAAGAATACCAAAAAGAAATTAGCAAGTACTTCACTGACTATACCAACGGCTTCAATTGCGTTGATCATGTCATGCTGTGGAATGTCCTTAGGAAAATGGGAATTCAAGAACATCTCATTGCCCTCATGTGAAACCTATACCTAGGACAGGAAGCCACAGTCTGGAAGGAACATGGCAAAACAGACTGGCTCCAGGTTGGCAAAGGAGTGAGACAAGGTGTATATTTTCTCCTTATTTATTCAACTTATATAATGAAGGAGGCTGGATTGGAAGAAGATGAGCATGGTTTTAAAATTTGGAGGAAGAAACATCAATAACCTCTTCTATGATTACACTACTCTGATACCTGAAAATGCAAACGATCTGCAAGCTGTCATAATGAAAGTCAAGGAGCAAAGTAAAAAAATGGGACAAAGAGTAAATATAAATATAAGTAACACCAAACTAGTAACTGGTACGTCAACTAGCCTTAGATTTGACAATGAAGA
The DNA here is from genome assembly GCA_023362775.1 of Charina bottae. NCBI lineage: Eukaryota > Metazoa > Chordata > Lepidosauria > Squamata > Charinaidae > Charina > Charina bottae. The sequence continues at coordinate 109,413,327 of JALMGJ010000004.1, forward strand.
TACTGAAATAGAGGATAGTTACTGCATTTTAGGATCACCTATCAGCTGTAAAGCAATAAAGCAATATGTCACAGACTAGCACTTGGTAGGGCAGCAATAAAGGCCTTAGAAAAAATATACAGATGCTCTGACCTACAAATATCAGAATCGTGCAGGCAAAAGTTGGATTGAATAAGCAAGATGGAAAGAGTATTGATATTTTTGAATGTTGGTATTGGAGAAGACTCATGAGAAAACATAGCCAAGAAAACAAATTGATCACAGAACTAGTCAATCAGAATTCTCATTTGAAGCACAAATGACCAGGCTCAAATTACCATATTTCAGAAACATTATGCGAAGGCCTAGCTCCCTTGGTAAGTCCATAATGTTGGGAAAGATTGAAGGAAAGAGAAGAAAAGGTGGATGGACTCGATTACAGCAGCAATGGCTGCACCATTGAAAGTTTTGAAGGGATACGTTAGGGACAGATCATCCTGGAAAAGATCCATCTATGTGATCATTAAGACTTGACACTGACTTGATGGCTCATAATCAATCAGTCTTTCTGTATATATCATTTTTTGCCATAGGCATCATAATCAAGACCAATTTAGTTGAATCAAACATTTTGTAAACAGTGTATTACACATAATTTACACTTCCCAGTTCTTGCTTCATTTTTAACATGTGAGCTGGTGGGTAATCTAATTATATAAAGTGTAAATTACCATAGAAAATGTACTCCTTAATAGACAAAGGTGACAAAAGAAATATATGAGAGTTTTCATAGGTGGAATCTCTATACATATTTTATCAAAAGTTTTGCAGAATACTGAAATGCATGTCGGATTATTTATTTACAAAGTTTACATAAATATATGATTCCTCATGCAAAAATTATATAAACATGACTTTTGCAATAATAATTTTAACCTAGTAGCCTGATCTTTGCATACCTATCTGCCTTGCAAGCGTGACCTTGCATCCTACTTTTCAGTGGGCCTTACCTTTCCAATAAGTATGTGTAAGACTGCATCCCTCAATTACATATTTGTAGGTTTAAAAGTGTAGCTTTTAAGAGTGTAATCTTATAGATATCTACTGAGAAATAAGTCCCACTGAATTCAATTTTTATCCACAAGTAAGAGGGAATAAGATTGCAGAGAGGCAGAACTATTGTAATGCTCTGTTGGCTACAATTTTAAGGAGCAGAAACAATTATTGATATTTACATCTATACCTACCTCTGTAAGCAATGGGATTTTTTTTTCCGAACAGCCCCATTGGTGATCTATATTTCCCTCTAGTTTGGGGGCATGGAAAAGGCTTGGAGAGGGTACAGGGTTTCAGATCCTGAATGCCTTCGGCTCTGGCTCTCCTCTGCTCCTTTCTTCAAAGAAAGAAATTTTAAGGAGTCCTAGAGTCCTGATACGGTGTCCAAGTAGCCATAGGCTTTTATAATCTCATGTTTTATTTCAATTTTTTTAAAAAAAAGTATAAAAGAGTTAGCACTTTAAATTTCACTGAGATAGCAAATGTCCAGTATAACTAAACAAACATTCTCACTGAAATAAATGACAATTAATGTGTTTTTCTGAATTTTGAAATTCTGCCAAACACCAGCATATAACTGCAAACATTTATAGAAGAAATATTCCATTGAAAATTTGAGTTATTTTACCTTGAGAGTAGGCAGCACTGAATACACTGAGACTTAGTTCAAGATAAACATCAGAGAGCTGCCCTATAAATAACAGTGCAAAAGCCCTTGAGCACTGCTTTCAAATTTCTACAATGTGTTTTTCCACATAAACATTTCTGCAATACTGAACTGTGACAGGCAGATGTTGTTTCCAGGTTCACAATAACAACTATAGGAAAAGTCAGAAATTTTCATTTTTCTTAAAAAGGATTCTTGGCAGTGTTAGGATTTTTGGCACTTTCACGGGGCTCAATACAGTTTGTTGCAACTCCTAAAAAAGGCTTCCTTTTGCTAATCTAATGAAGCACAAATTCTGGTCACACACCTGCTGCTGTTAGTACGCACACTCAAAAGACTATTCTACTGCTCGTTATCGCTACGAAATCTCCTTAGCTGTGAGATCAGTCCATCAAACTGTGTACGGATGAGATACAGAGGCTTGCTGCCCCAAAATGCGAGGGACAGCATGCAGCTAGCTGCCCCTGGTCTTTGACCACGATGCTCCTTGAAATCTTCTCATACAGCTGCTTTGTTGCAAATCCAACTGCCAGAGAGCTTTCAAATGCTGCCAATTTATTTCAGCTGTTTCTGAAACAGTACCAGATCCGGGCAGCATTCCATTCACAAACATTAGAGAAGAGGCACTCAATTTAAGGGCTGCCAGGAAAGGTCACGCAGATTCCTAAAAGAAAAATGAAAAAGTAGGTGTTACACAGAATGTACCAAACTCATGAGCCTATACTTCTCTTACTTTTGCCATCCATTTTATTGGTGATAACATAAAGGCTTTTGTATGCCTCTTATCTTTTTACTGTGACTGGAAAAAAAAGCTTTTCTTTTTTTCTTGATATTTTCTTTTCTTCTTTTCTTGATATTTCAAATCAAGGACTTTTCAATCTCTCCTCCTCAGAGAAAGCATGTAGTACATCTACAACTGCCATTGTACACTTACACTGTTACAGTTCCATTTTCAGATGATCCCACTACTGTAATTACTGAAAGATGACAAGGTCTCCTGAGTTCCCATCTCTAATCTTGGAGGAAGGAATCAAACATAGGATCTTTTTTTCTCACCTCCCTGCTAGCCTCCAAAGTTGGTAAATATCCATCTCAGAAAACCCCCAAAGTGGAAACTACAACAGAAGAGGCTCAAGAACTGAAGAATCCTAAACCCCATTTGAAATGTCCAAAACCCAGTGACAAATTCGGAACAGCTCTAAATACACAGAGAGGCAAACATTTCTGCAGCCAATAGAAACACTATGAACAACTGTCAATTAGTTGTCTTCTCCTCCTCCTTCTCTTTCCCTGTTTGTCCTTCTATCTCTAACTCATCCCTGCATGCTCTACTCAACATTTTTGGAGGGACCAAGGTGTGGCTCTTAATGCCCCGCTTCTGGGAAGCAAAGGAAACTCAGACCAGGAAGAGCTGCTTCCCCATGAACATCAGCCTGGCCTTTTCCCTGACTGTATTCAGAAAGATTCTGAAAATAGAAAAAACTCCTCCAGGCAGCATTCTAATTAGATCAGGCCATCTCTGTTGTATTTTTTGAGTTGCTTTATCCTTGACTTGTTATTTTATTGTTATATAGTTTTAATTTTATTCTACCATGGATGCTTTAAACTGCTTTTTCTATATGTTGTTAACTGCTGAGAGTCACTTGTGAAAGATATAAACGTAATAAATAAATAAATAAATAATGCAAAATACAAACCAAGAAAAAATAGTTTTAAAAATAACACTTTTTGTTTTTTCCCCCTTCATAATTAATTAAGGGGAGGATCTTTGTGATGTCCATTTAACTTAACAAGAAAATAATTGTTCCAGACAATACTGCTTGACTGTTTCATTTAAACTATCCACTAGATAACAGTGTGTACCTGTTTATCAGTTTGTTCTGTCATACTCTGTTGCTGAGAATGGTTCAGCAGCCAAAACCTGATTTGAGGGAGCAGTGATACAATATGTGTTGCTGGAAAGTTCAGGTGATTCTGTCAAGCTACCAAAATGAGACTTTGTAGATGTGAGTACATTTAAATCCTGTTTGTTATCTGAATCCACAGTGTTTTTTTCAATCTCTAGGCTGAAAAGATTTTCATCTTCTCCCACTAGTTCAGGGTATGATTCACAGAAAGAAATGCTGTCACAACATCCTGGTTTTTGGATGAGAGGCCAAGCATCTGAAAGATCTCCACAAGTAGAATGTGAAAGAGAACCAAGAAATGCTGGAATCATTTCTCCAACAGAATTTGAATTCCTGTAAAAAGTTGAGAAACAAGAATCATTTAACAAAGATTCATTTTAAAAAATAATATATAAGAACTGGTGATCCTAATGCCCTGATTGTATATCAATAAACATAAAGTATGATTTGTGTTATATTTTTGCCTTTGGGGGCAGAAAGATGGTATAAAGATATAATAAATAATTTAATAATATCATTATACATCATAATTTAAATAATTTAATAATACCATTTCATATCATGTTGCGGGTGGCGGGGAAAGGGGAGAAGATCAAAATGCAGGAAATATACACAATAAAATTATGCTTTTCAGTACTAACAAAAATACAACAGAAATGCACATTTTAAAAATAACAGTTTCTTACTCTAAAACAGAGTAGAATATAGTGAGAGGAAAGACAGAAAGAGCAGACATATTATACCATACCCTTGTATCTTTTAGCAGAATACAAAGATGCAAGATAAATCCTACCTTAAGATAACATATCTGCATCACTCCCATGAGTAAATTACTCATATTTTTGAGCATGCAAAATCTGGAAATATCCATATAATCTGAATGATCAATAAAGTTACCTTTTAAAATCAGTACATCTAGTCCTGCATGCATACAGCATCAAGGAATCCCCTCAAGATTTTCAAAACGGAAAATGAATAGATTTTCTATGTGTTCAGGTAGGTGTATGTATAATTCTTTATCCTATGTTGTTATAATTCTGTCAATAAAAACTGGTCAAAATCATTCAGATTATCTTTTGAATGAAAAAGTTATATGATTTGGTCATAAAAATTAACTTTCTAGAAACTGGCAGAAAACATCTGTCCAACAGCTCAAAGTCATCAATTTATTCTGCTGGAATAAGCGGGCTAAACCTAATTTATTTGAATTGGCTTTTGCTTGCATATTGCACATTTCCTTTCCCTTCCAAATTAGGGATTCAATCTGTTAGAAATGTCTGTTCCCCTGACTGAAGATCTCTGTAGAATACAGTCCAATGTATTCTGTAATAAGCACTAACATTAATATACAGTAGAAAAGTTAGCAAAAGGCAGAAGTTAAAAACCTGAAGTACCTTTCATGAAGTGTAGTCCGAGAATGAAAAGGACAGCTATGACAACTATGTCCAAAGCTACATGTCTCGTCACAGCACAATGATGGAATCAAATGCACTGGTCCTTGAAAAAAGAAAACCTTAAATAAGAAACAAAGTGCATATTGTTTTCTAGAAATGCAAATAATTTATACTTGTTGAGACTAGCTATGAGCTGGTTCACACAAGTCCCAGAGTGTACAGTTGACATATAGTGAAGAACAGCTGTTGGCCTCTGGCTCTTGCCTGTACGTTACGCAAAAAAGCATGAACCACAAAAGTGGTTGTTTAGGCCCCAGCAGAACTTAATGCCTAGTCATACAATCCATCACCCATCCACTTGGGGGCAGGTGAAGGATGATGATATGGCAATGCGTTCCACACAACCAATCATATGTGTGAGAATGCCACATCATAGGGCTCATATCTGCTCTTGTACAAAGTATAAATTCTTCATAACACATCTAGCCTTTATACAAAGTTTTAGTCATACATGCATTTAGTATATTTACATTTTTAATTTTGATTTGCTTTATATAATTAAATGCTAGTAGTTCTATTACTTTAGCCCTACTGTTTAATGGGATTTATGCTAGTCTAACGTCTTGTATACTAAATAGCAATTTATCCGTAGTTACTTTTGTATGCCACATTCAAATTTCAGCTTCACTGTGTCCCTCCTACTTAGACTAACCCAGCTCCCAGCAAGTACTTGGAGACCATACTTACCACACATCTGTAATGAGTCCCGCTGGCCCTGGCAGCACGTTTTATGTTCATATATATTAAGTTGTGATCTGTCAAAACATGCAAGTTCTGATCCTTCATAGTGAATATCCTGTGATTGTACAGACCCTTCAGAACAGAGAAGAAATTGACACTGGATGTTAATCCATTTTATTTACTTTACCTTAAATTATTCTCTAATCATATCTGATAACATTTCACTTTTATTTAACTTAGAGCACCTATTATAAGAGTTTTGGCATAATATGCATTAAATTGTTTCCTTTAGATCTTCTTGCTTTATGCCTATTTCAGTTTGATCTAGATTCTTGACCCTAATTATTAAGAAAAATAATTAGAAATACCTGGCAGAAGAAATCTGAAGTTCCAAAAAGAACCAGAATTGTTGTTAAAAGTTTACCGTAATCTGTAACTCTGAGTAACATATGTTTCCTTTTTCCATGATTTCCTAATTAAAAAATCTAAGTATAACTGAGTAGCAGTGCTTGAAAAGTAGCCTTGGCTAACTGCTACCTTTACTCTGACTCAGAGTTTTCACACCGTTAACATGAATTTTGGATATTAATTTTTGATGCATTTTTGTATGGTCTTCTGAATGGTTCACCATCTGCCAGGCAAAACCAAGACATGTACAGACTGTGTATATATAACTCATTCACATAAACATATTTCTCCTCATTGATGTAATTGATCAAAATTACATTGAGAAACAGAGAATCAACTCCAGGTTACAGTTAAGTTACAGTTAGTTAAATTCAAATAATTCTTTTTCTTTGCACATAGGTTTACTAGGTGATAAAACTCAACATAAAGATGACATGGGTCAGAATATTAGTAACAAATATAGTGTGGTGGCAGGGGTGGGGGGCAGAGAAACTTACAGTTTGGCTTCTTTTCCATGAACTGTCTTTTGCAATAGATAACGCATAGGATGAAGAGAGCTGAAAGTACAGTTGCCAGTGCACTGCATATCACAGCAGCAAGAGCAGTGTCTCGTGGGCTGGAAACAGTTGATGGGATTTTCACCAAATTCACTTTTGTAGTGCCTATATATAGATAAATGCATGCCTTTTATTGATATGAAATTACATGTAGAGAAGAACAAAAAATATCATTACTTAAAGCTCTTTAGGCACATGCGATAAATTCTTTAAGGATCTGCACTGCACAGCATAAACAGAATCAAAGAATTGGAAATGGCCAATCAAGTCAAACCCACTAAGTGCATGAAACCAAATAAAAATATCCTTAGTGGATACTGTAGTTATTCAATCTCTATTTGAATATATCTAGCAAAGGGAGCTTACCTTTCTCAGTAATTCAATCCACTTACAGCAAAATACTTCTCCCTAACATTCAAATGGAATTTGTTGTCTTGTAACTTAAGACTGTTATTCTGTACCCTACACTCTGAGATGACAGAGAGCAGCTCTTGGCCTTCTTCTATGTGACTTCTATTCAGATATTTGAAGAATGTTATCAATCTCCCCTCAGTTGTCTTTTCTCAAGGGTAAGCTTACCCAGTTTCTTCAATCTCTTCTCATATGGGTTAGTTTCCAGTCCCTTGATCATCCTCATTGTTATTCTTTGCTCCTGTTTTTTTTTAAACTTTCATAAGTGTGGCACCCAGAACTGGATAATCTACTTGAGGTGGGGCCTGATTAGTGCAAGATATAGTGAAATTGCAACTTCTCCAGCAAGCTATATACTGTAAGTATGTTGATTACAACTAATTCTTACATGGAGTATCAGATGAAGATGTTCTGTATTATTGTTTCATACTGTAAGTGGGCATAGGAAGGCAATCCAGGTCTATTAGTATCAGCAAAGGGCTACCAACAAGCTCCTCCATATGTGGAACCATTTAAATGAAGGTCCAAGTCATAGAATCTATTCCCTGGTCAATCTGTCCAAGTTGAAAATTTATTAAAAAACAGAATCAACAAACATCAACTGCAGGTATATTAAACACAATGGATAAAATCCAGACTTCCAAGGAGTGGTACTACAGTAATGGTAGTCTTATGGGAAGAAGAGAGGCAATTTTCACCAATTTCCCCAAATATTCCTCCCTCACATATGAAACAAAAATTTAGGAGACCATTAGAAACAATGAAAGGAAAAGGGAAATTGGTAAAAACCTTCTGAGGCTGGATCTCTGAGTCAGCAGAGTGCTTTTTAAAAATGGAATAAAGTAGCACATTTTTTTAAAAAAATACACCTTAAAACAAGCAAATTCCTCAGCAGGAATTCTATGAAATGGCCATATTTTTTGTTTTCCATCCCACTTTTATGCTGTAAAATATGCTAACAATACTTTCTACACCAATTCTGTAATGAGATGAATTGCCAGGCAGCTTTGTAGAAATTGTATAAATACAGTTAAAAACTGTATTTTGTATGTAATTGTATAAATACAGTTAAAAACATAAAAACTGTATAAATACAGTTATAGACCTGTAAGGTACCCAAAGAGTTTTCATCTATGGATGAAATCAGTTTTATGCTTTCTTGTCTGCCTGGGAAAGTGTTCCAGGAAAAACAACTGCAGCTTGTTTAAAACACAGATAACCATAATGTTCAAGCCAGCAAATGATGACTTATTTGATTTATTCTCCACAATTAAATTGTGGATCATATTCCTATTTGGATTAATTTAATCCAGTTTAAAATGGGGGACAAAGTATTTCAGCTATTTTAAGGGCTTGTACAACTATTCAGCAGAGCTAGGCAGAGAGTTTGCTGCCAAAGTCAATTTTCCAGAAATCAGTTTTTTAAACTTAGCATATGTTATTTTTTTACTAATTCAGATAATAATGTGCCTTACATTAACAAGGAAGAAAGCCTTGAAACACAGATATAAGGACTATTTTCAGAAAGGAGTATCCCCCCCCTCTATTTATTCTGAATCTCCTACCATGACATAGGAAAGTTACAGATCACAGGGCTATCAGATCAAATCAAATTAGAACACAGCACTACCCTAATTTCTATGATGAAAATACTGATAGACCCTCAATCAGAGGTTTAGAAAAAATTCATCCATGTATCTTTTGTCTACTCTGAATGCTGAAGAATGAGGTCATTGATATTAAAAATAAAGAAGGTACTATTTTCAGTATATCAAATACAACAATAGTTAGGAATGTTTAACAATAATTTAAAGACTTTTGAAAACATTTTGGGAACCATAGTTCTTTTGTCTGATTAGCCTCATCCACACATTAATGAGGTTATATTAAATGTTTGTATGGGCATAGCAACACTGCAGCTACCTCAAAGTGGGTCTATGCATTAAATACATGATTTTAATGTATTACATGAATACAGTGGTTCTCTGAACATTAGAATAAACAAAACTCAAAGGCAGAGCCTGCTATTATCGCTATATGCATTCCTTATGACTTATGAACATCTGCAGAAGGCTATCATTAGCTGTACTCAAGTATGTTTTTTAAATTACAGAAATCTACAAAACCTGTTTATTAGAGAAAAAAAGTAGGATGAATGTAAACAATATGAGCATCAATATGTCTGTAATCCAAAAGGGCAAGTATGTACTGTACATCCAATACAGCAAATGAAATGACATAAGACATTTAATGCTTATAATTCTACAAATGTCAATTCAACAACTATGTATTGCCATATTTATGAAATCCTATAAAAATCACTGGCTTCTCATGCAAAAAATCCACAAAGATTTAATACAACGATTAAAAGAAACTGTTCAAATTTATTAGCTTCTGAAAACATGTTAAATCTATTACCACAAGCTGGTCTAGACAAAACTAAAAGCCTATAATTTCTTGAAAAATTATATGTAAAGACATAATGGCCAGTTAAAAGACCAAACACTGACAAATATCTCCGCACACTTAAACCTAGATATGTTGGACTCCAATTGCATTATAGCAGCTGAAGTCCAATACATCTGGAGCAGAGCTTTCCAAACTGTGTGTCGTGACACAAAAGTGTGTCGCCACACACAGCGTGGTGTGTCGCCACACCACCCGGAAGCGGCGGTGCGCGCGTACACGGTGGCCGCGGCAGCAGCGCAGCTTCCGCGTTTTAGAGGAGGCTGCCGCAGCTGCCGCCACCGCCGTGCATGCGCGCGCCGCCGCTGTGCACGTGCGCCCCCCCGCGCCGCCGCCATGCACGTGCGCCCCCCCGCGCTGCCGCCATGTGCGCGCGCGCCACCGCCGCTAGTGTGTCGCCAGTGGCAGCACTTTGGAAAGCCCTGATCTGGAGGGTGCCAGATTGGCAAAGGCTGCTCTAACATGTAAAAATGTTACTCTAAGTTTCCAAAATACATTTAGTAGGAAAGAGCATCAAATGGTTTTCATTATTGGTTCCTCCATTCACTTACTATCACTTTACATAGGGGAGAACAAAGATTTATCCTTTGGGAAAACAGGAGAGGGATGACTAAGCTACATCTAGAGGACAAGAAGAAAAAGCAAATCAGACAATTGTATTCTTGGCTCAGATTAATACAACAACATACTGTTCCATCAACAGCACCATTCAAGTTTTCAAAAATTAATTACATATACAGTATTATTAGATTATGCTGAGCCCTTAGCATGGAATTCATGTTGCCCTCTGCATATTTCAGTTGAAAAGGAAGTTCATGTTTATATTTCCTTCAAGATTTCCTAGATACAAAGACAAAGTTATTGCCATCTACAAATTGACTAATCCTGTGTATCTGTAATGGTATGTGGGAAAGACCTTGGGAGATGGGGCAAAGAGATGCTGCCTAGGGAACGGTCAGATAAGAAACAGCATAGCCTGCAGCTGCATAATGGGCGGGGCAAGAGGCTCAGAAGAGACCCTCCCTAGTTTTTCAGGCTGTAAAGGGGATGGGAGAATTGTACTTTTAGACTTGCAAGATTCTGTTAATGTAGTTTTACAATAAAGTAGAATTATCTTATCTGGACGGGTTTCCTGTCTGGTCTACCTGGTAAGGCTGGCATCAATCTTTCCCACATACTATTACAGTATCAGACCTGTTTAGCCAGAAAGAATCTACAATATATTCCTATGAGCTGTAATGTCAGGGAATGACCACAGTGTTTACCAAAGCTAAAATTGATTTAAATTAAAGATACTGCCAATAGAACTGGATCATGAGAAAAAGTGGTATGATTCAGCAATATGAAATTACAGTATTTAGATAAATTAGAAAAACTGAAGTTTTTGAACCATTTCCTTATTTGGTTAAGTAAGTGAATTATATATAATATAAAATGCTGGAAATAGTGTTACATACTAACAATAATGGAGAAATAAAACTATTTCTAAAAAGTCACAGCAGTATTTCAAAAGGAAAAAAATAGGTAGGTTGAGGTTCTAGTAAGATAAATGTATTATTGATGAAACCATGTTATTTACAATGCTAGACTTTTTACTTGTATACACACATGTCTTTGTTTAACATAGATTTGCCAGAGTAGATAACAGTTTCCTGGATTACCCACAAGAAAAATTCTTTCATCTGTAAACCAGTAACTTTTCTGAAATCTGATGAAAAAAATAAATATGCAGATTATTTAGTTTAAAAAAAACTGAGCAATGATTATGTTAATATTAAATATATCATTTCCAGTCTTGTCAAAAAATAATTGCCAACATATAATTAACTCTGCAAATTTATACGACATATTCAGAAACTGGTTTAGAAGAAAGAAGCAATAAACAACCTTATTTTCTCCTTCATGCATCCACTCGTGCACTCGTATCTAACTATAAACTTTCTATTATTGATACCAACTTCATATAAAAATATTTATGGAACAGATCCAACCATAAAGTATATCAAATTACATTTTCAACATGAATGATTACTCATTTAAAACAGTTTCATTTATAAAGTGCATGTAAAAGTTTTTAATTAGAAAAGGACTGATTATGTGCTATAACATTTTAATTTAAAAAATTATTGTTTGTTTTTGAATCCTTAAAAATATAAACAACTTGATAACTCATGCAGTGTTAATTCTTAAAAACAATCAATGTGCCATTATGCTATTGGCTTCAAGCATATTATCTGAACTATCTGCTATTTTTAATAGCAAACCTTCCTATATACTGTATGTATCTCCATTTGATTCTTGTGTGCATATGGAATTTATCTACAAGGGGATGCTTTTTTTCTGTGGTAACAATAGTAATAAAAAAGTATTAAAAAATGTTTCTGCGTTTTCTCTTGTTTTGCAGGGTTTTACAAAATTGTTGACATCAAGTAAATAGTTCCTTCCTTATCTTTAAAGACTGTAAACTACCATGGAGAATGTGAACAGTTACATGCTTTCAGATTTACCTATTTATATTTCCATTTATATCATATGTATACCAGTGTGCTTACAATATTTTAATAATAACATCACAAGCAGAAAATACTACCCTTTATCTGTTCTTTGGTCACTTTGCGTTGCTATCAACTATGGTAATCCCACAATGGAGCTTTTGGTTACCAGATAGGTTTCAATTGTCATTTTATGTCATTCAACAGACATCAAAAGCTAAACACAAAATATTCTGGGCAACTCTTCTGAGTCGTCCTATAGACACCAGCACAGTTTCTTCCTTCCCCGTCCCCTTATTACTTCTGAAAAGGCAATTCACCCCACTATAGTACATCCATATATTCCAACACCTTCTATTTTAATCTATTTAATCTAATCTCTCCCTGAACGGCTCGGGTTTGTCCATCTCCAGAGTCCCGCATGTTGCCCTGCTTGTTCTAGGAGAGCTGGTGCACTAATGCATGGGGAAAGAACAGGATGCTCTATGTTCCAAGAAGTAGGTTGGAAGTTTCACCTTGAGCTGTATAAACAGGCCACACAGCAGCATACTGAACAACACATCAATGCCCAACACAGCAGCCAATCTATCAAGGAAGAGTACACTTATATACAAATGTGATAAATAGTATCTCACCCTTTCTCTAATTTCCTGGGAGGTAAGGACATAAGGAATATGCTTGATATTAGTTACAAATTATTCTTCTGGCTACAACCTAAATTACTAGATTGTATGCATCTTGAGCAGACTCATCTTTTTGAAGGCGTGTTATTTTCTCAAATGGAACAAAAATGAAATACTGAAATATATTTTCATTATCTATCAATAAATTTTGTCTGTCAATAAATTTTGAGCAAAACTAATAAGGCCATTATAAAATATATAGATAACATCACTGTAATCTATTAGTTTAATAAGATGTAGCCAAAAGTTTAGTTAGTAATTAATATCATGTGTAGTTTTTTAAATGCCTTCACTGTCCTTAAAAGCTAGCTGTATTAGTAAATACATAAGAGAATTCAATCAGTATGGGTTAATCATTACCCATACACCATTCCCTCTCAGGAATTTCAAGTTCACTTAAATCTGATAACCAAGCAGCTATTTCTTTGTTAATAAAAAGTAATGATTAAGTTAAATATCTTGCAGACATCCTTTATGTAAAATAAACACTCATTCAGCCCCTGGCAAAGAAGGATTCTAATTATAGGATTGACTCAAAAGATGAAAGGCTGGTTCTAGTATTAACTTGTGTAGAAAGCTGGTGAAGAGAAATACTGACATTCTCAAATCTCATGGCTGAAATTAACACTTTCTTTCCTCTTTCCAGAGAATAAAGCTTAACTTTACAGATTATCTGTACCATCTTTCTCTGTACCTAACAGCCATGGTGTTCAGCTCTTCCTGTCTTAGTACAGATGTACTATGTACAGTGTGTGCATAGTAGGTAACTGTAAGGAATTAGGTATCTCAAAGTATCTCACATCCCCATCAACCTGCCCTTTCTCTTTAACAAGGAAGCGCAGCTCCATGATTTTTTGAGAGAACAAGAGGCCTACACAAATTATTACTACTTGGCATAATGAGGCAGGAGGAAAGGAGGAAGAAAGGGTGGTTATTCCCATGGGAATTAATCTGTGCCCAAAATGTACATTAATCTAAGCACTGCCCAGTGGTGTGTGGGTAAATGTTTAAGAACTGGCTTTGCCAGCTCCATTGCCACCACCATGCTGCTAGTTGCGGAACAGCTGATCCGTGCACTAGGTGTAGCGGCTCATCTCTACTCTCAACCAACTCACAAAATTCCAGATTATTTAACAAGTGGCTCTTGTGAGCCAATGCAAGCTGGCTTCAGCACACCACTGGCACTACATATACCAGGGTTTCTCAACCAGGGTTCCGTGGAACCCCAGGGTTCTGCAAGAGGGTTCCCTGGGAGATCCCAATTTTTAAAAAAATTATTTCAAATCCAGGGAACTCCACATTAAAGAGGTAAGTTTCATTCTTTATGTTTAGTTTAAGAACACTGTTAATGCCTATATACCGGCCGACACATGAAACAAATATAATAATTTTGTAACTTGTGGCCTATATTTGAGCCTGAATGCGCAGGGGTTCCCTGAGGCCTGAAAAATATTTCAAGGGTTCCTCCAGGGTCAAAAGGTTGAGAAAGGCTGACCTATACCGATATAAATGAACATGAATTCTAAATATTAAAAAACATTTTCAAATATATACAAATTAGTTATTAGGTTCATTTCAAAGACTTTAATGCCATACTTCAAAGGAAAGTTGTCTTAAGACTTTGCTAAGAATATATATATATATATATATATATATATATATATATATATATATATATATATATAAGATTCAGAAGGAAATAGCAACCAGCTCTTCTATGCAAGTGCTGTAATGTAATTTGAACAGGTAGATTCTACATTCACGTGTTCAGCTGCCTTTTACACTTGCTGAACTTTCCAGACAACACCAGGCAAGTTATTCTGTTTCTAGATACAGTCAAAACGCATACAGCAGTTCAAACCATAGAAGAAAGTCTAAGTTACCTTTTCCACTAGAGCTTGCTAGGTAGTGCCAGGTTCACAAAGATTCCAAAAAGCAAACCTGGCCTTTCAGATGAAGTGCAATCCCATTCAGTTCAGTTGAACTCTTCCCAGTTGGCTGACTTCCCTGACCACAGTACTGTTATTGTTAGATTGCTTGCCCCAGTGCATCCCAAAACTGTCCTGAAGCATCTGTTCAGTCAAGAATTTAATAAATAGATAGCAAGAAGTAGAGTTGCATGGTACTCCCATACCAGTGGCACCTTATCCTAACTCTCCAGCTGACTTCTCTCAGTAGTTTTATGTACTGTAGATGTCAAGTAACATGACAGGCAAGTTAGAATCTTGCAGCACCACAAATGCCAAAATATCCGATGGGGAGGGGTAAGTTCTGTTGCACTTCTGTCCCAGAAAGAATCAAAGTCACTGTATCAAAGAATTTCCTAGACCTACAGCAGCTAGGTGACCTAGGAGGATACCATGATCCAAGGTTACCTCCTATCAGTATCTTGTTCAAAAATGGAATTGAAGCTTTTATGTCTTCAGAAGAGAACTTCAGCTTTCAAATATAGCCAGATAATTTGGAAAGCTGCTACTTTCCAAGACAACTTACCAAAATTTTGCACACTGCAAAAAGCAAATGCAAACTCAAATCAGAAAAAGCAATAAAAATTATCTGGTCTTTAGGACTTTTGATTAAAAAAGAGCATTATTTTTTCCTCTATGTCAACTTTTCTAGAGTTATATACAAATGCTGAAAATGCAAAGCATTTGATTTATATAATGGAGTAATGAACCCTGAGTTGCAGTCATTAGATGTCTGTTCAGAACGGTGAAGCCCAGTCAGAGAAAAATACATGGAGAAGCACTTTAAAAAGGCAATTAAAAGAAATCATAATTGGACATTGATTTTAAAAACACCCATAATGATAGCTAACAAGCTCAACTATAGGAGGGTATCTCCAATTTACGAGCCTGGATCTACTGTTAACAATAAGGTTAGTAAAAAGTACTTCTGACTTCTGTGTTCAATAGATTTAAAAAATACAGCTTTTAAAAGGTTAGGCTTGTTGAATGTGCCCAAATATCAAGTTCTTTGTGCAGAGAATAAACAATCTTTGTGTGGAGAATAAGCTAATTTTGATCATATTAAAAAAAAAACTGGCCATGGGTAAACTGGAACTTTGTAGAAGAAATGCTGGTATAATTAATACTGAGACACAGTTCATTAAGTAAGTCTAGAAACTTGTTTTGTTACATATAATACACTGTAATCAGTACTTGTGGTAAAAATGAAGTAACAATTCCCACCCCAAATTTCCTTGAAAAATAAAACCAGAAATTGAGGGAACATAAGAAGATCTTGGAACAGAATTTACTAAACAAATGTTTAAGGGCCAAATTATGGTCAGCAAGGAAACAGCTCAATTCCTTTAATCATTATCTTAGTATACACTGAGTTGGCATTGGCCTCAATAGCCATATGCTAAGTTAAAAGTAATATAAAAGTAATATAAAGAGTGGTGAGTGGGCCCAGCCATTACCGAGAGCACGAACTGGTGCACTGGGGGGGGGGGGGAATCATCACTTGGATTGATTGCTAGTAAGTCAGTTGGTTGGTTGAATGATGGAGGGTTTACTGAGTTTAACCAGGAATCTCGGGAGTCCAGGAGTGGAGGCTAATGGATTTAGAGACTCTGGGGGTTATAGGGCGCGGCAGACCATTGAAGTGGTGATGGGTAGGGGATGTTATGGTGGGAGCCAGAGAGCAGGCCATCGTAGGGGAAGACGTCCCCGGTGTTTACTACTGGTGGCGTGTTCCGGCCCTCCGTGCTCAATCCAAGGGCCTGGTCAGCACACTCGTGGTTGCCCTGACTTTCGGCTGCTGCTTTGTAATGCCAGGTCAGTTAATAACAAAGCCCTCCTCATACATGATCTGATTTTAGAGGAGGGGGCAGACCTGGTATGTACAGTATTACAGAAACCTGGCTGAGCCCGGAAGGGGGTGTTCCTCTGTCTGAGATATGCCCAGTCAGGTTTTGGGTTTGGCACCAGCCGGGACTTCAGGGCAGGGGAGGAGGGGTGGCTGTTGTCATCCGGGAATCTCTAATGGCCGCCAGGGGCCCTGCTCCACAAGTGACCGGGTGTGAGACTTTGTTCTTTAAGTTGCGTTCTCGGGAACAGTTGGGAGTGTTGCTACTGTACCAGCCTCCCTGATGCGTAGCAACCTCCCTGCCTGAGCTGCTGGAGGCTGTCTCGGGGTTGGCAGTTGAGCTCCCCAGGCTTATGGTTCTGGGGGCTTTCAACCTGCCTTCCCTGGGACGAACCTCAGAAGCAGCACGGGAGTTCATGACCACCATGGCGACCATGGGCCTGTTCCAGATCATCCAGGACCCAACTCGAGACAGTGGCCTCACCCCGGATTTAGTTTTCTTGTTGGAGCAGTGGCAATGTGATCTGAGGGGAGAGTTACATCTTTCCCCGTTGTCATGGTCAGATCACGCCCGGGTGACCTTGAGATTCTCCTATGCTGCCCTCCTCCGCAGTGAGGCTGGACCTATTCGATTGGTCCGCCCCTGGCGACTGATGGACCTGTTAGGGTTCCAGAGGGAGCTGGGGGTTATACCGGAAGATCTGCTGCACGGTCCAGCGGAGGCTCTGGCTGCTGCCTGGAATAGAGAGGCGGCTGGGGCCTTGGACAGGATCGTGCCTGTGAGGCCTCTCTTGTCCAGTCGAACCCGACACTCCCCCTGGTTTACGGAGGAGTTGAGGGTTCTGAAGAGGATTAAGAGATGCCTAGAGCGCCGCTGGAGGAAAACAAAGACTGAATCTGACCGAACACAATCTAGAGCCGCTATTAAGGCCTACCTTGTGGTGGTAAGAGCGGCGAAACGTCAATATTTCTCTGCTCTTATTGCATCTGCAGAATGCCGCCCAACAGCCCTTTTTAAGATTACCCGATCCCTTTTGGGGAAAGGGGAGTTGGAAATCCATCTGCAGGGCCGTGCTGAGGAATTTTCTGAGCATCCGCAGGATAAAATCACTCGGATTCGCTCCAAGTTGGACTCTGAGCGTGAGACAGAGTCTGGAGAGATATCCAGGGAACGTACTTACTTTGTTATCTGGGAACAGTTTGATCCTGTTGGACCTGAGGAAGTGGACAGAGTTCTCTGGACTGTAAATGCCACCACCTGTCAATTAGATCCATGCCCCTCCTGGCTGGTGAAAGCAGCTCGGGAGGGGACTTGTAGCTGGGTCCAAGCGATGGTGAATGCATCCTTGAGAGAGGGGGTGTTCCCGGCGGCTTTTAAGGAAGTGCTGTTTCACCCCCTTCTCAAGAAGCCATCGCTGGACTCTACTTGTCCTGGTTCAGCCTCTGCCTCAGGGCCTCAGTGAGGAGTCAGAAGACGAGCTGCCCCTGGCCAACCTCCAGGGGATCGAGCCAGGCGAGGCCCCAGACACAGGCACGGTCCCAGACAAGGATCCAGCACCGCAGGAGTTGGCAATACCCAAGGCTACAGGGGAGCAAGCTGGGGATTGTGGTTTGTCCCCACCCTCTAGCCAGCAGCCAGCAACCGAGGCTACAGGGGAGCAAGCTGGGGATTGCGGTTTGTCCCCACCCTCTAGCCAGCAGCCAGCTGGATCCCATCAGCCTCCCAGCTCACCTGAATCCCCCAAAGGGCAGAGGCGGAGGCGTGTGCGCCTCGCCTTAAAGGACAGAAGGAAAAGTGCTTGGCTGGCTGCTAGGGATTTACGCAGAGGACAGGGAGAGTCTTTGCAGGACCCAGAGGACAGCTCCTGAGCTCCTAATAAATTACCAGCAAAGCAGTGAGGGAGTTGTGGGAGCAACGTTGCATTTTGGCTTCACGACCACTCTGGTATCCTGTCTTGTTTCCTGCGTTCCTGACCCTGTTTGGACTATCGTTACCCTGACTTCTGGACTCCTTGACCCGGCTTTGGATTTACGACTACCTCTTGGCTTCACTCTTTGACCATTGGCACACGGATTACTGGTTTGTCTCTCTCTTGGCTATTCTTGCAAAGTTACTCTGGGCTGCATTCCTCATCTCTGGCTGACTGCCAAAACTCTCTGTAACCTGATCCGGAGGCTAGCCAGCACACTACTATACTGGATAATTTTCGTCCAGTCTCCCACCTTCCCTTTTTGGGGAAGGTGGTTGAGAAGGTGGTGGCGTTGCAGCTCCAGAGGATTCTGGATGAAACGGATTATATGGACCCCTTTCAGTCAGGTTTCAGGCTGGGTTATGGGATGGAAACTGCATTGGTCGCGCTTATGGATGATCTCTGGCGGGAGCGAGATGGAGGCAATGCATCCATTCTCGCTCTTCTTGACTTTTCAGCAGCGTTCGATACCGTCGACCACGGTATCCTTCTGGAATGGCTTAGGGAGTTGGGGCGGCGGCGTGGTTTTGCGCTGGTTCACCTCCTTCCTCCGAGGCCGGGCCCAGTTGGTGTTGATTGGGAGAGATCCAGTCCGCGGGCCCTTCTTTGCGGGGTCCCACAGGGCTCGGTACTCTCTCCGCTCCTTTTTAACATCTACATGAAACCACTGGGCGAGATCATCTGACACCACAGGGTGAGGTATCATCAATATGCCGATGATACCCAGTTGTATATCTCCATCCCGGGTGAAGTAAGTGATGCAATGACCATCCTGTCCAAGTGCCTGGGGGATGTAAGGGCCTGGATGGGGAAAAACAGGCTTCAGCTGAACCCTAGTAAGACGGAGTGGCTGTGGATTAATGGCTCCTTGGCATCTGGGAAATTATCATCTTTAATTATGGATGGGGTTGCACTACCCCAGACAGACCAGGTGCATAACTTGGGAGTCCTCTTGGACTCACGAATCCTGCTTGAAGAGCAGGTGGCAGTCGTGGCCAGGAGGGCTTTTGCCCAACTTCGTGTTGTGTGCCAGTTGCGCCCCTTCCTGGAACAAGAGGTCCTTCGAACAGTCACTCATGCCCTGGTTATCTCCCACATAGACTACTGTAATGCGCTCTACATGGGGCTACCCTTGAAGAATATCCGGAAGCTACAACTGATCCAGAATGTAGCCATGTGGACAATTTTGGGTGTCCCAAGGAGGACACACGTAACACCTTTGCTGTGCGAACTGCACTGGGTTCCAGTTTGCTTCCGGGTACAATTCAAGGTGTTGGTTATCATCTTTAAAGCCCTACATGGCATGGGACCAGGATACCTAAGGGATCGTCTCATCCCCATCACTTCATCCCGTCCCACCCGGGCATGCAGAGAGGGCATGCTACGGACCCCATCGGTTAAGGAGTTCCACCTAACGGGGTCTCGGAAGCATGCTTTCTCTGCTGTTGCCCCTGCCCTTTGGAATATTCTGCCCCCAGAGATCAGACAGTCCCCCTCACTCCTGGACTTCCGAAAAAAACTCAAAACCTGGTTCTGTCAGTATGCTTGGGGTCGGAGGGAGAATGGAGATACCTGGAGATGGCTAGCACCTTAGATTAGTTCTGAGGTGCCCTTTTTTACGAACTTAAGAATATTCTGCCATTGGATCCTATTTTATTCATTATATTTTAAATTGTTACTTATTATGTATTTTATTCTATTTATAAATGTATATCAATGATTTTAATTCTGTTGTAAACCACCCAGAGTCCCCCTTGGGGGAGTTGGGCAGTGATAAATTTGATAAATAAATAAATAAATAAATAAAATAAGAGAATGCTTCCAGTGTCATGGTTTTAGATTCTCAGTTATAAAGTGTAGAAAAACTAGTAGTTAACTTTTTAATAGGTTTATTATGCAAATGCAAATATTTCATCTCTAATGTTCCTTAACACCTCTTTCTGCCTACTGCCTCTGAAGGACCAGGCAGATGCATTAGCTATGATCTAGGCATTACTAGTTTCTCAAATGCTACGAAGACGACAAATTACTATTGAGACAAAATGTAATTGGAAAATTACTTTAAATCATGTTGTCAGTCCTCCTGATGTAAAACAACTGCTCCATTCATGAAAGGCTGTTTTTAGGTGTGTGCATCTTCCAAATGTAGAAATACATTTCCCATATTTCATCTAGCTACCAGTTTAATTTCATATTTAGTTTCTCTATTATGTTATATGGAGGACTACTTGTAAAACTAGCTGTTGTAGGAAATAACAGGTTTTACATTCTATCCTTATTCCTTTGATGCAAAGCGGGTGGGGTGTGCGGCTCTAATACAGAGGCCACTAATAATATGGTTATATTGTGACCCACAAAAGCTCTAGTAATCAGAGCACCCTTGGCTTTTAGGCCATGGTAAGAGACACCAGCCTGAAAATGGTTTTCTCAGTTAAAAACTAGCCATGTAGTTATGAATACTCTTGCAAGTGACAAGGTTGTGTGATAGTAATTAAATAAATGGAGAAAATGAGCTGGGAGTCTTGAGAAGGCAAGGCAATAAAGTAGCTAGAAGCTACAATGTGATGGTAGGTGGGGGAAATTGCTATTTTCACTTTCAGAATTGGTATGCATGTGGCTAAAGATTTGGGAAGGAGATCTCATAATACAGGCAAAAGATCTTATCCAGAGGATATTTACGGCTCATGAATTAAAGAATTGGAACACCCAATAATAGAAAATCAGTAGATGTAGGTCTTAAATTTGCTTCAGTGGATGCAAGATTAAAACTGATGCATCAAAAGATTTACGTATTTCGAATCTACTGGATACCCCAAATAATGAATTTGAAAGTATGGACATCAGATTTTATTGCTGATGTAAAAAATTGAGGGCTTATTGACTGATATGAATTGGTCTTGTGAATTATTGACATCTTTTTGGAAAAACATTTTAATGTACATAAGTAGATTTGTATGTTAAAGTTGTTAATGTTATATCAAATTATGTTCCAAAACTTTGGAATCTGACTATTTTTGAGGAGTTATGGTTATATTGGGCCTAGGATTTGCTAATAATTATTTTATTTAGTAATGAAAAAATGACTCCATATGTTCTTCTTTGGCATAAATTTTATGATATTTTGTAATGTTAGAGAACCATCTTTTTATTTAATGTAGAATTAGAAACTGGTTTGACATTTGATGAATATGTGGTATATATAATTGGTTTCCCTTTAGTTGTTGTTTTGGTGTTTTTAAAATTGGTTGCTGGTTCTGTATTTATTTTCTTTTTTTGTAGTTTTCTGTAAAACAGGCAAATCAACTAAAAATAAAAACAACATGTTTTAACAATGATCTAAATTGTATAAGTTCACTTTTTAAGAGCATGCTAAGAACTTATTATTCTCCTGAAACTGTAAATATACTTCATGCTGATTCATACATTTTACTTTTCTATTCTAAATCTATATCTAAATTTATATTTTATCAGTATCTTTTTCTAAAATGGCCACAATATTTATCCAATAATAAACAATAAGGCCCCACCATGTATAACAATGAACATTAAAGGGATTCCAAAATTATTATGTCTAATATCATTAACATGATATGAGTTTATGAATTTTTGTTATAATAGCCCTTTCTGCAGTGAGGGCTGATAGCATTCATAGTATTCATTAGCTGGGAATTCCTCTAATAGGTTTCTAGGAATTAGATTTACAGTTGCCAATCAAAACTTTCCTGCCATTGACAAGAAAACTCTCCTCATCCTGGATTTATATCCCAATCCAACTCAGATCTTATCTCACTTCACCTCACCTCACCTCACCTCTTTGTTAAAAGAAAACTTAACAAAACATATCAAGAGACATTTGATACAAATGTTACATTTAGAGCTGCAATCCTTAGAAATCTTTATAAAAGTAGAAATACCTTAGAAATGTAATTCTTAAAAAAGAATTCCTGAGACTTCACCCAAGATTCTGTTATCTTGTTAAAAACAATCTATAAAACCAAAGCTCTGGCTCTACCAATGCAGAATTTGTCAGTCATTTAATATATACATAACTTCCTGAATTCGATGATTACATACAAGATTTTTCAATTGTTTATTTTATTTTATTTTATTTTATTTTACATGGTGCCTTCGAGTCAGTCTTGACTCCTGGCGACTGCCTGGACAAGCCCTGCAGTTTTCTTGGCAAGGTTTTTTGGAAGTAGTTTGCCACTGCTTGTCTTTCCTAGGTCTGGGAGAGTGTGACTGGCCAAAGGTCACCCAGTTGGCTTAATTACTTTTTTAAAGGTAAGATCTGACTGAGAGGATACATGCATTTTATTTCATCTATATTTTCTTGTTTGTGCACTTCTTAACTTGCCTTTTTTTGAGCTTCTCTAACTTTTCCCATATTTAGTTCCAGATATAAATCAATTTATTTTATATCTTATGTATTTTACAACTCATTTAAAATGAAAACTTTAGGAAATATTTCATAAACCTTAGGATTTCCCCCCCCCCACCTTTTTAAAGAAAACAAAGCTTTGGGGGAAACACTCCTAGATTTATATGCTTTTTCCCCAGGCCTTCAAATTCCTGTTTTTAAGAAAACAGCGGAATATAATATACATTATTCAGAAGTGCTTCATTTAATTTCTGCTTAAAAATTGAATTTGTATTGCTATTATAAAATAAAAAATATCCACAATAAAGTACAGATTTATTTGTTCTTGATTCCATTTTAACATATGTATCAGCATTGTTTGCTATTATTAAATGATACAGAATTCGGTGTTTATCACAGAAAGTTTACTCAAGAGTGATTTCTCTTCTGCCTTTTACTCTCCTTTTAGAAAATCCTTTCAACTTTCTGATGGCCATTTTACAATCCACAACCAGCTTTTTCATGAGTAAATATTTAAACCATAACTCTGTTTTAAAAGGTCTACAGATGGAGAGTAGATGAAAACTAGCCCTGAAATTTATAGCTAGCTGGGTAATAATCAACTGCTTATCAACATTCTGTGATCCTCATTTATGTTCCAATCATATGATCATGGGATTTTAGCCCAGGAAGTCTGTGGACCCAACTTAGCATTCAAGAGCAAACACTAATTTGCCAAAACACATTATAAATATAGTGTAGCAGTATACACATTTTATTTGTGGAAATGTGAATAACTTGAACATTCTTACTAAAATTTAGAATTTTGTCTATATAATGATTGTGCTAATTTTATTTACAAGATACTAACGTTTCAAAAAACTGGAATAAATTAGTTAATTTGTGAGGCAATTCTTTTTATCTCTTAGTATTAAAGTATTATAAAAACAGCTTGGTATCAGACTTCAGCAATACACATAATTACCTACAGATGTAGGGAAATCTTCAAATAACATATTTCTACTTGAGAACAGCAATAGGCTCACGTTACTGAGCCCTGATTGTTATTATCCATGTGGGATCTTTCACTAAATGCTGCAGTTTGGAGAGCTCCTGTTTTACTCTAAAAATAAGCTATGTTATTCTCCACAATACTCCATTCTTCACTGAGTTGTTGGTGTGTCCCTTTTAATTTTATTAAACAATTAAATATTCTGTATTTCTGCATACATTTGTTTGAGTTTTTGTAAGCCTACTAATATACCTTAAGACTCTTCCTCACAGTTCATTTATAATGCTCTCACATTTTGTTGAGCAAAAAACTATTTGTTGTTTATTCGTTCAGTCGTTTCCGACTCTTCGTGACTTCATGGACCAGTCCACGCCAGAGCTTTCTGTCGGCCGTCACCATCCCCAGCTCCCCCATGGTTGAGTCCGTCACCTCCAGAATACCATCCATCCATCTTGCCCTTGGTCGGCCCCTCTTCCTTTGGCCTTCCACTTTCCCCAGCATCAGCATCTTCTCCAGGGTATCCTGTCTTCTCATTATGTGGCCAAAGTACTTCAGTTTTGCCTTTAATATCATTCCCTCAAGTGAGCAGTCTGGCTTTATTTCCTGGAGTATGGACTGGTTTGATCTTCTTGCAGTCCAAGGCACTCTCAGAATTTTCCTCCAACACCACAGTTCAAAAGCATCGATCTTCCTTCGCTCAGCCTTCCTTATGGTCCAGCTCTCGCAGCCATAGGTTACTACAGGGAATACCATTGCTTTAACTATGCGGACCTTTGTTGTCAGTGTGATGTCTCTGCTCTTAACTATTTTATCAAGATTTGCCATTGCTCTCCTCCCAAGAAGTAGACGTCTTCTGATTTCCTGGCTGCAGTCAGCGTCTGCAGTAATCTTTGTGCCTAGAAATACAAAGTCTGTCACTGCCTCCACTTTTTCTCCCTCTATTTGCCAGTCATCAATCAAGCTCGTTGCCATAATCTTGGTTTTTTTGAGGTTTAACTGCAACCCAGCTTTTGCACTTTCTTCTTTCACCTTCGTCATAAGGCTCCTCAACTCCTCCTCGCTTTCAGCCATCAAAGTGGTATCATCTGCATATCTGAGATTGTTAATGTTTCTTCCAGCGATTTTAACTCCAGCCTTGGATTCCTCAAGCCCAGCATGTCGCATGATGTGTTCTGCGTACAGGTTGAATAGGTAGGGTGAGAGTATACAACCCTGCCGTACTCCTTTCCCAATCTTAAACCAGTCCGTTGTTCCGTGCTCTGTTCTTACCGTTGCTACTTGGTCGTTATACAGATTCCTCAGGAGGCAGACAAGATGACTTGGTATCCCCATACCACCAAGAACTTGCCACAATCTGTTATGATCCACACAGTCAAAGGCTTTAGAATAGTCAATAAAACAAAAATAGATGTTTTTCTGAAACTCCCTGGCTTTCTCCATTATCCAGCGGATATTGGCAATTTGGTCTCTAGTTCCTCTGCCTTTTCTAAACTCAGCCTGTACATCTGGCAATTCTCACTCCATGAATTGCTGGAGTCTACCTTGCAAGATCTTGAGCATTACCTTACTGGCATGTGAAATAAGTGCCACTGTTCGATAGTTTGAACATTCTTTAGTGCTTCCCTTTTTTGGTATGGGGATATAAGTTGTTTTTTTCCAATCTGATGGCCATTCTTGTGTTTTCCAAATTTGCTGGCATATGGCATGCATCACCTTGACAGCATCATCTTGCAAGATTTTAAACAGTTCAGCTGGGATACCGTCGTCTCCTGCTGCCTTGTTATTAGCAATGCTTCTTAAGGCCCATTCAACCTCACTCTTCAGGATGTCTGGCTCTAACTCACTGACCACACCGTCAAAGCTATCTCCAATATTATTATCCTTCCTATACAGATCTTCCGTATATTCTTGCCACCTTTTCTTGATCTCTTCTGCTTCTGTTAGGTCCTTACCATCTTTGTTTTTGATCATACCCATTTTTGCCTGGAATTTACCTCCGATGTTTCTAATTTTCTGGAAGAGGTCTCTTGTCCTTCCTATTCTATTGTCTTCTTCCACTTCCGCACATTGCTTGTTTAAAAATAATTCCTTATCTCTTCTGGCTAACCTCTGGAATTTTGCATTGAATTGGGCATATCTCCCCCTATCACTGTTGCCTTTTGCTTTCCTTCTTTCTTGGGCTACTTCCAGTGTTTCAGCAGACAGCCATCTTGCCTTCTTGTTTTTCTTTTTCTTTGGGACGTTTTTTGTTGCCGCCTCCTGAACAATGTTGCGAACTTCTGTCCATAGTTCTTCTGGGACCCTATCTACTAAATCTAGTCCCTTAAATCTATTCTTCACCTCCACTGCATATTCCTTAGGAATATTAGTGAGCTCATATCTAACTGATCTGTGGGTCTTCCCTATTCTCTTTAGTCTGATTCTAAATTTTGCAATAAGAAGTTCGTGATCTGAACTACAGTCAGCTCCAGGTCTTGTTTTTACCGACTGTATAGATGTCCGCCACCTTTGGCTGCAAAGGATGTAGTCAATCTGATTTCAGTGTCGACCATCTGGTGAAGTCCATGTATAAAGTCGTCTTTTAGGTTGTTGGAAGAGAGTGTTTGTTATGCACAGTGAGTTGTCTTGGCAAAATTCTATCAGCCTATGTCCTGCTTCATTTTGTTCTCCCAGACCATGCTTGCCTGTAATTCCAGGTGTCGTCTGACTACCCACCTTAGCATTCCAGTCTCCTGTAATGAAAATAACATCTCTTTTTGGTGTATTATCTAGTAGGTGCTGCAGATCCTCATAGAACTGATCTACTTCTGCTTCTTCAGCATCTGTGGTTGGGGCGTATATTTGGATCACTGTGATGTTAAATGATTTACCCTGAATTCGAATTGAGATCATTCTATCGTTTTTTGGATTGTATCCAAGCACTGCTTTAGCCACTTTATTATTAATTATGAAGGCTACTCCATTTCTTCTGTGGTCCTCTTGTCCACAGTAGTAGATCTGGTGGTCATCTGATGTGAAGTGGCCCATCCCAGTCCATTTCAGTTCACTGACACCTAAAATGTCTATATTTAATCTTGACATCTCACCAATAACCACATCCAATTTGCCCTGGCTCATAGATCTTACATTCCAGGTTCCTATGGTGTGTTGATCTTTAGAACATCGGATTCGCCGTTCACCACCAGCACCGTCGGCCGCTAGCCGTCCTTTCGGCTTTGAGCTAGCTGCGTCATCACATCTGGGGCTATTTGAACGTATCCTCTGTTCCTCCCCAGTAGCATTTTGACCATCTTCCGACCTGGGAGTCCCATCTTCCAATGGTATACCGACATATCTTTGGTTGTACTGATCCATTTAGTTTTCATGGCAAGAATACTGGGGTGGGTTGCCATTACCTTCCCCAGGGATCGTATTTAGTCTGACCTCTCTGCCACGACCTTCCCGTCTTGGGTGTCCCTTCACGGTTTAGCTCATGGTGTCATTGAGGTGCTCAAGCTCCAGCACCACAACAAGGTAACGATCTCCTTTGCTGGAGGCAAAAAACTATACTGGCATAAAATTTTCTACCCTGATTACCAATCCCTATCCTGTTACAGCACAATGCGGTCAAATGATGTTGGTCTTATTTGCTATGTGCAGGGTGTTTTAAGTAAAGAGACTGGTAGATTCCACCAGTTTTGCTTCCTTCATTTCCCATAAATGTCACCCCTTGCATGCACTTCCTGTACCAATCATCTATAAGTCAGGCTACTTTTAAACAGTACTACACCTACGTTTAAAAATAGTTTGACTTAACAGTTGATGAGAGGAAGACTTCTGCCATACCATGCAAACACCTCGACTATTATAGGAGACAGGTCCACGGGGGAGGGGGGGATGCATGGTGCAATAGAGAGCTCCCCCAACACACCGGAAAACCCTCAATGTGCCTGTCAACTGTTCCAAATAATGCATGCATGGGAGGTCACACGATGCATCAGCAATGCCCTCAGTTGACTGTAACAGCTGAACAGTTCATGAGAGGGTCATGTGGAGCTGTAGGAGGGAACTTTCCCACTGCACTGCATAACCCCTGTACCCGTCACCTGTCAAGATGCACAGACAGGTAAAGACAGCTCCTTCCAGCTTTACTGGGTAACCCACCAGGCCTGTCAGTTGTTACGTCAGGCTATTTTAAAACACTGGTTTAGCATTATTTTGAAAGAGCAGCAAACCTGTGTTTAAAAGTAGCAAATAACAGGTGGCAGATAGCAGGGTTCTTTCTCACAATGCACGACACAACCATCCCACGTGCCTCTCCCATGTTGCTCACACTGCTGCTTCTTTCAAAGCCAGGGATTGGCTCGGAGACATGGGGCGTGCAGGGGGAAAGATCCAGATGCTTCTGCAGCCCAGACCAAAATGGTCCTGGAGGAGACTGCCCAGGGACCGCAGAGGAGCGGCATGTCCACAATGGCCTGAAGCGGCCAGAGCTATCAGACTGTATCCACAGCAAAAAATGTGTCAAGATAAGAGGGAAAACACTACTTCAAAACGGAAACAGTTAAGACAACTTAAGCCAGTCTCACATATGAGCCGGGGATCAAATGAAAGCAATTGTCACGAGGATGAAAGGGAAAAAAAGGTTGTTGGAGAACATTTATGCTGCAATTAGATATAAGTAAGAAGGAAAAAAAAGTTTCAACCTGAGTTATACATGAAAGTTCTTCAGAAATTACACCCACTGTAGCTCTCCAGAGAATAACTATGGGCACACAGGTAGTCTTTGAGTTACGACAGCAATTGGGACCGGCATTGCCGTCATTAAGTGATGTGGTCGTAAAGTGCGGTATCATGTGATCACATCACTTAGTTACAGCAATCCAGGCCGTCCCAGTTGTTGCAGTAACCCCAAGATGAGTGGGACATTAAGCAGGAAGCAGAGGGACTCCTAGGTAAGGAGCGCGGGGGCGACAAGGGGGTTGGGGGAGGACCTGGGAGGCTCGGCGCAGGTCACACATGAGTTGGGGGAGTGGGGTGCCGTTGTTCGGTGTGAGTGGTTCGAGCTCAGGAATGCCGGGGAAGGAGGGTGTGGGGTGCATGTGAGTGCAGGAAGGGTGGGGAAAGAAGGCGCAGGATGCATTCGAGTGAAGGGAGGCCTTGGAAGGAGGGTGCTGGTGGGTGCGCGCGAGCGAGCGAAGAGGGGAAGGAAGGCAGGGGGCATATGAAAGTTCTGGGGACCTCTGGATAGGTGTAGTCTGGAGGAAAAATGGTTTTAGACAGTAGGTTTTCTGCACACATATCAACTATAAATAAATGAAAGGGTTATAGCATACAGTATGATCAGACATTCTTTTTCTTATACTGTATTTCGTTTCAGGGATGTTTTTCAGGACAAGGTCCTTGTGTATCAAAATACTTTAGCTGTTCCTTAACAAAAACTACAACACTCTATATTAATGTTCTAATATTTTAAAATCATAAGCACTTACAGTGTGGTTCATAAGGAGGAGGTGGGTCACCACAAGGAACACATTCCATATCCTGAAAGCCCCCAAGCTTTGTCTTTCTATAAAATCTGGAAGACAGGAGAAAAAGTTCACATTTCTCATATATGAAAAATGCAGCATAATACAGGATTATGCTAATAAAGAGCAATAAAATGATCCTGAAATAATAGGGGATCAAATAAGGTGAGATTAAGCAAGAGGTTCCGGTAGTGACAATCTTCTGGTAGGCTAGGACACCACTTTAGCGCTTTATTGGACAGAAAAGCAAGTGCAGCAGTGAGCAGAGCAATGATGGAAAATGGGCATAAGCGTGGATTTTTCTTTTTTCTGAAGTTTTATGGAGATCGTTTTTAAAAAATGGTGAACAGCATTGAGTCAGTATCATACAGAGCTAACTAAAAATGGTGGGAAACGGTGTGCCAATTTTTGGCAATCGTAACACTGAAATTCAGTAGTGCAGCCCAGTGTACTCTGGGGAAAACATATATGGGGTTTCTGGGCTTTGGCCTGAAATCTGGAGGTGGATTTCGTGAAATTATTTTGTTTTGTCATCAGTTGTTTTAGCATAGCTTGTTGTTAATCATTGCCACTTACCTTACCTTCATGTGTTCAGTTGGAGATCTGAAGGGGAACAGCACTCACATTTGCTTAAATGCTAGTATAGTTCTCCCTGTGATCTGCAAACCTAATTTATCAGACTCTTGGATCGTGTTGAGACGTATAGTCATACTTGTTGTTGTTTATTCGTTCAGTCGCTTCCGACTCTTCGTGACTTCATGGACCAGCCCACGCCAGAGCTTCCTGTCGGCCGTCACCATCCCCAGCTCCCCCATGGTTGAGTCTGTCACCTCCAGAATATCATCCATCCATTTTGCCCTTGGCCGGCCCCTCTTCCTTTTGCCTTCCACTTTCCCTAGCATCAGCTTCTTCTCCAGGGCATCCTGTCTTCTCATTATGTGGCCAAAGTACTTCAGTTTTGCCTTTAATATCATTCCCTCAAGTGAGCAGTCTGGCTTTATTTCCTGGAGCATGGACTGGTTTGATCTTCTTGCGGTCCAAGGCACTCAGAATTTTCCTCCAGCACCAGAGTTCAAAAGCATCTATCTTCCTTCGCTCAGCCTTCCTTATGGTCCAGCTCTCACAGCCATAGGTTACTACAGGGAATACCATTGCTTTAATTATGCGGACCTTTGTTGTCAGTGTGATGTCTCTGCTCTTAACTATTTTATCAAGATTTGCCATTGCTCTCCTCCCAAGAAGTAGACGTCTTCTGATTTCCTGGCTGCAGTCAGCATCTGCAGTAATCTTTGCGCCTAGAAATACAAAGTCTGTCACTGCCTCCACTTTTTCTCCCTCTATTTGCCAGTTATCAATCAAGCTGGTTGCCATGATCTTGGTTTTTTTGAGGTTTAACTGCAACCCAGCTTTTGCACTTTCTTCTTTCACCTTAGTCATAAGGCTCCTCAACTCCTCCTCACTTTCAGCCATCAAAGTGGTATCATCTGCATATCTAAGACTGTTAATGTTTCTTCCAGCGATTTTAACTCCAGCCTTGGATTCATCAAGCCCAGCATGTCGCATGATGTGTTCTGCGTACAGGTTGAATAGGTAGGATGAGAGTATACAGCCCTGCCGTACTCCTTTCCCAATCTTAAACCAGTCCGTAGTTCCGTGGTCTGTTCTTACCGTTGCTACTTGGTCGTTATACAGATTCCTCAGGAGGCAGACAAGATGACTTGGTATCCCCATACCACCAAGAACTTGCCACAATTTGTTATGATCCACACAGTCAAAGGCTTTAGAATAGTCAATAAAACAAAAATAGATGTTTTTCTGAAACTCCCTGGCTTTCTCCATTATCCAGCGGATATTGGCAATTTGGTCTCTAGTTCCTCTGCCTTTTCTAAACTCAGCCTGTACATCTGGCAATTCTCACTCCATGAATTGCTGGAGTCTACCTTGCAAGATCTTGAGCATTACCTTACTGGCATGTGAAATAAGTGCCACTGTTCGATAGTTTGAACATTCTTTAGTGCTTCCCTTTTTTGGTATGGGGATATAAGTTGTTTTTTTCCAATCTGATGGCCATTCTTGTGTTTTCCAAATTTGCTGGCATATGGCATGCATCACCTTGACAGCATCATCTTGCAAGATTTTAAACAGTTCAGCTGGGATACCGTCGTCTCCTGCTGCCTTGTTATTAGCAATGCTTCTTAAGGCCCATTCAACCTCACTCTTCAGGATGTCTGGCTCTAACTCACTGACCACACTGTCAAAGCTATCTCCAATATTATTATCCTTCCTATATTTCCGTATATTCTTGCCACCTTTTCTTGATCTCTTCTGCTTCTGTTAGGTCCTTACCATCTTTGTTTTTGATCATACCCATTTTTGCCTGGAATTTACCTCCGATGTTTCTAATTTTCTGGAAGAGGTCTCTTGTCCTTCCTATTCTATTGTCTTTTTCCACTTCTGCGCATTGCTTGTTTAAAAATAATTCCTTATCTCTTCTGGCTAACCTCTGGAATTTTGCATTTAATTGGGCATATCTCCCCCTGTCACTGTTGCCTTTTGCTTTCCTTCTTTCTTGGGCTACTTCCAGTGTCTCAGCAGACAGCCATCTTGCCTTCTTGGTTTTCTTTTTCTTTGGGACATTTTTTGTTGCCGCCTCCTGAACAATGTTGCGAACTTCTGTCCATAGTTCTTCCGGGACCCTATCTACTAAATCTAGTCCCTTAAATCTATTCTTCACCTCCACTGCATATTCCTTAGGAATATTAGTGAGCTCATATCTAACTGATCTGTGGGTCTTCCCTATTCTCTTTAGTCTGATTCTAAATTTTGCAATAAGAAGTTCGTGATCTGAACTACAGTCAGCTCCAGGTCTTGTTTTTACCGACTGTATAGATGTCCGCCACCTTTGGCTGCAAAGGATGTAGTCAATCTGATTTCGGTGTCGACCATCTGGTGAAGTCCATGTACTGTATAAAGTCGTCTTTTAGGTTGTTGGAAGAGAGTGTTTGTTATGCACAGTGAGTTGTCTTGGCAAAATTCTATCAGCCTATGTCCTGCTTCATTTTGTTCTCCCAGACCATGCTTGCCTGTAATTCCAGGTGTCCTCTGACTACCCACCTTAGCATTCCAGTCTCCTGTAATGAAAATAACATCTCTTTTTGGTGTATTATCCAGTAGGTGCTGCAGATCCTCATAGAACAGATCTGCTTCTTCAGCATCTGTGGTTGGGGCGTATATTTGGATCACTGTGATGTTAAATGGCTTACCCTGAATTCGAATTGAGATCATTCTATCGTTTTTTGGATTGTATCCAAGCACTGCTTTAGCCACTTTATTATTAATTATGAAGGCTACTCCATTTCTTCTGTGGTCCTCTTGTCCACAGTAGTAGATCTGGTGGTCATCTGATGTGAAGTGGCCCATTCCAGTCCATTTCAGTTCACTGACACCTAAAATATCTATATTTAATCTTGACATCTCACCAATAACCACATCCAATTTGCCCTGGCTCATAGATCTTACATTCCAGGTTCCTATGGTGTGTTGATCTTTAGAACATCGGATTCGTCGTTCACCACCAGCACCGTCGGCTGCTAGCCGTCCTTTCGGCTTTGAGCTAGCTGCGTCATCACATCTGGGGCTAGTTGAACATATTCTCTGTTCCTCCCCAGTAGCATTTTGACCATCTTCCGACCTGGGAGTCCCATCTTCCGATGGTATACCGACATATCTTTGGTTGTACTTATCCATTTAGTTTTCACGGCAAGAATACTGGGGTGGGTTGCCATTACCTTCCCCAGGGATCGTATTTAGTCTGACCTCTCTGCCACGACCTTCCCGTCTTGGGTGTCCCTTCACGGTTTAGCTCATGGTTTCATTGAGGTGCTCAAGCTCCAGCACCACGACAAGGTAACGATCTCCTTTGCTGGAGATAGTCATACTGAAACCCCATAAATTAACCTTTTCTTCAGATCTCCAACTGATCACTGGTCGGTCAGGGAGCGGGGAGGGCTGTGCAAGCAAGTCTTCTCTGCCTACTTTGAAGGCCTCCACTATCTCTTCTTCACACATGACTGAACAACATGCACCGCATAATGGAATTCTGAGTGAAAGACAGTTTTGCTATTGTGAGATGACTTTTCACCAGAACACCCTAAGAGCAACACTACAGTATATAACCATCATTTGGAGGATGTTGTAGGAGGAGAATCTCAATTTAGCAGACCCTGATGCAATGGATCTAATATCCAGTCGGCCAGTTTTACACATCAATTAACATCAGTTGTGTAATGAAAATTGTGTAATGATGTAATTTGCATCATTTCTATAATGAAAATAAATGCATTTACTATTAATATTATAAATATTTATGATATTTTTAAAAGACATTTGGGAAGAACAGAGATTTCATCCTCTCAATTAGACCATTAAAACAAGTTTTCATTGCAGTGTACAAAGGCAACTTAACAACTTAAAGGGGCAGAGCCTGCCAAAACTAAGAATATAAATTATTTACAGTTCTTCTTTACAATTCTTCATAATTCCTTCTGTAACTTACCCAGGTAAGCAGTCTCCACAAACAGCATTGCTAATAGCAGAACAATTGCTTTTCTGAAATCGATTTACTAAAGCACAGTCCAAGCATTGTTTGCATTTTTGAAAGCCCCAGTCTTCTTTGAATCTGTTTGGCCTGCATGTCATGCACTGGGCATCCTCCCCATATCCAAAACCGCATTCCTGTAGGGATTAACAAGCACTACTGAGACACTTAGAGACATGAATAATGGGAAGCAACGAAGATGAAACGAGGCCTCAGTGTATTATTTCTGAAAATAAAAACTTTCTAGAGATAAAAGTAATCTTTTCAGCAGGTCCTAATGGGTTGTCCATTGCTAATAATCTCCTTTACTTTTATAAGCAATACTTATTTATCCACTTTATCTGAGAAACTTCTAGTGGTTGAATGAAAAAGGACTCAGCAGATCCCCACTGCTACATTATTATAAGCTTTTTACTGATAATATCAATTTTTAAAGTATGCCAACCATGTCAAAATTTAGAAGCTAGCATCTGAAGTTGTTCAAGCAGTTATATAAAAACCAGAAAAATAATTTTAATATAAACTTGCTTAACTAAGCTAAAAGTATATATGACCAACAAAATGCTTAGAATGTTTATTTTAGAATTTCTATAATTAACAGGAAAAACTATAGAACTAAATAAAATGTTAAAAATATAGTGCAAAATACCTAATTTAAGTGTTTAGCATTCTGTAACATATACATCCATAGAGGTACACATAAAAATACATGAAACTGTGCATAAGCAAACAATTTAAATATAGTATCAGAATATAAAAAGCAACATAAAATTATATTTAATTTAATATAATGATAGTAAAAAAAGTTTGGGAAAACTTTAAAAAAATTATTAAGATAACCCCGCAGTTCCTCTAAAAACTGCCCCCTAATTGGAGTTGTTTGTAAGAGGGGAATAGAAATGTGCACAATAAATAAATAAAAATAAATAGAATCTACCGCTAGGCAGTTATCACGCTTTTGCACAGTACTTTGTCATTAAAGTCACTCAGATTTCTAAAACTCTTGACTCTTCATGGGCAGAGTCCTTAATAATGACAGGGGCATTCTCTGGCCATGTTAACTTGGATTCTTCTTGGCCTGTGGATTCTGAGGAAACAAATAGAGTGGTTGCTAGTATGTTCCCTGACAGAAGATCTGTGACCTTTCTAGTACCTTGGGGGTGGGGTGGGGGAGTAGTCAGCTGGATCTGAGGATTAATGCCTCACTTCAGAAAGGTTTTTTCTTGCATTCTTGAAGGAGGCTGAAGTTCCCCTTCCTTAAGAAACCCTCCATGAATCCAGCTGTATTGGACCATTATAATCCCATATCCATCTTTTCTTTCTAGGTAGGAAGGCAACCACTGAGCAACCTAGAGGAAATGGATAATTGGAATGCATTTCACTCAGTGTTCAAGCCTAGGCATGGAAAAGAAATTGCACTGGTCACCTTGGTAATGACTTTTGTCAGGACTTAGATGGAAGGAGAACACTGCCTTTGATACCATTAACTATGATATTCTTCTGGACTACTTGCAATGGTTGGTGACATCCACAAATAAAACCAGCTGAAACCTAAAGAATTTGGAGAGAAGGCAATTTCTCCCCTTTTTTACTGCTCTGAAATTTACTAGTTCTGACTGAATGTTACCTTTTAAGAATGTGTAACTCTGTATTACTGTCTGCTACTTTTTCCACAATCCACAAGGTTAGAGAAATCAATCGTTTCTACCAAGAATTCTCTATGTATGCTGACTACTGCTGAAAACATGTTTCTGAAAAAAAAGCCCTCAGTGGCATTCAAATGTAGGTATGACACTTATTAATGCTAATAAATAATTATCTTAACAAAAAGAAAATTTACTGATATTTTAAAGTAATTCTATTCCATTTTGTATTTTCGTATTTTTATGTCAACCAGAATCTAGTAAAAAAATACAAAACCACATTTTTAAAAATATTTTTCTTCCAAATATCAAACTGCTCATAAATTACAACTACTCGTCCCATCAGGATCGGCAGCAGATGCATGCATCGGGTCCTGTCTATTAAGGAGTGTCATCTGACAGGACCCAGGAATAGAGCCTTTTCTGCCACGGTGCCCACTCAGAACCAACCTTGCCGGCCTTTAGGAAAGTCCTGAAGACGTGGCTCTGCCACCATGCTTGGGGCTCCGGCAGCGGTGGGGAGCTTTTACAATGGCTTTGTTGAGCTTAATACAAGGATGGACTTTGGCCACTGACCATGGTTATTTTTGTTTTAAACTGGTTATTGATGTTTTGTATGTTTGTATATTGATTTTTAACTTGTTTTTTATTGGATTGTTATTTTAACTGTTCTGAACTGCCCAGGGTCACTTAGGTGAGATGGGCAGCCATACAAATCAAATGAATGAATGAATGAACGAACAAATGAATAAATAAATAAATGTTTAACCCTTAAACTATGAAAAGACTTCTCTAGTAAACAACACTGCAACTTCCAAAAGAGTTAACTTAACAAGTGGTCTTTCAGCACTATATGTAGTGGGGAAGTATATTTAGTATATCATATTTGAAAAATCAAGAGAATAATTTTCAGAATTTTATATGAACATACCTTAGATAATTCCATTCCAGGGCCACACTGTTCACACAATATACAGTTGCCATCATGATCTCTGAACTCCTGCTCTCTACAGTCTCCAGTTTCACAAATTATAGCATTTAACTACAAACAAGAGTGAAGCAGTTAAGATTATGCTTTTTAAGAAATGAGTCTTTTAACAATATAGCCCTATAAATACTCAGAATTTTCTCCCAAGAAATATATGGCAACAGAAATGTACTTGGAATTGCTACATCAAAATTTAGGAACATGTATAACTGAAATATTTTTTTAAAAAAAATCATAAAAATAAGTAGATTTATGCTGTACCCAAGAACGAGTGTAGTATAGTAGTTAAGGTACTGGATTAGAATAGGGGAGACACAGGTTAAAGTCATCACTCAACCACAGGGAAGTCTTAGTGTATATGGGTTAATTATGTTATCTCAATGCAACCTATCTCACAGGGTTATTATGGAGATGAAATTATGCCATTTTAACTACTAGAGGAAGTGGGCCGCGGGGCTCCCTCCTGCAAACCCTGCCCCTGGTGCGTGCGATTGGCTCCCACCTGCAAACCCCGCCCCCGGTGCGCACGATTGGCTCCCGCCTGCAAACCCCGCCCCCCAGTGTGCGCGATTGGCTCCCACCTGCAAACCCCGTCCCCCAGTCCGTGGAAAATTTTTCTTCCATGACCGGTCCCTGCTGCCAGAAAGGTTGGCGACCGTTGCTGTAAGCCATTCATAGTGTGCTTTGTAAAGCACTCATCCGAATCTACTACTCAAAATATCAAGGCAGTTGCAATTTTCAAAGGTTCACCATAGCCATTTCAAGGCCTTTTCCAGGTTTTTTGAAAATTTGTGGCAATGCGGAGAAGATAGTTCCACTGGCATGTATACACATGGAAAAGATTGGAAAAGGCCTTGAAGCAGCAACACTGAGGCTTCAAAAGATGCAACAGCAGGTTCACTTATGTGGCACCCCTCCAAACGATTTGTACAGATTGCTTTGTATTTGCAATCTCTAGGCAACATTGAAATCACCCATGTTTTTTATTATTATTATTATTATTATTATTATTATTATTATTATTATTGGATATATTAACTTAGCTATCTCTAGGTTAATGTCATCTTGTGTTAATCAACTAACTTGATGTTGATCAGATCAATTTAATATAGTATCTAATGACATCTGTCAGTAATC
Source organism: Charina bottae (assembly GCA_023362775.1). Lineage (NCBI taxonomy): Eukaryota > Metazoa > Chordata > Lepidosauria > Squamata > Charinaidae > Charina > Charina bottae. Next base: position 109,451,115 of record JALMGJ010000004.1, read on the forward strand.
AGGCAATTGCCACATATTTATTAAGGAACACTAAGATGATATTATTGTAACTCAACATTTATAAAGGAGTAATTCTCCTGCTGCAGTGTGACCTAATGACACAAACTTCATAGTGTTTCACATACTCGCTTTGAGTCACAAAACAACTATCCAGTTATTTAGTTATTCTGAATGCAAGAACTTTTACTAGTACAACATACAATGCACAGTAAGAAAAATGTTTGTCTACTTACAACATATATCAAAAGTATCAGCAATCTGAGAATGAAATACTGCCACTCAAACCTTTGTGTATGCATTTTTTCCTTTAAGAAAGAAATAGATCTGTAAACAAGAAAAAAAAAAATCACGAGGATGTAAGATGCACATTATGCTTATGCTACATAATAAGATAATAGGCAGTAATAAAGTTATGCTTGGATTTTACATCATGTCCTTTCTCAGTCTAGGTCTGTACAAAGATTATAGGAAAAAGTACAAAACTGTGACACTTCATTTACAATCCAGACACAGATTTACCATTTTCTTCTAGATGCGAAAAAGTATTCAAGCATTGGTACATCATTGAACTACAGGAAAGAATGCTATAACCCACAGAAACTGTAACAAAAGGGGTTCAATCTATATTTACTGTTAGCCAAGAAGAATAACAATTTGTTTTTGACAAGGGTCAAATCATAGCTAAATCTAAAAAAAAAACCTTACACAATCTTGATTTTTTCCCAAATTGGAAAGGAACCAAGTTGTAATATGAAATTCTTTATTGAACATAAACCATGACAAACAGATGGACAATCTACCTGAGTCAGAAGCAACATGGGAGTTGATATACTACTTTGATTTGGAAAAAATAACTTGCATTTGATTAGTTATTGGAAAGTAGGACTAGTTATTTTAAAATCATTATGCATATCCTTCAAAATACATGCTTCAAAACACAGAGCACATCAAAAGCCCATCTTTTTGAACTGTCAAAACACACAGCATTCTCCACATGTATATGCATGTATTATTATTATTATTATTATTATTATTATTATTATTATTATTTATTCATTTAAATTTATTGGCCACCAAACTTCTGTGGACTCTGGGTGGCGTACAAAACTAGAGAAAACATAAAAACAGCTAAAAACATTAAATCAAACAGACAGCCCAGACTAAAATAATCTAATAAATAGCAAAATCAAGGAAACAAAACAAAACAAAACAAAACAAAACAAAACAAAACAAAACAAAACAAAACAAAACAAAACAAAACAAAACAAAACAAAACAAAACAAAACAAAACAAAACAAAACAAAACAAAACAAAACAAAATCAGGGGCCATTGAACAAATAATAAACATCAACCCCAGGCCTGGGACCAAAGCCAGGTTTTCAAAGCTTTCTGGAACCCTAAGAAAGAGGGCGCTGTCCTTATCTCGGGGGGGGGGGGATGCTGTTCCAGAGGGTGGGGGCCGCAATAGAGAAGGCATGCTTCTTAGGTCCCACAAGATGGCAGTGTTTAATGGAGGGGACTGGGAGTGCACCCATTCTGCTGGAACGTACTGGGCAGGCAGAAACATTTGGAGACAAGCGGTCTCTCAGATATCTCTCAGCTCTACGCCATACAGGCCTCTATATGTAATAACCAGCACCTTGAATTGCACTCAGAAGCTGACTGGCAGCCAACGCAGCTTGCGTAGCAGTGGTGACACATGGGCACACTGAGAGGCGCCCATTACTGCTCGTGCCGCTGCATTTTGAACCAGCTGTAGCTTCCGGGTGGTCTTCAAGGGCAGCCCCATGTAGAGCACATTGCCATAATCCAATCGTGAGGTGACCAGGGCATGAGTGATTGTATGAAGGGCCTCCCGATCAAGGAAAGGCACAACTGGAGCACAAGATGTAAAGCTGCTTCACATCTGGATAACTGGGTGGAGCTTCTGAAGCAGGCATGTGAACTTGGAAAAAGATCAGCTGCTTTAACAATTCAAAAAGAAGTGCTTAGTGTGTGCTCCCACATGTTCTGAAGCACCTCTTTTGAAGAATCTCACAGCCCTGTTGGGAATTGTATCTGTAATATGAAGTAAGAATCTGAGCTGAAATTTCAGTGAGAAACTTCTCATGACCACAGTTAGAATGCTATCTAAGCATTTAATAGTAGACGTACAGTATAAAGAGGACAGAACCATAGTTTTTTTAATAATTGACCAAAACGTCAGTGTGGTTGTTTAAAATCTATTAACTACAACAACATTTACAAAATAATTTGTATACTTTGCAAACCAGCATCATATTGCATTTTCCTAATTTGGCTTCAACTACAATTGGCCCAGAATAACTTCCATCACTTTATGAAGATATAAACAAAGACATTCAATCTTTTGACTTCCTAAATCAAAGAACTTTAAAGTGTGATTAAACATAAGGTTCCCAACAATTATGGGAATTTCAAGTAAACTTATTGATACACCTTCTCTTTCTGATAAAGGTCCTGTAGGAGAATATTTGAGTTAGTTTAAACCAGAGACCAACACACCTTCACTTAAGCTACTAATCGGTACCAGAGGCAAAGACAAGTCTAGAGAGGGAGGGGTTATAACCCTTTTTTATATAGGTATGCAAACTGCAATATTGTATATACTTAATGTGCTTTTAACTATTTTATTGGGTTACAGCATATGTATGTGATAATAAGGTTAGATATGTGAGGTAATGAGTTCAAATACAATGACACCTTTGAATTGAAACGAAGGGCTAAAGACATTATATCTGAAGCCATTACATTCTTCTAGCCCAGGGCTTTCCAAACTTTTCCCGTGGCGACACACCAACGGCGGCACGTGAGAAAACCCGGAAGCGCCGCCGCTGTGCTTCTGGGTTTTTGCACGCCGCCGCCACTGCGGCGCTTTTGGATTTTCGCACGCCGCAGCAGTGGCGGCAGCGGTGTCCTAGTGTGCCATGTGAAACCCCGGAAATGCTGATGGCCTGCCGCCACCGCAGTGCGTGCGTCCACGCGCGGCGGCACGCCATCAACGCTTCCAGGTTTTGACACGACACACCTGGGCCTTGCAGGCGACACAGTATTGTGTTGCGACACACAGTTTGGAAAGCTATGTTCTAGCCTCTATCTAAAGCCAGCCATTAGTTCCCAGCAATATTTGTGATTTCCTTGCTGCCCCGTTAGCATTCCTGCAGTTAACACTTTCACTATCTTGTTACCGCATGCAACATTCTTTGCATCTGAGTGTTCCTAGCACCTAATTGAATATATCTGAGCCGATTAGTTGTTTTTCTGGAAGATGTACTTAGGCTATGGGTTTTTGCTTGACCCCCAAAAGTCTACTTCACTCTCCATAAAGAATCAGTTTTGGACTCTTTGTAACTACAGTTATAATCTGAGATCACTGTGATATTAATCCTATTTAGTCCATCCTTTTCTGTGCAAAAAGACTTAACTCTCTGGACATCTCCAAAAGTAGAAGACAATTATATTATCATGTGCTGTAAGTAAGAAGCCTACTTAGTGTCAGGCATTAGTTTAGTTAAATGAAAGGATTTTGGGGTAATCTGAGAACTCAAAAAACATCCCAAAAGACGATAATGGTAAACCACTACTATAATGTTCCTAATAAAGTTACATGGATTCAGTCACTCAATTCAACCCAAAGGTATCTTTAATTTCAAATTATGCTTTAAAATTTGGGAAAATTATTTTTTTAAACAACAACAGCAATGATATATATAATAGCTAAATCAAGGCTCAAATCTGCAAAATCTATAATGTTTTCACCATATTCTCTCTCTGCTTCCTCGATAATTAGCTATTCACTTATTACCTTCTTAGACAAGGACTTAATGGCTTTGAAATAAATAAAAAAAATGCATGTGGTATTAAATAGCCTTCCATTTAAATTCTACATTAAACATATGGCAATGGGATTTACAGTATTTCAGACTATGTTAATCCTAATCCCCTATTGCATTATTAATATTACTGGTCATGAGGCAGTTAGGATATTGTAATGCAAAGTAAAGTGTATCACAACTGTATGTGTATTCCTTTCCCCCTGTTTTTTATTTTGAATACACTTTTTAAAACCTTATAACACAATGGTCAGTTTTATACTATGTGAGTATTTTATAGCATAAAGTATATCTGCATTTCATTACTCTAAAGAAAAAAAAATCTAAGCTACCAACAAGAAAACTTAAAATGTAATTTAATAAACTATAAAAATCAGTTTAGATACTGTATAGAGATATTTCTCTCTCATGTCAATGCAGGATTGCCTATAATTGCCTAATGCTTTCAGAAAGAGGGCTTTGACAGATCTCAATAAGGAAAGCAGTCAACATCAAGGAAGCAAAACATGCTTCAGAAATATTATGATGGGTATAATATATCATGGGTATAAAATAATCTGTCAATTATAAATTTATTTATTTATTTATCCGTTTCCCCCAGTCTAGTGTCCTTCTATAGCAGTCAAAATTTCCAGCCAGAATTCTTGGAAATTGCAACTCACCATATCTGAACTGTTAGGGAAGGCTGACCTGTATGATCAGTTCAGGTCAACAGACTAACAATATTTTAAAGAAATCACCAGGAAAATTAAATAGATAACATGGTATATACATTCTAATACACATTTTCTAACTGGCAGAAATATAAACAGACAAACTTATCTAAACTAAGTGCTACCTAGACCTCCCCTCTCAGCCTCCATCATATAAGAGGTTTCTGTCAATTGTTTCCTCTGGGTTTGCCCTTAGTGACCACTGTAGGTTTTTACCCTTTGTTAATATTTTTAAAAATTGCTTTTAACATGTTGTTAGCTTCCCAGAGTCACATTCATGAGTTGGTCAGTCATATAAATAAATTTAATAAATAAATTTGAGAATCACAATACAGGCGGCAATAGAAAGAAAAAAACAGTGGCTGGGTTCACATCACACTAAATCATGGTTTACTAACAATATTGGCTCAGTTCATACTGATTCATACTAAGCCAAAACCAAGTCAACCACATTTTTATTTAGCATGATGTGTGAATCCTGCTTCATAGGTTCACTTGCATTTTAACTTGCATTATCTGTTTTAAAATAGTCAGTCAATTGCTAAGAAAAGGATATAATTATGATAAATAAAAATGCACCATTATATCCAATTACCCTTGATTATTTATTTATTTATTTATTATTTAAATTTATCTCCGCCCATCTCCCCGAATAGGGGACTCTGGGCGGTTTACAACATATCAACAGTTAAAATCTATACATATAAAATTACAATATAACAATAAATAGATAAAAATAGATAAAAATCCAACTGCCAAACCCACTTCGAGGAATTCAGTACATTTAAACCCATACCTGTCTTCAATATTAAACATTTCACATGAGATGATTCTAGTATTAGTGCAATACAACTTCTCGATTGCTATCGGTAAGCAGCCTCATTTTTACAGGAATAATTATTCAACCTTCTGACTTGCAATTCATCAAAAGGCTCTGAGCAGAAGTTTACAACTGCTGGAACTGCTGTGAACATCTGGATATTATATTTCAAAGGATATGTAGAGCTTCAACAGTTGCAATTTCTCTGCACTACTTCACAGTAGATAGACTTGAACTTTTTCAAAGATCAGACAAATTTCATATGCATTCTCCAATTCACAAAAATACCCCAAAGATAGCTCAGCTAATATATGTAGAAACAGATGTACCAAGCTATTGACTTCTGAACCAGATTATGCACTAATAACACAATACTTTTCACACAGAAAATTAGATTAAAAATTAAAGAGTTGGAACATATAAATAACTGACTTGCCTGGAAGCAAGTCTTGAAAGAAACAAAACTATGCCAACTGTATGTTTCCTGTTTCTGTCTCCAGTTCAAACATTTCTGTCTTATAAACGGACATTACTGCACTTAATAATAGGCTGTTATTGGGCAAATTCATTCTCTGGTATTAAATGGCAATGTACTTACAGTATGTACATTGTCAGCTGGAGCCAAGCCATTCAATCCTTTTTCTGTGTATACAGAAAAAAAAGTATTTCCAAAATTGATGTATCCATAACATAAAAATTTAAATATTATTGCTGCATTACATGTATTAAAGTCTGTAAATTTTTATTTAACAATATAAGGTATTTAAGAAAAAAAAGAGTATACTTAATTACAAAACCTTCAATAGCAAAGCATTGCTTAGTGAAATAAAAAATTGTAAATAATAAGCATCCTTGCCAATTCTTTCCAAGGCTTAATGCTTAAACTGTAGGTTATTTATTACATCAAAGTGAATAACTATACAGTATCTCTATTTGTATTTGTTCAATAGTAATAGGACAAATAAATAGGTGACAATGAAAGCTTAATGTAGGTAACATAAACTTGGAGGAGACTTATTAAATATTAGACAATGTTAACCTAAATGTATTATCACTGTAATGATCCATAACATAAGGCCATCTAACATGTTGTAGCATGTAAGATAGTATGCTGTTTTTCATATGTAATAATTTAACACATCCAGTTTTGCCAGATATCCTGTATGACGTGGGAGACTTCCTCACTTCTAATTTTTGTTGTGCAAATTATACAAATTAAATAAAATATAACTTTGGAATAACTAACTTTCAATTGATATTTAGGAAAAGAAAATAACTATAAAGGATATAGGTTTTGCTATAAATTACATGAATATATATTTTGCTATAAATTTACATTAATTAATTAATTAAAATTAATTAATTAAAATTAATTAATTAATTAATTAAATTAATTAAACTTTATATGACCAACAGGGGACTCTGGGCGGTTTACAATAAAAAGATTAAAATACAATATAAATAGAATATGACAAAATAAATATAAATATAAAATCCAATCTGGCGAATTAATCTCAAACAATGAGGGTATTATGATACTAACCACCCCCAGGAGGAGCTATTACCTTTTCCTTCCCACGCTAGGCGGCAGAACCAGGTTTATGTATGTATGTATGTATGTATGTATGTAATATATAATATATATAAATATATGTAAACTTTCTAAAGTAAAAAAGCTAAAATAACTGATTGCTACTAAAGAAATGGCATAAAATGATATTACAAATTACTTACTCAAATTCTATACCTTGCTCCATTCATTTTCACTGAATGATGAATGTTCCACACTTCGCTATTACATCTCAATTCACATTTGCCCTTCCTTGACTGCCTGGCTAATAGCTATTCCATCTAATTATTAAATAACCTGGTGGGAGTAGGAAAACTTTCAACAGGAAAAAAGTGATAGCTATATATGTAAACCTCTCAATTTATCAAAATGAAGTGTGTACTAGATCAGTAGAAGCATTAATTTCTCTCAATTAGTATCTTCCACATAAAAACAAATTCCCAAATTTTTGAATGCACCCACCATATATGGAAAATCATTTATTATTTTCAACATCTGGATGCTTTGCAAATGGCTGACAGTTGTTAGGTATTTGTTACTAATGCTGCATCACACACATGTTGATATATAGTTTGTTTACTGGTGAGCTCCAAATCTTTCCTCTTCATTTTGTCTTCTAGTCAAAATGTGTGGATGCATATCAGGTGAAAATTGATTAAAAATTCGTAAACTTTTAGAGAAAATATTTTACATATCAATGAACTTTACCAAATATTCGAGTAATGCTGGATTTGGGGTTAAATGGCCTTTGTTATGAACAAAGTACTGTTAAGACTTCATCTCCTCATTTTATTGAAATGTACAAAGGTCTTCTGCTGGTAATACTGAACCTTTACTAGAGCAGCAATAAAATTCTAAAATTATTATCAGTGAGATTGGTCAGTATGAGAAGAATTTTGAAATGTTTACCATCTTTTGGAAGGGCTATTATTTTGGTTTCTGACAATGAATTATTTAATTATGTAAATAAACAGTGAGATATGGGGGGCAGGGGAAATCGGCAGTATTTTTTTCAATACCAGTTGTTTGCTTAATTTAATATATTAATGAATAGTACAGTTTCTCAGACAGATATATGCCACTCTCATCTTTAATGTCATCAGATACTGTAGGTAGCTTCCAACTTCTCCACTTTTACAGGTACCCCGACCTTTAAAATGTTCCACAACCCCGAGTGCCTAATAGCATGCAGCTACTTCAGATATGAACTTCCTACATAATTAAAATCTCAAGCTCACCAATCGAAGAACATATTTGTAGCTCAGGGTTGAACTGTGTTATGTTGAACCCAACATAAGCAGAACAAGCCATGGTATATAAAAAGAGAGCAAATCCCACTCCCTTTTCGCACTGAAGATGTTGCCTAGTCTGGCAATGAAACGTCTGCAAGAAAACAACAAGGCTCAGAGAGCACCAAGGACTCCACATCTCAAGCTCATCCTTAGCTGGCACCTGCATAGCCTTTTTCTATAAATGCTGAGGGAAGTGCTTAAATATACTAGCAAGACGGCTAGGAATACCATGAATTAACATGAATTGTGTAAACCAGGCCTGGAATACTAGGTTTCTCCTTGGAATAACACTGTATCCCAATATCCCTGCAAATAACATAATACCCCTCCCCCCCAAAAAAAAACACCCACAAAGAACAAGAAGGAACCATGAATAATGTGAATGACAGGGCTTAGTCATGTCAAATTTCCTTTTAAACCCCAAAGGTGGGATGAAAAGGTATCATTTTCATTGCTTTCCTAAAGGCTAGGGTAGGCTTCTATAGGACGGGGGCAGCCACACAAAAGACCTGGTTCCTCACTCCCATCCCTATAGCTTCCTGAGGAGCAGGAATATGGAGCAGCTCTTCCTGATTTGAATTCACAAGGTGGACAAATTCTATTTGGAGCAGACAGTTCCAAGATAACCAGAATCCAAACCGTATCTTCCAACACCAACACCATTTTGAATTGAGTATCATTTTGGTTTTTTTTGGTTTTTTGATTTATTTATTTTTTTTGATTTTATTTATTTTTTATTTTTTATATTTATATTCTGTATTTGTTTTTTTTTAATTTTTTTTATAAAAAGTAATTTTATTATTAAAAGAAAAAAACATATAAACAAACAAAGACATCAACAACATCAACAACATAAAAGTGAATAACAGAGTACATCACAAACTTAATAAACATACATTCAAAACTAAATAACCCTATATAACAAAATCCTTATAACAACACATCACGTGAAACAACTAATTTAAAACGACTTCCTGTTTCTTTCTTGAAGATAGCTTCTTACTTGAGTATCTATTCAAAGAATGGGGTAAGATAATCTTTATACAATGTAGGCTCAAGTATATGGGATAGAAAAGGTAACTAAAAGGTAATGTATATTTTCCAACAGTTTCATCATACAAGTAAAGGAGTTTATCCGCAGCAGCAGAAAAGCATTATTGAACCAAACCAAAGAATCCTCTTTTATCAACTGAATGCCAGTGTAAGCCCATTTGCTCCCCACCTTCACATGTCAATCTCAGTACTGTGTGCAGTTGCTGAGTTTTCACGTATCTACAGACCAGAGTTTGCAGATGAATAAATAATATCAACAATCTTTTTAAGAGGTCTGTGTTGCAGTCCTACAGAGATGTACTTGGCAACAAACCTCATTGGGCACAGCGGTATTATTCCAAGCAAACATAACAGCATTTTATTCTTCTACTGTACTTCATTCTTTCATTTGACAGATGCCCTCAGAAAGTACAAACGCCTCCCCACTGGGGAGCATACTCAAAATTTATAAACCAAAAGCACCCCCAACAATAACAGATAAAAGAATGAAAACAGAAAAACAGTTAAATTCAGCAAACATTTAAATGCAACACACACAGTTAAATGCAGCGAACATTAATGAAGAAGACTTTTCTTTAGCTCCAACTTGGGTCCTCTGGAAGTTAGATGGGTTTGGACAAATGATAGAAAATAGCACTGGGGATTGAAGATCACCCCCTTAGCAGTCTTGTTGTCGATTCCCATGAGCTACAGAAGGTGAAAGACTATCGCTTTCTTTAGCTGAGGTGTGTTCACATGACACAGTAGACCACAAAAGCAGTTCATTAATTTGGGATATGTGTTATATAAAGTCAGAAAATTGGGATAATCGACTAAGTCTGGTTCAGTTTAACAATGGATTAAGTGTGTTATGTGAACAGTCTGATTCAGATGATGATTATGAAAGTGGCCCCTCTGTGCCACGAATGTCATCGTTTCTATGTCCAATCGCAACAGAAGTGTGTTTTATTTATTATCACGTATTTTAATCAATTTGGATGACCTACAGTGGGATAATCATGAAAAACCGCAATGAACCTCTGGCGGGGAGGCGTTGGAAGCCAGGGGCCTCACACAAAGGGCCCTTCTCCGGCGTTTGAACCGGTGCCAGCGCCCTGCTGCATCAGATCAAAGGCCCATCTCGACGACCATCCTGCCTCCCACAGGAGCGAGCGGGCCAGATGTCTCTGGAAGCTGCTGGCAAGGAGGACCGGAGCGAAACAGAAATAGCACTCGCCCACTCCAGCTTCCCAGCCCGGGTATCCTGTTGCCTAAAACCCATGCATAGCTCTGCCCGCTTTGAAAGCCGGCCAGACTGGCGGCCACCATGTCTCCGTGCAAATCGCTTTTCCCCGGGGAACCCCGCGCTGCCCTGCCTGGGCTCTCGTTCTGTTCCCCGAAGTCCCTTGAGATCAGCTCCTCCGCTCTCCCCACAGAGCTGCCGCCTCCTCGTCCTATCGCCCCACAAGGCAGCCCACGCGCTCGTCAGGCACCGTCCCCTCAGTCTCACCGTCCAGGGTCGTCCCTGGGTGAAGTGGCCACAGCGCCTCGGAGAAGAGGAAGAAACGGAGCGACGGTCGCCGTACGGAGGAGCTCGCGAGTGTTAGATGTTGTCCCTCGCCCCCGGTGGTGGCGGGGCGGCGGCAGCCACTCTCGCCGCGAAAGGCTCCCATCCAGAGCAAAGCCGCTTCGGCGGCTCCGTCGCTCCCCGGCCTACCCCGCCTCCCTCCCGGCCCTGCAGCGCTCTCTCCGTTGCCAAGGCAACTGCCCGCCGCTTTACCTTCCAGCCGGGCTGGCAAGCTCAAACCAATCGCGGGCCGCTGCACCACGTGATCCTCCCCGGAGTTGGCGACGCTCAGAAACGCGAGGAGGCGGCGGCCAAGGAAAAAAAGAAGATGGGATGTTTCTTCTTTCTCTTCTTTTATCTAAGGCAGAGAGGGTAATATTTGGGTAGGAAGAGACGTGAGTCGCCTTGAGAGGGATGTCTTATTTTTACAGGCTTGCGAGAGAGGAGGGAATTCCATTGAAGGATAAACACTGGCAATACCCAGCTGACCTTGGATGGAACAGAAAAAGGTAATTAGATTTGGACCTGATTAGTACGGGGATGGGGGACAACCAGGAATTCCCAGTTAAAAGTAAAAACAACAACAACAACAGAAGGCAGTGTTGCATTGTTGCCAAGAAAACTGCATGTTTGTATTCTTGCGATCACTAGAAATTCAGCTTGAAGAAGACTTTTCTTACTTGGGTCTTCTGGAAGTTAGACTGATTTGTACAAATGATGGAAAATAACACTGGTGATTGAAGATCACCCCTTGGCAATCTTGTTGTGCATTCCCATGAGCTACAGAAGGTGAAAGACTATCAACTCTTTCTTTAACTGAGGTGTGTTCACATGAAAAAACTGGACAACAAAAGCAGTCCATGAGATTAATTTGGGTTACGTGTTCTATAAACCCAGAAAATTGGGATAATTGACTAAATCATGGTTCAGTTTAACCATGAATAAGTGTGTTATGTGAACAGTCCCTGTGCTCTCTGATTCAGATGAGGCCCTTCTGTGGAGTGGACTGACATCCTTTCTTTCTGTGTCCAAGCTCAGTGCTTTCCAAACTGCCGCCGTTGGCAACACACCAACGGCGCCAATGGCGGCGGCCTCGTGTTTTCCGCTAAAACGTGGAAGCGCTGATGGCGCGCCGCTGCCGTGCACACCACCGCCGCCGCACGCGCCCCCGTGCCGCCGCCGTGCATGTCCACTTCCGGGCTGTGTCGCGACACACTAAACTGTGTGTTGCGACACACTAAAGTGTCGCGACACACAGTTTGGAAAGCTATGTCCAAGCTCAACATAAGTGGGGTTTATTTATTATTATTTATTTCATTCAGTTTGGATGCCCCCCAACTCCAACCAACTCTGGGTGGCTCACAACAATAAAATAACATAAAAAACAACAAAATACAGAAAATTGACCAAAATAAGTACAAAAATAATTACAAAATAATCACAAGATGGCAATCCAACAACAAAACAAACAAAAAACATCATGACAGGAGAATCCCATCCACCCTACCCCATGGCCTGTGTAAATAGCCAGTTTTTTAAGTCTTCCCAAAATATCATCAGGGTATACAGATCTTCTTTCTAGTGGCAACTGACCTGTGGATTGAGGTCCCGGGGGGGGGGACCTCAATCCAAAGGTCAGGTGCCACTAGAAAGAAGATGTGCTTCATGTTTAATCTACGGTACCCAGAAAGCACCCTCTCTGCCGGATCATACTGGATGGACAGAAACCATGGAAGATCAGCTGTCCTGCAAATAGCTGGACCCTATGCCATGAAGGGCTTTGTAGGTAATTACCAGCACCTTGAATTGCACCCAGAAGCATACTGGCAACCAGTGCAACTCGCGGAACAGAGGTGTCACATGGTTATGCCCAGGAAGCCCATCATTGTTTGCACCACCACATTCTGGACCAGTTGAAGCTTCCAAATGGTCTTCAAGGACAGCCTCCCATAGAGTGTGTTGAAATAGTCGAGACATGAGAGGACAAGGGCATGAGTGACTGTCTGGAGGGCCAACCAATCCAGGAAAAGGTGAAACCGGTGCACCAGAAGGAGCTATGCAAAGGCCATCTCGTCCACAGCTGCCACTTGCTCTTCAAGCAGGAACTTTGAGTCCAAGAGAACTCCCAAGTTGCACACCATTGGGGAAGTGGAACCCCATCCAGGAGTAAAGATGGAAAATCCCTGGATCTGGGTAGTCCCAACAGCCACAGCCACTCAGTCTTGGTAGGATTGAGACAGAGTTGGTTTCTCCCCATCGAGGTCCACTCAGCCTCAGGCACTGGGAGAGGATATTACTTGGTGGCATGGGGTCAAAAGATATAATTGGGTATCATCAGCACATTGATAACACTGGACCCCAAACCGGTGTATGACTTCACCCAGTGTTTTTATGTAGAGATTAAACAGGAGGGGAGAGAGTGGGGTGCCCTGTAGCACCCCACAGAGGAGAAAGTGACCTCTCTCCCCGTCAACACCGAATGGAAACAACTGCAAAGGAAGAGAACCACTTGAGTTTGTTCAGAAGGATAGTGTGGCTAATGGTACTGAAAGCTGCTGAGAGATCAAGGAACACAAGGATGGATGCACCATCCCCACCCCGGCCCTGCCACAGGTCATCAACAAGCATGACTAAGGCTGTCTCCATACTAAATCCTGGCCCAAACCTCAACTGGAATGGGTCTAGATAATCCGCTTTCTTCAGGGTCTTCTGTAACTGCAGCCTGACCACCTTTCAACCACCTTCCCTAAAAATCTAAAATAGTTGGGTCCAGAGACAGCCTCTTCAGGAGGGGACACACCACAGCTTCCTTCAAGGCCACCAGCACCCCCCAAGAGGCCGAGATCACCACATGGTCCCAATTACAGGTGACCTCTCTGGTTGCTTAATGAGCCATAAAGGGTCTGGGTCCAACAAACAGGTGACCGAGCTAACCGCATAGGGAACTTTGTCCACTTTCACAAGAGTCAATGACTTGAATTCATCCCAGATCACACCATTAGACTGTGCCTATGGCACCTTGGCTAGACCTATCCAGTCGGAGTCTACTTCGGAGTGGATTTGAACAACTATGCCATATAGCCAGAATATTCTTCACAGTGGCCCTGCAGATGATCCGGTGGCCTGTCTCTACCCAACAGGGACTGGGTCATGCTAAACGGCCTCTCAGCAGCTGTCAGCAGATGCAATTAGGTGGAGAAATATAAATATTTTGCTGCCTGTATCGCCATGAGGTAGTCTCTTCTGGTGCTTCATCTCCCAGAACTCCTTGGTAAATCAAGGTGCACCTCAGGAGTAGCACACGGGGAAAGTCCACTGGCCCATTCCAAGTGGCAACGAAGGCTTCCCCTGAATCATTCATCAGATCCTTGGAGAAAACCCCAAGCTCCATCTGGAATCCAGTAGGATCCATCAGTTGACTAAGGCAGGCCAATCAAATAGGCCACGTCTTCCTGCAGAGGACGGTGGCACCAGTAAGCCGGAGGGCAATCAGAGAATGATCTGTGATTTAGGTGGCTGAAAACATGACTTTTTATGTTGGCCTTTCTCAGCCACTAAAGTACCCTAAGATTTATCATCTTATTGGGCTTATTTGGTTATACACAGCCGAAGCATACTAGGTAGGTTAGCTAACTACCAGTCCCTCCCTCTTGTGCAAGTAACTGCATGCAGAGAAAAAAGACTTACTTCTGAGTAAGAGTAAGTTGTACATAGTGACAATGAAAACATTAGCATGCCCATGCTTTTTAACAAGGAAATTTCTTGTTGCATCTGCTGTAATTAAAGAGTTAGTCATAACATTAGTGTTAATTTAACAGCATTAATACATTTTGTCAGATTTGCTGAATATTTGTGATGAATTAGCTTTTCTACAAGATGCAGATGAGCAGAGAATTCCTTATACCCTCCTTCTTGTGCAGACAGTAGGAAAGAAATATAAGAAGGTAATATATTCGAGAAATGCCATCTAAATTCTGCAGATACTGTCTCAATGTAATCTTAACCTACCATTTTAATAATATTACTGCCTCAAACGATTGTGTACAGGAAGCCTTCTCATGTTGCTCAATGTAGTACAGTGTTTCTCAACCTCAGCAACTTTAAGATGTGTGGACTTCAACTCCCAGAATTCCCCAACCTCCGCATCTTAAAGTTGCTGAGGTTGAGAAACACTGATGTAGTAAAACATTTGTTATATTTGTATAGCACTTACTTTTAGCAAAGCTGCCACTGCTTAGAAGTAAGCGCTACTGAATTCAAGGTAAATGCTTATTTGCAGCCTCAATTTATTCAAATAAATGGGCTTAACTGCAGCTGACTTCATAGGACTAGGCTGCTAGTATCTCACCTTCATTTTCAATTCCCACCATAGGGATCTCACCTAATTTGTTCTACTTTGTTCTGCATCAAGTTTATTATTTCAATTTTTTATTCCCAATCAATCTGTTTCTGTTACTTTCAGTTATCTCCTTGGTTCCTTGAGAAGATGCACATAAATTCCTTGTGTATAACATTCTGTTTTCAATCTAACAAATGTTCCCCTTTTAGATAATATCACTGACTATCCTATTTGTTCTCATGCTTTTGATCTTCATCCTATTTATACTGTCAAGTTTTGCATTTCTTAGCCAGTATCTTTCCCAAGGACATGTCTGTAGCTTGAATCATGTCAACTGGATTTCTATTTTCTCAGTGGAAACGTTTCGCTCCTTATCCAAGGAGCTTCTTCAGTCTGAGCAAAGTTAGTAAGGGAATCCTTAAATATGTTTCTAGGTGGCTGTGTGACCTTGCACCTGGGGCTAGGTCATGGTTATTTTGAGATGTTATTTCTAAGTCCCTTTATCATCTAAAGGAGGATCGTTAAGATTACCATGCTGCTGTCGAGCTTGCGAAATGGTCTTAATCTTCCTAGGCACAGAAGACAAAGCAGGAAGGAAAATAGGGGAAAGATTGTGCCTGAGGCCCCCACCTCTATTCAAGGAAGGATTTTCCAAGTTGGCATAAATGGATTCCTTGACCCCTCTCTCAAACCACCTATCTTCTCTGTCTAAAATGTGAACATTAATGTCCTCAAATGAGTGTCCTTTTTCCTTTAGATGAAGATAAACTGCTGACTCTGGTCCTGTGGTGTTACTTCTCCTGTGTTGGGCCATCCTCCTGTACAAAGGTTGTTTGGTTTCTCCAATGTAGAGTTCAGAGCACTCCTCACTGCACTGGATTGCATACACTACATTGCTTTCCTTGTGTTTTGGAGTTTGATCTTTGGGGTGTACAAGCCTCTGTCTCAGTGTGTTGGTGGGTTTGAAATATACAGGTATGTGGTGTTTGCCAAATATCCTTTTTATCTTTTCAGACACGCCAGCCATGTAAGGAATGACCAGGTTCTTCCGTTTACTCTGAGTCTCAGCCCTGTCTGTCACTGTTTTAGGTCTGGTAGATTTAGATTTAGTGAAGGCCCAATTTGGATATCCACAGGCCTTCAGAGCTGTTCTCAGGTGCTGATTTTCATTCTTTTTGGAATCCATGGAGGTGGGGATGGTTTCTGCTCTGTGTGACAATGTCCTGATGACTCCTAGTTTGTGCTGCCGTGGATGGTGGGAGTCAAACATCAGATATTGATCTGTGTGTGTGGGTTTCCTGTTTCCTGTCACACAGCCACCTAGAAACATATTTAAGGATTCCCTTACTAACTTTGCTCAGACTGAAGAAGCTCCTTGGATAAGGAGCGAAACATTTCCACTGAGAAAATAGAAATCCAGTTGACATGATTCAAGCTACAGACAATTCCACCTGGATGACTGAGAACCTTCATAGACATTTTCCCAAGGACAATTGTTTATGCCTTTTTTCATTCTTCCCACCCTAAATTTAATGACACGGATTTCTTTTTCTTGTTACTGGTCAACTATATAGTTATGGATTATTTCTTTGAATTGCCAAAAACTTTTAATGCATTTAATGCATCTTATACTTGCAGAATTAAAGATTCAATCCAAGTGTAAAAATGGAAAAGGTTAAGCTCATGTGTCTGTAGCTTGAATCATGTCAACTGGATTTCTATTTTCTTAGTGGAAACGTTTCGCTCCTTATCCAAGGAGCTTCTTCAGTCTGAGCAAAGTTGGTAAGGGAATCCTAAATCATTTAGGATTCCCTTACCAACTTTGCTCAGACTGAAGAAGCTCCTTGGATAAGGAGCGAAACGTTTCCACTAAGAAAATAGAAATCCAGTTGACATGATTCAAGCTACAGACAATTCCACCTGGATGACTGAGAACCTTCATAGACGTTAAGCTCATGTCTTCAATGGCTACTTTTTAACCCAAATACTTAATTTTTTGTTAACATATATTTTCATTTTGTACCATCTTCATGGCTTACTTATGTACACAGGTATCTTCTTTCTTCCAGCAAAAGCAATAAAAACTGGGCGTGAGACAGTGAAATTAGTACTGAGCTGTTCATTACATTAAGTATGCTTTTTAAAAAAAGCATGCTTAATCTGCCACTTCCCTTTTCAAAGAAAAGCAACAGCTCAGCAGTGGCTTTCGGGAGGAATGAGTGATTAAATAATAAGTAGCATTCTATTTTCTTTTCCTGTGTTTGGAGCAGCAGTCCTCCAGGTAAAGGTAAAGGTTCCCCCCGCACCTTTGTGCAGTCGTGTCCGACTCTAGGGGCCGGTGCTCATCTCCGTTTGTTAGCCGAAGAGCCAGCGTTGTCCGAAGATGCTTCCACGGTCATGTGGCCGCATGATGTGCGCGGAACACTGTTACCTACCCACCGAAGTGGTACCTATTCATCTACTTGCATTTGCATGCTTTCGAATTGCTAGGTTGGCAAGAGCTGGGGCGAGTGCGGGAGCTCACTCCGTCATGCAGGGCTGGAGATTCGAACCTCCGAACTTGCGATCTTCCAATCGACAAGCCTGGCGTCTTACCCACTGAGCCACCACGCCCCTATAGTCCTCCAATGCCTTCTTCCTCCTTTCACTTATTTACCCAAAATGGTTTACTGTCTCTAAGCCAAACATTCCCAGTCTTTTCCTTTATTCAGACGGCTAAAGTGCTCCATAACTGAAAGCTATTGAGGACCATCACACTTCGGGTTGTCCATATGGCCCCTGCAGGTGATGAGGCAGCATCTTAGCAAATTTAAATGGCTAAAACCTCAAGAGGATGACAAAGTTCAAGAGATTTTGGAGTTGCTTCTTCAAATCTTGTGAAATGAAGGGCAAGTACACAAAAATGTGGTGAGATTATGCAATCTCCACTTTGTCCATTAAATTTTATGTGTGTATATACTTATTTTGGCACTTACAGCAGCAAACAACTACAATATCTTTGTCCCTGGACCACAGGTTGGGCAATCTACTGGTTGATCACAAAAGGACATTTACTTGCTCAACAGTGCTCTCCCTCTAGGACAGCCTTTCTCAACCTTTTGACCCCAGAGGAACTCTTGAAATATTTTTCAGGCCTCAGGGAACCCCTGCACATTCAGGCTCAAATATAGGCCAGAAGTTACAAAATTATTATATTCATGTCATGTGTAGGCAATCAGTGAAATCTTTTGTCAGGCCTCTGTCTCTGAGTGGCACCCTAGGGAGAATGTGATTCACTAGGCTGAACCTTCACAGCTACACAGCAGAGTGCAAGTGTGCAACTTAGTGGATGATGTGATTGCTTGTTGGGTGATCCACCTTATATGCTTCACAGTCCAGAGAGAACTGGTAAACAGATGGGCTTCGAGGGTTGTTTCCTGTTTCTCTCTATGTACAGTTTCCCATGCCACTCAGAGAAAGAGAGAGAAAAGAGGCATTATGAGCAGCCACTGCCAGTCCCTTCACTGAACACCCCTCTTTCCTAATCAGATTTGTGGGAGGAGAAGTTACTAAGGGGCAGGCCCAGTATATTCCCAAATCAGAGCAGAAGAGAGAAGTTGCTATGTTCTATTTCCTCTTTCATCACCTCATCATTTATAGTCTACTTATTCATCAGATGCTTTTTCTTCAAATTAAATGCATTGTTTTTAAGCATGTTTATTTAACATAAAAGATATCTGATAATTTCACATACAGAGTGATATTCTCCCAGTGACATTCTCTAGAATATGAGCAAAGGTTGTAAGGTTCTCTCTCTCTCTCTCTCTCTCTCTCTGTCTGTCTGTCTGTCTGTCTCCCTCTCTTTTTTTGCAGGAATATCGAAGCAGTTTACCATTACGTTCTTGTAGGATGTTTTCCATTGTCCCAGTTTAACCTATGCCTCTGGTATTTTCTGGAGGTCTCCCATCCAAGTATTCACCACATCTGACCCTGCCTAGCTTTTGAGCCCAGGCAAAGGGGGCAGGTATTGCCACCTGGCTGTTATATTTTCCTCTACTGATTTTAAAAAGCTTGTAATTTATGACTGTGAAAGATGTGAACTGGGATGTCCTAATTGTTTAATAGCAGAGATGAAAAATATGTTTTGCTCCTAAAATAGGTTGCTGACATGAATGCTTGTGTATGGAAGGGGAATCAGACACAGATGTTTATGTAAAAAGACTCTGAAGTCAGTGCAGTTCTGAAAACAAAATCTTGGGCTGAAAAAATGCACAGAATCACTTTCCTTCTTAATTCTAACTATTTGCCTTTCATTCTGAGCATCTTGAATAAAATAGTGGTTCTACTCAGGAATAAGAGGTCATAAGTTCTTCAAAAGTAAAAGGACATCAGGTATCAGATTAATAATTTTGGGTAGATAGCATTAAGTAAAGATGTGTAATGATTTAGGGTATGAAATGCCAATGAGACAGCCTAATCACACAGAGTTATTTCCTCTAAATAAACCCCTTTTTCATGAAGTGTTCAATTGTACTTTTAGTTCTATGATGCAGCAGAAACAGAAGATACTGTAGTCATCTTGAGGAATGGTGAGAACTGCTAAAGAACTTGCTTTTAGTGCTATGCATTTTTTAGCAGTACTTAAGTAATACAGTAATGCATGGAAGAATGTTAGCAATTACTTTAATTCCTGTCATGCTTCCATCTCATCAAGATAGCTCACAGAGTTGACTTCCAGTGGGGGATTGGCAGCTTGAGATGTGTCCCCGCGAGCTCCGCGGTTGACCCGGTACTACAGACTTTTTTGGGCTCAGGCAGGATTTCCTAGAGCCCAGAAGTGTTCTCCGGATTAAGGAGAGCCCCAGGAATTGCCCCATTTGTCCTCCAGATGGCTGGAAGCAGCCAGAAGACCACAAAACAGCGTTTCGCGATTGACTGGTAAACTTGCAGCTGGGAGGCAGGGATTGCCATCATTTCCTAAGCCGCGTTGAAGCCTTAAACAGTCTCAAAAGCTGCCTACCCCATTTCTAAAACAATTTTTTTCTTTTTTAATTATTATTAAGGAGAGGCTCTTTGCAACAAAGAAATGCAGAATCTCTTGGTGGTTTTCATTACTTTTGGAAGTTATTAATTTGTTAATTTGGCTCTTTTCTTTTTAAATTGTATTGTTGAATTTCAAGACTTTTGCCTGTTTATTGTTACTTTTTTCAAAGTCTGAAGGATTACAAGAGAATTACCCACTAGTTGAATTTGCGGAGCTGAGCTTTGATCTATCTGCTTTCCTGTGAGAAACGCTTTGTTTACCTTTATTTTTCCACCCCCTCTGATTAACACTTTCTTTCTGAAAGACAGCCTTTTGTCTAATATTCTGAGGCACTAGTGGGCACCATAATGTTCCGTGGAGGGATATGGAAGATTTTAAAGATATTTTTAAGGAGCTGTACCTTAAGGTTACTTGTGCTTTGGACCATCTCTTAGAAAGTTATTTGGAAAATAAGGTCCCGGTCTCAAAGAAAAAAAATGAGTAACGTCCCAAAGCCAAAAAGTGAAGGGAAGAAGATTCACCTCTGGAATGTTAATTTTGAAGAAGGAAAAGCTTTGGGTGTAAAAGGAACGGAAATGGCTGCATTTCTGGAATATCGAGATCAAAGACAAGATTTAAGCCTCAAGGGACAGAAGGTCCTTAAAGATGAGTTGGACTTTACAAGGCAAGTCAAGGATTGCAAGGAGAAAGCCTTGTGTGTAACAGTGAGATATATAAATGCCTTACTTTACTTCGAAGTGGGTTAACTGTTTAATTGTGTTTATTAGGATGGTCTTTTAAAGGTTTAGACCATAGCTTTCCAAACTGTGTGTCGCGACACAGTACTGTGTCGCCTGCGGGGCCCAGGTGTGCTGTGCAAAAACCCGGAAGCGCTGATGGCGTGCCGCCAATGGCGGCGGGCCATCAGCACTTCCAGGTTTTCATGCGGCACACCAGGACACTGCCGCCACGGTGCGCGAAAACTTGAAAGTGCCGTGATGGCAGCGGTGTGCGAAAACCCGGAAGCGCCGCCGCGGCGTGTGAAAACCCAGAAGCCGCAGTGGCGCTTCCGGGTTTTCATGCGCCGCAGCCGCCGCCGCAATTCCAGGTTTTCATGCGCCGCCGTTGGTGTATCGCCAACGTGAAAAGTTTGGAAAACCCTGGTTTAGACAGATGCTTTTGCTTTTGGGATAATGAATTTACCTTGAGGCAGATCCCCTCCCTCCCGACCTTCAGGAAAGATCTGAAGACCTGGTTCTGCCGCCTGGCATGGGAAGGAGGAAATAATAGTTCCTCATGGGGGTGGTTAATTTCATAATGTCCTTCTTTTTATTAAGCTATCTGGCCATTTGGATTTTATAATTTATTTATTGTATTATTTGATTGTGTTTTTATATTCTTTATTCTATTTTAATCAGTTTTATTGTAAACCGCCCAGAGTTCCTCGTTGGGGGAGATGGGTGGTCATATAAGTTAAATAAATAAATAATAATAATAATAATAATAATAATAATAATAATAAAAGGATATTAATAAGGTTATTGTTTAAATATGTAATGGTGGAGATATAATGTTTAACTATATAAATGCTTTGGTTAGGAGTAAAATTGTAATGAGGAAGGATAATATTTGTTTATCTGTCTATTAAGGGGGGAAATTCTTTTTATGTTATAAAAATGTTTTATATATATATATCCATTTCAAAGGAAAATAGTGTTTTAGAGAAAATGTTATATTGAGAATGGAAATGTTTTATAGAAGTAATGCTTATTCCAGTTTGAGCTAGAGTAAGAGACTGATATTGACTGATATGAATCTTTGTTGTAGAAAGTCGGAAGTTAGTATGTATGTAGTATATAGTAGTCTTTTTTTGTATTTTCATGCTTTTTAGTCTTTTTTTTTCTTGTAGTATACTTTATTTCATTTCTTGTAGTTTTATGTATTTGTTGAAAAACTTAATAAAGCTTTATTTAAAAAAACAACAATAAAAGATAGCTCACAGAGTTGTTGTGGGGAAAATAGGAGGCAGGAATATTAGGTATGTTTGCTGCTTTGAGTTATATATTTAAAAAGGTGGGAATAATAATAATAATAATAATAATAATAATAATAATAATAAACATCTGCCTATCCCAGATCCTTGGGAAGGACTCAATAGGTGGACAAAAATGCCAAATCCCATCTAAACATCTGGCTGACTGTGCGACCAACCATAATAATAATAATAATAATAATAATAATAATAATAATAATAATAATACCACAAAATTTATGGCATGCAACCCAAAATGAAATTTTCATATTCAGAGTTCCAGCTAAACCCTTTTCCTGATAGTCCATTCCTGAGCATGTTTGTTCTTCACTGGGTTGTGTTTGTTTTTTTCTCCTAATTTTTTTTTTTAAAAAAATTTAGTCTGTTTCTGTGACATGAGTAACAACATTTATCCTGAAGTTTGGAAACCAAGGGAATGATTCTCTGAGAATCAAAAGGGAGTATCTTAATAGCACAATAGACTTGGTAGCATTAGATAACTGATGATGTCCCCATTATGTTTTGGAAGAATACCACATAATAACCACATTTATATATTGTCTTTTATTCTTCCACTTATTCACTAACGTCAATCACTTGTTGAAAAGTAAAAACAATCTATTTGGGAAGTTAACTGAATCATCATTGGCGATCACTCGTAGCCGAGTAAGATTGTCTTCCAAAGGTAAAATTTTAACGGTGAATCCGTAAGTGGCTATAAAGGCCAATTCTGGATCCGCACAACCTCCCACAATGAGGGCATAGGTTTCCGGGTGGGAGACGGTCATGATGAGGGTTTGCCTGACGTGCCTTCCTTTTAGCTCTCTTCTCCTTTTCGCCCTGTACTCGTGCTTCTTCAAAGTCCATAGCGCCATTAATAAAGGCTGACCTCCAATTGAAACGCTCATGAGTTAGGGCTTCCCAGTTCTCAATGCTGATATTACATTTTTTTAAATTAGCTTTGAGAGTATCTTTGAATCTCTTTTGCTGTCCACCAATATTCCGTTTTCCATTCTTAAGTTGGGAGTAAAGTAGCTGCTTTGGAAGACGATGGTCAGGCATTCGAACAACATGACCAGTCCAGCGAAGTTGATGTTGGATGATCATTGTTTCAATGCTGGTGGTTTTCGCTTCTTCTAATACGCTAACATTAGTCCGCCTATCTTCCCAAGTAATTTGCAGAATTTTTCGGAGGCAGCGTTGATGGAATCTTTCAAGAAGTTGGAGGTGGCGTTTGTAGAGGGTCCATGTTTCACAGGCGTACAGAAGGGTTGGTAGTACAATGGCTTTGTAAACAAGCATTTTGGTCTCCCTGCGAATGTCCCGATCCTCAAACACTCTACGCTTCATTCGGGAGAAAGCTACACTCGCAGAGCTCAGGCGATGCTGAATTTCAGCGTCGATGTCGGCTTTTGTTGATAGATGGCTGCCGAGATAAGAAAAGTGGTCGACATTTTCTAGTGACACACCTTTAAGCTGGATTGATGGCGCTGCAGAGGGATTGGTTCGAACTTGCTGGTAAAGCACTTTGGTTTTTTTAATGTTAATCGAGAGGCCGAGCTTTTCATATGCTTCTGCAAAGATGTTTAGGATAGTTTGAAGATCTTCCTCGGAGTGTGCACAGACTACGTTATCATCAGCATATTGAAGTTCTATAACAGAAGTTGCAATTACCTTATTTTTTGCTTTCAGCCTACTAAGATTAAAAAGCTTTCCATCTGTTCGATATATAATTTCTACACCAGTAGGAAGTTTCTCTTCAACAAGGTGCATAATCATAGCGATGAAGATAGCGAATAAGGTTGGAGCAATAACACATCCCTGTTTAACGCCGGATTCCACTTTAAATGGATCGCTTTGAGAGCCATTGTTATTCAGGATTGTTGCCATCATGTCGTCATGGAGTAACCGCAAGATGTTCACAAATTTATCAGGGCATCCGATTTTCAGAAGGATGGTCCAGAGAGCAGTACGATTTACAGTATCAAAAGCTTTAGTCAGATCAATAAACGCCATGTACAGAGGGCGGTTTTGCTCCTTGCATTTTTCTTGAAGCTGTCGTGCAGTGAAGATCATATCCACTGTTCCCCTGGAAGGGCGGAAGCCATTTTGCGTTTCAGGGAGGATGTCTTCTGATACAGATAGGAGACGGTTTGCAATGATCTTTGCCAGGATTTTGCCTGCTGTGGCTAGAAGGGAGATGCCTCGGTAGTTTCCACAGTCTGTTCTATCACCCTTTTTAAAGAGAGTGATAATTATGGCATCCCTAAAGTCTGCTGGAATCTCCTCCCTCATCCAGCTTATGAAGTTGTTGTGTAAGTTCAGGCCCGCCTTCTTTAAAGACTTCAGCAGGAATCCCATCAGGTCCACTAGCTTTGTTATTTTTCATTTGTTTAGTGGCTTTACTGACTTCCTCCAAACTAGGGGGTACTGCAAGCTCATTTCTTATTTGTTTTTGTGGGATTTGCAAGAAGACTTCGTCAGCCACAGTAGAGTGACGATTAAGGAGATTGTAGTAATGCTCTTTCCAGCGCAGTGCAATAGACTCTTTGTCCTTTAGAAGTTTAGCACCATCTACTGAGCGTAAGGGATTTGTACCATGGTTTGTTGGTCCATAGATGGCCTTTATGGCATTAAAAAAGCCCCGTGCATCGTGAGCATCTGCAAAATGTTGGGTTTCTTGGGCTTTTTTTATCCACCATATGTTCTTAAGTTCTCTAGTTCGTCTTTGGACTTCTGCCTTTGCACTGGCGTAGATTTTTTTCTTAACGGCACAGTTAATATCTTTTTGCCATATCTGGAAGGCTTTCCTTTTCTTGTCAATAATATGTTCAATCTCACTATCGTTCTCATCAAACCAGTCCTGATGTCTCTTAGTCTGGTATCCGATAGTTTGTTCACAGGCTGAAATGATAGAAGTCTTCAATTTAATCCAGTGTTCCTCAACATTTTCAGGAAGTTCCATAGGCAGATGTTCCTTGAGAGTTGATTGAAAGCAAGCTCGTTTAATAGGATCTTGAAGGGCCAGTGTATTCATTTTACGCCTTGGTTTTCTTCCTTGGAGCCTACGATGAGGGACAATCTTTATGGCCATCGTGGATCGAATTAATCGATGGTCTGTCCAGCAGTCATCGGCGCTCGTCATGACTCTGGTGAGAAGTACATCACGGCGATCTCTAGCACGGACAATTACATAATCTAAAAGATGCCAGTGCTTCGACCGTGGGTGCTTCCATGATGTTTTAAATTTATTTTTCTGGCGAAAGAGTGTGTTAGTAATGACAAGGTTATGCTCTGCACATTTAGTCAGAAGTAAGATTCCATTCGTGTTGCTGTTGTCAACTCCTTCTTTCCCAATGATCCCTGGCCACAAATCAAAATCACGCCCAACTCTTGCATTGAAATCGCCCAGGAGGATAATTTTATCCTCCTTTGGTATCTCTGATAAGATGGTGTCCAGCTGGGTATAAAATTTTTCCTTGATATCCTCATCTGCATCTAGTGTTGGTGCGTAAGTACTTAGGATAGTTGCCTGTTGGTTTTTGGCGAGTTTTATTCGCAGAGTTGAGAGTCGTTCGTTCATAAGTTCATTCATAAATAAATAAGTCGTTCGTTCATAAGTTCATAAGTGACCCTTATGATAAAGCAGAAATATCTAGACTAGCTTGATAATTGGAGCAGATCTCCACAGCTATTGGAAACAGATGCCTATAGCATAACATTGAGTAACATAGTAACCTTCCATTCTAGTATTCCCCGAAATACCATAATTATGATATTATATGAGATGATCTCTTTGTAGAAAGAAATCGATGATTGCTTAACTCTGAGCAATACACTTCCATGCATCTCTTGCTGAAAACTTGGTGCAGGAATGAATGAATGAATGTTTATATAGTAGAAGTCTAAAGCATTTTACATGCCACGTATTACTAAGTCCTTAGTGACTCAGACTCCCTAAAACTTAAAGCACTGTGTTTGTGCTTTTTCCTAATGGCAGAATGTTGCAGTTTTTAAATATTTTGTTACATAAATATTATTTGTTGTTGTTTATTCGTTCAGTCGCTTCCGACTCTTCGTGACTTCATGGACCAGCCCCCGCCAGAGCTTCATGTCGGCCATCGCCATCTCCAGCTCCCCCATGGTCGAGTCCGTCACCTCCAGAATATCATCTATCCATTTTGCCCTTGGTCGGCCCCTCTTCCTTTTGCCTTCCACTTTCCCTAGCATCAGCATCTTCTCCAGGGAATCCTGTCTTCTCATTATGTGGCCAAAGTACTTCAGTTTTGCTTTTAATATCATTCCCTCAAGTGAGCAGTCTGGCTTTATTTCCTGGAGTACGGACTGGTTTGATCTTCTTGCAGTCCAAGGCACTCTCAGAATTTTCCTCCAACACCACAGTTCAAAAGCATCTATCTCAGAGCTTTCCAAACTGTGTCGCGACACAAAAGTTTGTCGCCTGCGGGGCCCAGATGTGTCGCGTCAAAACCTGGAAGCGCTGATTCCGGGTTTTTCCGTGGCGACACACCAATGTCAGCGCGCGAAAATCCGAAAGCGCCGCAGCCACGGCGGCGCGCAAAACCCGAAAGTGGTAGCAGCGCTTCCGGGTTTTTGTGCGCTGCCGCAACAGTGGCTCTTCTGGGTTTTCCCGCGGCGACACACCAATGGCGCGCAAAAACCGAAAGCGGCAGCAGCGCTTCCGGGTTTTTGCGCGCTGCCGTAATGGCAGCCCTTCCGGGTTTTCCTGCGGCGACACAGCAACGGCGGTTGGTGTGTCGCCGCAGGAAAACTTTGGAAAGCCCTGATCTATCTTCCTTCGCTCAGCCTTCCTTATGGTCCAGCTCTCACAGCCATAGGTTACTACGGGGAATACCATTACTTTAACTATGCGGACCTTTGTTGTCAGTGTGATGTCTCTGCTCTTAACTATTTTATCAAGATTTGTCATTGCTCTCCTCCCAAGAAGTAAATGTCTTCTGATTTCCTGACTGCAGTCAGCGTCTGCAGTAATCTTTGCACCTAGAAATACAAAGTCTGTCACTGCCTCCACGTTTTCTCCCTCTATTTGCCAGTTATCAATCAAGCTGGTTGCCATAATCTTGGTTTTTTTGAGGTTTAACTGCAACCCAGCTTTTGCACTTTCTTTTTTCACCTTCGTCATAAGGCTCCTCAGCTCCTCCTCGCTTTCAGCCATCAAAGTGGTATCATCTGCATATCTGAGATTGTTAATGTTTCTTCAAGCAATTTTAACTCCAGCCTTGGATTCATCAAGCTCAGCACGTCACATGATGTGTTCTATGTACAGGTTGAATAGGTAGGGTGAGAGCATACAACCCTGCCGTACTCCTTTCCCAAACTTAAACCAGTCCGTTGCTCTGTGGTCTGTTCTTACCGTTGCAACTTGGTCGTTATACAGATTCCCCAGGAGGCAGACAAGATGACTTGGTATCCCCATACCACCAAGAACTTGCCACAATTTGTTATGATCCACACAGTCAAAGGCTTTAAAATAGTCAATAAATTAACAACTGATAAAAACAAAATAAAACTATAGCCTCACACTGTAGAAGAATATCACGTCACACTTCCCGTCACGGTGCTGTGATGTCCCAACAGCTCCACATTTGCAGGCTATCACCCACCCTAGCCCAGTGCCAGGGGAAGAGCCAGCTCTTCATGCCTTCTGGAAAGCTAAGAGGGTATATTGCTTATTGACATTCTGTCTACACCAGTGTTTCTCAACCTTGGCAACTGTAAGATGGGTGGACTTCCACCAATGGGTGGCTGGAGAATTCTGGGAGTTGAAGTCCACCCATCTTAAAGTTGCCAAGGTTGAGAAACACTGGTCTACACATTTTTTTCTCCTACTAAAATATTTATATCCTCTCATCATGCCTTCTTTTCAAGGTGCTCGTGGTGATACTGGCATTATCCAGTATCTTGAATCCCATGAAATAGACCATAAATAAATAGGTAATTGAGGCTGGGCAGTATGAGGTTTATCACTGGTTAATTTCACTAGCTTCCAGTTTCTTTTCAGCATGCTGGCTATGATCTGTAAGACTTGTGATTTTAAACCACTAATGTGATAGATTGCTCTATGTGGACCTTACAGCCTTGTTCTGAGGCTTACCTCCATGTAGCCCTGATCAATGAATTCTGCATACAGTATGTACCTGAGAAATATTTTTTTTCAGACGTGGTACCTTAGCTATGAATAGCCCACCCATCAGTAGAAAGAATTTGTTTTGTCTTGGCTATCAGTTTTATGTTGTGTTTGTTTCATATATGCACTGCATACACTTTAATTGTGTACAGTATTTTAGTTGTAAGCTATACTCCTTGTAAGAATATAGCTATAAAAAACATATATAAGGGGAGTAGTTATTCTTGGGGATGGCTGGCACCTTAGAGCTCTCCTCACTGAATTAGATCTTCTAAGGCCACTTGGATTTTATATTTATATTTATTTCTATATTTATATTTGGTAATTTTGTACTGATATTTTATATGTTATTTATGCTTATTGTTTTAATGTGCTTGTGTTGTAAACCGCCCAGAGTCCCTCTTTTTGGGGGAGATGGGCAGTGGCAAAATTCAATCAATCAATCAATCATCAATCAATCAATGAATAAAACTATTTCATCATCATCATCATCATGATTTTTATCCCACCTTTTTAATATTTATATAACTCAAGGTGGCAAACATACCTAATACTCCTGCCTCCTATTTCCCCACAACAACAACCCTGTGAGGTGGTTTGGGCTGAGAGTGAGTGACTGGCCCAAAGTCCCCCAGCTGGCTTTTATGCCTAAGGCGGGACTAGAACTCTCAGTCTCCCAGTTTCCAGGCCAGCCCCTTCACCACTACACCAAACGGGCTCTATTTTTAGGGGGGGGGGGAATTAAAAATCATTCAGTAATGTCTCGTGAGGAAGTCTTGGTCCAGTACTCTTTACACCACAAACAGGCTTTGTTTTTAGCCATTTTAAGCATATCACAATTCCTCTGTGCCAAGCGTGAGCAATCCTGGCATCCCTTCATGTAAGATTTCCAAGCTTCCATATCAGTTTTAGGAATAATAACAAAGATTTTAACTTTCATTATGTAAGAATTTTGTTGTGGGCAACATTTCAACACAGCACATTAAAATCAACAGACAATAAGCATGTCTAACAAGGACTAAATAATGAGACTGTGTTTCCAAGAACCAGAAATTTACAATGATGTTTCATGTTAAAGTTACTGTAGGACTCTGAAGCAATATTAACTAGATGAATCAACAAAGCTATTAGCTGATTAATGATGGGAGACTAATTTTAAGAAATAATGGCAACTTTTGGTAGGTTATTTTTAAGGTAATCTGGCTTTGCTATGTTGGAACAGACATTAAAGATAGCCTTTTCCTGTAATAACTAATAGAAGGTATTGGCTGCAGCCCTAGTCCAGCCTTCAGCAAGAATTACTTTTGAATATATAGGATTGTTTTGTAAGTGACTGACAACTTACATTTCTTATATTAGCAATTCAAATAAGATAATCCCATAAAGAGAACAACAGAAACAGAAAACGGGTGGTGATTGGACAATGGGAGAAAATATGTATTATTTATTTAACGTATTACATTTATTTCTTACTTTTCATTCAGGAAAGTTGCACTCTGTCCCTGAAAGTTTGGTTGGGTGTGGAGATAAAGAATGTCCTATAGCAGTGCTTTCCAAACTGCCGCTGTTGGCAACACACCAACGGCGGCAGCCGTGGCGGCGCGGGGGTGCGTGGCGGTGGGGGCGTGCATGGCGGTGGCGCGGGGGGCGCACGGCGGCGGAGGTGTGCACGGCGACGGCGGCCTCGTGTTTTCTGCTAAAACGCGGAAGCGCTGATGGTGCACGGCTGCCGTCGTCGCCATGCACACCGCCGCCGCCGTGCACGCCCCCCGCCGCCACTTCCGGGTTGTGTTGCGACACACTAAACTGTGTGTTGCGACACACTAAAGTGTCACGACACACAGTTTGGAAAGCTATGTCCTATAGTTTCAAGTTAGCTTTGTGATATAACTTGAGGCTCCCCAAACATAGTCCAGACACTGGTTACTGTATTTTTATTTAGAGAACAACAATTATTATTGGAGTAATAAAATAATAAAAAGATTAAAAATATAGCGTGTATATGCTTGGACTTAACAGTGGCCTTCTTTGTTGTTTGCCCAAGGCAAACTATTTACATTACCTTATAATAGTTTCTTTGAAGTGTGAATTAATTGGACAGAATATTAATTACAGTTGAGTCTAGGCATGGCAAGTCCATGCCTGATTTCTAATATCCTCAGAAATGCTACCTTAATTTGTAAGAAAATGAAGGCTTCCCACTGATTTGGTTAGTGATTTTTTTTGTTCAATCTGTCAAGTGAAGAAGTAAACTTTTATATACAGTATAGTACCTTTAATTGGCCCAGATATACCATATCTATAGAAGAGTTTATATAATTGCAGTTGCAGTTGTTAATGCAATTGTAGTTGTCTTAACAGAGTTATAAATGCTACAGATTTTCAAAAGTTCAATAACCTGATTATTTACCTCTACAACGCAATTGATGCATTTGATTTTATCCTGTCTCTCAGTTCCATCCTACCATGACTTTCCTGGTCTTTCCCTTCCTTCCCATCCATTGTCTCTTCTTTATATATTTGTTTTGTGATTCAGGTCTCATTCATTCTCTTTATAAAACCAAACCATTTCAATGTACTTCTTTTGTAGTGGTCACTCACTTTTGTATTCCAGCCACTTTCATACATCACCCATTCATTCTGGACTGTTTATCTTCTTATTTTATTACACACGCTTCTAAAGTACAGTATGTGTACTGTGTCCCTTTGCATTCTACATAATTTTATGTTTCTGCTGACATACTCAGCTCTCATTTTGATGTTGTAAATCTTAGAATCATCAAGCAGCATTGACTCTTAAAATTAAAAGGACAAAAAAATTAACATCAGCATACTGCAAACCCATACTGCTAATTGTATCCTAAAGCAGTCTTAGGAAAGGCTGATGTAATAAATAGGCAAGTAGATTGAACTTGAATTAGTACAGCAAAGCTAGTTTAGATGAAAGTTGATAATTCAAAGATAATCCGTTTAGGCACAATGCCTATATCTTTTCATTATGGTAATTAAAGAGAAGATGGTGTTTAGTGGAATTTTAATCCTTCTCAGAGGGACTAAACATACCAAAGAAGCTACTACAACATATGTAATTGATTGTACTTTTTAAATAATATTAAATTATCAGCAAAAGAGTGGCTCCAGTTTTTGTTGAAAGAACATAAATCAGTGCCACTCCTTGCACTGATCGCATGCCTAGGATGATATGGATATGGTTACAAGCATAAGGATATGCTTGAGATTTAAGAGTAAGGGATATGGCATGGCTATTAATGTTAAATAAAAAGATATTTTTTTCTAATGACTAATATTATCTTGGGACTTTCACACATATATGTTGCATGTTAAATAGTTTACTATATCTGATGAATTTGTTACACTGTTGATCTGCTAGTGTTTTGATGCACACATACGTAGTACCAGTAGAAGCCTTTTTGGTTTTGAGCTTCCCTTTTAATTAAGAAAACAACAAATGTTCTTCTGAGTATTTGCTTCCTATACTACTATGAGTCAGAGGTCTCATAGTTGATGGCTATGGATCTCACAAAATATGATGATCTCATATTGAGAGGCGAGATTTTCAAACATAAGAACTGAAACCCTTAAACAGATGTTCAGCCCTAAAACCTGTTAAGAGCAGTTAATCGTCAGTTAACATGTTCTGAGTGTTAGCTGCTTAACAAACTCCTGTTTTGATTTGGTTTTTAACAGACTACAATGTCAGTCTGTAGCTTGAATCATGTCAACTGGATTTCTATTTTCTCAGTGGAAACGTTTCGCTCCTTATCCAAGGAGCTTCTACTGAAGAAGCTCCTTGGATAAGGAGCGAAACGTTTCCACTGAGAAAATAGAAATCCAGTTGACATGATTCAAGCTACAGACAATTCCACCTGGATGACTGAGAACCTTCATAGACATATTACAATGTCAGTGTTCGGCCACATCGTTAAAAACTGGGATTTGTTTAAAAGATTTTTAATCCTCTTTTTTAAAAACAATGTTGGTTTATTTTTATGTAGAAGTCTATAGAATCTGATTAGGATATGAACAAAGAGTATATTTGTATTACATTTTGCACAATTTAGTAAATTTTTAAAAAGTATACAGTGGGACTTAACATCTAAGTAAACATGCACAGAATTGTGCTGCTAATAAAATGAATGAATATATTTGAGCTTGGCCATAATTAAAGTAACCATGTCTTTATGTATACTTCATCCCAGATACTTTTGTAGTTTCTCATGTGCAGAGGAATGCCATTGTGCACTCAGATTGCACGTGCATGGAAGTGTTCTCCCCTTGAGTTTAGCATCTGCAACATCTCTATATACAAGTGGAGCTCTCTTGGCAATTCTGTCAGTTAGCAAATCTGACTCAGGAACACACACATCTGGACAGGAGCCAAAGGTAGAGTTTGCTATCCTAAACATATTAACTAGTGAATCAATCAATCAAACTCAGTAGAACTTACTTCCTGATGTACATGCTTAGCATTGGAATACCGAACAGTGTATCTTCTGGATGTAGTTTACACGCTAGTTCATTGCCTTCACTGAGCCAAGCAATTCAATTGTAAACACATTTCAACTGATTCCTAGGAGCCTAGTTTGTGTGTAACTAGCAACGGGTTGCAAGTTACAGACCCTGATTCTCAAGCATTTGAATCCAACACATACCATTTATTCTGAAGAAGTTGTTGCATGACGGAGAGATTAAATGTGGGTTGTTTTTGTACTCATTAAGTCAATCTGATCCACTCTCTAGAGCCACACATTTCTAATTTCTTTTTTTTAAAAAAAACAAGGACTCCTGATTGTAATGAGTACTAAAAGCACCGAAGTTGTTACTCTTTTTTTGAGAGTTATACTTAGAGTAGCTTTATTCTAGAGGAAATATTGCACTGTAGATTCTGTAAACCAAAATGTTCCTAAAATATTTCCTAGGGATGCCATAGATTTAAATAACCGATCTCTAAAGTTTCCCTTCCAAAACAATAGCAAAATAAACAAACCAAAACCAGATAGCATTCAATGCATGATAAATTTTAAACATCATAATAATACAGTACTGTACCTGATTATCCTGATGCCCACCCAATAGCCACACTTTCTGCAACTGAACTTGACTCTGCCAGAGCTTCTATATTAAACACCTTCATCTTTTCTTTCCTTTTTTTTAATAGTATGTCAGTACAAGCCCAGGCAAACTTTAAATCCAGGAAAATAAAATTAAACACACACATCAAAGGCAGACAAGCAATGAGACCAAATGCCTGTAATCTGATCAGTGATCTGTTGCCATACATCAAAGGCTGTGCTTTGGAGATGAGAGAGAGAGAGAGAGAGAGAGAGAGAGAGAGAATGAAAAACGAACACACTTTCTTCTTTAGCAGCTAGTAATGCTCTGGCTTCCTCTTTTTCTTACATACATTTAATAAAAACTTATCAGTACAAATCAACCTACCCTCTTTGCTTGGAAAGGAATCGTCTTTCTTGGAACTGAATAGCTGGGTCTGTAGTCGGTCTTTTTTCTTTTTTCCTTTTTCCTTTTTCCTTTCCTTTTTTTTTTTTTTTTGTTCTCAAGCTGTGCTCCTCACGGATTGTGTGTTGGAAGTTTTCCCCAGTGCCAGCGGGTTCCGCTTAATGCCTTTCATCTCGCTGAACTGATCCCATGACATCATTCAATGCTGTGGGACTGGTTAGAGAACTATAATACAGCCTGTGGGGAAACACAGCTGAACTGCAGCAAGAGTCGGTGTGGTTTTTAATTGAGTTAGCTGTTGTAAACAGGGCAAGAAAGTCCTTTCGAACTTTCTGCTGTTTGGAATTTTCATATGAATTTGCAAAAGGGTTGGCCCGTTTTTAAATGTAGGATGAAGTTGTCCGTTAACGTTCAAGGAAGGGCCTTAGCTGGCATGGCGTGTGACTTCCATCCAAATTTCCCACACAGACCAAAAGGATAAACTTGTCAGATCATTTGTAACAGCTGCCAAAAAATTACTACTGAAACCAGCAAAAGAATTAAAAAAAAACACCCATATATAAATTCCCACCCTTAACTCCCGTACTGATAAGATTGTAGAGAAAACTCTATTTATAAAGCTTCAAATGGTTATGCTACTTTAAATTTTGTTGGGGGATTAGTTCAGAATAAGACTTGCAACCAAATTCTATGCATATCAATTCAGAAATGTCCTGTCCCCCAGGAAATACTCATTGAATTAATGAGCTCTGTTCGAGTGGGCTCCTGGGAACCCTTGCATGGTTTTGTTTATCACTGCAACTGGTACAAGAGGTCTTGTGCAAGATAATTAATTAATTTTTCTCTATAAAAAGTGTCCATATCTTGATCTGCCTGCCTCTTCTTGCTGATTTGTGACAAGGAAACCTGATCTGGCTACTGGTTTATTTTCTCTCCTTCGAGCTCAGCTGGTGCAGTTGCAACGGGGAAGTGCTCTGCAGTTTTGTCTGTGCATTTCTGCCAAGTGTGGTTTGGAATGGAATGTTCACTTTGGTTCTTCCCCTGGTGATACCCAAACTGCCCTTGCAGAAGGGGCAGCATGTGGATGTGAAGCACATGGTACCTTTGTCTGAAGCTGTTCTAAGCCCCACCTTCTCAATGAAAAAGATACATCCATTCTTCCTTCTTGGAGGAAGAAATTACATGAGCAACAAATCTCTTTGTCCATTGAAGTGTGAGGATCTGTCTTTCTCAAGAAGGGACCGTAGTTTTGCATGATATGTTGAACAATGTTTATGATTCTGTCAGCCTGCTGGATTTAGATTTAGGAGCAGGAAATGTTGATTCAGTCTCACCATAAAGTTTAAAGGAGGAGAAAGAAAAGACCACATGCATTACGTGAAATAGGTTATCATTAGCACTGGATTAGGGAATAACATTTCTGATGGAATTTTACATACAGAAGATCATATTTGAAACACCATGTATTGTTCCAGTCATCCTGGCTAAATAAATGCATTACAGGGATAGAAAAGAAAATGGAAGCTAAAGCAAATGGCACTTTCAGTTTACATTGTGAACGTGATAAAAAAGTCGATGAAGGTTCTCAGTCATCCAGGTGGAACAGTCTGTAGCTTGAATCATGTCAACTGGATTTCTATTTTCTCAGTGGAAACGTTTCGCTCCTTATCCAAGAAGAAGACTGAAGAAGCTTCTTGGATAAGGAGCGAAACGTTTCCACTGAGAAAATAGAAATCCAGTTGACATGATTCAAGCTACAGAGTGATAAAAAAGTGTTTTCAGGATGTAGAATACGAGCAACAGAGTGGTGACCTCTTTAATTTTGGTCCCTTTGGGTCCATTTTGACTCCTGGGCATGTCCTTGCAGTTTTCTTGGCAAGATTTTGTAAGTGGTTTGCCATTGCCTTCTTCCTAGGGCTGAGAGAGAGAGAGAGAGTAACTGGCCCAAAGTCACCCAGCCGGCTTTGTGCCTAAGGCAGGACTAGAACTCACAGTCTCCTGGTTTTTAGCCTGGTGCCTTAACCCAGGGCTTTCCAAAGTTTTCCTGTGGCGACACACCAACCGCTGTTGGTGTGTCGCCGTGGGAAAACTCGGAAGTGCCGCCATTGCGGCAGCGCGCAAAAACCCGGAAGCGCTGCTGCCGCCGTTGGTGTGTCGCTGCGGGAAAACCCGGAAGCGCTGATGATGATCAGCACTTCCGGGTTGTGTGGCAACACACTTTTGTGTCGCGACACACAGTTTGGAAAGCTCTGCCTTAACCACTACACCAAACTGGCTCTTGACCTGTTATATCATTGCTCTTATAATCCTTTAACATTGACTATGCTGGCTAATGAGAGTTGAGGTAAACAGCTTTGGAGAGTGGCAGGTTGAATGCCCATGGTGTAAAGAAAACAAATAGAGAATTTTTCTCTTTCTTCCTTAGGATCATGCAGTTCAGTTGATTAGGCGGCAGATGCTGGACAGATAAAAATAAAGTACTTCTCATGACACACTAATTTACAGAATTTGCTGCCACAAAATATGAAAGTGGTTACTACTTTAAATGCCTTGAGAAGATCTCACTGAAACTTAAAACTCATAAATAGTATTTAGATTAAGAGGCAGAGCAGTACCATTTGAATGCCAGTGTCTCACATCTTATCAGAGATTCAGTACATTATTTAAAAAGACTCACAGGTTTTCTGAGCATGCATGCCCATGTATGGATGATATGTTGGGATGCTTCTCGAAGTGGTTTTGTACAGTCCTATTAATAACCAGCTTCTAGCGAACAGCAATGGGATAGATTATGGCTTTAAAGCTCTACTTGTGGTCTTTCTGGGGGCATTTGATTGGCTGCTGTGGGAAACAGAATGGATCTTTAATCTAATCCAGATAGAAATGTAAAATATTCAGATGTTATACTAAGATTGTACACTATGCTCAGCATTTGTGCTTTGTGCAACAAGTTCCTTCTTTTATGTTGCAAGGAAGTTTTTGATTTTGAAAAGCTATGCTGGGAGGAAGAAAAGCATTTCTAAACAAGAGCTTTTAAATACTGTATGTATAATTAGAAGAGGACATGTGTGAGGGAGAACATTCATTTCATGTTCCTAGCTACTTTTTGTACAATGCTGCCTCCAAGCATACTGTATCTCCACAGTCAGAAATTGTCTTTTAAACTAGAATAAAAGATAAGATTTTAGTGTTGTCTTCTATATGTTAAGATGATGTGGATGTGCAAGTATGTTTTCTTAGTGGTGCTTAATCTTATTAATAAGCCAAATGCATGAGACTATCTCAGTGGCCTGATTGCAGGAACAGGAAACATTTAGATATGGCTGAGCTTTAATTCTCAGAAGATTCAAACAGCATGGCCAGTGGTTCAACAATATCTGGAGGGCTTTAGGTTCCATATTCTAGGTTCAGTTAATGTACTTGATGTGCTTTGTTTTGTTTTTGTTTCAGCATTCATACACCACTCAACTGAAGAGATTCCAAACATGATTTACATTATATAGCTAAGAAACAAGATGTTCCCTTACTTCAGGCTTACAATATAGGAGGCACAGCACAAAAGGCAACAGGTATGATGAAAAAAGAAGAAAACAAACTCAGCCTGCAATTTATAAACTTATATATTTATTATAAAAACCAGTTTGAATCAAAACTGTTCAACCAGGGAAGGAACTAAATAAAGCTAATCGTAAAGCTAAGCTAAGCTGAACTGGTGGGTCTCCTTACCATCTTTCCCTTTTCTGCAGTCAATCTAAGTGTTATCTTATAGCAGAGCTTTCCAAACTGTGTGTCGGGACATGTTAGTGTGTCGGCTGCAGTGCCTGGGTGTGTCGCGGCTGCTGCTGCCTCCGAGCCCTGCCAGGATTCCACGCAGGTCCTAGTGCCTGCCTTGTGCCTGGCTGCCTCCAAACCTGCAGTGATTCCACTCAGGTCCCAGTGCCTGCCTTGTGCCTTGCTGTAAGAGTGTGTCGCAAAATGATGCATGTCTAAAAAGTGTGTCACCAACATGAAAAGTTTGAAAAGCTCTGTCTTATAGTGACCAAGGCATCAGTAATTTTGACTGTTACAGATTTCTTGATGGCCAAGCCTTAGCTCTTCCAATATTATGTAGATTTTTATGAGACCACAAAAGTTAGAGATACAGAAGTTCATACATTCTTCATAGAGAGTAGCTTTAAGGGAAGTTGAAATTAAGGGTCATAACATCTTTGTATTTCTTCCATGTGTTGCTAAATGAGAGGACTATTTTAGCGTATAGTATGACTGTCAGGATCGCGCCGCGGCCCACCGCCATTGTGGACTCAGAGTCAGAAGAGCCGGTAACAGGAAGCAGCGGGCTTGGCGCAAACATGCCAGACGAACCAGAAGCGCTGATTGGAGGGGACCCGGAAGAAGAGGCACCCCCGCCAATCAGCGCGCGCCAAAGGAGGGCAGAGAGGTGGGCCGAGCAGCGTGAGACCCGATTGTCCCCTACTCCCAAATGGCGTGAAATTTTAAATAAAAAGCCAGCGCAACAGGCCAAGGTTGCTGGATACAACCGTTCTTACCTGCTGTCTGCTCGCACCGAGGAGGACGAGAACCGCGCCACGTGGAATCCTGCCGTCGCCAAAGAATCCACTTTGGGAACCAGTCCAGCCCTTGCCATGTCGCCGGTCCCTGCTCCGTGCCCAGCTACCGCCACAGAACCCAGTTTGGGTGCAAACTCAGTCCTTGCCTTGACGGTTCCTGCTCCGCGTCCTGCTGCTGCCTTCCCAGCCCTCGGAACTGCCGCGTTGGTAAGCGCCACTGCCTTGCCACTCTGCCCCACTACTGAGCCAGCCCCTGCCGCTCAGCCCAGTACCACGTCCACGCCTCCTCCTGTCACCCAGCCGCCTTCCGGAACTGCAACCCGGACCGTGGAAGGTCTGCTGAGCCTGGACCGGACCGCAGAAGGTCTGCCAAGCCTGGACTGGACCGCGGAAGGTGTGCCGAGCCCGGAGCAGGCCGAATTCTGGCCAGACACTGGTTGGGCATTTTACTGCGCCCGGGACACTGATGAAACCCCGCCCGCCTCCATGTCATGCCGGCCCTTGCCACCGAGGACAGTTCCATGCCCGAGCCTTACCTGCCTTTTGCACCCAGCCCGCTGACTGCAGAGACCCTGTTTCCAAAGCCGGCCTCACACGAGCCTAGGGCAAGTGCAGATTGGACCACCTTCTGTGACGGTGGGGACCAGGACTTCCAGCCTCCTCTGCCTGCCTTCCAAGCTTCTGCAGCCGAGTTCCGCTTCCCAGCAGGTTCCTCCTTGCCTACAGAGGAAGGAGAATCTAGTATAGACTGACAGTCTTTTTGCAATTTGTAAATAAAGGGATTTAAATAACGCTTCCAGTGTCGGTCTTAGTCGGAACAGGACAATGACTAAACTTTCTATAGTGCTAAACTTGGAATGCAAATAGGTATATTTTAAAAATATAAATATTAACAAAATTTATTTTGTTTTTAAGACTTGGGACACAATCCAACCAAACTTTTAAGAGACAGTTTGGAGAAACATCTGAAATAT
Organism: Charina bottae; assembly: GCA_023362775.1. Taxonomy (NCBI): domain Eukaryota; kingdom Metazoa; phylum Chordata; class Lepidosauria; order Squamata; family Charinaidae; genus Charina; species Charina bottae. The sequence goes on from JALMGJ010000004.1 coordinate 109,490,520, forward strand.
CTCCAGTAGACTTCAGTGGACTTTATATTTGGCTAGAGAGATCCCTTACCTTTATATAACTTGCAATTGACTTACAATTGTCAATTTTAGGGGGGGTTGTACCCTAAAATAATTATCTACAATAAAGCCATGATGTGTCTCTTACCCCTTTTATGATTTATATAGCCAATACATAAACGTTCTGTTGGATATGCTTATTCATTTTATGATGCGTGTCTATGACTATAATAAACTTTTATTATTTGGGGGGAGAATACAATACAATCGTTCTGTCAACATGACCAAATCACCTCAAATTATTTACTTCTTATGGATCACTTATTTTTGTATCTAGTCCTTATTCATTCAGCATCCATTCATCCATGACCCTATCTCCTCTTGTTTGTCACACACACTACTTAAATAACCCATTCCCATTGCATTCAACTTTTATGACTCACCTGAGATATTCAACACTTACTTTCATATAACAAAGCAGATGGAAACACTCTCATATACACAGACATTTTTGCTTCTTTTGACAAACATCCCTTGTAACAGACAGTCTATTCTGTACTACCTTTCTATCAGTTTTTGCATGTAAAATTTCTCCATCCATTTCCCCATCTTTAATAAAAACTCTACCAAGGCACACAAATTGGCCTTGTAGTTTTTGCCATTTATGTATAACTTGCAGTTGTTCTCTGTACTTTTCCTGTCATATACAGGTGTAGTTGATACTTTTAATTTTCAGATCCATTTCCTTGTTACATTTTACAATATATCTTTCTTAAGTGCAAATTTATTTATTTATTTATTATTCAGTCTATATAGCTGCTCCCTCAACATGCAGATCCTTCAGGTTTTCAGCCAACAACAAGACTTTGTCTGCACATACTTTGAAATATCCAACCAATACAACTTAGCATGACCACAAACACTATGCATTTATCCATAAATACATTAAATAACCAAGGGGGCATTGCACATTCTTGTCTTCTTCTGTGTCAGTGTTGAACTATTTGCTAAGCAATCTGTTACTTTCACACATGATTTGCTTTTATCGTAAAAAGGTAAAGGTAAAGGTACCCCCCGCACATTTGTGCAGTCGTGTCCGACTCTAGGGGCCGGTGCTCATCTCCGTTTGTTAGCCAAAGAGCCAGCGTTGTCCGAAGACGCTTCCACGGTCATGTGGCCGCATGACACGCGCGGAACGCTGTTACCTACCCACCGAAGTGGTACCTATTAATCTACTTGCATTTGCATGCTTTCGAATTGCTAGGTTGGCAAGAGCTGGAGCTAGTGCAGGAGCTCACTCTGCACGCAGGGCTAGGGATTCGAACCTCCAAACTTGCAATCTTCCGATCAACAAGCCTGGCGTCTTACCCGCTGAGCCACCACGCCCCGTACGCTTTTATCGTACACTGCTCTTATTGCATCCAGCAAACAACCTGCCATTCCGTATTTGCACAAAATATTCCATAATGTAAGGCTATTCAATTTATTATATGCTTTCTTTAAAATAACACATGTACAATAGACTTTCTGTCTTGCATTCACATATTTCTCAACAATCTGCCCAACAGCAAATATATGGTCTGCACATACTCGTGCCTGGCATAAAGCTGCACTACATTACCAATATTTTTCTCATTGTCGCCTCTTATTCTTCTTATTCTTCAATCAGAATTTTATCAAATACCTTCTCCAAAACAGTTAACAAATCACAGCTGCCAGTTCTTTAGCTAGTGTTGGCCATTCACATCAAGTTCTTCCCAAGAACCTAGGACAGGGCTTTCCAAAGTTTTCCCGCGGCGACACACCAACCGCCGTTGGTGTGTCACCGCGGGAAAACCCGGAAGTGCCGCCCTTGTGGCAGCGCGCAAAAACCCGGAAGCGCTGCTGCCACTTTCAGGTTTTTGCGCACCGCTGTTGGTGTGTCGCCGCGGGAAAACCCGGAAGTGCTGATGATGATCAGCGCTTCCGGGTTGTGTGGCGACACACCAGACTGTGTGTGGCGACACAGTTTTGTGTTGCAACACACAGTTTGGAAAGCTCTGACCTAGGATGTCTTAATGTATCGGCGTAGTATACCTGCAGATCCAAGCAGTGTGGCCTTTTGCAATTGACAGATTGAAAATTTGTCAATGCGTAGATGTTCTAAGTGCCGTCCAAGGTTTTTTGGAATGGCACCCAGTGTGCCGATAACCACTGGGACCACCATTGCCAGTTTATGCCATAATCCAGTGCTTTCCAAACTGCCACCGTTGGCGACACAGCAACTGCAGCAGCGGTGGCGGTGCAGGGGCGCGCACGGCGGCGGCACACGGCGGCGGCATGCACAGTGGTGGTGGCCTCGTGTTTTCCGCTAAAACATGGAAGCGCTCATGGTGCGCCGCTGCCGCCGCCGCCGCCACCATACACATCCACTTCCTGGTTGTGTCGCAACACACTAAACTGTGTGTTGCGACACACTAAAGTGTTGCGACACACAGTTTGGAAAGCTATGCCATAATCTTTCCACCTCGATTTTCAGATCTTGATACTTTGTGAACTTCTCCAGTTCTTTGGCTTCTATTCTACTATCCCCTGGTATTGCCACATCACTTATCCACACTTTCTTCTTTTCAACCAGAGTTAAATCTGGTGTGTTATGTGTTATGTGTGTTATATATTGTTGTTGTTGTTGTTGTTGTTGTTGTTGTTATTATTATTATTATTATTATTATTATTATTATTATTTTCTTTAATAAAACAGTTGTTGGATCCTCTACAATTGTTGGCATGTTCTTAGGTGATTTCTTCCACCCCCACATTTAGCTATATTTCCTTTTCTTTTTTTTATGTTGTGTCTTTCTTTGTTTTACTATGTTTTACTTTTTTTCTATGCTCTGAATAATGTTGCTTATCCAAAAATGAAGTAGCATGATGGATACGTATGTTTGCCAATGTCATGGTCTTCCATTTAACTATAATGATTTAGCCAAATAATTTCTAAAAGGACAATGTAAAGATTTGCATTGCTGTCAAAGTTTGCAGCATCAGTATGTTTCTCTATGAAATTGCAATATATCATTGAATCGCTAGTTCTGCTCTTCTTTATTTTTCAGCACATGAGCACATAGGTGCCCACAATTAGCATGATGCCAGAAAAAGTGATCACTCATGTGATGACAATACAATGCAAACTCTGCCCCTAGGCACTTTGTCCTGATACCTGGTGCAAGTACATAAGTGACTGAATTTGCTTTCTGATGTCATGGTGTTTTTTCTCTCGCTTGCCTCTCTTGATCACCTGTGCATGAGCAGCAATGAGCAAGCCATAAAGCAATATTTACAGAAGATAAGATGTTTTCAAAATCTAAATACAGAAATATCCTTGAGTTTTTGGAGTTGATCTCTCCACCTTTAGCACAATCGTTTAGATCAGGGCTTTCCAAAGTGCCGCTGCTGGTGACACACCAGCGGCGGCAGTGCGGGGGGGCACGCACACGGCGGCGGCGCGGGGGGCATGCGGCGGCATGCGTGTGCACAGTAGCGGCGCGGGAGGGCGTGCGGCGGCACGCGCGTGCATGGCGACGGCGGCAGCCTCCGCTAAAACGCGGAAACACTGATACCGCGCCGCTGCCGCCGCCACCGTGCACGCGCGCCGCCGCTTCCGGGTGGTATGGCGACACACCACACTGTGTGTGGCGACACACTTTTGTGTCGCGACACACAGTTTGGAAAGCTCTGGTCTGATACTGGGGACGAGGACATTATATATTACAGAAGGCTCTTGAAGTCCACAAGTTCCCAAGGAATTCACAGTTGAGCTGTTCTATAAACATGAAGGTCTCCATAATTTAACAATTTTGTAGAAGGCAAAAATCTGTTACCAGCTTTGTATTTGCTGGAGTTTTGAAAGACTCTGTACCAGCATGCAAAACTTTAATAAGGTAACATTCTTTCTGGGAGATTTGGTTGACTGTATGAAACTCTTTCCCCAGGCTATTGGAGTTAAATCAACAGTATTGATATATCTAAAATAGAATAGGATAGGGTCTTGTTTTTGGAAATGATTTGCTGTTTTTGAAAATACCTTTACTGAAATTTTATAATGACAGAAACTTCTTTATGGTCCATCTTTCACGAGGCAACACCAATATTTGCCATACAATAGTTTTTTTCCTTTTTGTTGAAACATAGAATATGTCATAAAGAAAAGAAAAGAAAAAAGAAAAAAAAACTGGGTGAGAACATGGAAACTTAAAAAGAAGAAATGCTTTTCTAAAGTCTGCCTTTTTATAGCTAAGTTTTTCATGCGCAGAAGAAGGGAAGTATTAAAAATACTTTAAAAATATTAAAATATTAAAAAATGCTGCGGGTCCCATCTCCAAAGGATCTCCATCTGGCGGGACCCAGGTGGTGTGCCTTTTCTGCTGTGGCCCCCGCCTTCTGGAACATCATTCCCCCCGAGGTCAGGTTAGCCCCATCTTTGTTAGCGTTCCAGAGGGCCCTTAAAACATAGTTTTTCCATCAACCTTGAGGAGCCTGCAGGGTGGCTGTATCAGGTCAAGTGACTGTTGTTCTCCCACAATCTTGGATTTTATGTTTTTTATTTTATTTATGTTTGTTTTTAGATTGTTATGTAGTTTTAAGTGTTTCTATGTTTGTACGCCACCCAGAGTCACATTTTCGTGAGATGGCCGGTTATATAAATATGCTAAATAAATAAATAAATAAATAAGGGGGGAATTTTGTTTTTATTTTGGCACCAAATTGACATCACTCAAAGGTCCAAATGTGGCCTTCGACTGAAAAAATGCTGAACAGTCATGAAGTAAAGTGTGCCTTCAGATACATGGTCAATCTGTAAAGAAGGATGCATGACTACTTGATAATAGGGCTTGTTTAAGTTAATGTAGTCCTGAAGAAGTTACACAATAATTTTACATTAAAAATTCATTGGTGGCATGATCAATCAATCCTTTTATTACAGTCATAGACCAGTGCTATGAGTGGCATGAAAAGACTGCTGTACAGCTGAAACATTGATACAGAGAACAACATACCAACTTGACTGAGGTCACAGTCTCCAAAAGAAAGGAAATAATGTTATCAGGACCATTTCTTAAAGGTCTGGATAAATGTTTATGCTGTTTGGATAATTCTTATATTTTTGGTTAATGTTAGTTTAGTTGGCAGATGGGAGCAAATTATAGTGAAGAAGGGTAGTGTTTGTTACTATATTAGGTTCCAAATTATGTTTGAAGGGTTCTGTATGCTTTTCTTTAACTGGGAGGGTAATTTTGTTTTAGAAGGGAATATAATAATGAGAATTTAAATGCTTTATAGAAATAATGTTTACTATAATATGAATTGGAGTAAGAGATTGATATTGATTTATGTATATCTTTGTTATAGAAAGCCGGAAGTCACTTTGTAGTAGTTTGTTTTGTGTTTTTTCACACCTTTTTAGTTCTATTTCTTTTTCTTTGTAGGCTTCTTTGTTTCAATCTTTTCAGTTTTTATGTATATTTTGAAAATGCTTTAATAAAGTTTTCTAAAAAAAAAACAGAAGAAAGGAAATAATGGCCTAATGCACACAATACTAAATCATGGTTTATTGAATAAACCATACTTTTCTGGGCTTGCACTACCATACTAGGTCAAAGCCAAACCGACCATGATATAACATGTGTGAACCCAGCCTAAAATTTCTTCTTTCAAAGGAAGCAGGCTGGATTTTCTGTTGATACCATCTGATTTTATCTTTTTTAAAAAATTACATTTATTGAGAATTTTACATAAAGTAAAAAACAAATCTAAAGAAAAAGAAAAAAGAAAGAAAAAGGTTGAAGAAAAGAAAAAAAGAAAAGAAAAAACTAAAGTTATCAAATATAATGACTTCTGACCTTCTCTTCAACAGACAGTTACAATCTTAAAATCCCCCCTCCCTCTTAGATGTTCTGCAAATCCCTTCAGCCCTTCACTTAATCCACATATTTTTTAGTCCTTGAACCCATAAATCATCATATCACTTTTTTCTTCTTTCAGCAAAAAGTCCATATAAGGTTTTCAGTCTTTCAAAAAAGTTTTTATTGTTTTTTCTCTGAACAAACAGCTCAGCTTTGCCATCTTAGCAAATTCTGACATTTTCACAATCCATTCCTCCACTGTGGGAATGTTATTGTTCTTTCATCATTGAGCATACAATAATCTTGCTGCAATTACCGTATACAAAATCAATGTGCCATGCATCTTTTCTAATTCATTATCCAGAAGTCCCAATAAAAAAAGCTCTGGTTTCTTCACAATATTTATCTTTAAAATCATTGTATGAATTTGTATCCAAAATTTCTTAGCTCTTTCACAAGTCCATCGTGCATGATAAAATGTGCCTTCATGTTTTTCACATTTCCAACACTGGTTTGAAATACCTTTGTACATTTTTGATATTTTTTGTGGTGTCATATAACAACAATACATCATTTTATAAAAGTTTTCTCTTAAGCTATGACACAGTGTAAATTTAATACCAGTTACCCACATTCTCTCCCAAGTATCTGTATATTATATCCGGAATTAATAGTCCATTTTGTCATGCAACGTTTCTTTTTTTTCCCATAAGTTTTATTAATTTTAAAATACACATTAAAAGCTAATACAAAAGAAAAGAAATAGAAATACAAAGTAAGAAAAGGGAAAAGAAAAAGTGAAGTCAAAAAATAACAAACAAGAAAAAATATAGAAAATAGATGTCCTCCAATTTATCCTTGAACTTTAAGTACAACAATTAACTTTAAATGTTAGTCCTTAATACAATACACAGAAACTTTTCTTTGTCATATACCCTTTGATTTCTATAATCCAATCTTCTGTTCTTCATATAGGTTTCGCCTTTCTTGATATCTTCCAACAATCCATCTCTGGTTTCTACTCCTTAGAATAGTAATCAAATGTTCGTTGTTGCATCAATTAAATGTTTTCCATTTGCTCTTTCCATTTTTACATCTATATTTATATCTTCAATAAAGTCCAATTAGTATAACAAATAAAGGCCTTATCTACGTCTAATAAAATACAGTATATTCTGTTCATGTTATGACTATATATTCCATTAATACATAATCTAACATATTACATAACATAATACATAATATAGCAAAAATACAAAACCTAACATAACATATAACCTAATACATACAACATATTCTTGTAATAACCTACATTCTAATTCCATCTCATCATCTCATTGTCTTCTCATAAATGTGTCTCCAGAAAGAGTAATATATAATATCAACATATTTATTTATAATCTTGTATCTTACACTTAAAATATCATGTTTTTATGCATCTGTAAATTTCTCATATCTGTGCTTACTCTGTGTACAATACCAAATCCACATTTTCATTCACCTTGCATTCCAAATCAATATCAATAAATCTCCTGTTTAGGTTATGCCAATATCACAATATGCAACTTGTTTATTTCTGTAACTCATGTGGGATATCAAAATGTTTATTTTGCCATATCTATCAATTTGCATATTAAAATCTTCCTGTCTCAGCTGCCACAATGTATTTATGCCCAAACATTTAATAGACCACTTCCTGTAAGATATCATAATCTTCTTCTGTACCAATACATTCAAAGTCCTCTTTCCCTGTTTCTCTACTGGTTCGAAAGATCTTTCCTCTGTTTCTAAATCTGTCCCTTGTACCTTCTGTTCCTGAGCCACCAAAACTATTAATATACGTTCTATGGATTTCTTAATTTGCAAAAAATTTTTGCTGGTTTCTTCCTTAAAATCCTGAAGTACTGTGAGAAAGGCCATTATTTATTGTTCAAAGCGTAATCAACTGCCGTAGACAAAACAAAAAAATTTCTCAGGGAGCAAGGAACAGCTGTTCTATTATTTATCAATAATGTCTATTTCTTTAAGTGAGAAAAGCTTTTAAAGTAAGAGATGAAAAAATTCCACAGAGCAGTATTTCAAACAGTTTGTAAAGGGAAAGATGAAAATATATTCCAAATGAAAAATAGTCCTTTCTAAAAAAAAATAGAAAAGGAGAAAAAAAAAGGTAGAGAGGCACACATTCTCTATACTTTATTCTTTATTCTTCTTTATTCTTCAGGCTGCAAGCTGCTTAACCCAAACAAACAATTTCTCAAAAGTCAGTAAGTTTGTCGAGTGAGAAATACCAACAAAGTCTCTTAAGTCCCAATTTCTCTGATACAAAAGAAAGGCAGAAAAATACAAAACTTGTTCACTATGTTGCCAAAATAAAATCTATCAAACTTCCACCAAAATTAATTATAGCAAAGAAAACACAAAACTAGCCAACATTTTGAACGAAGTCCAAAGATAAATTTTAGAATAATAAAAATGTACTAATCTAAAAAGAAAACTAATATAAGGTGATCTAAAAGCTGGCTGTCACTCTTGTGTCTCCCAAGAGACTTACTGTTCTCTGCAGAGCTAGAATCCTCTTTCGGCCATTTCATTGCACCCCCCGTTCTTCTCCGCGGTGGAAACAACAAAGAAAAACAGGAGTGGGCAATTCCAATGGCTCTGTGAGCAATCTTCTGGTTCCCCCTTCTCCAGGGGGAAACTTCAGTGGTCCGTAGACCCCTGCAAACAAGATAGAAGGTTAGCCAGGTCTCAGAGCTCAGAGCTCTGAGAAACTCTGACTTGTCGAGCTGCCAGCCAGGCTTGGAGTGTCATGCAACGTTTCTGTTCTTCCTGTTTCAAATCTTAACAAAAGTTTATACATTTTTGCTATTATATGTTCATTGTTTGTATATAGTTCATAAAATTCCGTTTTACGTTTTTCAATTCCATTTATTTATTTATTTATTTGTTTGTTTGTTTGTTTGTTTGTCACCGCCCATCTCCTCTCACCGGAGGGACGCTGGGTGGTTATTATCTTTTTATCTATATTAAACCTTTTCTTTAACTGAGCATATGAAAACTATATCCTTCTGCAGTCAGTTGTCCTCTTGACTTCATCTTAAATTTTCCGATAGCATCAGATTTTATCATTTCCAATCTGCTGGGCAGATGTCAGATCTTCCATATATACTTAAACTCACTCTTCTGTGGAATCATACCATTAAAATACACACGTTATTCACTTCCCTTTACTTCATGATGGCTTGTAATTAAAGTTAATGTTGCTGTGCTTTGATAACTTGTGGGAAGGTATTTAAAATGCCACAACAAAGGTGCTGGCAAGAGGTCAGGCAGAACATTTTCTCTCGACTAAAATTGAAGCCAAAAATGTTTTAACTATCTGTTTAAAGCATTTTAACTGCCCAAAAGAAAACATTGGTTGCCGATACCACTTCCTGCTCAGGAGTTCAATGATAGTCATCTTTAGCTCTGGTGGAATGCTTATAGAATCAGCTTTCACAAGTGCATGAGTTTCACTGGCATACCCTTGTTTGTTTGTTTGTTTGTTTGTTTATCAAATTTCTCTGCCGCCCATCTCGTATACGACGACTCTGGGTGGCTTATATATATTTAAATGTATCTTTCTGGCCTAAAATCATATTAGGATTTAGGAAATAATCTTCCCAGAATAATTACAATATTCTGTACAAAATCACTGTTTATTATTAATTATTATTAATTATTGTAAGGTTAGAAATTGTAGATTTTATATTAATGATGAGAAGTCTGTCATAGATTTATTGCATAGACCTCTGGCCACCACACCTTCAAAAGGATATTGTAGGGCTGAAAAAAACTGCAGAAAAGACCAAACAAAATAAGGGGGGTTGGGTTATAGAAAAAATGCAAAGAAGAGAGGACACTGTAGTATTATATAAAATACTGTTTATATAAAGTAGCCTTAACTGTTGTTCCTGTATTGGTAATCCCATATTTGGTTTATTGTAACATGCTCTACAGTATGTGCTACAGGTAGTCCTCGCTTAACGACCACTCGTTTAGTGACTTACGACAGTGCCGAAAAACCGACTTGTGACTGGTTCTCGCACTTATGACCGTTGCAACGTCCCCGTAGTCATGATCATTATTCGGATGCTTGGCAACCAGTTTGCATTTACAACTGTCACAGCATCCCTCGGTCATGTGATCACCATTTTTGACCTTCCCACCCGGCTTCCGGCAAGCAAAAACAATGGGAAACCACATGATTTGCTTAACAACCACGTGGTTCACTTAACGACCACCACAAAAAGGTCATAAAATTGGGTCGAATTCGCTTAATGACTGCTTCACTTAGCAACCAAAATCCCGGTCCCAATTGTGGTTGTTAAGTGAGGACTACCTGTACACTTATGCTTAGTCTGGTAGCTGCATCATAGCTTTTAAACCAGATTCAAGGTTTTGCTTTTTGCATAGAAGACCCTAAGCAACTTGGGTCCAGGAAATCTACCAGACTGCCTTCCCCATTATAGAGCTGGATGATCACTATGATCATCAGAGGAGGTACCATTGCTTGCGCTGGGACTGGCAAGACTGCTACTATCGTGAATGTAACTCAGACATGCAATCCACATCACTCAAGAGTAGGTTTAGCGTTTGGTCAGATGCAGGGTCAGATTACCCCAGCCACTCCCTCTGCTGGAAAAAGGAAAAGTGTTTGGTCATTCTAAAAACAGGCAGACCTTTCCCTACCCAGGCTGGAAGGAGTGGATTTTACCATCTCCCACAGGCTCTGTTTAAAGTTTAGAATCCCAGGAAAAAAAGGAAGTTCAGGTATACAGAAGCAGGGAATCTTTGTTTCCAGAGGATTCTGTGCCTGTATAAATAGGAAAACACATTTAGCCAGATTCGCATTTGGTTTTCTGATTATTACTTTTCTGTATAATGCTAAGTCTACTTTTCTCTATCACTCTATATAAGCTAAAGAATTGGGCTTTATATCAGTCTGGAATCATAACTCAGGCTGGGCATGAAGACATTGTTTTTATTTAGAACCTTATTTGTTATAATAATTTGGAACTGTTTCTCAGTATTTTTCTCAGCATCTTTCCAGAGCTTCATAGCAATTTGTAGTAGACCAGGACCAACTTTTTGTCTGTCCAGAGAAAAATATTTTCTTTTTTTCTTTTCTTTTTTAAATTTTAACCAAGCTGCTATTTTCCTGTAATCTGGGCAGTTCTATAATTCTTATTTTCCTATGTTAAATATATGCATTTTAATGTTTAAAGTTAAAAGGGTTGGGTGGGTTATGTTTTATTTACTTTTTAAAAATAAAGATTAAAGGCATTATAGAAGTGATTTCACCTCTTGCATTTTGACCTTTTATTTACCAGATGGTAGCTCAGGATAAGATCACTATTTCTCTTGCATACTGAGGATTCCAGGTAAGGTGTCCTCTGGAAGATAGGCAGGGGCAGTAGACACTATCCTAAAGCTGGGACAAGTCCAGGATGTACAACTGAGGGTGTCTGGGAGAAGTTGAAACCTCCAGCCTTCCAGTCTAGAGGGTCAGCCATCCTTTAAAGTTATCTTGACCCTTATTCACAATGGCACATATCCTCTCAAATGCTCTTCCCTCTGATGAGTGGGAGGCACCTCCTAATATATTCCTGTTGTATATAGGAATTATTGAAGACATACTACTCAGATCTTTCATGTTGGGAAGTTAAAAATAAATGGGTTTTCTTTCCCTTCTCAATACTCTATCTTTTTAAATGTATGTCTTTTGTACCTGTAAGTTTTAATTCAGGGTAAAAATACTGGTTGATAAAGACAGGTTTCCCCCTTTCTACGCAACCTCCAAAGATAAGCAACCAGAATTTTGTTGAGCAGGATTTTTGGCCCTTTAAAAAAAAGAAATAACTTAGAAGTGCTAGCCCCTAAGTCAATTGTCCTTTTTTGCAACACTTTGATTTGATTTAGCGCAGAGACTATGAAAAGCTGCTGGTTTCTGCATCTCAGACATCTGCTAAAGGTATAGAATTAGTCTAGGCAATCTTGCCCTGACTAATTGGCAGTGCAAAGGGGGAAAGGCAACCCAACTCGGGGGCTAATCCTGCAAGCTTCCGTTTTAGCTGATTGATTTAATTTCTTGAACATATTTAACTTCAAGTAATCAGACATAAATCTCAGAGTTTGCCCCATGTAGAGTTTTTATTAAAAGGCAATGCTCCATGGAAATTGAGAAGAATTCAGACCTCTCCTTGGCATATGAATAAAACCAATTCTCCTAAATCTAATTACCCTGATCAGTCCTTGTCATATGATTGTAAATATCAATTTGGCTGGTCACTTTTGTTGATTAAGAATCTGTTCTGAATAGGGCAACTTTTCCTAACTGGTAAAGCAAGCTTTCTTTCTTTCTTTCTGCATGCACAATTGAAGGTGTGAGATAAGAAAATGGAAAGAAGACATACCTAACACTAGTTTTCAGCAATACTATTTACTATACTGCTCCAAATCTTTATATTCTTGCAAACTATCTTTGTTTCCATACACTGCTTCATGTAGGGTCTTTTGTTCTTTAAATTTCTCACCTTTTTCTTTTTGAGGATCTTGTCAGCTCCATCCAACCACTACTTTCTCTTCCTTTATTTATTTTGCAATTGGCTCCTCATTCATACGTATTTCATATTGGTCACTCACTTTTGTATTCTGTCCCTATATTGCACCTTCAGTATCCATTTATTCTTAACATAACTCTTCTTGTGTTATTACACACACTTAGGTACCTTATTCCTACTACAACCTGGCTAGTAAAAAGTTTGTCCCTATGTAACTTTTCTTGATTAATTGGTGGAGGCTGCTTAATTGGCTAAGAAATTTGCTGGGCATGTTGCTAAATTTGAGAGGGAATTTATTTGCTTAGTTTAATTTAATTTAAAATACATGTGAACTGTTACCCATCTCTTATTTTACAGCATGGTGAAATGGAAACTAAAGATTTTCATGTAGTATAGTACACATCAACATAGAAAGGTGTACCCAGGGTATGAAGCTCCATTCCTTAATGGGACCAACAGGCTCTTTGTTCAACAAACCTTCAGCAAGTTATTGAAAGAGTTTATAGTTTTGTTTCATCTTTGGTTTGAGTTAGGTTTTTCTGTTTTTGCTCTGAAGTCTTTTAGAGGTAACCTGTTTGGATTATGGTAGTACTGTGTGGGTGTGTATGCTTTGAAATAGCTTTGAGATATTAGCTAATACCAAATACAGCTGCAAGAGTTTTATCTGCGATTAGCTATTTTAACAATATCATGTTATGTGGTACTATTATGTTTAACAATATCATGTTATGTGGAAATATTGGTTTCTAGTTTCTTTCAAGTCCCAGCTGAAAGTAGAGGATTTAATGTTCAAAGCTTTTCATGGCTTTGGGCCTCAGTACTTGCTGGAGGATCTTATCCTACTTACACATGCCCATATCTTAAAATAATCCACAAAAGTCTTTTTTTCAAGGCCTCTGTCTTAAATGTCACAAGGTGACAGTAAGAGAAAAAGCTTTCTTTGAAGTGCCCCTCTTTACCCTGGAATGCTCTTAGATGGGGAACTTGCCTAGCTATCTTTCTGCCCTCAGTCTAAGGTTTTTCTGCTAGACTTTTAAAGCATTTTATGATTTTGGATCAATTTTTCCTATTTAAAATATTTAACATCTACATTTTGGGACAATGCAGTTTGGTTCCCAGTCATGTTTTGAATTTCATATCTATATTATCAGCTTTATATTGTGGGTTTGATTTATTGGAATTTCACTGTATATTATTTTCAAGATCGATTAAAATACATATGATTACTCAACTAAGATATCTCTAATTGGTGTAAAACCTAAATAAATACTTAGGTCTGTCAAAGCAACATGTTTTTAATATCCTGCTCTGCTAAAAGTGGGTGAGAGTCATCACCAGGCAACCAAGCACTGTCTTTTGTCCAGGACAATTTGACCTCCTTTGGTGCAGTATCATGGCCAATCAATGCTAGGTATCTATCCTGAGGGAATTTCATACAGAAAATGCATGTCAGATATTTAATAACAACAGTTCCTCTATTTTTAATATAACCTCCTCTAAACCTGTATGGAAAGGTAAATTGGTGTTTTCATTAGAAACTGGACTTAGCTTTCAATCAGGAGTGAATAGCCTATGATCCTTAGTCTAATTTCATATAACCTTTACTAGTGATCTACCCAATCTCCAACAAGAGCAGTCTATTCTATTTGCTGCATGGGGATAGGAAGAGACAAAACCAGGTAGAAAAGGCGGAGAGAAGAGGGTACCAGAAAGAGAGAAGAGAGAAAGAGTGTCAAAGAAAGAGAGTTCAGGTAGCCCTGCTCACTTGCTCCTAGATTGTCGTCTCCCAAAGAAATGCGGTCTACAACAATAAGGACAATGGTTGCCTACCTTGGGCAAATGGAAGTGAAGATAAGGAGAAAATTGTAGAAGGTAACAATGATTGGTATGCTTGGTTAGCAATTCTGATACTTTCGATATTCCATCCTTTTAGGTATGTTGCATTCCAGCCAGTAGAAAACGCCCTGAAAACCAGAAGATAAAATGGACAGATTTAGACAGGTTTTGTGAGTCCAGAGCCTCAGTTAGCTCTGTTACATTACTCTCCATGTATTTTCCCCCTTCTGTTACATTAAAAATAGTAGTTTTCCAGCAACGTTTACAGCTGCTCTTTTCTAAGCCTTTGGAAAATCACAGAGATTTCGCTTCTGTCTGTGCTCCTGCTCTCTGAAGATGCTGGCCACAGATGCTGGCAGAACGTTAGGAACCACAACTTCCAGAACACGGAAGCCACACAGCCCGGAAGACCCACAACAGCCACCTTTGGAAATTATTCAGCATTCTTGAGACAGTCACCAGGTATACATAAGGCCTCCAAAGTTTTCAGCATTCTTCCCAGAGCCTCCAGAAGTTGCTGAAAAGCCACGAATTTTAATGTATGCAGATTCTTCCAGAGCAGGGAAGTCCACACTTTTAAAAGGTATTTACCGATGCCACTGAAAACTATTCCCAATATGAAAATATTAATTATACTTATTCTAACCACATTATAAAAAGGATGCCTTAATGTTCTACAACACCTTCTAGAACTAACACCAAAAAAAGATGTCCTTTTCATCATAGGGGACTGGAATGCTAAAGTAGGAAGTAAAAAAATAACCGGAATAACAGGCAAGTTCGGCCTCGGAGTACAAAATGAAGCAGGGCAAAGGCTAATAGAGTTTTGTCAAGAGAACACGCTGGTCATAGCAAACACTCTTTTCCAACAACACAAGAGACGACTGTACACATGGACATCACCAGATGGTCAATACCGAAATCAGATTGATTATATACTTTGCAGCCAAAGATGGAGAAGCTCTATACAATCAGCAAAAACAAGACCTGGAGCTGACTGTGGCTCAGATCATGAGCTTCTTATCGCAAAATTTAGGCTTAAATTGAAGAACATAGAGAAAACCACTAGACCAATCAGGTATGACCTAAATCATATCCCTTATGAATATACAGTGGAGGTGAGGAATAGATTTAAAGGAATAGACCTGGTAGACAGAGTGCCTGAAGAACTATGGATGGAGGTTCGTAACACTGTACAGGAGGCAGCAACTAAAACCATCCCAAAGAAAAAGAAATGCAAGAAAGCAAAGTGGCTGACTGATGAGGCTTTACAAATAGCTGAGAAGGGAAGCAAAAGGCAAGGGAGAAAGGGAAAGATATAAACAACTGAATGCAGAATTCCAGAGAATAGCAAGGAGAGATAAGAAGGCCTTCTTAAATGAACAATGCAAAGAAATCGAGGAAAACAATAGAATGGGGAAGACTAGAGATCTCTTCAAGAAAATCGGAGATATCAAGGGAACGTTTTGTGCAAAGATGGGCATGATAAAGGACAAAAAAGGCAGGGACGTAACAGAAGCAGAAGAGATTAAGAAGAGGTGGCAAGAATACACAGAAGAACTATACAAGAAAGATCTTAATATCCCTGATAAATATGATGGTGCGGTCACTGACCTTGAGCCGGACATCCTAGAGAGTGAAGTCAAGTGGACCTTAGGAAGCATTACTAACAACAAAGCTAGCGGAGAAGACAGTATCCCAGCTGAGCTATTTAAAATCCTAAAAGATGATGCTGTTAAAGTGCTGCACTCAATATGCCAAATTTGGAAAACTCAACAGTGGCCACAGGATTGGAAAAGGTCAGTTTACGTTCCAATTCCAAAGAAGGGCAATGCCAAAGAATGTTCAAACTACCGTACAATTGCGCTCATTTCACATGGTAGCAAGGTTATGCTCAAAATCCTACAAGCTAGGCTTCAGCAGTATGTGAACCGAGAACTACCAGAAGTGCAAGCTGGGTTTCGAAGAGGCAGAGGAACTAGAGATCAGATTGCCAACATTCGCTGGATCATGGAAAAAGCAAGAGAGTTCCAGAAAAACATCTACTTCTGCTTCATTGATTACGCTAAAGCCTTTGATTGTGTGGATCACAACAAACTGTGGCAAAGTCTTAAAGAGATGGGAGTACCAGACCACCTTACCTGTCTCCTGAGAAACCTGTATGCGGGTCAAGAAGCAACAGTTAGAACCGGACATGGAACAACCGACTGGTTCAAAATTGGGAAAGGAGTACGACAAGGCTGTATATTATCACCCTGCTTATTTAACTTATATGCAGAGTACATCATGAGAAATGCCGGGCTGGATGAATCACAAGCCGGAGTTAAGATTGCCGGGAGAAATATCAACAACCTCAGATATGCAGACGATACCACCCTAATGGCAGAAAGTGAAGAGGAACTAAAGAGCCTCTTGATGAGGGTGAAAGAGGAGAGTGCAAAAGCTGGCTTGAAACTCAACATTAAAAAAACCCAGATCATGACATCTGGTCCCATCACTTCCTGGCAAATAGAAGGGGAAGAAATGGAAGCACTGACAGATTTTATTTTCTTGGGCTCCAAGATCACTGCAGACGGTGACTGCAGCCATGAAATTAAAAGACGCTTGCTCCTTGGGAGGAAAGCTATGGCAAACCTAGACAGCATATTAAAAAGCAGAGACATCACCTTGCCGACAAAGGTCCGTATAGTTAAAGCTATGGTTTTTCCAGTAGTAATGTATGGCTGTGAGAGTTGGACCATAAGGAAGCCTGAGCGCCAAAGAATTGATGCTTTCGAACTGTGGTGCTGGAGAAGACTCTTGAGAGTCCCTTGGACTGCAAGGAGGTCAAACCAGTCAATCCTAAAGGAAATCAACCCTGACTGCTCATTGGAAGGACAGATGCTGAAGCTGAAGCTCAAATACTTTGGCCACCTAATGCGAAGAGAGGACTCACTGGAAAAGACCCTGATGCTGGGAAAGACGGAAGGCAAAAGGAGAAGGGGACGGCAGAGGATGAGATGGTTAGATAGCATCACCGATGTAATGAACATGAATTTGAGTAAACTCCGAGAGACAGTGGAGGACAGGAAGGCCTGGCGTGCTATGGTCCATGAGGTCACGAAGAGTCGGACACGACTAAACGACTGAACAACAAAATGTTCTTTCATTAAGTACATTATTGTCATTAATGTACTTTCATGTACGTATCATAAACCACCTTGCAAGGCAAGAGATATATTGTCAAGCAAAAAAAAGGATCAAGCTCACAAGAATTGAAAGACCATTTTGAGTGGGTAGGATTTGAGGGGAAAAATGAAAAATTGATATACACATGGCATGGCTTGAGGAAGTTCTACATTCTGGCTCTTTTGATATGATATATAAAGGTAAAGGTTCCCCCACACAGTCGTGTTTGACTCTAGGGGCCGGTGCTCATCTCTGTTTGTTAGCCAAAGAGCCAGCGCTGTCCAAAGATGCTTCCACGGTCATGTGGCCGGCATGACGTGTGCGGAATGCTGTTACCTTCCCACCAAAGTGGTACCTATTTATCTACTTGCATTTGCATGCTTTTGAATTGCTAGGTTGGCAAGAGCTGGGGCGGGTGCAGGAGCTCACTCCATCACGCGGGGCTAGGGTCTCGAACCTCCAGACTTGCGACCTTCTGATCAACAAGCCTGGTGTCTTAACCACTGAGCCATCACGCCCTTTCGATATGATATATATTGAATCCTTATTAAGATGTGGTTTTTGTGGTAATTAGAGGCTAAATCAGTGCTTTCCAAAGTCCCACCATTGGCAACACACCAACGGCGGTGGCGCGGGGGCGCGCTCGGCGGTGGCGGTGGCGGCCTTGTGTTTCGCGCTAAAACCTGGAAGTGCTAATGGCACACCGCAGCTGTCGCCGCTGCCGTCGCCACACGCGCTGCTGCAGGGGCGGCGGTGACGCGCCATCAGCACTTCCGGGTTTTGTCACGACACACTAATGTGTCGCGACACACAGTTTGGAAAGCTATGGGCTAAATTATAATAGATTTTTTTCAACTTGGCACTCTCCAGCTGTTTTGGGATTGCAGTTTCCAGAGTTCACCACCATCATGCAGCATTTTGCTGAATGGGATTCCTAGAAGTTGCACTTGTAACGCATCTGGAAGACACCAAATTAAGAAATTCTAGAAGATCTTCCAAACAAAGATACTGTATATCTCAGTACTGGTGAGATATACAGTTGTTGCTAATAATTTTGACATAGACTTTCTGCCAGTGGCATTGTATCCATGGATGAGGAAATACCATTTAAAGCCAGAGAATATTACTCCAGAAGCAACAATTCTTGCTACCTTCAGACTGAAGGGACAATCCGCCCTCTCTTTGGGGGGAATCCTTGGTTCACTGCATCTCCCATCTCCTGATTGGCTGGTTATTCTTTGAAAGTCCTATAAATATGGTCTTGCTCATAGCATCCTAATGTCTGAGTAGATCTGAAAACAGAACAGCATTAATCAATCTTGGTGAATTTGCATCCGGATCCAAGAAGTTGGGAGGGAAAATGTCTGCTCACCTGGAACAACCTTAAGGACAATGTCAGAGAACTTTCACTACAAGATTTGCTGCTTCTTAGTCATCCTGGCATAAAATCCAAGAGAATTTAAGGTGTGTTGCCATCCATTCCAATTTTACATGGATCTTATTAAAAAAAAATGAAAAAAAAGTCCCATGAGTCCATCATGACTCAATTTTCCAGTGTCAAAGAACAGTTCGTGTGATGTTTCTTTTCTTGCCTTTTGCAGCTTCCCACTTAAAACCACCTTTTTGTTGAAAAACTTTCTACTTCACTGTATGACAAGTTAATCGTTTCTTGCTCCAGATTCTATCAATGTGGTTTATCAGTTACATCATCTAGATTCCCCCTGTACTACTCTCTTTTACTAGCTTGAAGGCAGGTGGCTCCATTAACAAAGCCAGACTAGTTTTTGCCACAAGGTCCCTGTTTGTTTTACAGTCCTGTATTTTACATTGTTACTTAATGTAGCTTTTCCTAATTGGGTACCTTCCACATGCATTGGACTTGTAACAGCCAGAACTCCAGATCAGCAGCAAGATATGTTGCCAGAGAGTTCTGGGGGTCATCCCAATATATCTATGCTAGGTTGGAAAACACTAGTTTAATTAAAAAACCTTGCAAGCAATTTGCTTCTAGACCAAATTTTGGAGCATTGCTACATGCAAAATGGATTGTGCCCCCATGGATCAGTTGGTACCATCACTAGGCAACTGGAGGTCTTGGCTTCCTCTTCCTGCAATTGCAAGGTTTGGGGCAAATGGGAAACTTCCAACTACAAGAAATGAGAAGTATGGGAATTCTTTTTTTTTCTCAATGGGGAGACCTCCAAATTGGCCTTCTTCCCAGTTTCTAGTCTCCCAGCCTGGCCGCTGGTTTGCAAGACTGGATAAAGGGGATAAAATATGTCATGCTAGGAAGTATGCTACCATGCTGGACAGACAAAACACTTGGAATGTGTTTGCTTTTATTGTAGGGTTTTTGTTTGGTGTGAAACTGAGGGAGTTGCTAGGCAGAGGTTGAGCACTGATTGGCTGAGGCATCTCATCTATTGGCCAGAAAGGGCAAATTTTCAGCGGTTGTCATTTTACAGAAGTAAATGTGCCCCTTCCTGAGGTGTCCTGGTAATATATCCAGTTAGAATAGTAACTCGCGCCCTGCTTGCTTTCAGTTGTAGAATCAGAAGACTTGGGAAATAGGAAGGCTGAACATCTGGAAGTAGCCTTGGATCTCTCTCTGCTAATAGAGATTTCAAGAACTGTCCCAGAAAAGAGATAATCCAAACTAATTTAGAAAGTGACTTTAATCAAACTGCCAAAAGCCATTACTTCAAAGGGATATAGGAAGATCAAACACACCATACTATGCAGTAATTATAACTATATACTTGAACATTTCAAAACCTGGGCTTGAATTTGATATTCATGAAAGAAAGGCATTAATAATTCTACCTTTAGTCAGCAGCTGCTGAGCAGGAATCCCCACATGTTCTGCTGCTGTTCTATGTTCTCTTAATAGTCTTGGTCAATTACTTGGCCAGCTCCACTTACTCAAAATACTTTCTATGTATTTCTGCAAAGCTTCAAAGGAGTGCGTTGCTTCAGCGAAGGTTTGTGTGAAGCGCCCTTTGAAGCAGCTTTCCTTCATTTCACTGATGTCCCGAGGCCTCTCCTGGCAGTTCCAAAAGTAGGAAGAGATTTCTGTGTGTGTGCAGAAGCTTCTTCCAACAGTTGGAACCTCCTAGTGAGGCCAAGGGGCTTGTTATGGAGAATCGTGTTGCTTCTCACTCTGACGAGGAGACCCACACTGTGGCACGAAGCACATTGTCAGAGCAAAGCCAAGCTACCTTGCACAGGCTTACTTTCCAACATTGCCTAGTTATGATTAGAACAGCTTGTCAGGAGCATATTGGTAGAACTATGACAATTAATAAAATTTATTGGGTTGTAATATTTTATTTATTTATTTATTTAATTTATATAATATTTATTATATAACAAACAAAACAGGCTAAAATCCTGTGAGAACCCTAAATTTGATGGTTGTGGTTTTTTCAGAAGAGGTTCAGCAAGATTTCAAGTGAAAACCCCACATCAGCTTGAGGTTTCGTCATTCTCTTATAAGATCAAGTGAGATCTTGTGAAATTTGGGACATTAAAAAGTAGCTTATTTTGTGGCAGCATGTTATTCCACAAGATTGCAAATAATGTCAACCACTTGAACAGGTTACCAACCCTTTTAATTAGAAATGATGGGTGTGTTTGTGCATCATTATAAACCAGAAACATAAAAACTGCATTATGGATCATTATGTGTAATCATAATATGAATGCAATAGTTACTTTGCAGAACAGCCAATGGAAACTTTTCTAATTTCTCACTTTGGTGGGGTGAACTTCAAGAAACATTCATACAAATACAAATATGAAAATGCTAAAGCAGGCGTGTCCAACCTGCAGCCCACGGGCCACATGCAGCCCTGAACAGCTAGTAATGCGGCCCCAAAAAGTCATAAACTTTTAATATTATTTTGCATTTTTTTTTGTGACTCGATCGCGCGGTGCTCGAGCATGGACTGCGTAGGTAGAAACAATGGAACGCTGTGTAGGGGAGGGGGCAGTGCAGTGCTAACGCCGCCGCCCGCTGCAAACGTCAGCTTGTAGCGACTTGGCATTATATATAATGCCAAGTCGCATTATATTATATAGGAGGGACCCTGGGCGGTTATATTTATAACCGCCCAGGGTCCCTCCTTGTGGGGGAGATGGGCGGGATATAAATGAAATAAATAAATAAATAAATAAATAAATAAATAAATAAATAAATAATATTTCAACCTACCTACACATGTTCTGTGATGACAGGCGTTTATTATTAAGTAGACATGTAAGTTTTCTTATTTGATTATTAAACTTTGCTTTGTTTATTTGCCTACCTAACAATTTATGATGGGCTTGTTGGTTATTTCTTTTAAAAAAAAATTTATTCCTAAAGAAATTTATTCCAGTATGGCTTCAACATCTTTTCAACAGAAAACAGAACCAAAAAAGAAAAAAAAAAAAAAGAAAAATCGCAGATGAAGGAAGAGTATTCAACGAAAAATGGACAGATGAGTACTTTTTTGTCGAGACAATTACTAAGGCACTATGCTTAATTTGTAGGGAAAATGTGTCAGTTTTCAAATACTACAATTTGAAAAGGCATTATACGGAAAAACATGCTGCCAAATTCGAAGTGTATCAAGGAATTTGTTGTAAAGACAAATTAGGGGAACTGAAAAAAAGTCTGTCTCAACAATTTTTTTTTTAAAAAGTCACAACTCAAAAGGACTCTATTATAATAGCTACTTATTTGGTAGCAAATCTGATTGCAAAAAAATCAAAACCATTTACCGATGGTGAGTTTATTAAGCAATGTATAGAAAGTGTGGCAGATATTTATTTATTTATTTTATTTATAGTTACATTTATATAACCACCCCATCTCCCCCAAAGGGGACTCTATATACAGTAGATATAATTTGTCCTGATTAAAAAAAGCAATTTTTCTAAAATCAGTTTGTCTCACCAGACTATAGCCCAGAGCTTTCCAAACTTTTCATGTTGGTGACACACTTTTTAGACATGCATCATTTCGCGACACACTCTTACAGCAGGGCACAAGGCAGGCACTAGGACCTGTGCGGAATCACAGCAGGTTTGGAGGCAGCAAGGCACAAGGCAGGCACTAGGACCTGCGTGGAATCCTGGCAGGGCTTGGAGGCAGCAGCAGCCATGACACAGCCAGACACTGCAGCCGACACACGAACGTGTCCCGGCACACAGTTTGGAAAGCTCTGCTATAGCCAGCCGAATTGAAGAAACAGGAAAATTTATCAAAAGAGGTTTGAAGAGCTAATTTCAAATTTTATGCTTTGGCGATGGTCAAATATCCCACTAGTTTTATGTTGCCCTCTTTTTTTTTTAATTTTATAATAAAAATATAAAAAAATAAATGAAGTTTTATTACTTATATACATTAACTATATTATATATTTTATGTGTGGCCCAAGACAATTCCTCTTCACTCAATGTGGCCCAGGGAAGCCAAAAGGTTGGACACCCCTGTGCTAAAGTGTTTCTGTACATCTGTTCAGATGGCACTATAATTAAGCCAAATGGTTTTCTTTGAGAAGATTTGGCTTGAAAAGGATTGTTGAGAGAATGGGCATTTAGTCCCTCCCTAGAGCTGCAAGGCAGATCTTTTTAACACATTTGTATGCATGTTAAAACTCATTAAGAGGTTTATGAGGTCAAAAAAGTTGGGTGTTCTAAGGGCTGGTCTCTTACAATGGGACAATAGTGAGTCACCTTAGAACATGCTTACAGAATCTGCTAAGAGAGCTGGAGTTCCAAGTAATGCAAAAAGGGGTTTCTTGCAGGTAAACAGATGGATTACTACAAATTAATAACAATAATCAATAACAACAAAATCTATCAGATGGTAAGCATGCAAGTAGAAACGTTACTAGAGAAGTACTAAATGCCATTATTTGGTGCTGCAAAAATGTCAAATGTTATATTAGGAGTGGACAATTTGTTGCTTGCAATTTTGGGGCTAATTTCAAAAGCCCTCTGTGCACAATTGATTCATCCCTCGGATAAGATCCCTGTCTTTTTCCTGGTTTGTCTGCTGCCTGGTAGAGAAGGAAAAAGGCCGACTTTTAGTCCTGTTTCTCCCCCTTCTTAACAGCACCCCCCAATGCAACCCCCAATAAATTATCCTTGAGATAATCTGGCTCTTGCCAGAAAAAAGTTGCTCGCTCCTGTCTTTTTCTCTGCTAATTGAGAAAAGACAGTGAGTAAAATTAAGAAACACAGAATGGCTTCATGCTGGGCAGAGAATGCACAGATCAGATTTTTGCTTTTACCAGGTCAGTGAGACATGTATGAATATGAAGACTGAATTATGAAAAGTTTTGTGTGACTTTGGCATTGAAGATTGCTGATTGTAATAACTCTTGTGTGTGATGGAAGTAAAGCATGTCTGAGAATAAATGGAACGCTTTGTGAATGGTTCAACACAGACTAGGGAGTGTATTATCATTATTTATTATTTATTTGAATTTATTAGCTGCCCAACTCTGATGGACTTACAATTTAAGTAAGGGAAGGATATGTGATGTCCCCTTGCTTGCTTAATGTATCGGTGGAAGGTTGTGTAAGGAATGTTGGTTGTGATATTAGAGGTGTGTTGGTTGGGGATATGAATATGTATGTACTTTTGTAAATAGACAATGCTACATTGTTGGCTGAGAGCCTGATTGTTTTGCAGTGAATGTTAGATAGATTGAATGATGCAATAAAGAGTATACATCTGAAAATAATACATCAAAGACCTAGGTAGCTGTGCTTGACAGAGGAAATGAACAATTCCCAGTTATACAAAAATGGTAAAAAATGGGAGTAAATATATTAGTTCTTTATGTACCTTGGTAGAATACTTTCTAGAAATAGGAAAATGGGTGGAGAAATTTTAGGATGTGCAAATGATTGTAGTACAACCTGTCACACTATCCCCTTTCAAGATAAGCAATCTTGTACAAGGCATAGAAAAAGAGTAGGCAGGAGGGAGTAGAAGAAATTAAAGGTAGGAGATAAGGGAAAAAGGAAAGGAAATCTAACGAGGAAATTTAAATAGTGTGACTAGATTGTAGTCTGTTGTGAGGAATGAATATTTTATTTAAAGAACCCGAAATGGCTATGTATAGGAGTGTGCTTCTGCTCACTTTGTGATATGGAACTGAGAGTTTAGCATGCCAAAAATTGAATGCAGTGGTAAATGTATATGCTAAAATAAGAAGAGAGAGGATAAAAATGATTATGAATTGAACACAAAACCGAGTGACTACTACAAAAGAATACCCTGAGGTGGATTGGCCATATAAAGAGAATGAATGAGAAGTGAATGGGTTCAAAGGATGGGGGAAATGAAGAAAGTCAGGGCTGGATGGAATAGATTAAATTCTCCGAAGTCAGAGGTAAAGGTAAAGGTAAAGTTAAAGAACAAAAGGCAGTGTATGTCTATGGATACACTGTATATGGAAGTGGTGGAAGCTAGCAATGGAAAGTTAGTGTGAACTAGATTTCCTCATTAGATTTCCTTTCCTTTTTCTCTTTAATTTAATTAAAAATTTATACCTTTAATATCTTCTACTCACTCCTGCTTACTCTTTTTCTATGCCTTGTACAAGATTGCTTATCTTGAAAGGGGATAGTGTGACAGGTTGTACGCATGTGGTCATCATTCTGTTGCCCTTGGTATGCAACAGGGTAGAGATCTCAACTCAGTGTAATGTGGAACCTATCTTACGCAGAGCCATCCATTCTACTTTCTTCAAAGAAGAAGAAATGCTGATGGAAAGGGCGCGCTTGACAATGTAATTCAAGATGCATGATCATATGGCATGGGCATATTTTCCCCATGGGGCAAGGCGTAGTATAGGATGAAGGATTACTTTTCTCCTTTCAGTAGCTTTGCATCTCTGATATAACCCCGGACAGCCCTTAGCTGCTTTTTTTTCTTTCTTGTATAGCTTATTCATAGCTTTATTCGTGGTTTGGTTTTGTGTCCTTTTCAAGCCTCTCTCCAATCTATAGAACAGCTAGGAAAGAGCCAGTAGAAAGGGAGGAGTGGGCCAAACAAGGCATGCTTACTTTGCTCAGCTATAAGCCTGGCTTCTTTCTAGATTGTTCATCAAACCAGATCAAAGGATGGTTTAGCCTTATGTGTGAATCCAGCCAATGAGTTGGTGCTAAAGTAGAAGCATGGTGATATTAGAGTGAAAGGTGTGCCTAGATTATGCATATTAGGGTGTGGAAAGCTTCAAAGGGGTGATTTGCTTCAGTAGTGCTTTAAGAAGGCAAAGGAGCCACATGCTTCAAAAAGCGAAGTTGGTATGTTGCTTTACTTCATACTGTGTCTAAGGCCTCTCCCCGTGCATCCAGGAGCCAGTATTCTTGTCTTCTAGCCCTAAATGCAATGCAAAGGGACTCCGTTGGATGAATCTTGCCATCCCTGCATCTCAAGTAAGCAAAGACCTGCCACTTCACAGAGGCTTAATATTATTTATTTGTTTGTTTGTTTGTTTAATTTGTATGGCCACCCACTGTGGAGAAGAAAGCACTCAACACATTCCAGGGAACGGTGCCCACCCACTGGTTTAGGTATGTGGATGACACCTGGGTCAAAATCAAGGCCCAGGAAGTACAGGCCTTCACGGACCATATAAACACTATAGATGCCAACATTAGCTTCACCAGAGAAGACACCAAGGACAACAGACTGGCATTCCTAGACTGTGAAGTCCTCATTGGGACCGGTGGCAAGCTAGAAATAGGGATCTACAGGAAACCCACACACACAGATCAATATCTGATGTTTGACTCCCACCATCCACTGCAGCACAAACTAGGAGTCATCAGGACATTGTCACACAGAGCAGAAACCATCCCCACCTCCATGGATTCCAAAAAGAATGAAAATCAGCACCTGAGAACAGCCCTGAAGGCCTGTGGATATCCAAATTGGGCCTTCACCAAATCTAAATCTACCTGACCTAAAACAGCGACAGATAGGGCTGAGACTCAGAGTAAACGAAAGAACCTGGTCATTCCCTACATGGCTGGCGTGTCTGAAAAGATAAAAAGGATATTTGGCAAACACTACATACCTGTATATTTCAAACCCACCAACACACTGAGACAGAGGCTTGTACACCCCAAAGATCAAACTCCAAAACACAAGAAAAGCAATGTAGTTTATGCAATCCAGTGCAGTGAGGAGTGCTCTGAACTCTACATTGGAGAAACCAAACAACCTTTGTACAGGAGGATGGCCCAACACAGGAGAAGTAACACCACAGGACCAGAGTCAGCAGTTTATCTTCATCTAAAGGAAAAAGGACACTCATTTGAGGACATTAATGTTCACATTTTAGACAGAGAAGATAGGTGGTTTGAGAGAGGGGTCAAGGAATCCATTTATGCCAACTTGGAAAATCCTTCCTTGAATAGAGGTGGGGGCCTCAGGCACAATCTTTCCCCCATCTTCCTCCCTGCTTTGTCTTCTGTGCCTAGGAAGATTAAGACCATTTCACAAGCTCAACAGCAGCATGGTGATCTTAACGACCCTCCTTTAGATGATAAAAGGACTTAAAATAACATCTCAATATAACCATGACCTAGCCCCAGGTGTAAGGTCACACAGCTACCTAGAAACATATTTAGGATTCCCTTACTAACTTTGCTCAGACTGAAGAAGCTCCTTGGATAAGGAGCGAAACGTTTCCACTGAGAAAATAGAAATCCAGTTGACATGATTCAAGCTACAGACAATTCCACCTGGATGACTGAGAACCTTCATAGACATATTGAGATACACATTGCCTCCTTAGCTTGATGGGAAGAATCACATTGCCTATGTGTGCCTTAAACATAAAAAGGTAAAGGTTCCCCCCGCACATTTGTGCAGTCGTGTCCGACTCTAGGGCCGGTGCTCATCTCCGTTTGTTAGCCGAAGAGCCAGCGTTGTCCGAAGACGCTTCCACGGTCATGTGGCCGCATGACACGTGCGGAACGCTGTTACCTACCCACCAAAGTGGTACCTATTAATCTACTTGCATTTGCATGCTTTCGAATTGCTAGGTTGGCAAGAGCTGGAGCTAGTACGGGAGCTCACTCCACACGCAGGGCTAGGGATTCGAACCTCCGAACTTGCGATCGTCCGATCGACAAGCTTGGCATCTTACCCACTGAGCCACCATGCCCCTTAAACATAAACTAGGCAATTAATTAGCTGCAGAAATATTTACAGATCATCAGATGAGAAATAAGAATTTAATACACAGGTTCTCCACACTTTTTGCTGCATATTTAGTGTGTGTCACGTTCTGATTTCTGTGAGTTCAGTAGAAATTGGTTCTCTGAAATATTCTGTAGATAATTTCTAACATTGCTTTGAAAGTATCCCAATTAACAGATCAGGCTAACAGAATATATGAGAGCAAAATTTTCCAATTTGATGACCATCATCATCAAAAGGTTTTGAAGAGCATACTATCAGCCAGGCCTGAGCAACTCGCCCTTTGCAACTGATGTCCGGAAGTCATCCAATAGTCTGGGATGTGATATAACTTTTTTCAGTATCAGGGGGGAAAAACAACTTTGATTTGGAAGTGTTTCTCCAGATGTCTTCACATATGGGTTTGCACCAATGCTATGTCCCCCCTGCCCTCCCGCCCTTGGGTTCTGCTGCAGTTTATTTGAAACTGGCACTACGCATCACAACTGTGTAATTTTGATGAATTTGGTCTGTTTTCCTATTGGCAGGAACTCTTGCCTCATGCTGCCTCCCGATTCCTGGATTCAAGGCAACTATTACTGTTTCTCTTCCCCCAACCCTGCTTCCAAAGAATTTCAGTGTCCTCTTCCTGTAGGCATTGTTTAGAATGTTTCTCCCCTGTTCCAGCCATCATAGAGGGTTAGGGTTGCCTGGCTGCAAACCCCATGACATTCTATTATTTCACTATTCCAGAAGCTATTAAATGCAGGAGAAAAGGTAGCTGTACAGCTGGAAAGCTTTCCTTGTAGTAGCCACACAGATAATTTTTTTTCAGTTATTTATGATCAGACATAATCGTGTCTCATAATCGTGTCACCACGTGAGGCGTGGTGGCTCAGCGGGTAAGACGCCAGGCTTGTTGATCAGAAGATCACAAGTTCGGAGGTTCGAATCCCTAGCCCTGCGTGCAGAGTGAGCTCCCGCACTAGCTCCAGCTCTTGCCAACCTAGCAATTCGAAAGCATGCAAATGCAAGTAGATTAATAGGTACCACTTCGGTGGGTAGGTAACAGCGTTCCGTGCGTGTCATGTGGCCACATGACCGTGGAAGCGTCTTCGGACAACGCTGGCTCTTCGGCTAACAAACGGAGATGAGCACCGGCCCCTAGAGTCGGACACGACTGCACAAATGTGCAGGGGGAACCTTTACCTTTTTTTTATGATCAGACAAATACAAGTAACATCAACTAACTCACTTCACAGGGTTGTTGTTGTGGGGAAAATAGGAGGAGGAAGGAGTATTAGGTATGTTTGCCGCCTTGAGTTATTTATAAAAATAATAAAGGCGGGATAGAAAATAAATAAATAAATAAATATAAAACTGTGGATCTGAAATAGCTAGCAATTTACTTTATTTTTTTTATGTAGAGTGATCTTTGCTCTACGATCTGTGATAGCTTGGAGATGGAGTGTTGATTAGATTATTTGTTGTCTTGTATTCTCCAGTTTCTCGTGGTGGCTCAGCAGGTAAAACGCCAGGCTTGTCGATCGGAAGATCGCAAGTTCGGAGGTTCGAATCCCTAGCCCTGCGTGCGGAGTGAGCTCCTGCACTAGCTCCAGCTCTTGCCAACCTAGCAATTCGAAAGCATGCAAATGCAAGTAGATTAATAGGTACCACTTTGGTGGGTAGGTAACATCGTTCCGCGCATGTCATGAGGCCACATGACCGTGGAAGCGTCTTCGGACAACGCTGGCTCTTCGGCTAACAAACGGAGATGAGCACTGGACCCTAGAGTCGGACACGACCGCACAAATGTGCAGGGGGAACCTTTACCTTTTGTTCTCCAGTTGGTCAGCTGGAGATGAGCATTCATGGTGTTCCTTGCATGATCTCAGTTATTTAAAGTCACCAAGACTGAAAATGGTCATCTTTGAGTTGCTTAGAGGAAGCAACTTAGAGGAAGCAACTTGAGTTGCTTAGAGGAATTGGGGTATATACAGTAAGCTACTATATATAAACAGGCAGAAATGCCACACTTACTTGCACTGATGATGTTACCTAGTTGGGTAATGAAACGTCTGCAAGCAAACAACCAAGCTCAGAGAGCACCAAGGACTCCACAGTTCAACCCTGAGCTACAGATATTCTCTTCTATTGGAATTGGGGTATGGAAACACTGGCAGTGTGGAAGTGCCCTAGTCTTAAGGGCAGCTATTCCTTTTATATCTCAAATATAAATTTCATCCTATTCAACAAATACCTTAAGATTAATGGAACTCCTAAACAAGTAAATAAATCCCAAATAAGTAAAACATTGTTAGATTTTTACAATTATTTTCTACCAATGTTGTATTAATGATAATCTGAGAAACAGCTCATCTCCATATTTTATATACTTCATATTCACTTCTACAAAAAGCTGCCATTGCATTGGTTTACTTGAAACATTTTTCCTTAAACACTATACTGAATTATGGTAAAATATTAACACACATTAAGCTAGCAGCCAGTCAAGTTTCTCAACCATCTAATTCTAGTCAACCATTTTCTGTACTTCTAGTTGAAAGAAAACATCTGTGTTGGTACAGACTTCATTATTTGATCAATTTATTGTAACAAGATTCAGATTATAAATTCCCTGTCTTTAGGATGAGCTGAATCTAATCCAATTTTGTAAATTAAAAGCAGGTGTCCAGATGTTTAGAAATTACCAAATAAAACAGATCTGTGTACATTCCCTTTCCCCCCACAGCATTAAGTTTTGTTGTCAAAATGGGCAATGAAGGAAAGATTTAGTGTCAAAAATTTGGCTCACTTTAAATTATGTTACAATTCAGACTAACTTTACTGAGGATCAGATTTCAATGGTTAAAATTAAAGAAGGCTTTAGCTATCAGCCATCCACTTTGAAGAGTGTAGATATTATGTATAATTATTCTCACAATGTATTCATTGGTGGAGGTATTGTTTTATATTTGCATGGCACACTAAACCATAACATAGTTTAGTGACAAATAAGCTCTGTGAAGGCTTTACTGTATTTGGGATCTTTGGGTCTTTTCCAAAGTTTGGAAGTCACATAACTCCTGCTACTCACAAGATGAGTTAATGGCTGCAGGTGGAAGACTAACAAGATGCATTTGCTGGTACGCTAATGTTTTGTAAACATTCAGTTTGTATGTCGCAGCACAGTAAGCAACCTGTGGACCTTCAGATGTTCCTGAGTTATAACAGCTAGTGTCCCTCACCATTGACCATTGCTGGTTGGGCTGCTAAGAGCTGAAATTTGGTGGCATCTGAAAAAAGATGAATTACCCACCTTGATTAAATTAATAGATTTAGAATGCATTCCTGTATTGACGATTCACTGATTGAGGATCTACAGCAAGGATGGACAATATCTGAGAACAGCCAGATTGGGAAACAGCTTTGTCCCCCAGGCTATTGGATTCTTGAATGCCAAATAGGTTCTTTTAGGTGAAATATGTTGGATATGTAAAGAATGTATATTTTATAGTAATTATGGACTTTTATTAGTATTTTAATGTTTGACTGAAATTGTGAGTTAAAGAATGTATATTTTTTAAGAATGTATATTTTATAAGAATGGGTATATTATAGTAATTATGTTTTTTTATTATTATCATTAGTAATTTATTGCTTGAGTGAATTTGTGAGCCAACTGCAACGAAATCTCATTCTATTGTGCACTTGTATAGTGTATAGTGGGATGACAATAAAGTTATTATTCTATTCTATTCTATTCTATTCTATTCTATTCTATTCTATTCTATTCTATTCTATTCTATTCTATTCTAATGGCCTGCAATTTGGCTTCCTGACCTTCTGGAGGACTGCAGAAACCCATAGGGATGTCATCTGGCAGGTCCCTAAGTGGAGCCCCTTCTGTCATGGTGCCCATCTTCTGAAACATTGCTCCCCCAGAGATTAGCCTTGCCTCAACCCTATCAGCTCTCCATAAGGTCCTAAAAAACTGGTTTCGTTGCTGAGCCTGAGGCCTGTAGTCTGTGGTTGAGCCTGTATCTTAGCTATGTCGATTGTGCTGTTGGTTTTATCTTGGCTCCTATATTTGTTATTTATTGTTTTGGTATGTTTTTATCTTGTTTTTATTCTTTGTTAGCCGCCTTGAGTCATACGTTCGAGATGGGTGGCCATATAAATTGAATAAATAAAAAAATGAAATGAAAAAAATAGATGAAGCCGGGTTTTCTTTACAATTTTTTAAAGGGGGCAGGGAGGAGATTTCCATGGCAGGAATGGGAAGCTTTGGGAGGCACATGTTGTCCATTAAGAACCCCAGAAAATGTCCTAAGTAGTGTCTTTAATTTTAATGACTAAAAGGTTTTTTTTAAAAAAAAAAATGAGAGCAGTGTAAGCATGAGAATGAAAGTGATTTTCCTCCCATAGTTCTCTTGCTTTCATTTTTGTCTTTAATGTTGCAAAGGGGGGGGGGAGGGAGGGAGGGAAGGAAGGAAAAATAATACTCAGTTGTTAGTGGACTGGTGATTAATGGTGATCAACTAGTAGCTCTCCAGATGTCCGTGAACTTAACAAGTAGCATAGCTAGTGTGAAGCATGTCAGGAGTGGTAAATTGGCAACATCTGTAGAGAGACAAGTTACTCACCCTTGCAGGATATTGCTTTACGTTAATATTTTCCCCTTCTTTATTAAAAAACAACCTGATACAAGACAACTACTATCCAGTATTAAATGAAGTGTACAGAAAGAAATTCATTTTAAGAACTTTCCATGGAAACTCTTCTAAGTGATGTTTATGTTCCTTCTTTCATTGGAACTGAATTATATATCCACAATTGCCATCTTTTGAGAATAAACAACAACTGTAAGATTTCATCAAGGCAGCGTAGAAGTGTTTCTTTTATATAAATCCATTAGGTACAAAAGGAATGTGTTGCTTGAGGCCACCTTCTTCTTGCACTCAGTAAATTCAGATGGCTCCACCCTCAATCAATCCCCACCAGGTTCCATGTATCCCTACCATAGATGGAACCTGAAGTACGCCAACCCTGCTGGATCTTATGGGACAGCGGAAACAATTGGAGAACGATGGTCCCACAAATATCCTGGCCCTATAGATGACAACCAGCATCTGGAAGTGGTCTGGTAACTAGTGCAGTTCATGTAGTTGAGCTGTTACATGGGTGTACCAAGGCCCGCCCATAGCTAGTCGCCCAAGTGCATTCTGGATATGTATCAAACGTATTAGGTCTTCAATGAATTCAAGAGATAGATCATGCTAACTTTGTTTCATGGGTGTTTAACTTCCTACCCTATTCTTTTTGTCAGTGAAGCTGTTAATGTCGTTGCCAAGATGCTTTGCTCCATTCAGTTGGCCAATTAATTTCTCTCTTCCTTTACACAAAAGAAAAATATTATTCTGGCTTCTTTTCAGCTTGCAAGTAACAATATTGTTATTTCCAGTTCTTAAAAATAATAGTCTGTCTTTTCCTTCCTTTCTTAACTGTGCTTTATGAACTTCAGATAGCTGGTTGAAGTATAACAAAGAAATGCTTAAGTATCTGTGTTGCCCAAAATAATCCATCAGATTTGCAGCAACTGGCCAAGCTTTTATCAACAGCAAAAAACAACAAAAAACAAACGCACATTTATAGCTGAAATAACATCTTGTGTTCTTCATTCCAGACTTTATTATCTCTTCCTGAGATACACTTTCCTGTTCAACAAGTAAGAGTTTTATAGCAATGGCTAGAAGTCTGTAATTTACAAGCTTTGTTTCAGTTTTGATTTGGTTGTTAAAAATGTGCATTTCTTTCATTTTCTAATGACAGGATAGTATTTTGTCTTGGTCTTCTAATCCATAGCCAGAAAACTACTGCTTCTTTTCCTGGAGGTCCTGCAGCACTACCACATTTGCCTGCATAAGTCTATGCCAAAATAAAGCCTATTTTGTCTTGGTATCTGAAGGAGAATTGTTCATTCAGCAGCTTCACTTGATGATAATCCTTGTGTTAGAGAAGCCCAGCAAGAAAGCTTGGTCTTTATTTATTTATTTAATTTTTATCCCGCCTTTTTATTATTTTTATAAATAGCTCAAGGCGACAAACATGCCTAATACTCCTTCCTCCTCCTATTTTCCCCACAACAACAACCCTGTGAGGTGAGTTGGGCTGAGAGAGAGTGACTGGCCCAAGGTCACCCAGACGGCTTTCATGCCTAAGGCGGGACTAGAACTCTCAGTCTCCTGGTTTGCCATTGGCTCCTTCCTAGGGCTGAGAGAATGTGATTGGCTCAGGGTCACCCAGTCGGCATTCATGCCTAAGGCAGGACTAGAACTCTCAGTCTCCTGGTTTCTAGCCTGTTGCCTTAACTACTGGACCAATCTGGCTCTCTCACAGCAGATATTTATCACAGCAGCGGTTATTTAAATTAGGGATGCACATTTTTTTCAGGCCAACTGCCGTGCTGGGCGTTTGAGTAGCATGCTAGGGCCATAGTCCCAAAATAAGTGAGGCAAACATAGTACTTTCCCCCTTCCATCACATAATGAGTGGCAGGTGTGTGGCACATTTTGGAGGACTTTGAGAGCTGCACCAAAGACTTTCCGAGCCTAAGATTGTGCTTTCCTGGCTTAAACATTTCACCAATCAAATTCTACAGGACAACATTGGACTTGGGTGGCTATGACACATTTGAATAAATAAATAAACAAACATTTAGAATTGGTGTGAGGAGACTTATAATATATATAATATATAAGGTTGGTTAATTTACTTACTGTGCCTCATGTAATGCACCACAGTAATTTTACTTATTCTTTATTTTTGTGTTTCTGCCATGCCTTTTTACATGGGGATATTCCCTCATTTTATCCCCATAATAGCGTCCCATGGCTATTGTGGGATAGTGATAGGAGGTGGGCTGGGTGGAGAGAGGGAGGAGGTGAGAGGGAGGGAGGCTTCATCAGAGTCACCTGTCGAGCTCTGTGGTCAAATAGAGACTTGGGCCTCTCCGGTCAAAGTCCAGCACACTTATAGAAACCCACACAGGGGTGTCCGCAGAGGGGGTCTGAAGTCAAGATGGCAGGTACAACGGTATAATTGAAACCCCATCCCAAGGGGGGCATTTTGGTTCCAAGGTCATGAGCACCATCTTGACTTTTTTACACACACCCCGTGATGCCCCTACATGCCCATGTACACTTTGTACATAATGTAACTGTCAAACATGTGGTTATACACAAACGTTTATACTCCCTGCCGTGATCCTCTTGAAACTATTAATAATAGCAACCACAACAGATGGAGGAAGGCTGGAACCTGGTCCGGAAGGGAAGAAGAGCGCCAGATCCCGGCATGCAGAAGGCTGAGTCATAAGCAGGGGGGCTGGGGTGTCCAATGGGGAGAGTGGTGGGAGAGCAGGGGGGGCAACGGAGGAGAGAGGGTGGGGAAGGAATGTGATGGCTGGATAGCAGGAGAGGAGGCAAAAGGAGTTGAAAGACAAACCAGTGAAGGGAAAGAAACAGAGAGCCAGGAAAGAGTAGTGGTAATGAATAGATGCCTAGAGGAAGAGCACGTTGGAGGATTTGGGTGGGTGGGTGGGGGTAGGCTCCTTGGTGGCTGCTCCAGGCTCATTAAAAACTAATACAAATCAGTTTAGTACTCTTTAGATTGCCAGCTGGATGAGGCATTGCAAGTGTAAACACTGGATTTCCCCAGAAAATAATTAGTCATAATTCGAAAGCACGCAAATGCAAGTAGATAAATAGGTACCACTTCGGTGGGAAGGTAACAGCGTTCCACACGCGTCATGCGGCCACATGACCATGGAAGCGTCTTCAGACAGCGATGGCTCTTCGGCTAACAAACCGAGATGAGCACCAGCCCCTAGAGTCGGACACAACTGCACAAATGTGCGGGGGGAACCTTTACCTTTTTAGGCTTAGGGTAATGCAATGTATTTGAGAGTTACAATTTATCTTCCATGGCAAAATTTTGCCATCCAAAAATAAAAAAGCTTTGCCTAGTTTATGGCATGAATTAGCTCCAAGAGCAACATCTCTATTTCTTTCTCTCTGTCTTTCACACACATAGACACCACATTCATAATTGTGTGTGCATATGTCTCCATATACAATAAAAAGGTAAAGGTACCCCCCGCACATTTGTGCAGTCGTGTCCGACTCTAGGGGCCGGTGCTCATCTCCGTTTGTTAGCCAAAGAGCCAGCGTTGTCCGAAGACGCTTCCACGGTCATGTGGCCGCATGACACGCGCGGAACGCTGTTACCTACCCACCGAAGTGGTACCTATTCATCTACTTGCATTTGCATGCTTTCGAATTGCTAGGTTGGCAAGAGCTGGAGCTAGTGCAGGAGCTCACTCTGCACGCAGGGCTAGGGATTCGAACCTCCGAACTTGCAATCTTCCGATCAACAAGCCTGGCGTCTTACCCGCTGAGCCACCACGCCCCTTCATATACAATACAAAGCATCAAATCCAATCCATTTAGTGGCATAGTAAATCAACCTTACCTTCATAGTCAGAGCCCTTGGAGAGCCTAAGGCTCAGCATTTCCAGTTGAAAGGGCCAAAAAAGGGATTTCCATCTTTTCTTCCCTTCCAAGCCATGTTTTTAATGGGAGGGAATTAATCTGTGTCAGCGCAAAAGATAAGCACTGGAAAACCAATTGGTTGTCAGAAATCCCGTCCATCTCAGAGAAAATAATGTTCAAAATTACATCAAATTTTGGTGATTTCACCCGAGATCTCAAACATTCTCGCAAGATTTGGCAGCGTCATGAGATTTTAGCCATTTTTAAAAATAAATAACATATAAAAAATAATTTTACTCTAGTGGTCTGCAGATACCATCTAGGAGCCTTAGTACCAGTGGGAACTGTATACTCCCTTTCTTGACCAAGATTGTTTTGCAAAGGGGGTCAAAAAAAGTCAAGATGTTGGCCACAGCCATGTGATCAAAGCTGCACCCTTTTTTATGTGTGTTGCATGTTATGCTCACCATCTTGACTTTTTTGACTCCTCTTGTGGACACCCCTCTTTAGGATCATGATCGAAACAGCTGATTGCATAACACTGAACAGCCAATTGTCATAGATTTGCACTCCTATGTTGATAAATATTTCTTTTACCTCCTCTCCTTTTAATATCATGTTAGAATTGATGCTTGAGTAGCATCCTGGCTGAAGGGCATTTGGGGAGAAGTCAATTTTCCATCTAATTAATGTCTAATTAATGTCTAATTAAATCTAAACATTGGCAACCTTTCTATCGAATAGAGAGACACCATTTTATCTGCAATGACTGAAATAGATGCTAAAGGCATTTTAAAATAAAAAATTGAGTTGTGAGTATCTGTTCCTTTGAACGCTGCTGAGACAGTGTGAAAAGAAAAACTGGATGCTAAATTATTCAGTTGCATTCACTGTAGTATAATATCTTTATAATGAAAATGCTGATCATTATGTTGTTCAGTTTTCTGCATATTCATCTTGGTGTCCTGTTACTAAAATAAAAATTTAAAAACCCTAGAAAACCAAGAAAGGGGTAATCTTTCCATAGTCCTACAAGGGCCCCTGCTGGATAAAATCTAGATAGCAGTATTTCAAGCTGCATTCAACAATATTGAATAAGTATTGCAGAGATGTTACATTACTGCAATAGAATGAGCAAGAAAAAAAATCTGTGTTTTCATTAGGCTGCAGATACTGGCACAGAAAGGGGCAAACATTTGTGAAATTTCATCCATTTTCTGCATCTTGCAGAATATATTGCTTTTCAAAGTTGTTTTGCAAGGGAATGCTAAAATCAAAATAATTCTGAGATGCTTTTCTACTGTTATAACCATGGGATTAGAAGTCATATAAAAATAATTACTTTGCCAATCAGAATATTGTAAGAACATTTTTAGCTCTTTTAATTTTGTGTGTACATGGACTGAAGGTCCTAATTTGCTAAAATAGGAAATCTTTTGACCCATAAAAACTGAGGAATTTATTATGGCATAAATGTTCTTGGACTCTAGACCATGACAAGTAATTTCATAATTAATTGAAGGACACTTTCCCCACACAATATTGCAAAAACATATTACCATAAAGTGGGAAAGGAAAATCTCCAGCCTGTAGGATGTTATAATGCGAATGCGGCCGCGCGGACAGTTATTGGGGCCAGAAGATCGGCACATGTGACACCTCTGCTGCGCGAGCTGCATTGGGTACCAGTTTGCTTCCGGGTCCAATTCAAGGTGTTGGTTATCACCTTTAAAGCCCTACATGGCATAGGGCCAGGTTACCTGAGGGACCGTCTCATCCCCAGAACATTGACCCGTCCCACCCGATCAGTCAGAGAGGGCTTGCTGCGGACCCGATCGACTAAAGAGTTCCATCTAGCAGGGTCCAGGAGGCGGGCCTTCTCTGCAGTTGCGCCCGCCCTTTGGGATATCTTACCCCCAGAGCTGAGGCGGGTCTCCTCGCTCCCGATCTTTCGAAAAGATCTAAAGACCTGGTTCTGCCGGCTTGCCTGGGAGGGAAATGTTAACAGCTCCTCTTGGGGATGGCTGGTCCCATGAAGCCTCCCAGTATTACCATTTTTAACATCTTTTATACTTGGATTTTATATTATTTATTATATTGTAATTTTATATTTATGTTTTAACTATGTTTTATTGTGAACCGCCCAGGGTCCCTGATGGGGGAGATGGGCGGTAATATAAATTTAATAAATAAATAAATAGGTTAATTTTTACAGTCTTAATTTTTATGGTGTAGCTGAGTGGAAAAGAAAGTAGGGCTGAAGACTGATAAAGAGTATAAACTCGTGGGGATGGCTAACACCTTAGGATGGCCCTAGAATTGCCCTTCCAATGTTTTAAAGAAGACATCACCATCTTGATTTTACTGTATTTATTGTATTTTTAAATTTCCTATTTTAATGTTTAATGTTTTATCAAATTGTAAGCCGCCCAGAGTCCCTTGAGGGAGTTGGGCGGTGAAAAAGTCGAATAAATAAATAAATAATGATAAATAATTGCATGAACTGAAGAACCAGAATACTTGATAGAAATTCCTTGATCTATCCTATGAATAAAATAATAATGAGAGTTTCAGGGTTTAGTCTTATTTTTGATAGATTATAACATCCTACAGGCTGGAGATTTTCCTTTCCCATTTTATGGTAATATGTCTTTGCAATATTGTGTGGGGAAAAGTGTCCTTCAAATCAAACTTGATTTTTGGGGACTTCATGGACTCATCCATGTGGTTTTCTTGGCAATAATACAAACATTTGCATTGTCTTCTTCCATTTATGCCAATTTCGCAAGTAATAATGTCACCTCATTCTCACACCCCAGACTGGGAAGCCCATCAATTATACTGACAGTCTGTCAGATAATTTCATGCTCTCCTTTTTGGGGAGAAAAATCTAGAAACTGTTCCTCTTTTATTGTTGGTACTCAACAATGTATTCAATGTTGCTGCATTAATGAACTTGAAATTTCCTTGAATGACAATGGCATATACTAAGTAGTGAATACTGACCGATTCCAGGATGAAGCCAGGCTGCATAACTTTGTAGGGGTGATTTGAGTTGACAAACCTTTCATTAAGTGCAGATTCATGCATCAAAGCAGGGAGCTACTTCCAAGGAAACAAGTCAGACTGGGTGACTTTCAAATGCTTTGGAGCTTCCCAGAAACACTCCAGAGATTTGACTGCTTTTCTGCTGCTTCTTACAGACAAAATACTGTATTCAATTCAGTGCCATATATGGAGAACACTGGGGGGGGGACGACAGCGAGTGATGCAGTGAGCCCTCTACCACTGATATGAGCAGCTGGCCAACAATATTAATCTCCTCATTAAACTCGGCCTATCACAGCTCTTTTGAGATGGTAAGACTTAAATAACTTTGGGCTTCACTCATTCCTCAGTTTGGAGCTTCTTGAATGTGCCCAGCTCTGAGGTTTAACTCTTCTGCTAATGGAACGTTACACTTCCATGCTGATCCTGACAACACAACTGGGAGCTCAACAAAACTCCAGCTTGTAAATATGAGTTCAGGCTGAACTTAATGTTAACTTCTGCACTAGCTGGTCAGATTGAAGTCTGTTGGTGAAGAGCAAATGGGTGCAAGGCTTTATAAAGGTAAAGGTTCCCCCCTCACATTTGTGCAGTCGTGTCTGACTCTAGGGGCCGGTGCTCATCTCCGTTTGTTAGCCGAAGAGCCAGCGTTGTCCGAAGATGCTTCCACGGTCATGTGGCCGGCATGAGACGCGCGGAATGCTGTTACCATCCCACCAAAGTGGTACCTATTCATCTACTTGCATTTGCATGCCTTCGAACTGCTAGGTTGGCAAGAGCTGGAGCTAGTGCGGGAGCTCACTCCGCACGTAGGGCTAGGGATTCGAACCTCCGAACTTGCGATCTTCTGATCGACAAGCCTGGCGTCTTACCCGCTGAGCCACCACACCCCTTGGCTTTATACCATTGTTCTAAATGTAGGGATGGATTGGCAAGGCTAAAAATGCCACTTTCTTAGGGCCAGCCGCTGTCTCTGTGATTGCCTAGCTCTGTGACGTATCTCATTGTGCCAACCTGCTTCAGCTGCCTCTCCTATTTAACACAGGGTATTGCCAGCGAGCCCCAGCCCTGACACAGCCAATTCCAACCAGTGATGAGGGGTCCTTCCCAAGATGCACCAAGCTTGCCAACCAGCTATTCCAGCTTTCCTGGCATCCCCAAAACCCAGTAATCAGAGGCAGAACTATGGCACCCCACAAAAGCAAATTAGTGGCCATTCTTTGGAGATCTGCCCAGAAGATTTCATATTTTGCCAAGGTGCCCTGCCCAACTTGGCACCCCACCAAAGCCACTGATGGTGGTCATTCCCAGAAAGGGCCAATCTTGCTAACCAGCTAGGCCAGCGTTCCTGGCACCCCAAAATACCAGTAATGAGAGGGCCAAAAAAGCAGAAAAGGAAATGGAAAGCAAATTACTTGCTTTTAGTATCTTTTTAATGTGTATAATTTTTAATTGGAATAGGACACTTCAGCTCATGTCTCTGAGCATTTGACAGATATTTGGAGGCTGTTCTGATGTTCTTTCCAGGATATGTCCATGGGAGGAGTGTGTGTCCAAAAGGTCAAGCCACAACCACTGCATTTGAAGCAATGACCCATGTAAAAAAATGGTTGCAGGGCTTTACAGGTTAAAATTGACATGTTTGATCTTTCAGGATTTCACTGTCATAAAATCTTATTTTGAACTTCTTCTCTTCTCTTCTCTTCTCTTCTCTTCTCTTCTCTTCTCTTCTCTTCTCTTCTCTTCTCTTCTCTTCTCTTCTCTTCTCTTTTCGCACTAGTTGAAACCCACAATGATGCTATACATGGCTGCATGGAATCTGATATATGTCTATGTCCAGTGAATTCACTCTGGCTTACATCTAGATGCATCTTGGAAGGCAGACATTCAGTACAAGCTGAAACATACCTGCTCAGAAGCAGACTCCATTGAGCTGTTTCCAGGTAAGTGGAACAGAAGAATGCTCTGGGTCCTCAAAATCCTGAAGTAACAGGTGTTCCCATTGATGCCTGAAATAAATGATACCTAGCCCTTTAAAAAAAGAAAAGAAAGAGAGAGAAGAAAAGAAAGAGGGCGCTAGAGCCTTTTACTGCATTGGACTTGTCTGGCTCTGCTAAGGCTGCAGCAGAGATTATGCAGCCTTCCATAAGAACAGCTGGTTTGACATAAGGCGTGTGCTCCTCTCAAGGAGTTGATACAATTGAACACATACCTCTAAAGGAAGGACAGGGGTATCACTCTGGCTAGTATGTGGATGTCCTTTAGAGAGACAGAGTCAAATCTAGAGGCTGGCCTGTGCTGGTGCCAGCTGTTCTTTTGCTGATGTAAGTACCGACTTGGTTGAAAACTGCTTTGTCTCAAGCATTGTCGTTGGTTGTCTGGAGGAGATTTTATAGGATGCCCCATGCTGGTGGCTTTTATTGTCCTTATCACAGTAGCAGTTGCTTTTTAGTCCAGGAAGGGACCCCCTGTTTTGCCTGTAAATCTAGGAAGGTTTTTCATTTCATTTAATTATTTTACCAAAATATGCTAGGATGTAAGTGTTTGAGGCTGAATGAAATGCAGGCTTGGTTGATTTGCTTCTGTCTTTCTTGCACCCTGAGTTGGGGAAAATGCTCTTCTCACTGCAAATTTACAGAGGGGCTTATGCTGAGATATAGGACACAACCTGAATTTGAGATCCCGGTATAATTTCTATTGATTTTAGAGAAGCTTCTATGGAAACATAGCAGGCATCTTTGGTGAGTTGTGCCCTTGGGCAGAAGCCCTTGAAAACATTGATTTCACGATCCTAGTCTTTGTTTGAAATGACGGACACCAACCTAGCAGGAGAATGAAAATATTCTTTACCCAACTGGTTGTAAGAATGAGAGTTTCTTCCCCTACTTTTTACAATGAGCATTTTTATCTTATTCTCCAGCTTTACGTTTTCTTTTACATCTTGGCAGATCTCTCTTAATTCATTGCTAAGCAGATGTGAAGTATGACTGATGTGACCAGGGACATTTGATTTTTAAAATGTTATAAAAGCCAGCAGTTATATTCTGGATAGTAAGCTTTGTATGGAAACCTCATATATCTTTGGGTGGCTGGTTGGTGGATAATGCTTTCCATATGTCAGGGGGTAGCAGGCATGAAACTGTATATTCTTAGTAACAGGTGGAAAAAGGATAAACTTTCTTGTCCATGGGGAGCTTAGAGACAATTGCTCAGTAATGAAAATGTGAACTATAGTTGACTTTTTAGCCCCTGTACAAGCTTGAATTACTTGCAGTGGGTCCATCATTGTCTTGTAAAAAAGTCATATAATAAGCTGTGAAATGAAGAGCAGAATGTTTCCTTCCTTTGTAACATTTTGGTTTTTTAATCACATCCTTGAGATTTCAAACTTGAGTCTCTGGGCACCAATATTCCTTCATTCTTGTCTGGCCTTTTGCCCCATTCTGCTTATTTTAATTTTAAAGAAAATTTAAAAGGAAGCTGGCGTGCATCTTTATTTCC